>JAXLQG010000007.1:533355-1133355 GCA_035928285.1 Vermiconidia calcicola
CTGACAAACTGACAAACTGACAAACTGACAAACTGACAAACTGACAAACTGACAAACTGACAAACTGACAAACTGACAGAGTGAACGGAGAACCTAGGTATAGTAGTAGTTGATGATCTCTCACTTTGGGCCATCTCATCCAGACCAGACCAGATCTTTGCAATTCTATCGATATTACGATATAGATTGATTGATCGATCGATCATACAAACTCTCTCGACTGGTGCTGTGTACGACCACACGACCTCCGAGAGATCCCAATTGCACTCTCCGAGTCTTCCTGAGTCCTAGTCCTGACGTCGTACTCACGAGTAACCTGTGGCTGGCCTGGCGTCCTTCGGCCGCCTGTGTGCACAGTAGCCGTCTCGCCGATCAGACCTTGACGAAGCAGAAAGCATGATAGAACCCAACGGCTTCCCTCTCATCAGGACTCAGGAGCAACTCTCCACCCTCATACCTCGTCACGCCCATTCTTGACGCGAGAGCCATCAACTCTCGATTACCCTGCTCGCCTTCCCACACATCCAAAAATGGCTTTCTGTACCTCTGCTCGAGGTTATAAGACTCTGCAATCGCGCGAAATGCCTCCCAGGGCACCACAAATTCAGGCACATCCACCGCCTCGGCCATCCAGTACGTGTACTTCCACGAGAACGGTGGCCGAAACGATCCATCCGCTTGCAACGGACGCACGGGATCGATGGGGAATCGGACGTTGTAGATCGAATTGCCCCAGGACGGACCTTCCTCGTCCTCGGCCTCGCCTTCTTCCTTATTTTGCACACCCTTCTCGCCACCGGTCTCGGTCTTCTTCGCTTCCTTCTCCCCAAACCAAGTCCGGATGTGCTCGGCGCAGACATCGCTGTTCGGCACAACGCCAATAAATCGTCCGCCTTTCTTTAGCGATCCTGCCACGTTTCGTAGCATCATTTTCACCTTCTCTTCCGACTCGAATGCATAGTGCATGCAGAACATTGCCGCCACGACATCAAAACCTCCGCCACCCCAGCGGCTCGGTTGTCCATTGCCGGCATTCGGATCAATGCCTACTTCTCGGACAATGCCAACATCACCGATCCAGGCACCAAAGCAGTCTTGTGGAACGAAGCGAGCGTCAAAGATAGGTCGACGGCCTCGCCGCATTTGTTGATATCGTTCGCGTGCTTGAGAAATGCTCGTCTCGGCTGGGTCGAGACCAACGTAGAGTCCAACGACTTGAGGAGCCTGCTGCCATTTGCCCAGGTCTCCTCCCTTTCCACATCCGAGGTCAAGAACGAGCAGAGGCTTTTGTTCTTCCGGCTGTTTTGCCTCTTCACCCCATCCTAATTCTTCGACCTCCTGTTTCTCCACCGGGCTGAATTTGTGAATCAGACATGACTTGACCCAGTTATTGAAGCTGCGTAGACCCTTGATTTGCGATTCGTTTCTCCGCCAGTCGCGGCCACGTTCTTTCACCCACTCAGGTCGGGCATTGTAGAATTGATTGGAGACTTCTTGAACACCACGAGCATGTTCTGCTTTCAAGGCTTCAGCTTGCTTCATGCGTTCGGCATTGAGACGTTCCATCTCAGCCAAGACATTGCGTCCTTGCCCGCGACGAGCTCCGCCTGGACGAATGATCTCCCGAGGTGGTGAATCACGGATAGGCGAAGGAGATTTGCGACGTTCTCGTTGCGGTGATCGGCCGCGGTAATTATGCGGAGGTGAACGGCGGCGAGGAGATCGTGATCTCGGTCTGCTTCTTCGGTCCTCTGGTTCGCGCCGCCTACTGAACGCTGTGGGCGTAGGACGTGATGTAGACACTTCGCCTTCTTCTCTTGGTTTGCGTGGTATACGTGGAAGATCTGCCGGCACTCTTGGTGCAGGTTTATCATGACGATTTCCATTCATGGCGGGTTTGGGTGACTTGTGGTTTTGTTCTGTGGGCAATGAGGTGCGTTGTTTCTTCGAACTCGGAGAGGTTCCCTGTGCACCGTTCATTTGGGATTCATCCTTGCCGTCTCTTACAGGTGAGGCTGACCTCACCCGCTTTCTCGATTGCTCAGGTTCTTCCTCTGTAATGGCTTCTTCCACTCTGGTGCCTGGGATTTCTTTGAAAGTGTCTCGGGCAGGGTCATAGGCAAACGACGAACGTCTTCGGCGCGGAGGATCGGACATGGTGGTCTAGAGAGGTGGAAGAGTGCAAAGGCCTAGAAAGAGAGTACATCCAGGATGAGACGAGTACAGAAATTGGTTCGCTCCGAGATATTAGGAGTTTGAGTTGGTGCAATTGGTCTTTTGGTTGCCAGAGTTGAGGGAAGGCTGAAAGAAAGGCACAAATTAGCATATCAGGGGTGTTTACTCCGCACTACATCAGCTACTGTAGAGCATTCAGACTTCAACTACAAGATTCGAAATTGAAATGACCAGACAGTAAGGAGCCGTACGATGAGGAAAGGAGGTCTGCCTGACTACAACAGTCGTATAAAGACTGTTAAAGGATTGCGATCGTCAAAATGGTGATGTTCTATTCTTCTATATTCTGCCCCACCTCGTTATATTCAATTTACGCCAACATTTATAGGCTGTCCTCCCGTAGCCTCCTTCATTCTGGGATCCGCAACTTTAGCAATCTGTCGGACGTGCTGGCTGCGTTTGTCTTCTTCTAGAGCGCCTGGTTTCCAGTACTCATATTCGATCCATTCACCTTCTTTCATTTGTGACTCGACAGCCTCGTGCCACCGCGCACCAAGCTCAGGCTGAAGAGGTACCACACCAGTTTCTTCGCAATATGTCTCCCACAAGGAGAGTAGCTCTTGCAGGATCTCAGGTTGCTTTGTGGCTAGATCCTCAGTCTCGCCGGGGTCTGTGGACAAATCATATAGCTGCCAAGCTGAGATCCCCTTAGGGAAGGGGATGAAGTCGGCCTTCCAATTACCCTTTCGAATCGCCGCCCGGCCACACAGCTCCCAACCAAAAGACTCAGAGGGGTCATGGACGAGTTGCTGCTTCCCTTCCAGCCAAGGCATCATGTCTCTGCCACGCATGGGGACAATTTGACGACCTTTCCACTCGGGTGAGGGATGTTTGATCCCAGCTAGCGTCAACACTGTGGGCGCAATGTCCATCACGGTTGCGAAAGTCTCAGTAATCTCACCTTTGCGGTCCTCGTGAATTGGTGGATATCGGATCACACAAGGTACGCGAACACCGCCCTCCGTTGTGTATGCCTTATACAGTCTGCTCGGTGCAGTGGCTGCTTGAGCCCACCGAGGACCGTACCACACAAAGCTGTCCTTGTTTCCGACGTTATCTAGCGAATTGTTGTAGTACTTGCCAATGTGGGCCATCAGCTCGCCTGCAACCATCGGATATGCTTCGTATGCTGCACCTTCGGCTCCATTGTCGGAGAAGAACATGACATAGGTGTTATCTAGCTCGCCGATTGACTCCAGGTAGTCTGTAACACGGCCGATGTTGTGGTCGAGACATTCCACCATACCGGCATAGGCCTCCATTGCCGTACATGAAGCTTTCCTGTGGAAGTCGTCCATCTGATCCCAGCCTTGGACCTCATCTGCAACCACGGGATGAGGCCGGACGTTCTTTGGTATCATGCCCAGCTCGATCAGCTTCTTCAGGCGCGCCTGCCGAAGTGCTTCAGGACCGTCCTTGTATGTGCCTCGATAATGATCAATGTACTCTTTGGGCGCCTGTAGAGGCCAATGGGGCGCAGAGAAAGGGAGGTAAGCGAAGAACGGCTGCTGCGAGAGCTCCTTGTCCTCCTTCCATTCTTTCAGATACTGGAGCATACGGTCACCATAGCCGTCGCTCGAGTACCAGCCCTCGGGTAGGTCCTTGACATAGTGATCATCCTCCATGTGAAGGGCAATGACGCTCTTTTCCAAGAACTTTGGGAAATCGACATCAGGTCGCCAGTCGTAATGATTCGAGCAGGCTGGGAGAAGCGCCAAACTGCGATCGAATCCACGTGCGTGAGGACTTCGTTCTTTGGTCAGCCCTAGATGCCACTTCCCGCTCATAACAGTGTGATAGCCTCCATCTTTCAGTATTTCCGGTAACGAAGCGACTCGCGAGTTCAAGTAGCCCTCGTAACCAGGCATTCCTCTTTGGGGAGCGGTGGAATACTTGCTTCCTTTCGGAAAGTTCTGCCCCGAGAAGTCGGTCCATTCTATCAGATTCCCCAGCCCGGCAATGTGATGGTCTGTTCCTGTCAATATCATCGCTCTTGTGGGAGAACATGCTGCAGCGGCGTGGAAGCCAGTCAGACGGATTCCGTCCTTTGCCAGTCGGTCAATGCTTGGGGTGCGAATTTCGGAGCCGAAGCAGCCAGCGTCCGAGAATCCCATGTCATCCGCGACAATGATCAGGAAGTTGGGCCGTTTGGAAGCCATGGTTCGCGTGAGTAGTGAGGTCTGCTGCTGTACACAATCAGTGGCATTGAAGGACTCACACAGCAAAGCAGCCAGCCCGCATTTGAGAGGCTTCGGTATCGGCGGATCATTGCAACGAAGCGGTTTCCACTACTGATTAGCTGATGCAACCAGGTGCCAGGTCAAGTCTGTCAAGTCCCGTTCAAGGCCTTCAAGGTGGATGATGGTCGGTGTGGTCGGATCCTTCGGCTGTATTCCGTAAAAGCACGCGACTTCGCCAACTCCGCAGGCACAACGCGGCATGAGCTTGCCGAAGCCGAAGAGCCTCGATGCGGGGGTTGCCTTGGTTGGTCTTGCCGCCCATCACCTTAGTTAGAGCTAGTCAGTTTCTACCCTATCGTGCCTGAGCATCCAGGCCCTGGGACAGATCTTGTTTGTATCGTGATACCCAGGCTTTGTAGACGTTTGCCCAGCGAAGCCTTTCAGTTGATGCTCCGAGGTTTCAGGGCTTGTACTTTTGTACGGCCGTCATCCAGGGTCAGCTCGGATAAGTTACCTGACCTGGCGAGCAGGTACTTGGTATCCATCATTTCAATGGCGTGCTTAACAGTGCCTATTTCACCATCATCAACCATTCACGCCTTCATTCTGAAAGATCTCTATCACAGTACAAGAAGTTGGACACTCGTACCTCGTACGTGAGCTTTCGACTGGTGATCATGATCAGAATCAATGTGACGGCGGCTCGCTAACGGTTGAGCCACGTCGCGCTGACCATTCATCCATCTCCAAACCCATCGACCACTTCCTGATCGGCACATGTTTCTACCTCTTCCATCCTGTACTTCCTTTCCCCGCCTATATTGCGTGATCGCCTGACCATTATCTGTCTGCAACAACTATCCCTGCCCAGGGGAGCCCAACGACCAGTGGCCTGGCGTGCCTGGGACCACTGGCGACAGAGTAGCATCGCTGACACCGCCCAATACCTCCCCCACATATAAAGCCACCCATGTCCTCTTCGGCTGGGTACCGGCTTCTTCAGCAGGGCGAGTCCTCGGAATCTTCACCACCTCAATCCGAAGAGGACATCATCATGGGCAAGAGACTCGGGGTCTTTCGAGCTTCTTACGTCGTCGCTTTATGCTGCATCGGCTCCTTCTTGTACGTACCATTCCCACCCCCAACGATACCTGTAACTGAAGCATGGGGCAAGATTTGCGTATGATACAGGCATAGTTGGAGGGGTCTTGACCCTCGCATCTTTCCAGCATGATTTCCGCTATACCAAAGCCGAAAAGACCCAGGTCAACTCGAATTGTGTCTCCATCTTGCAAGCCGGAGCCTTCTTTGGCTGTTTCGGAATCTGGCCACTGACTTCTAGGTTGGGTCGCCGCTGGGGCTTCATCATCGCCTCAGTCGTCTTCTGCATTGGCACCATCATGCAAATCGTCAATAGCCACTCCATTGGGCTCTTCTATGCTGGCAGGGTCATCGCTGGTCTAGGAACCGGGGCTGCGACTGTACTCGTTCCCATGTTCTCGGCAGAAATGGCCCCCAAAGAAATCCGAGGCAAGCTCGGTTCCTGCTTCCAACTCTTCTTCGCTACAGGAGTCTGCATCAGCTACTGGGTTGACTACGCTGCACAGGCTGGCATTTCTGACAGTTCCTCCACGCAATGGCAGGTTCCTGTTGGCTTGCAGCTCGTGCCAGGTGCTCTACTTGGGATGGGCATGCTACTGGTCAAAGAGTCGACTCGTTGGCTTGCAAAGAAAGGCCGCAATGAGGAAGCATATGCTTCGCTCTTGTGGGTTCGCGGCGGTGTTGACAGTCCTGAGATCAGGGCGGAGTTCTCGGAGATTCTAGCTGGTGTCGAGCTTGAAATCCGTCAGTCCGAGGGCCTTACCTGGAAAGAACTTCTGCTTCCGTCCAGCAGATATCGGATGTTCGTCGCTATCACAATTCAACTTTCGGCGCAATTGACAGGTAATAACTTTGCTTTCTTGGGGGAAAATGATATATATACTGACTGGGCTGTGTTCAAGGTAATACCTCACTTGCTTATTACGCGCCTCAGATATTCGCCACCATTGGTGCTGGGAACAAGACCCTCTTCATCACGGGCTTCTTTGGAATTATCAAAATGGCAGGCGTGTTGACATTCATAATCTTCTTCGTCGAGAGAGTTGGCCGACGCGTCCCGTTCATGGCTGGGGCTTTTGCCATGGGCACGTTCATGCTCATCATTGCCTTGATCGTCGACAAGCATCCACCAAAGGCTTCGGCAACTGGAATCACTTCTTCTGGAGCGGCAGGAATTGCCATGGTCTACCTCGAAGCTTTCTCATTCAACATGTCGTGGGGACCACTGCCATGGCTCTATATTGGAGAAATCTTCCCGAATCGCATCAGAGAGATTGGCATCGCCACTGGCGCAGCGAGTCAGTGGCTGTTCAACTTCGTCATGAGTCAGATCACCCCACACGCCATCGATAACATCGGGTGGAGAACCTTTTTGATGTTCGCGATATTCAACTATGCCGTCATCGTCTACAGCTACTTCTTCTTGAAAGAAACCAAGGGTAAGAGCTTGGAGGAAATGGAAGTTGTGTTTGGCACTGTCGAGAGACTGCCTAGCAAAGATGATGAGGAGGTGGAGTCGCAAGCTGGACAGGAACCGGCGCAGCCGAGAGAGTTGCATGAGACGGTAAAGTAGAGGCAGTCAATCTGTACGAGACCGTTCGGAGGGCCCGAATGCATTTAAGGAGTAATCGTACACAGCCACAGGTAGAAATGGAATTGGTGTCTCTCTATCCCCCGCTCGCCCCCTAGTATTGCAACCACGAGGCTACTTCACAGCCTGACACGTGACTTCGCAGATGACATCACTTTGTTCTCCGCGTCTTGAACTTCTCCAAACTGCATGATTTCTCTCTTCTACACAGTTCACATCATGCATTGAAATCTCTCCCAGCTGCAAGTTCGACAAAGCTTTCCCAGGACGAAGGCATCGGGACTATGCGCAAGTGCTTCAGCACATGTGCGAGAACCTTGAGCCATGAGAATCCCCTAGTAAGACACAACTCCGTCCAGTCCTTTCCCCCCTCCGCCTTCGCGCTGAAGCCTTACACGTCTACAATCCAATTCACCACTTTCTCATCCGCCTAGCCCGTCGTTGAGACCAGCTCACCCACCTCACTTACCTACTTACCTACATACCTACTTACCTACATACCTACTAACCATCTCCATCTCTAGGGCCTCCCCCGCCGGGGCGACAAGCCACCGCCACCTACCATCCCCCGCGCTCAACGCGGCCTCCCTCCCAAACGCCCACTCCGACACGTCGCGCACACCATCGCCATCTCCTCCGCAAAAGGGGGCGTCGGCAAATCCACGCTGGCCGCAAACCTAGCCCTCTCCTTCTCCCGCCACGGCCTCCGCACAGGCCTCCTCGACACCGACATCTTCGGCCCCAGCGTGCCCACGCTCCTCGGCCTGACCGACCCGGCCCTAACGCAACCGTCCCTCACCCCCGACAAGCAACTCATCCCCTTGACGTCGCATGGCCTGCGCAGCATGTCCATCGGCTACCTGCTCCCCTCGGAGTCAGCACCCGTCGCCTGGCGCGGGCTGATGGTCATGAAAGCCCTCCAGCAGCAGCTGCACGAAGTCGACTGGTCGCCCGGATTGGACATTCTCGTGCTGGACATGCCTCCGGGCACGGGGGATGTGCAGCTCACCATCGGCCAGCAGGTGGCACTCTCGGGCGCCGTGGTGGTCAGCACGCCGCAGGACATCGCGCTGAAAGATGCGGTCAAGGGCGTCGAGATGTTTCGCAAGATGGACATCAACGTCCTGGGCATGGTGCAGAACATGAGCGTCTTCGTATGTCCGCATTGCGGCGCCGAGACCAAGATCTTCGCACATGCATCCGCGGACACACATACACATACACAAACACATACACCTTCAGGACATGACAGTCCCAAACGAGAAGGGATGGGTGGCGCTCAGGCCAAGGCCAAAGAGCTGGGCGTCGACTTCCTGGGCGATATACCCCTGGACGCGAGGATATGCGCCGATGCGGATAGAGGCATGCCGACTGTCGTCGCCGAGGAGGCGAGCGGTGTCAAGGTCAATACGGGCTACTACGAGCGTATAGCGGAGAAGGTGGCGAGGAAGATTGGCCTTGCTTGGACCTAATCGCAGTACATTTCCTTCAATGCATCTCGACACGGATTTCTTGATGAAAATTGTAGAACCATGGTATTGGTGGTATATCTTAATTATACTGAACCTAAGCGAAGCCTTTCTTGTGCCATGTCCAAGTCTAAGCCAACTTTTCCATGGCCGTCTGGAACGCCGTCTCAGAGCGACCGTACAGTTGAGGTCTGTCCGTTGGACCTGGTGGGCCAGTGATACCACTATCGGCATCGGCCCCATGGCTGCTTGTACCGTCAACGCTGGGTGGTAGACTTGCCGAGTCCTCCTCCTCTTTCCTCATCATATCCTTCTCTGCTACCTGGGCTGAAGCTTGACCATCGTCTTCGCCCATCATACCCACGACACCCTCCGCTCTCACCACGGCAGTCGAGCTTGGGCTCCTGAGAGGCTGCATCCGGCCCATGCCTTCATCTTGCTGGTGACTCTGCAGCCGGTCAAGACTACGCTGACTTCGGGGCGTGTCGGAACCGTGATGGGGACCGCCCATGCCGTTGCCGTTGCCATTGGCCCCATCCCAATCAATGATGGATGTCCCGACCTCACTCGCCAACATACTTCCTGGCCTTCCACCTTTGTGCATGGCCCCTGCGGAATTCTGCGTGCCCGGTTCGTTCTCAAGCCGTGACGTGACGCCCGCCTCGACGAACAAAGCCCTGGTACTCGCGTCATCGCTCGCCACTGCCACACTCTTCCCAGTTTTCATACTGGCCGAGTCCATATTGGTCGAGTCATCGCGGATGTGAGACACCGTCTTGAATCTGGGCATAAATCCGGAAGAAAGAAGTGCCGACTCGGGCGATCGTGGGCGGCTCTCGTCATCACCGGCCGAACTCGTCACTATCGCAGGAGGTTTGTTCCCAGAGGTGCTTGTCGGTGCAGGTGCCGTCTGCACTACGGGGACAGAAGGTGGTAATTGCAGGTGACCTTCCACTTGTCCTTTGTCCGCCACAGATATAGTACGCGCTCGCCCACGATTTTGGCTTTGGCTTGCCTGTCGTTTTGAACTCATGCTTCTCTTTCGCGCACCCCTTCGTGCGCGGCCTATGGACGAAGGTGCCTCCGCAGCTGAAGCTGGGATTGCTACGCCTTCTCCGTCTGCACCTTGGGTCGAAGTCGTAGGCGTTTCACCTTCGTTGAGTTCGGGTCGGGATGGCTCCCTTTCCACAGCCTCCTGCTCTCTCTTGAGGGTCATCTCATCGTGTTTGGATCCCCACGTGGACCACATGAACAACAGATTACTCTTACGTTTCTTCTTGACGACCAGATCTTCATGTGTTCGTCGACTGGCAAGCGCACAGGCAGGTGGCCTTTCTCCACTTTCAAATGGCCTGATATCACCCCTGGCCAGTGCCTTGACTCGTTCTTTCTGTACCTTCTTGCTTACACTGGCGTATTTGCTGTCCCAAACTCTTCTGGCGTCCAACCACTTCCGTACCGGCCCTGGCTTGACCACACCCACCTCGTCAGGGTGCATCTGCATCCCAGGCAGATGATGAGCTTCTTCGAGGGGATATATCTTCCCAGTGCGATCGACGCGTTGACGGATCATGTGGTTCTGGAAAGGCGGTAGAGGTTCGCCTGCTCGACCTACGAAACCTATCGTCTTGCTCAGGTCTAGCCCATGTTTTGTTGGCATGTCAGTTGATTCACTACCTGTGGAGGCTGAATCGCTTTCTGTCGAAATGATAGAGATGTTGTCATCGTCGAGGATGTCTATAGCTCTTCTTTGTGCTCTTGCTAGTGCCCAAGCTCCAAACTGAGCTATGGATCGGTACATATGCTTAGCAGGACGAGTGAAAGACAGCGTTGGCGCAACGTGGCAGAGATCCTCCCAGACTTGTAGTTGGACGGGGGTTGGCCTGTATTTTTTCAAGATTGAGTCGTCGGGGTCGTATCTCGACCGATAAGAGCTGCCTAGCGGGTATTTCGAAGGGTTGGCCATTTTGTGGGCCAGATATATCTGCTCGTCGCGGAGGATCTCACCTCCGCCTGTCAAGATTGATACCGGGGGCAATCCACCAAGGGAAGGTTGCAATACAGGAGATACCAGCGGATGTGCTAGAAGTTGGTTTGTGGTGTACATTTGGATTTGGTCTTTCAGGACAATTCGTTCTCCATCGAGCTGAATCGACAGTTGAAGTTGAGGTCCTGGTGTAACTTCTCCATCACCCCTGACCGGTACCGCTACATCCGGATTTGTTCCCTGAGCCTGTCCTGAGGACGCCGAATATGAATCTTCCGGCTCTGAAGACTTAGAATTTGCAATTCCGGAACCTTCGCCGCCTTTAGCCAGGGTGTTGATCTTTCGTAACTCGTCATCATTCGGAGGCGGCCATGAGACAGACGGCTTATGCATGAAGCCATGAGCTGGGATATAGTCCTGTTCGGCGTTTCCTGACAGACTCGGAAATGAATGGGTCAGATCGACCCAAGGAGAAATGAGCACAGCACCGGCTGGCATCGGTAGTCCTTGGTCGCGGAGTAAGCACAAAATTGACACCACCATACCACCGCCCGCAGAGTCGCCAGCCAGGATAATCTCGGAAGGCTCATGGATAGTAAGCAGATAGAAGTACGCTGCTAGGCAGTCTTGAAGCCCACATGGAAAGGGGTATTGTGGTGCCAGCCTGTATCTAGGAGCAAACACACGGGCCTTGAGCTTTCGGGCATGTCTTTGCATTTGGTAGCGGTGTTCATCGACACTTCCAAAGAAGTAAGCACCGCCATGGACGTAGAGCATTATTCTCCGACTTCTCGTGCCCTGCCGTTTCTGTTCATTGTAATGTGACCGCATCTCAATCCAATCTCCTTTCAATTCGGTCCCTTTGGGTCGCCATTGCCACCATTGGCTACCTCCTAGCTGTTCAACCCCAGTCTGACCTAATTGAAGGGTGATTGTTCTTGCAGCTTTGTTTATGTGTTCGGAGTCGATAGCGAGGCTCTCCGTCCTGACCCAGGAGGGACACGGTACCCACTGGCCAGTGAATGCTTGCAAATCTTCGACGGTATGATGGGAGGCATAGTCCAGGAAGCGCCGGATCAGATGCAGACCTTCATCGTAGGAGATGTGAGCGGTGGGCTTATGCTGTCGAGGCTTTCGGTTTGTATACTGGTAGTATTGTCAGCATATTGCTTGGGAGTGCATATGAGATGTTCAGTACATGGGATATACATGTCTTGACAACCGTAGGCGTGACTGCAGCGCCAACGCCAACAGTAGTAATTGGCATGTTTCTTGCTCAAAGATGTTCACCAGCGTGTCAGAGTCGAGCACATGTTGTTATCTGCCTCAGAGGGAGTTCAGATTTGTAACGAACTCTACTTAACAATGACATGGAAGGTCATCACAGCACCACAACAGTAGTCCAAGCTCACGTCGACAAAGGGATGTACTAGTACAGCTGGGACATCAATGTATTATTTACTGTGTAGATGTTCAATGGCTGGGAAACATTGCATAAGATCACACTATGCCAAATCTGGAATTTCTCCGCACCGACGTCATCATGCATAATTCAGCCTTGCCCCTTCAGCCTCGTGGGGATGAGGCCACCCACCACCCAAAATGTAAGGGTTCATCACAATCTACTAGTATGTAGCAACATGAGATAGTCAGCATGAAACAGTCGCTGATCCCTGGTCGGGCTACCGTCGACTTGACAATGTGGCGTCTAGAAGATGTTCCCGTGTATCTGGGTACTCGCCATCATCCATCACAGACATTTTTTAGGGGGTAATTTGGCAATAGCAATACTGACGTACTCGATCTGTACATAAAACAAGTACACTCTGATGAAGAGCTCACGTCTTCCTTGGCCCCTCTTTGACCCTTGACATTTTAGTTCGAACATGGCCGCTGTTCAAGAACCTTCTGTCGCCGTCATTGGCCTCGGCGCTCAAGGGCTTGTCACGGTCAAGAACCTCCTCGAACAAGGCTTCTGCGTCACAGGCTTCGAGCGACAGGACTACGTCGGCGGTATATGGCATTACTCGGCGCAACATCACGTCTCTGCTATACGCTCAACCGTCGTCAACGTGTCCCGAGAGCGAGCCTGCTTCACAGACTTCGCTTTCCCACCTGGCACGGATTCCTACCCGAGCGCGGCGCAGATTGACCAATATCTCAACAACTACGCCGATGCGTTCAAGCTCCGGCCACACCTCCGCCTGTCCACGAATGTGGAATTCGTCGAGCGCGACGACGTCAACAATTGCTGGCGGCTGACCATCCAGTCGGATAACACTTCACAGCAGGAGATCCTCACATTCGACAAAATTGCCATGGCCAACGGCCCGCACAACAAAGCCATTCTCCCAGATCTGCCAGGCCGCCATCTTTTTAGTGGCGAGATCCTGCACTCTAAGGAGTTCAAGGAACCCGAGGCTTTCACGAACAAAAGTGTTCTGGTGGTAGGCGCCAGCAACTCCGCCGCCGACACCGCCACTTCCCTCGTCGGCACCGCCAGTAAGATATACCTCTCCCACCGGCATAGCGCGCTTGTACTCACGCGCTCCCTCAAGGACGGCAACTCTCCCGACCATGAACTCACCTACCGCAAACTGGAAATGAAAGACACCATGGAGCGCCTGGCACCTAGTCTTTCGGTCAAGTTCCTGGATAACGTGGTCAAGGGCATTCAACGTGAACAATCCGGCGAACTCGACCCGGCATGGCGTCTGGGTCCTGCACCATCAGTGCTACACCAGAACCCAACAGTCACTGACACTTTGATCCCGGCCCTGCGCGCTGGAACGATCACATCCACGCACGCGCCCAAACGAGTACTAGGAACCCACGAAGTCGAACTCGAAGATGGCACCGTCGTCGCGGTCGATAGTATCATCTTCTGCACGGGCTACGCAGTAGACTATTCTATCCTAGGCAAGTATGACCCGACCATCTCATCAACCGCACCAGGTGGTGGCCACGACGACGAGACACCGAGGTTATACCAGAACATCTTCTCCCTCGACCACCCCGACAGTCTAGCTTTCATCGGCATCGCACTCATCATTTTCCCTGCGTTCCTCCTGTCCGACCTGACATCTATGGCCCTTGCGCAGATCTGGTCGAACCGGGCCGACACGCCCTCTCTTCCGCCACAGAGGGACATGGAACAATGGTACGCCGATCACTTAGCCTACGTCAGGAGTCTACGCGCTCTCAGCCCACACGGCAAGTTCGTCAAGCTGAGCGTGCGCAGTGGGCTGTGGCTACCGTGGGTGCAGGACACCGCGGGCTGTGAAGTCGGTAAGTACCTGGACTTCTTCAGCCTCCCGGCCTGGAAGCTATGGTGGCAGGATCGAGAGTTTTCGAATCTGCTGGTCCATGGGATCTGGTCGCCGCACGTCTATCGCTTGTTCGAGCCGAAACGGCCGGGCGGCCGGAAGAAGTGGGATGGTGCAAGAGAGGCGATTGAAAGAGTCAATGCAGATGTCAAAGCTGGGCGTGAACGGCGAAGGAACGCTGCGCGGGAGTCGGAGCAGGTCAGCTGAGGTGACAGCTTAGGAAGTACCTTACTAGTATTCACCATCTCAAGGACTGCAGCACGGTAGTGTTTCCAACCCCGTGACTGCTTCCGTTCGCAAAGGATTTGTGGTCCTAGGCTTGGGAATTGTAAGTCCATGTCTACAGATATACCAGGCTGCACCATAGAGAAGCAACGACTTGTAGTAGCGGCAAGAGGGGCAACTTTGGTTAGATTTTCGCACACTTTTATGAAAATATCAACGCTCTCTGCACACGACTGATATGTGCTTCACGCAACGTAGTACTTACTGTACGGAAACGAACAAGGCAAGGCGCACTTGCTGGCGGAGATCAGCGAAACATCTTGGGAAAATATGAATTTAGACCACGAACTTCATATTCTGCTCCGGTAGAGCGAGCTATCTTGACGATAAGTACTAGTATTCCTTCAATCCCATGCAAGATCGAGCGTGGAGTGTAGGCAGCGGCCAAATTGTGGCCGATCCGTACAACTGGCCTCACGATGCATCGCTGAGTCCACAGACCACTGCGCTGGTTGTCATCGACATGCAACGAGACTGTGAGTCGCCAGGCGTCCTTCACCAGGCACCGCACGATCGAACAGCTTCCTCTGACCGTGAACAAAAATAAACTAGTCTGCGAGAAGGGAGGATACTTCGATTGTCAAGGCTATGATGTGTCCGACGCCAGAGCCTTAATCCCAGTCCTCCAGGAATTGCTGGCCGCCGCACGCAAGTCATCATTCCCAGTATTCTTCACACGAGAAGGTAGGTGAGGCCAAAAGTAC
The DNA here is from genome assembly GCA_035928285.1 of Vermiconidia calcicola. Classification (NCBI taxonomy): domain Eukaryota; kingdom Fungi; phylum Ascomycota; class Dothideomycetes; order Mycosphaerellales; family Extremaceae; genus Vermiconidia; species Vermiconidia calcicola. The sequence goes on from JAXLQG010000007.1 coordinate 548,234, forward strand.
ACGATCTGAACACATCCCACCCCCGAGCTTCTCCTTCTCCTCCTTTTTGGTCTTCTTCGTCCTCCTTCTGACATTTGTCGGTGTAGGCCACAGACCAGACCTTTCCACGCTCTCCAGCCGGGAAAGATTTCGATCCCGAAACAATCCCAAGCACCTCGGTATTGGCGACAAAGGTCCACTTGGAAGATTCCTCGTTCGAGGCGAGCCCGGCCACGATGTGATACCGGAGCTGAGACCTCTTCCAACGGAAGTGGTCATCGACAAGCCTGGACGTGGAGCATTCGCTCATACCGACTTCGAGCATATCCTCCATCTTCAAGGGATCAAGAATCTGATCCTGACGGGAGTCACAACGGACGTTTGCGTATCCAGCACAATGCGTGAAGCGAATGATCGCGGATTCGACTGTGTCGTGCTCGAAGATGCGACGGCCGCAGCAACTCCGGCCTTGCGTCGTTTCGCACTGGAATCGGTAAAAATGGAGGGTGGCATCTTCGGTGCCGTGGCGACCTCCGCCGACTTCGTCGAGATACTCAATCCACACTGACCCGATATCATCACATGGATTTGTTCCAGGCGTCGATAGCGGCCCTTCTGCCTCAGATCACTATCACGGGACTGCAGGTTGAGCTCTGCTAGCAAATTTGGAGAATAGATGCATTTACATCCGTCTGAAAGTGTTTCCGGACGCGCTTCTTCGGTCCTGTTTCGGGTCGCTGCGGCTAGGTCTCTCTGGGGCTCTGGATTTCTTCTTTGTGCTAGGCTCAAACGTGATGACTTTGTCACCTGCAGCGCCGCTGAGTCGGTTGCCACGCGTCGTCCGCTGGACTGGTTGCATGTTGTCGGCTCGAGATCCAAACGACCGATCCTGGTGAGTTCTGACGTTATTGTTCTTCCCGGACGAAGAAACCTGCATCCGAACCTGGTCACGTTTCTTCTGGTTCTTCGTGTGTCGGCGCTTGTAGTCTGCAGTAGATATCCGGTCTGTGGTCCGGTATCTCCCTGAAGCCTCTTCTTCGTCGGTACCATCCTCATCACTTGATCCAGGAACTTCATCGATTGCCTCCTCTTCAACGGCAGTCAGTCCCTTCTCTCGATCCAGATTCGAAGCTGGAGCAACTTTGGTGCTTGGGTTCAGCTGTTGGAATTCTCTTGAAGTTTCATCGACAGCAAAGTCTTCGTCCTGGAACAACTTCGCAAATCGAGAATCTGCAAGCAATCCCTTTTCTACAGGCTCCGCGGCCTCAGTGACAGCAGCTTCGTCACCACCTTGTGCCAAAACACGCTGAGCACGTCGTCGCTCGTTCTTCTCCTCCCGCTCGAGTACTCTCTCCACCATCTTGCGGTTGACCTTTGCTGTAATCTTCTTCTGGCCGCGGATCCTGCTCTCGCGTTCTTTCTCAATCTTATCTTGAATCCGCTTGGCTCTTTCCTCTTCCCAGCTTGACGGGTTGGCGATCAGCCTAGCCTCTTCATACAGGCCCTGAGCAACGAAGAAACCGTGCATGTATGGTCTGAGGAGGTTCGTCTTTCCGACGAGGTGGTCAAGATTGAGCATACGAAGCTGTGACGAGGTGAGGAATTTGTAGTTGTCGTAGACCTCGCCCACTTTAGACCGTGAGAAAGCTTGAGGATCATTAGGGTCGTCAGCCATTTCTTCGACAACATTGTCCAAGAAAGAGCACCACTTGGGGGCCGGGCCAAGCTGGGGTACGAAAAAGGAATGCTGATTTCGGCCCTCGTTGGCCGTCAAGAACATGCCACTATCCTTACACCAAGTCACGCAATTGATGTCGACCTCCGGCTCGACCGAAGTCCATGGTGTCCCGTCTCGTTCATCCCACAGTTTTAGGATGCGCCGGTCGGCTGAAGCAATCTTAGGCTCGGAGACTGATGCTCGGGTTGTACTTGACGGCGTTAGATATTCAAGGTAGATGATAGGATATCCGTAACCTTGGTCCTTCTTCAATGTCGGAAGTGGGGAGCGCAGATCGTAGAGATAGACCAGGCCAGAGGAGGTGCCAACAGCTGTGCTGATACCAGATCGATGGAAGTCGAGGGCTGTGACCTCAGGGCGTCCCTCGTACTCCGATGGCATAGCCAGAGTGGCCACTTTCGCCCTTGATCTTGTGTCCCAATATTCTACCGTCCCCAGTGACGTCCCAAACGCAAACAGATTGTGACTCCCTTCAGCAACTGCCGCAGTATTGACAGATCCGGCCCCGATGCCTCCTTGCAATGCGCCGCCACCAATGGAGTTGAGATCGTCTCCTCCGACATCAACCTCAAAAGCGTTCATGAACCGTCCCTGCTCGAGATTGATACGAAAAACCTCTCCCATACCATTGCCGTTCACTCCAACAGCAGGAACAAGCAGCTCAGTGCTACCTCTGTCATAGGCGAGGTCGCGACCGTATCTAGGGATTCGTAAGGAGTCGTGACAGCCACCAGGAGTATGAAATTCGATAGAGCGGTCTTCTTGAAGATGAACAGATTTCGAGTAGTCGGAGGACAGGAAAAGGAACGTCCTATTGAGTGTATTCGTGTGTCTCGCCCATGAAAGGGCCAGATTAGGCAAGTAATGGGTGTGGATTTGAGGCTTGTATGTGCCAGTACTCATCACCCACTCGCCATCTTCGCTGATGCGGACGCATTGGCTTGCTTCTTCAAATTCGAAGTCTTGTAATAGTTCTACTCGATTCGCATATTCGGGGTCTTTTTTGGCCTTCTGCTTTTGCGACAACCAGTCTGGAAGACCCCGTGAGGTCGACGAGCCTGCGACAGTGTAGACTGGCACCGTACTGTTAATGAGCCTCATTTCCGCTCTTCCTCAGTGAGAGACTGGTCGGGGCATGTCCAAAAGAGTAGTGACCGGGGAGCACGTCGGCGAGGAATATCTTCCTAGGCGACGACGTTAGTGGTACTGCGAGAGGTCACTGAGATCGAGAATGTTCACATACCTGGTGGCATCCAGTCTGCGAATAAATTCGTTGGAGAAATTTTGAAGGCGCAGGCAATTATTCTACCGATGATTAGCCGCCCGCTTGATCACGTGCAGTCTTGCTCAGCTGAACTCGAAAAGCGTGTCTGCTATGATTGTGATTGTGATTGTTCCTCAATGCACATCTTCATCGACTTATATCAGAGCTGGCCTCTTCCATCAGCCCATCTACATATTAGATTGGCCCCTTCGATAGACCATCATTGCCGCCGAACGCGTTGGCTTACCTCCAACGATATCAAACTCCGCATCAATTGAAGCTGCTTCTTAGAACGCCTAGCTGTAGCCCGGCACAGCAAGCAGAGTCATCAAGAACCTGCTCGAATACACAGATTGCGGACTTTCCTTGCAGTCTAGTTATACTATCTTTGACTGTGAAATGCACCAATTCGGCTGTTGCTTTGTCTCTTTGTGCTTCAAGCGGCACTTGATATTGGTACCACCCAATGGTTGACGGAATGGCCGCATCTCTGGAGTTTCCCAACAACTGCTCCACCAATGTTTACACTCTTGTATGAACATTCACCAGAACTGTGGTCTCCTTTGCTGACGATGTTGACAGAACGATTTTGGTGAAATAGCCTACATCGTCTGTACTGTGGCCACTCCGCCATCACAGGATCCAGCAGCATTTGTCTCGACACCGGAAAATGCTCTTGCGCGGCTCCGGAAGACCGAGCGCCAGTTCAGGGAAACTTCTATCCTTGCTGCGCTAGATGTTGAAAATCGCCAGCTATTTACCTTCTACAAAAAGGTCGACATTGCCAATGCCAAGGACCAAAAGGCCTTGTTGACAAAATTTGGGTATGTCCTTCGGAGCAACACCTGCACCATCGCCTATAAAACGGCCGCGCGATTGCCAGACTTGATGAAACCGGAGCAATTCCGACTTTACCGGCTCTTTGCAACTGCCATCATCTCGAGCATCAAGTTGCTTCCCAATGGCGACTCAGCACTTCGGCCTTTCGGCCCCAACCTTTACCTGGTCCAGGAAAGCTCGCTGGATTCCGAAGTTGATCATTTCAGACCCCCAGAGCTGTGGAGTCTTCACCGGGTAGATTTACAAGTCATTCCAAGTGGCTACATAATCTTGACTATTGTGAAGGAGCGCAGGCACACGTTTCGTCGCGTGGTCGACGTCGAGAAGGACCTCGACTCAGAAAGGATTACAAGTCAAGCCAATCTTCCGCTTTACCTTACACCTTTGGGCCGTGTAGCACGCTTGGTAGGCGTTAAAAATGATACTGCATCGAAGGCCAGTGAGGGTGACCAAGGCCATCAACTCACTGGTAGCCAAAATCTGGATCCTGGTAAGGAGCTATGGAGAGACATACTCCCAACGTGGCTGGAGGCAAATACCAACATTTCCCTTGGAAGCGAGGACATTACGTGGGTGGAGGCACAAGTTGCTGTCCATGAGTCAGAACACCTTTCCACTGATACAACTAGCGTCTCGACCACGAACAGCGGGAAATCTGGAACAGTGACTTGGAGGACACTGTTTTGGCCTGCAAGCCTTTGTTTTGTACTTCACCGTGAACCAGCTTCCCTGATCGAGTCGTTCGGAGACTATCGGGACCCAATGAGATTCATCCGCGATTGGATTGCTGGCACTATCAACGAGAAACCAAACAATAGGCGTGGGGTTGACATGGTAAACGTGGCCGAGGACGACGATGAACCCCTGTTTGCCGAGAATGGCACATTTGACGACCCCGAACATTTTCAACCATTTGGGCCGCCAGCTTTGCCAGCCAGCCAGACAATATACCCTACACCCCCAGATGCCGTCATGACGTATGCAACCCCTGGACTATCTTCTATCGATGGGATTGCAATGACGCCTGCGAACATGCCTGGGAAGCCTCCAAGCACAGCGCGGCGACCAGACGTAGAAATGCAAGATCTCGAAGGACTGAACAATGACAGCGCAATGAGTGAATTTTATGACGAGGACCTCTTCGACGAGATGCCAGAGGACGATTTCGGACAGGGGGGCACAGCTGACGAACCGAATTGGGATTTCTTTGACCGTCCTGGCGTTGATTCCAAACCTACTCCGGCCATGCTCTCTAATCAAGCCGAAGGGTTTTCAAAGCAAGGTGACACTGATATGTATGCCTTTGATGAGAACATTGGCACCAGCCTCCCATCAGACGGAAGAGACTATCATAACAGTGTCAATGCGGAGTCTGATATGCTCATGTCGGACCAGGCTGACACTGGAAACCATCAATCCCCAGAACGAATTGAGGACCCAGATACAGTTGAGACCAGAGCTTCGCAGCAGGAAAACCGACAGTCGAACACGAGCAAGCGTCGCTCTTCGAGCATCTACGAGCGCCCAAAACAACCTATGAAATCATCCGACCGAGATTACAAATACTCTGCGAACGGAGACTTCTGGTTCGACCCAAGCCCGGTAGCCTTGAAATCTGGTGCCAGTGCTTTCAAAATCTCCTCCACCATGGGGATCATATCGTCAAGCTCCTCAGATGACGAAATATCGATGAATAGTCGCTCATCCTCGAGGGCAATGGAGTCCGGCGGGAGGAACCCTCCGATGCTCTCGCGGCAATGGACAGAGTATCATCCGGAACCTCCCGCAATTGTGAACCTTCACGACGAAGTCGAATGGGCGGCAGCTGAGGCAGATATTAAGCAGCTACTCGAAGTCCTCAAGCCCGGTCCAACAGAAACTACCCCCGTTGTCGACCCCCAGCGTCTGAATACCATTAATGGTATCGATCAACTCACAAGCCAGAAATTTTTGCAGATTGCTCACATCCTAGTTGACCAAATCTCTCAAACGTCCTTGATTTCTCACGCAGAAAAGGGCCAGCACCGAAACCTCAGCGATGGCGATCTGGAGATCGTCGCAGACCTACGTGGGATGAATAGCTCAGCGAACGCATCAACCCTGTCGCAACTCGTTAGCCTGAAAGCAGACTATAACACTGTGAAGCTCCATGGGAAACTAATCAAGCTACAACCCAACCAGATAGGCTTGAAACGAGCGGATCAGCCTCTTATAGCCTCAATGTCTATCATGGCATTTTGGGATAGTTTGAGTCTGCAACCGGCCCATGGTTTGAAGAATGTTACCTCCTTTTGTATCCATCCCGATGCCGAAGATGTAGCAGATGGTTGTTCAACCCTGCTGCAAAGGATGTCCGATACATACAACACATGTGCATTCGGATCGCACGCCATTGGCCGGCTCAGTGGAGTGGCAAATGATGGGATGATCGCATGGAGTCCGTCCGAATCAGCACCGCTGAACCTCCATCACGCCTGCCAAAGGATGGGCACTGCTATAGGAGCGGTCACCAACTTGACAGGCACGGTGTTGGTATACATGATCAGCGACAGCGACAGCCCGGCTTCATATTTGAAGATCTGCCTAGCGTTCAGTGGCCTTTTTGAGGCTTTCGTGGCTAAGGCTGACAAGAAGCACGTCACAGATATCGCGCTACAAATCGTCCCTCGCAGCTTTATCACCAGCCCTGAATCCTTGATTGTGCCTCCTCAATCTTCCTACCTCAAACTGGCAATAGAGGTTTACAACCGTCTGCCACCCGCAGATCCCGGAGGCTCACCCGCTGCGTGCGAAACCGCCATTGTGTTGGCAAAAGCAGAAAATTCTGTGCATCTTCAATTGGCTTCAATATATGCCTCTCCACTGTCCAGGAACGGTGACTACCTTCATCTGGCATACTCCGCAAGCCCTGACGGCCGGTGGATTACGGCAGCGTGGAGCGATGACTTTGGACATCTCTCCCTTACTATGTCCTACTGTGCGCGAAGACGCGACTCTACCAGGGTACGACCCCAACAGGAAATCTTGAAGGAAATGTGGCAAGTATCTCACGACCTCATGAGCAGGACCCAGGGACTATGGCGGCTTGGGGTCATCAAGCAAGGTTATTACACTCTGAAGGAACTTCGAGATTGGCGGCAAATTTTCGAGAGCTCTACAACATCCCAGAAACGATGTTTGCCAATGCTCCTCTCAGCCCAGCTTGACCCGATGCTCAGAATCTTCACCCACATGGTCTCTGGGAAACCGGCGCAGCCCTCACAAAACCTGTATGGTACTCCTGTTTCGACTCCGCAAGCTGGTGTCACGTCACCCGACCAGCTTGTTCCTGCCACTCCGACGCCAGGTGGCACCTCCATGATCAACGCGTCGACTCCTCCTGAACCTGGTCTTGATCCAAATGTCGACGGTGACCTGACTCTAGTGGATCCTGCCGAAGACAGTTGGGGGATCATCCTGCCTTACGGACTAAATCAGTCGACCAACATGGTCGAGCTGCGACCGGCGCTGGCAACTGGAGTGTTACTAAAGCGTAGAGGACCGAAGCTTGAGGACGGATGCATCTCCATTGAAGTCAGTCTCATCTACCTTCCTTCGCAAGCAGCGGATGGCTTAGGCGAGGCAACACCGGATGAATTATTGGAAGATGTAATCAAGCAATATCGCGGTCTCCTGAGCTTGGGCGTGACGCGAGGCTGCATTGATCCTTCAAATGAGTGCATCCCGTGGCATATTGCGACGGCGGTCAGAGGGTCCAAGGCTCTTGGACAAGTCATGTAGGCCTCAAAGGCCTGCTAGTGGAATCCTCGCCTTGTGTGTGTAGGTGCCATGTGGAGCACTTCCGAAATTGCTGGCAAGCTGGACTGTCGCGTGGCACCGGACAAGGATCATTGTGACATGCAGGGTCGATGCCCAGCTCCGATATTCGGAAGAGTGAAGGGACGATTGCTACAGTAATGAAACCAATCGTTAACTTGCTGGACGATTGCAATGTACAGCTTGGCAATCCCATCCATTCCGATTTTTACGTCGAGGCTTTTCGACTAGCCTGGTGCAGCCATGCAGTGGACATGTTTTGGCAGTCTGGATAGACACCCTTGGCGACAACATGACGGGAGCCACCGGCGAGGAACAAGCCAAAGAAAGCCTTGTCCTACACCTTCAACACAATCTGATTAGATCCCCCGGGCATTGCATCACTACTGTCTGCGTCCTCAATCACTCGATCCGATCGGAACCCTTAGCGGTCAGGCGCGTACACTTCACAGCCGTTTCTCAAGTTTGCGGCCTTTTCTTCCAGTTCCAAGACGCCAACGCAGCAGTTTTTCTTGTCTGTTACTTGGCGTCGTGGTTTTGGTGGCATCGATCGCCCAGACCATCGAAAAAATTTGCATCAGATAAGATAACCACCAATAGTCCATTGCCAACGCTGGAGCCACTCCCCACACCACGTCGCTGCCCAAGTTCTGGGCGAGCATCATGTTATAATCGAAGCGGCTCGGTTGTTGCTGAATGGAGTCAGGGTGCCTTTGCAAATCTTTGTTTTTTCCCAACCAGCAATTGACTTTGGCAGCTCCCCGAAGAATAAAGAGGACCATTCCCTCTGTGTTCCCTGGAGAGATATCCTTTCTTTCTCTCCTTCAATCTGTTCAACTGTTCGCTGGCCTTGTGTGGGCTGATATACTATCAGCCGCCGTCTAACATACTCATATACTCGTCCCTTTCTTAACATCAAACATGTCGTACTACGACGAGTCCCACAGCACGGGACAGCAACATCCAGAAGACCACAAAACCGGGTTGGACAGTTATGCTCCTGACAGCCCACAGTCTACAGCGAGACGAGACTCTATCCTCGTTGGCGACAAATCACCCGGTGTTGCTCGAATCGAGGCTGTGAATGAAGTCCTAACCAGGACTGACCGTGCCTTTCTATTCCTGGGCGTCTTTATTATCGCATATGCCTACGGACTGGATGGCACTTTACGATATAGTTATCAGCCTACTGCGACAGCAAACATGGGCTCGCACTCGCTTTTGGCAACGATCACCGTCCTTCGGTCTGTCATCGCGGCGGCAGCACAACCAACAGCGGCCAAGATTGCGGACATTTTCGGCCGTTTGGAACTCGTCTTTGTATCCGTCGTCTTTTACACCCTCGGCACAATCATAGAGGCGAGCGCCACCAACGTCTCGGCTTTTGCAGGCGGCGCGGTGCTGTATCAGATCGGCTATACCTGTGTTATCCTGCTCGTCGAGGTCATTATCGCCGATATCACGTCTCTTCGAGCCCGGCTTTTCTTCAGCTACATTCCTGCTCTGCCATTCCTCATCAACACTTGGGTCTCGGGCGATGTCGCATCAGCTGTCCTTGGAGCTACGACCTGGCAATGGGGCATCGGCATGTGGGCGATCATCTACCCGGTCTGTGCCCTTCCCTTGATGCTTGCACTGGCGGTGACGGGACGTCGAGCACGCAAGGCTGGTGTTATGGCCAAACACAAGTCTCCCCTCCAAATCATGGGAGCAAAGAAGCTGACAGTCAGTCTGTTCTGGTCGTTGGACGTCATTGGCATCATACTGCTTATCGCAGTGTTCGCATTGATCCTGGTTCCCTTCACCATCGCAGGCGGAATCTCCACCCAATGGAGACAGGCTCATGTCATCGCTCCTCTGGTGGTTGGCATCTTGTGCATCCCAGCATTCATTTTCTGGGAATTGAGGGCCCCTCATCCGCTCATACCGTTCGATCTTCTAAGGGATCGTGGAGTATGGGGTGCGCTCGGAATTGCCTGCACCCTCAACTTCTGCTGGTATCTGCAGGGAGATTACCTCTACACCGTTCTCATCGTGGCCTTCAACTTCAGCATCAAGGCCGCCACCAGAGTGTCGTCACTATACAGCTTTGTCTCGGTCCTTACTGGATTTGCCCTCGGTATGATCGTTTACAAGGTTCGACGCCTGAAATGGTTCATCGTGGCCGGAACATGTCTGTTCATGGTTGCATTTGGCCTGTTAATTCAGTACCGTGGTTCCCCGAATTCTGCCGGAAAATCTGGCATCATCGGAGCTCAGGTTCTACTTGGCTTTGCCGGTGGTATGTTCCCGTATCCTGCGCAGGCATCGATTCAGGCTGCAACCAAGCACGAGCATGTTGCCGTCATTACTGGTCTCTACCTCGCCACCTACAACATAGGTTCAGCTTTCGGCAACGCTGTTTCTGGTGCCATTTGGACTCAGGTATTGCCGGGAGCTCTCGAGGACCGTCTTGCAGTTTTTGGTAACTCGACTCTTGCTGCCGCGACATACGGCAATCCATTTGGCGTAATCTTCGAGTATCCCGTGGGTACACCTGAACGCTCGGCCATCATTGATGCCTACCAGCATACACAACGCTTGCTGTGCATCACGGGTATCTGTCTGGTGACACTTCTGATTGGATTTGCTCTCTGCCTGAGAGACCCGAAGCTGGGCAATGAGCAGAGCTTGCCTGACGCAGAGGAGAACGTTCGGCATTGAGTGAGCATTGAGAGGGAAGCCTGAGGCGAAGGGAATGAAAGTTTCTCAACGAGCCGACAGCACTACTGGTGGCTAACGTTCCAGTCCCACCTCAGTCTCAGCATGTATTGTATTTCGCTGTACTCGTATAGCTCTGGATACTCCGTATATCAGAATACTTATTAATCCCATGACTATTAGCATCACCTCGTCATCATGTTGGGAGTTGTGCGTGTTTCGGTAGGACGGTGTATGACGGTGCTGGCCAAAGACTACGTTATAGATATTTCCTCATATGGCAATATCACCTGCCTAATTGGGATGTCAGAGAATGTTTTGATGAGCCAACATCGAGACAAGTGTTGGTATATAAATCTTGCCAAATTTCATTTTCTCTTTTTGATTATATTCGTGTTTTCGTCGCAACGGTGTCTCTCAGGAAAAGAGTGTATGACTACATTACCCATCATCTCAGGACCTGGACCTTGACATTGGACATGTTTCGTGATGAGTTTCGACGCGTCCTTGGACCCAATTCACCATAATGAGGCCAGAGATGATTAGAGACAAGAATGTCAATGAGCTTGAACGCGTGTCTTCCACTGTTGGTTATTTGTGCCATATCGTAACAGATTCAGCAAATGAACCGAGTAATGCTTTTGCAATCAAGGCTCTTCACTCCTTGCTTCCGTAGCAGCAGATTCCTGTGGGTTTCGATTTCCTCTGCTTGCCTTCGATTTCGTTGTAGAATACTAGGAGAGTGGCTGTGGCTGTGCAGATTGAACCCCGCATCGTCTCTAACCCTAGACGAACAGAATCAACAATCTGAACCGTCTCTGCTACACCGAATCCTCCATCCTTACTGTGTCGGACAGTAAGTCATTGATCTGTTAGCACACATCCACCGAAACTGCATGCAAGGCAGGAACACTCCTTCAAGTTGACTGGCCGCCAGTGCAAAGATCAGCCGGATCATCCTTTATTGAGCAAGAAACCATGTCAGTCCACCCCCGCCATCATCAGATATTCCCGGCATCAACACCTCCCAGCTAACAACTCATGGCAGTATCGTAGTACAATACTCCCCCTCCACCTTACCACTCAATCATGGCTGCTCCAGCCCTCCCTACCCGAACGAAGACACTGCCCGACTCCGACGACGAGGCCACGCCCGACGGAGATCCCTCGAGCACAGCTGGCCTTTTGGCCGAGCGTCTACAAGCCTGGAAGCACATGTGTAAAAATCTCGAAGCATACATCACTGCGGTAGCAAAGGATCAAAATACCAGGGCAAAAGATCAGGAGAAGATCCTAAAGACAATCTCCAGTCCACTCCAAGAAGCCTCCCATTTCGATTCCGCCCTAGGTGGTATCTCAGGCTTGTTCGAGAACCTGCGCGCCAACACTCAAGCTCAAACCAATTTGTACACAGAGACAAGCAAGAGCCTGACTGGATCTGTCCTCCCAATTCTCGAGCGTTTGCATCAAGAGGTCAAGAACAAGGCCAAAGAGCTTCAGCAAGGAGCGGGCAAAGGTTCAAAAGCAGTGGAGGCCGCACGAGTGGCTTCACAGAAACACATCGACGTGCTATCTCAACAAGCTTCTCATTTCGACTCCAGCGGCGGCGGCACCAGCAGGATCCCCGCAAACCATGACCCCTACGTCCTTAAACGGCAAATCATGAATCGTCTCAACAAGCAATTGCTGGAGGAAAACAACAATCGACAAGACTTAATTGCTGTTCAAAACTCATTCAAGCAATTCGAGGCTCACGTCCTCACCACGGTGCAATCGGCACTGAACGCCTACAATCAATTCATGGCCACTCAAGCAGATCGCCAAAAGGCCATGATCGGTGATATTGCTGCAACTGCAAGCAACATTCCGCTCGACTTTGAATGGAGTGGCTTTGTGAAACGTAATCAGCATGTCCTGGTCAATCCGAATGCTCCTCCCCGGACAATGTCGGGCGTCTCATATCCGAATGAGAATCACCGTTCAACCAAGCCTTTGATCGAAGGATCTCTCGAGCGAAAGCCCCGTGGTGGTATGGGCTCCATTCGAGGGTACAGCACTGGATACTATGCCGTCACACCAGCAGGATTTCTGCACGAGTACAAAGACAATGAGAACTTCCACAAGGATCCAGTCCCTGAGATCTCTCTATTCCTTCCAGACTGCGTGATTGGAGCTGTGGATGGTCAGAAGTTCACCATCAAAGGCAAAGATTCGTCAGGAAGCAAGATTGGGCAGAAAATGGCCTTGAGCCACGATTTTCAATTCAAGGCGCACACCACTTCCGATGCCCAGCAATGGCACACGATTATTGCCAGTTTCGCCAACGGAGGAGGCAGCGTGCCGACCAGTCCCGGCGAGACTCAGAAGATCTTTCCACTCAACACTGCCGTGACCGATTCGCAAACGCAGGGCGTGGCAAGTGGGCCGACAAGTGCAACATCGCCGCAGAGTGCAAAGAACCAAAGTGCTACGACCCCGGCATCTGGTGCTTCTGGTGCTTCTGGAGCCTTCTATGGCTCGCCGGCATCCCACAACTTGGAGGATCGCAAATATGTCGAGACACAGGCAGACAAGCCGCTATCTCATGAAGGGCTGGAACGCCAAGCAGGTCATTATCCTGGCAAGGCTTAGGATGCAGCTGCACTTGGGACATATGGTCTGGAATGGCGATAACTAACTAGTTAGTCGGGCCATGCGGGTTTCTTTTCTACCCTAATCTTAACGGCCACCGATCGGATACCCTTTCATGATAGCTTGCACTTTTACTCGTAGTTATTTTCACACTACTCAAACAGTAACTTCTGGTCTTAGTTCTCGAATCTCTTTTGCCTTGGACTCAAGAGATCCCATTCCTGACGACCAGTTCTTGTCCTTCCCCTTCCCCGTCTTGACCCGTACTGGTAGTGTCGGCGTCGGGGTCAAAGCCAAATCCGACCAACCCACTCTTGGGAGGAATGAACTGCCTCAAGCCGACGCCGGCCTCTTTCAGGACCTGGCGGCTCGCCTCGTCCATATTGTAGGACTGTGAGTAGACGACTTCTTTGACGCCGACCTGCGCGATCTTGACGCTGCACGTCAGACACGGGCACGTGTCGCAATATAATATACATCCCTCTCTGATACGTTCGCGGCCGGCCTCCAAAAGGGCGTTCTCCTCGGCGTGGAGGCATAGACATGTCGAGAGCGACGATGTGGCGATGGCCGAGTTGCAGCGTGCGCAGCCGCCTTCGTTGCAGTTGCGCAGGTTGCGCGGGGTGCCGTTGTAGCCGGTGCTGAGGATGCGGGAGTTGTGGACTAGCACGCAGCCCACGCGGCGTTTCATGCAGTTGGAGCGCTGGGAGGCGAGGTGCGCTAGGGTCATGAACTACATGGTAATGAAGGTCGTCGGTTAGTAATTGTTGAGCGGGAAGAGAGAGGGGGGCTGGGGAGGGAAAGGGGAAGGAAATGGAATGGGAATGGGAATGGGTTAAGAGAAGGGCCAGAGAGGAGAGGGAAGGTATAAATAACGAGAAAAAGGCTGCGAGGGCGAGGCGAGGACTGCTCGACTCGTCTCGACTCGAGGGACCAAACAAAGAAAAGAAAGGTGGGAAGTTAGGGAAGGTCATATGGGAGTATGGGAGTACGGGGTACTTACATAGGCATCCCATGTTGGTCGGAGACGGACCGGAGAAGCGAGATCGAGAGTCGAGAGGAACGTGTAGTAGGCGGATATGCTGGGGTGGATGTTGACGAGGTGTAGATGCGAGCGGGATGTTAGATGTAGGATGCCGGAGGTGAAGAGCGTTGGTGTCGTTGAGGAACTTGAAGACCGAGGGCTGGATGTGGATGTGGATGATGGAGCGGCAGGCGGGCATGCGCGGGTGCCATAGAGTTGGAGGTCGTTGTAGGAGATGAAGTCGGATAATGGGAGAGGTGTGAGAGAGCGGTGACGGCACCTCTCACTGAAGCGTTGATACCGTACTCCCACAGGTGCTTCAACATTCAATAACAAGAAGAACGGCCGTCTCAGCAGTAGTTCGAGGGTACTTTCGTCGTAGATGTCCGTCAGAACCCAGTGTTCCCGCCATCGTTTGGTCACGAATTCAAGAAGGCTGTCGACGTCCGGAAAGGTCAGGCCTCGTGTGCCTTTCTGGTCGGTCACGCTGGGTAGAAGATGTGCAAGTTGAGGTTGAGGTTGTTGTCCTCCGGGAACAGTGCCGTTGGACTTGGACTTGGACTTGGACTCGGATTCATCGCTAGTGGTGGTGTTGTTGTTCACGACCACGGGTTGAAGCTGAGATGGTGTTGGGAGATGTAGGCGCAAGAAGCCATGATGTTGGACGAGATATTCTGCCGTTGTGTGTTTGCCGGAACATATGGAGCCGGTGATGCCTATGAGCATCTTGCTTAATGGTGGTCGACTTCTGGTTTCTGTGATCTTTTCTCGAGACGGATTTAGATTCGTATGTACTAAATAGTGGCCGACGCGTCTAGGCGCGTAAAGTGGTCATTAGACGGATTACGTAAGTCAAATGACAGTTGGAGATCACGTGGAGTTCTGAGCACGTGCCGAGGCGGATATGATCCCCTTGTCTCGTTGGCAGCCTTGTTTCGACCACCTGCAGCCTGACTTCATCTCCTCTCTCCACATCCACTTTCCTGCCCTTGTGATCATCTCCTTACAACACCGCATCGTCTTTGTCACTGAAGCAGTCATCAAGGTAGCAGCCTTCTTGGAAAGGAAAACAAATCTTGAAAGTGCCAGGGCGCTTGCAGCGCGACTAGACAATGCAGTACGTCCCCTTCGCCTCAGACATTGAGATTCCATTCTACGCCTCTCTGGCCTCGCACAAAATCAACCATGACAAACTCGACGACTCGGCCCGCAAACTGCTGGGCCTCTACGAGATCCGACCCGCCGACGCCAGAGAGCATTCGTGCCGGATGCAAGTCCACGCCAACGCCCTCACCAGCGACGACGTGCCTGCAGGCTTCTTCCGCGCCGAGGGCATGATCAAGAATGTGAACACGATCGAAGAGTACCGCAACATCGACAAACTCCAGATGATCCAGAAAGCCGGCAAGACCATCTGGGACGCCATCAACGACGGCACCATCTATTCCTGTCCATCCCTTCTGGCCTCGTTCCTGGTCCTGTCGTTTGCCGACCTCAAGAAATACAAGTTCAACTACTGGTTCGCCTTTCCTGCACTTGTAATGGACCCGCCATGGACACCGGCCCAACACCAAGGCGCCATCCCCAAACCCGAGGGCAGTGGTAGTCTACCCTACGCCAAATTAAACGCCATCGAAAGCACGACTCTCGTCGACATTGTAATGTCCTGGCGCTACGGCGTGGACTCGCGACAGTTCGGATTCTTCCTCGCAAAGAAAGAACGTGGTGGTCTTTCTTCTTCTTCTGCTTCTGCACGACCAGATTCGACCGATGACGACAACGAATTCGGCCCTACGTCCCCTCAATCGCCCACAACGCCTAGCACAAACATGGGCTTTGTCTGGCGCATTGCCTCGTTATCGAGTTTCGAGTCCGGCTTCTTCGAGGGCGTCGAACCCCATGACCAATTCGTCTGCTTCGCCGACCCGTCAAATTACACCGAACCAGGACCCGTCGCGCCAGGCTGGATGCTACGAAATCTCCTCGTCCTCGTTCGACAAAGGTGGAAGCTCGATCGCGTACAGATTCTATGCTACCGCGAGACCCCCCCACGACGCGAGACCGCCCGCAGCGTCATTTTCACTATGGAAGTCTCGAAGCAGCAGCAGCAGCAGCGCAAATCCAGCTCTTCCCAACCCGACTCTAAGCCCACACCGACCAGCGAAGGAGAAGATCCAGCCGCAACCGCAACCGCAATCGCAGCCTCGGAGCCACCACCCATGCCAAAGGTCGTGGGTTGGGAACGCAACGCCGCCAACAAACTAAGTGGCCGCATGGCCGACTTGACCGAATACATGGATCCGAAGAAACTCGCCGACTCCAGCGTCGACCTTAACCTGAAACTCATGAAGTGGCGCATCAGCCCGAACCTGAACCTGGAGAAGATCAAGGGCACAAAGTGCCTGCTCCTCGGCGCAGGCACGCTGGGCAGCTACGTCTCGCGCAACCTGATGGGCTGGGGCGTGCGGAACATCACGTTCGTCGACAACGGGAGCGTGTCGTTCTCCAACCCCGTGCGCCAGCCCTTGTTCAATTTCGAAGACTGTCTCGACGGCGGGAAGAAGAAAGCTACATGCGCCGCCGATGCCCTAATGAAAATCTACCCAGGCGTAGAGAGCGAGGGGCATGTGCTCTCGGTGCCGATGGCGGGCCATCCGATCACAGACGCAAAAGAGGCGGAGAAAACGAAAGCAGACTATGAGAAACTACAGACACTAATTGACGAGCATGATGTTATATTCTTGCTTATGGATACCAGAGAGTCCAGATGGCTGCCGACAGTCATGGGCAAGGCGGCCGGCAAGATTGTGATGAACGCCGCGCTTGGCTTTGACACGTACGTCGTCATGAGGCACGGCGTCACCGTCGAGGGTCAGAACGCAGAGCTGGCCTTGGGATGCTATTTCTGCAACGACGTCGTCGCGCCGGCCGACTCGATGAAAGATCAGACTCTCGATCAGCAATGCACCGTCACGCGACCGGGGATAGCGGCCATCGCGTCGGCCCTTCTCGTCGAGTTGCTCGTATCGGTCCTGCAACATCCGGACGGCCCAGCGGCGCCGGCGTCGTTGTCGTCTTCGGAAGACAGAGGCGATCACCCGTTAGGTCTCATCCCACACCAAATTCGCGGGTTCTTGTCGACGTTTACGAACATGAACATCGCTGGCAGGGCGTATGACTGCTGTAGTGCGTGTTCGCCGAAAGTGTTGGACGCTTATACCTCGGGTGGCTGGGATTTCGTGCAGAAGGCCCTGAATGAGAAGGACTATGTGGAGGAACTGAGCGGGCTGAAAGAGGTGCACAGATTGGCTGAACTTGCGGCCGCTGACATCGAGTTTAGCGAGGAGGATGAGATAGCCGAGGATGAAGAGGGCGAGTTCATATAAGCCTTCTGGTCGGAAAGGTGGCAGCAGCCTGCCACTGATGATGAGTTTGACGATCAGCGCCATTTGTTGTGGATTTCATGTAGGTCGCATAGTACAGCTTGCTTTTGCTGAGCCATATAACCCAGGACCACTCCCCTCGCGGCCGTGAATAATCGCAGTAGCCTGCTATCAGGACTGCACGACATTTGTCGAGGTGTTGTCTCTTTGCCGTGTTTCCCAAGCTGAGAGTCCAAGTTCAAGCGCCGCCGTCAGGACAGCGAACTAAGGACCAGCAAACACGGCATCCTTGTCGACTTTCGCCAGTCTCTTGATGCCGACGAAATAAGCCTCTTTGGACTCGCTCCTCGAACTTTCGGGCTTCTCGCGATGAACTTTGTGGAACATGGCCTTCAAGCTCTTCTCGAGCGCCTTGTCCTCGACGCCCTGGTAGAACTTGCACACGAAATGTCCTCCGACTTTCAGAGTGTCGTAACTGAACTGCAAGGCAGCTCTGCAGAGATCCTTGCACAAAACTGTTAGCTTTGGAAGGCCTCGTGGATAGGAAACAAGACATGCGACAACTTACCATACTACCCGCATGATCTCTAAAGGCAACTCCACTCGTGTTCATTAACCTGTAATACGGGTTACTGATGCTCTTCTTGTACAGCCCGTCGAGCGGGTCCCAGGGTTCCCACATGTCGCTCAACACCACGTCGATACACTTGTCTTTATGTTCATGTTCATGTTCTTCTTCCTGTGTCTGTGTCTGTTCACTTGCCATGTTTTTCTCTTGCTGCTGGTGCTGCTGTTCCGCCTCTTCGACCGCGATGTGGCTTTCTCTTTCAAGATAACCCCCGGACTCGGCGTCCTCAAGTAGTCCTTGGTCGATGTGGCCATCGTCGGACGGCGTTATGTCAGGCATGCCGAACATAAGAGGACGCCGCAGTCGGCCGCGTTCGGGGTCGCGGAGGAACGATTTGATCTCGGCTTGCACATCGGGGGAGAGGAAGTCGCCTTGAATCGTCGACACGCCTTTCGGCGGCTGGACCGGGATCAGATCGACGCCCAAGACTCGACCGCGTGGTTTGGTCAGGTCGATCGCGACCTGTACAGTTACAATACATACACGTCAACTATTTGACCCGTGGGGGGACAAGGCCTTGAAGAGCATTTTGCATGGGCCGTGTATGATTCCGTACCTGACTCCAGCTCCCTGGCGCGAAACCCAGATCCACAACGGTCATTCCCGGCTTGAATAGTCGATACCGATCGTTGATCTGGAGCAGCTTGAAGGCCGCACGGCTCTTGAGACCTTGGACCTTGGCCGCGCGGGCGAATTGATCCCCTCGTTGTCTATCGGTCCATCGTTTCGAGGACGAGAAGCGTGCTCCGCTCGTTGTGATTGAGCGTGAGCAACGTGAAAGTGAGGTGGAAGCTGATGATGTAGGACCAGCAGGCAATGAGGTAGAGCTTGTCCAGAGGAGACATGGTCGTGGGCTCGGCCGGGGAAAATTGTACAGGTGATGTCTTGCGCTTGCGAGTGAGCGGAGGGCAGGTTGGGAATTACATGATTGCATAGCACGCTCTGCCGTCTGCAAGAGTGAGCAGAGCAGAGCAGACCGTAGAATATCGACGTAGGAGGTCAGTATGTGCAGGCTGATGCTCAAAGGTATTGTGTTTGAATTTGTGACGGTTTGCAGTCTATGATACTAATTAAAGCGGCATGGTCAAGTTTGTATATGGCGAGATTTATCATCGCAAGTGTTCTGTCATTCAGCCGAACGACAACTGAATCCCAGCTATCCACTGTCGACGACACGGCATTCTGCGAGGACTGCCTTCCATCGATTGGATACTCTACGACCCAGTCTTGCTGACCTCATCTCAGCTTAGGGAGACTTATTCGTTGATCATACAGATGCCAACATAGGCAGCACATGATTTTCATTGTACTGGATCACATTCGCGGTCCCTTGAGTCGTGAATGCTGCGCCTCCGTATACAGTACCGCGGTGGCCTTGGAGACCATTCAGTCTGGTGTAGAAACCCCCTGCGATCAGCTCCTTCGATACTGTGAGCGCGTAGTTGTGGTGATGTTTGATTGCCACAATCTCCGGGTCATTGGTATTGTTTTCTACTGCTTCGATCACACCACTGCTCGTCAATCTCGCCAACTCATTCAACACAAGTCTTCGAGTCTGTTGCTCGGTCGTGGGACCGTAGCTAGTGTACACCCAGCTATGGAGCAGCGGATCTGGGGTAGGTTGATAACCTTGTGATCCTGGAAGTTGAATCTCTTGGAATGTAGTATTGACTCCCACATTCGTGATGATGGTGTCGGAGGGAATATTCGAGTTGCGCACAAGCCCCGTCCAGGCATTCATGGGCTGGAAAGATCGGAAAACATCTTCTTCTTGAGCGTCGAGGTCGAAGACCCCCATGTTCTCCATGACCGGAGGGACTGTGACAAGAATCCTCTTCGCGTGCACCTCGAGAACACCAGTTGGCGTTTGGACCCAGGCCCGGGTAATGTTTTGCTCGGCCATTCGCTCAGTCCGGAGAATCGTGCTGGACAGTAGTGCGTCCTTGCCAAGTTCGGCTTGAATACTACGAAAGACTTCTCCGTTGTTGTTGTTAGCATTGTGCACCCATGTGGTCTCCCCCAGGATATCGGGGCCAGCGGCTCCGATCATATATTTCAATAGGTATAAGGCAGGCAGAGTTCGGAACTCGGGCCACTGTTGGAGGAATTGGTTGAACAGCTGTACAAGTGGTTGAAGATCGTGCTTCTGGACGAACTCGTCAACGGAGAGCAGAAGGTCCGAATCTTGGGGCATCGTCCGAGGCAGATCATAAAAGTCGTTTAAGAAGGAATATTGGATCTCAAGTTTGAAAAGTCTTGCAAAGGTGGCCTGTATCGAGGTCCCAGAGTACAAGTGCAGTGAGACAGGCTCTCCGTTGCCGAAATCTGCAAAAATATTGGGAGCTCCAGTAGCGATGTCCACCGTCGTCAGAGGAATGTTATACCGAGCGTATAGATTTCTGACTCCTGTGGTGTTCCACAGAATTTGAACACCATAGTCCGCAGACTTGTTGTTGACAGGATCATGGAAAGCGTGAGCAGCTCCGCCTAAGCGACCTTCCATCTCGACCACAACGACGGATTTGCCCATCTCTCGGAGCCGACTGGCTGCGTGAGAGCCAGATACGCCACCTCCATAGATGAAAATGTCGCGCACGATGGTGGAGGTTGCGTTCGTGGTAGCATTGCCACCGTCAGAGTCACCGGCGCTCAAAGGGTCCGGGCTTCCCCAGCAGGTCACAGGTAGTCTGGCTCCATTTCCCACCGTAAGAAAGAGGAAGAACAGATTCGCTATATTGATCATGGCGCGCTGCAGATGTGACACCGTACCGTTGATACCTATGTAGATTGAATGCTGGTTGCGATCGCGGATCTTTCATTCAATTTGCTGAGATGTTGTCTTTCCCCAGAGCAAGAATACATTCTTATAACGACTTCCCTACCGGCGTCTTTGGTCAGAATCGTGAGGCATTATGATCAAAACACGAGCCGAGTCGTCCCTTGGGCTGTAATCAAAGACCGACACTGTTGCAGCATACGATTGCCTACCAGGACTTCAGCTGACACCATGATGATAGTTTGAGAGAAACGCATTGTACAGAAGAGCTCTCATAGGGTTGATAGAGTCAGGTGTCTCCCATACAACAGTCAGCACAGAATCAGCCCAGAGGTGTGGCTGCGCTCACTCTGCCGTCATACGTACAATGCTGCTACAGTCTTTCCCGTATTTGCGCTCCCATTTACGGACAAATGGTGAGTTCATTCCCGGAGAATCAGCCGTAAGAGCTAAGCTTAGTACGGAGTCGTTCTTCTCCCGATTTACGTGCCGTTTGATACCAGGCGTTGCGAAGCGTCCGCGGTGATATTCATTTGTGGGACTAGGTACAAGGAGCAATATGTCAAGAGGAGAAAATCCTGAAGGCTAGAACTTGAGGATAGAATCACAGACAGATTCCACTGGGGAGATATCGATACAAAATAACACAGATTACTGAGAATAACTCCCGAAGACTCCGTGATGATTCCTCTCTAAACGAGGAAGCTTAAGCGAGTCACCCGCGTCGTCCTTACCTGACTTTACCTCCTCTTACAATCGACACATATCTTACGCTACCCTCACAGCGTGTCAGTCTCGACAGTCAATACCTACCTACCTACCTAAGGTACCTATTAGTAGCGTCAAGGCTGTCGATATACCAACTGGGTCACAGGCACTGTCCTTTTCAGGCTAGGGCCCGTGCTGATATTCGGCGCAGAGCCAGATCGACCTCTACAACTACAACCCTCGCTCGCTCAACAATGCACTAAAAACCGTCTTGTCATATCGTCTGATGCACGTCGATATTTCCACCGTACAGCAGCGTTTCCTTTGGGACTCGCTCCAATCATCCTCCGATTTCCAGTTACATATGCGTGTTGTCTGCCCAGCCCCGTTCAGCCCAATCCCCTTCAGCTTGCCCCGCCTCCATCTTCCATCGCAGTCTTCAGTCTGACAGGTGCTGTGGGCGTCGATGCTGGTGGGTGTAAGATATGTGTCAGGGTGTAAGAGGATGTAAAGTCGCAGGTGTAATGTAGGTCTCCTTGGTGTCCACAGGCGGCAAGCGCCAACAACCACCCCCCTTCCACAAAAAAAAGCAGTTCAACAGGTCTCAAAAGATAGGCTCGTCGTTGTCGTCGAGGCTCGTAAGTACTGGTTCAGGTTCAACTTCAACTGCATACTGCAGGTACAGGATCGGCGGATATTCGTGGTCTGCCGCGCGCCGAAGTGATGATTGTGGCTGTTAAAAAAAATGTAGAGACCTTAAGGGACAAACAATCAAGCAACGCCAGTCGACCCGGGACGACCTCCAGATGTGGGCGTCGACGCTGGTGGGTGTAAGGTAAGTATGTGTCAAGGTGTAAGAGGGTGTAAAGTCGCAGGCGCAATGTAGGTGTCCTTGGTGTCCACAGGCGGCAAGCGCCAACAGCGCCATGGTCTCGGCCTCTCTCCTTCACTACAGTACAGTATACGCATTCTACTATCTATCCTCCAAACCTTTTTCCATCCCTTTGAGCGGTGGTCGACGTCATGGCACAAGCGGTCACCAACGAACGAGCGACAGGTGGCTCGCCTAATCCAGTTGACCAAACGGGACTCTGTTTGCTTTCGCTCGATGGCGGTGGAGTTCGAGGCCTATCGACCCTCTATATCCTGAAAAGGCTCATGACGCAGCTGAATCACGAACGTCAGAAAATTGGAACGCCCGCGCTGAAGCCATGCGAGTTGTTCGACCTCATTGGAGGGACAAGCACGGGAGGGTACGTTCAACACCGTACTTGCCGGACCTCAGCGTGCTGATACCTATGACTACAGCCTAATCGCTATCATGCTCGGCCGGCTCGAGATGGACGTGGATAAGTGTATCACGGCCTATAACCGACTGATCAAGGTTGTGTTTGAAGAGCAGGTACACCGGATACCCTTCAACTTGTCAGGAGATATTCGACCGCGCTTCGACAGCGGCAAATTCAAGAAGGCCTTTGAAGAGGTGATTATCGGTCAAGGCTACTCCCCAGCGGCACCCTTTAACGATGGGAAGGCTCATGGATGTAAAGTGTATGTATCCTTCGACGCGGATGATTTGTTATATTGAGTTGCTCATCGCTGATTTAGTTTTGTCTGCACAGCGACGAAAGATCCCTACGGGACCACGCGCCTCCGAAATTACGACCTTCCTCGGAAATCTAGAGTGCCTGCGACGATTAGTGAAGCGGCCCTGGCCACGTCGGCCGCCACCGGCTTCTTCGATCCAGTCTCTATAGGAGCTCGAAAGTTTGTGGATGCTGCGCTGGGAGTGAACAACCCTGCAGAAGAGATGGAAACAGAAGCATCCGATATTTGGTGTGCCGACTCCGGCGCAGTGCAACCGTTGGTCAAATGCTTTGTCTCTATCGGGACCGGCAATCCAGGTAAGAAAGCAATTGAGGATGAGCTGCTGAAGTTCTTAACCAAAACATTGATTCAAATTGCGAGGGAGACGGAAGAGACTGCCAAACGGTTCGTGGCGAGATGGAGGCAGCACTACGACCAGTCTAAATACTTCCGTCTGAATGTGGAGCAGGGACTTCAAGATGTCGGCTTGGCTGAGTATAAAGAGCAAGGCCGCATCGAGACGGCAACGGATCAGTATCTTGATGAACAACAGCAGATTTTCCAAATGCGAGATTGTGTGGAGAATCTCAAGGCCAAGCAGAGTATGTACCTCGAAGACTTCGCTTGAGATGGGAATGCTTCGGTGACTAATCTTGTGGAACAGAGAGAGCCGAGGCCACGTTGGAAAGCCAAGTTGATGTAAGCTGAACACCTTGTTTCGAAGTGGTCCACGTTCATTAATCTACTGAGTTAGGAGTACAATAAGTCTCGTGTACCAGGTGCTCGACGCTCTGACGATGAGATCGCATTTCTAAAGTGTCTCAACAAAACCGATTATGCAGCCATCAAGAAAACCATCCCAGAATGGACAGACGGAACCTGTCGATGGATTCTGGATCACAGTACCTACAAGCGCTGGCTTGGCGAACGTTCGTCCAGTATTCTTTGGATCCCAGGAGACCCGGGGTGTGGGAAATCTGTTCTGGCCTCCTTCCTAGTACACCATCTACAGAGCCCCGAATCGCAAGAAGGCTTACACGGGGATGTATGCTACTTTTTCTTCAAAGACGGTGCTGTCAGCCAACAAGGGGCATTAGCTGCGATGTCAGCATTGCTGTACCAATTACTTACCAGCACCGACAACGGGAACATTCTCTCCGACGTTGTACGAGACGTACACGATGGAGGCAAAACACCCGAAGACGCTACGGGCACTGCAGAAAGTCTTTGGGATATTCTCATGAAAGCGGGTGTGAAGCAGAGATCCGGAAGTTTCATCTTCGTTGTGGACGGTTTGGACGAGTGTGAAAATTGGAAGGTCTTCATTGATTGCCTGTCGTCGCATTTCGGCAAACACTCGAAGAAGGACAAGCCCTATCTGAAATTCATCATCACCGGTCGCCCTTATACTTTCCTCGAAACAAGGTTTGGGGGGATGCAAACCCTCACGTTGAACTTGGAAACAGAATCCCAAGCAATCTGCAGCGACCTCGAACTCGTCGCACGGGCGGAGGTGGACAGGCTGGCATCGATATGGGAGTTGTCCCAAGCATTACAAACGAAAATAGTGGAAAGATTGATCAAGCTGGCAGATCGATCATTCCTCTGGATACGAGTTGTTTTCGGTGACATCCGAGCCCGGGCTGATACGGGAGACTTTAATGGTATGGAAAATGAATTCGACGAAATTCTTTCCTCTGGCGATCTGGACGAAACTTACGAGAAGTTACTCGCACGAGCCTCGAACAGGTATCCTGGACTAGCCAGAACAATACTCGGTATTGTCCTCGTAGCCAAAAGGCCACTCACCGTCGGAGAAATGATCACGGCAATTTCAATCATGACGGGCAGTCAGTCGAGTCACCATCTGAAACATCCGCTGCCCAAACCCGAGTTGTCGATCAAGAACATTTGCGGACTCCTGGTGAGGATTATTGATTCAAAGATCTATTTAATTCACCAGACAGCAAGAACCTTTCTTGTTGAAACAAGAAACCTTGACGGTCAGAAACCAACGGACCAGACTTGGAAGCATTCGATAGATATCTTTTCGCATGAGGGCGACCTCGCGGAGAGATGCATGACATACCTTTTGCGTTGCTGCCGTGAAAGTCAACTTGTGCTGGTCTCAAATGAAACTCAGCAAGCTGATCTGGAAGCGATCATACAGGAATGTATCCGTCGCCACGACTTTCTGGGATACGCGTCCAAATATTGGACGTACCACTTCAATTGGTCTGTGTCTCGCAATTACGACACCGTGATCACACTGGTCAACCTGGCGCGTCAGCTGATCGATACTCAGTCTAAACAATTCTTGACCTGGTTTCAGATCAGTTGGACTGGGGAGTCGCGATCTGGCCTGTGCCCTCAGGATTTCACACCCCTCATGGCTGCTACCTTTTTCGGCCTTTGGACGTTGGTGAGAAAGATTGTTGACGAGGGAGGAGATATTGAGGCAACAGGGAGCAGGGGCCAAACAGCATTGGACATGGCATTAAACGGATTCGTGTCACACGGGGTAAAACCTCGCATAATGGCCAAGCAATTGCTTGATCTTGGGGCACAATTTCACTCTCCCCCACAGAAAGGTACCGTCAAACTTTTAGATCACAAGGGAAAGTTTGGAGAGGTTTCGCGGGACAAGGATGGTGAAGAATTTGCCTTCTTGTTTGACCGGGTAGGTTGGGATCACACAATGTCCATTGGTGATCGCGTTTTGTTTCACGCTGTGTCTGATGGGACAGGGAATGGAGGTATCATACTTGCCCTGCACCGAGCTGGAGACTGTGCAGATAACTAATTTCACAATACATTACTCCGTAGCGAGGAAACCATTACAGGCATCATTAGGTTACTGTATCTTGCAAATTCGGCCTTAGAGATTTCACACTATTGCACATTCTTTCGAGCTACCTCATTCAAAAGAACTGCCTTACGTATCTCAACCTCGACCATTAAGCTGCTGCTTTGAGCACTAATCAATCCCTCCGGAATTTGGAATCACGTACTCCCGTCACCGTGTCTTCACGTGCTACGATATCTTTTCGACAAAGCCTCATGGTGGTCATGAGTCGTGACAATAGGATACCGTGATGGGCACCCAGACAGTATCTGTCTGGGTCAAAACCCGTGCTTCGAGGAAGTGGAGACAAGTACTTATATACCTCAGGTAGGTATAATTCAACGTCAAGCGAGGTCAATATAGACTCCGGTACGGATATCTACAAGTCAATAACATCCACCATAATGTGGTCGATCCCATCTTGCCTCCATCTCCTCGTCCTCAGGCTCACTCCGACCATCAAGATACTTCACTCTCTTCTCCTCCGTGAGAAGCCGCAGGTCGAAATCCTCTCTAACATCAATCGTAGTCGCATTGACCGAGAGATATGGTCTCGTATCATCTTCGCCATCCCACTTGGCCCGCCAAACTTCTCTCTTCCCTTCAAGCTCTTGGGTACTATCACCTACCAGTACTTGTAGCTTCTTAAAGTCCACGACATCGGTCTCGCCCACGCCAGTAAACGTAAAGCATCGCACTCCACATTTTGGGCAGAAGTAGTATTTCCGTTTTCTGTCGTTACATTGATAGGTACTCAGCCCGACATCTGGATCATGTGGTGAAAGGAGCATGAAGTCGTCTCGGGGATTGGCGGGATGGACGTGGAAGAAGTTCATTTTGTAACAGGTGCTGCAGTTACAGCGGTAGATTTCTTGTTGCGTTCGTTGTGGTGGATGAGACGACGTGAATGGATGTGGAAGCATGAGGAAGATGATGTATTGCGTCAATCCGCAGTGACAGGATCCGTGGCATGCTTGTCTCTTTGGCGTTGTCTTCTCTGCCATTCTGGTGCGTGAGATGAGAGTGTCTTGGGAGTGTAGTCCTGATCCGAAGCGACCGAATTGGTTCAATCAACGAGGGATTCACCGATATGCCGTCTACCGACTAGCGGTCAGCATCATTCAGAGAAGGTTGGCTGACTCATCCATTTTCTTCCAAATACACCCGGATATCACCTCAGAACGGCCAGTATGTTCGGGGATTGAAAGCGAAAGCTGACAAGAGACAGTCAAGGTGGAACGATCAACAGTCTGATGCCATAGGTGATTCCATACCAAATGCAATGCACCGTTTGACGAGAAATTGTGGCCTTTGAACAGAAACGAAAATGGTCATCATCCGTGTTGTTCTCATGTACAATCAATATCAACCTACTCACACCATCATCTAATCATCTAAACATGTCAAGGCATGCAAGAATTATTCCATAACGCTCGCAGCCCTTCGATCCCTCTTAAGCGGCGAGAACTCAGCCAACGCCTTGGGCTTGCCAACCGGATTTGCCTTGAGATTGATCCGTCCGAGAACGCTGGTATTACCAGTAGCCCCTCGTCCAAGATCTCTAATCTTGGTCGCCGGTGCACCGTCCTCCTCGTCGAAGATATTCGTCCGTTTCTTGATCACTTTCGGTTTCTTGCCGGGCTCTGCTGTGTCCTGATTCGTCGTCTGAGTTGCTCCGGAGGTTTCGGTGTTTTCCTTGTCAGCAACATCATCAGCGATGACTCCGGGCTCGCCTGCGTCGCTCTCCATATCCGAATCCTCTTCGACCAGTCTGTCTAATTGTGGCTTTTTGATCGTGGTATTGGCCTTGGAGCTTGTGGTTTCCTTGAGTGCACCCAATGTCCTGGATCTGGCAGCCGAAGTTGCCAGGTGTTTGGCTGCAGCTGCCTTGTCCGGCTTCGGCATCGTCTTGGTCATTCTCGCCTTGGGAGCGGCACCTGTCTTTCGAGTCGCAGTATTTGTGTTTGGTTGCTTCTCTTGCTCCGGATGCGTCTCCTGCTCTTCTGATTCAGGCGTCTCTGGCAAGATGCTCAATGTGCGGTTGAGGAACGGTGTGATGGAGAAGTTTGATTTATCGCCAACGTTGACCGAAGCACGTTGCTTCTTTGCCGCAGGTGCCCCGTGTCCAGGTGTGCCAATTGTCATGTCAGGGTCGAATCTTGCAACATTCCTCTTCCTAGGATTCGTTGTCGAAGTCCCAGTGACCCTGGCTCTTGTCATCTCGGCAGATTGAGCCATCTTCTCAGCCTGTAATCTTTCCATCTCATCTTGAGCCTCCTTGAGCTGATCCTTCGTAGTACGGAGCTTGTTTCTGAAAGCATCCAGCTTGCCTTCAAGAATTTCTTTCTCTCCTTCCCACTCCATCGTCTTCTTCCTGTTCTCACGCTCAATCTTCTGAGCATCACGATGCGCCTTGGTCAGCTCTTTCTTCAGATCGTCAATTTCCGCTGTCAATGTAGAATCTTCCCGCGTGGCGGATTTCTCCTGTGACTTGATGCGTTGCACAGCTCTCTTCTCCGTCTCCAGTTCGACTTGTATGGAACTCAGTTCTCGCTGCAATGCCAGTTTTTCTCCGAGTATTTTCTGTTGGGAGGAGGCTTGGGATTTGAGGTGTTCCAGCTCAAGCTTCAAGGTATTCAACTCTCTTGCAAGTGCCAGCTTCTCGGAAAGGATCTTTGTCGATTCTGCGCTCGCTGCATTCAGAGCGTTGACCTCTGTTTTCAGGTGGTCCAGGTCTCGTAGACGCCCTTTCAATTCCGCCTGTGTCTGAAACAGGTCGACTTGGACATCGGCAAGGTGCGACAGTAGTTCTTCATTAGTCTCTTCCAGATACTCTTTCTCGTCTTCATCGCGTTCGGCTTGTTCGTGAAGTTCGTCATTGTCATATTCGGAAAGGAGAAGTTGCACGCGCAACGCTCGAACACGCTCTTCTTCGTAGATACGTTCGGCTTCTCGCAGGGCGCGTTCGTAGACCAATTCGAGTTGCGCAGACTTTATCGACTGCGCCATTTCCGCGCTACTCATGTGTGATAGTTCTAAGTCCATCGTGTAATACCGGCGATGCCAATGATGTGATGTGCTGTGCTTGCTTTATCGTCGTTGAGATGGAGGACATCTTCTGCGAAAGTGACTTTGCGTTTGTTTACAGTCCAAATGGGGAAAGACACGCCAAGACCTGGTCGCGGCACGTGATCTGCGCGAAACTTCGATCATCAATACTGTGATAGACACCAACTAGACACCTACCTTGCTACCTCACTGTCAACCTGCACTACCAATTCAACACGATATCGACAAACACTACATATCCTTCTCATAAGCTTCAGCCTCGCCGTCTGTCATCTCTTTAATGACAAAGCAATCCCTTACCGCCTTCATTTCCTCTCCGGAGGGCAAAGGGGCCACCATGAGATAGAGTACCTTCGGTCTGGCAGCCCTCGTCGCCATCACAATCGGATTCGCATCTCGCCCTTTGTATTTTCCATTACTTGCGATCTCGACGATACGACTCAGCGGTGCCCCAATCGGACCTCCTCTGCCTGTGTGTTGATGCTTTGTCCCAAAGCTGCCCATCGATGACTCAAACTCGACCTTCTTCGCCAGTACTGAATCGGGATTGTCCGCAGCAAATCGCGAATGCGCCCTCTTGTCCAAGTACGCATCCACGAACCGACGTGTTCGAACGAGACGGCCAGGCTCATCGCCATCTTCCTGTTCTCCGTCCACATCCTCATCAACATACACCAGCTCAGCAGTGACTGGCATATGCGCCTCTCCCTGCGTTGTCCCTTGCACTCCGCCCATATTCTTTTTCAAATATGCCCTCATCTTCGGCGCGTCCGGATCATGTGTCTTCGAGACGGTCTTGGAGAGGTCGAACGGCT
This sequence comes from Vermiconidia calcicola, assembly GCA_035928285.1. Lineage (NCBI taxonomy): Eukaryota > Fungi > Ascomycota > Dothideomycetes > Mycosphaerellales > Extremaceae > Vermiconidia > Vermiconidia calcicola. The sequence continues at coordinate 578,037 of JAXLQG010000007.1, forward strand.
CGCTCGCCGCCCTTCCGTGAGGATTGTAAGTCATGATCAGACAGTATAACCCCTGCGGCATGAAATATTTCTCGTTCATCGCTGCAAAAAACGAATTCGCTCGGATGCGCCCGTACGTGGCTTTCGCCGTCCCCTCAGCCACGTGAATCGCGATCGTTGCCGCAGTAGTGAAAGGATTCGGGACAAAGTGGTTGACCAAGTGGCCAGTGACGCCAACGGCCAGATTGAAGACATCAAACGCTGGGCTTATCTGAAACATTTTATCAGCTCACGGTCGAGTTGCAGAAAAAGGGAAAGTGCAATGCCATACCTTGAGAGACTCTTCGAAACTAGCCAGGAAATCAAACCAAGCATTGGGCGAAATGCCGACATTCTGGAGCGTCGGTGCATACGCCCGGACGAAACCTCTCGCCGTGCTCCCCGGACGCCTTTGCGGCAGAACTACCGGCGCGTCGAGCTGTCCACCGGAGGGTGGTGCTGGAGGATACTCCCGGATGAAGGAATTGACAATGGCGTCGATAGGTGCAGGACCAAGAGCATTGCCAGTGGGTACTATGTAGCTCGAGGTCGTTTTGTACAGCTTCAGCAATTCGCCTTCTTCAACGAGCTCTTTGTCTTTCACTGAGACATCTTGATGGTCGTACATCTCTTTCTGCTCGAGGAGAGATGATCCGTCTTTCACCCCCTTCTCAAGAGGCTGCTGATGCTGCACCGTCACTCGCTCCGCCGCAGTGACCTCGACTTCTTCTGTCACAGCTGTCTTGGACTGGATGTTCTCTTCAACGATCTGACCAGAGGTTTTTTTCGCCTTCTGATGAGCAATGGCCTCACTGACGAGGCCTACGCCTGGTTGAACCACATGCCTGGTGATATAATATCCAGCCATGGCGAATTTCTATTTGTTGTCGACAGTGGACACTCTAGCAGGACCCTTTCCCGGGAAGAACTTGAATCTTTGTTCAAACTTGGACAATGACAGAACTAAATTGCAAGACTCGTCAGCGAGTTGTCAGTTAAGTTGCAGTTTCCAACCGTGCTGGAGCCGCATTCGAGGGTCACCCCCTCAGATGTATTATGTATATCGGGCCAGCTCCTCATCCCCGTGCCACCCATGGCTGCGCCGTACCGGTCGAGGGGCAAACGCCGCTCGATCGGCTCTCCTTCTTGCTTATCCGACGTCAAGGACTTCCATTGCGACCTACAAGGTAGCATCATGTAAGAAGATCAACATCCCGAAGTCCTTGAAAAGAAACCAAGCTCATCAATCAACAGCCCCAAAGGCCTTGGAATCGGAACCAAGCTCACCAATCAACAGACCGAAAGGTCTCAAAAATGGGAAACTGGAACAAGCTTCACCAAGCTTTCATGCAGGTACCCTGTACGAAGACCACGCTGGCACTAAAGCTATACTCATAACATCTCCACGGTTTGCTGGACCCCACTACGGAGTTGGGGGAGTTATCGTAGATCATCTTCCGTACCAAGGTGCCAAGTCGCGAGGTATTAGTGTGGATTCCTCTCCTCCACCTCCATGTCCTCTCGTGTCTCCACTCCACACGTGCTTTGCAAACCCTCACCAGCTGTGCCAGCCCAAAGTGCGACATTGCACGCACGATACGCACGTAAGCCCGATCTGGCAAAGCAGCCAAAGGCGTGGGGCGCAACGTCCCCCAGATGGAGTGGTCAAGCTGCGAAAACCGATGGACCTTTGTACTTCTGTAAACGGACGTCGGACAGTGGCCAAGCAAGGAATATGCCATTTTCTACGGAGGCAAGAAGTTGATCTACGAGCTACTACAACAGGGAAGTATATTGGACCCCAGCAGTTGACGTGTTGGAGGCCTCGTTCACGATAGTTATCGGGACTATTTAGATCGAGCTCTTCTCCCGAGATTGAGACAGACCTTTCTATACCACTCTGTAGTATTCTTCCAGCTTCTCCGACAAGCATCTCATAGCCCCAAGGTAGCAAGCTACAGCAGCCTCGCTTTGATCAACCGAACGATCCGACTTTCACACTCCCCAAACATGCGTCCCTCTGCCTTTGTCACAGGCTTATGCTTGAGCCTCATACATGCCTGCTATGCCACTCCGCTGTCCGAACGATCCGACTTAGCCACCACGACAGAAGCCGTTGCCGTCACTCTCCCCTTCAACACCACATACGTCTTCTCCGTCGCTATAGGCCTTGGCCAACCACCGAGCACTCTCACCCAAAAACCGATCACCATCCCCGGCGGCGTGGTCGTCCCCGAACCAATCCTCAACGGCACCGTCAGTGGCCCGGCTTTCAACGGCACCATCATCTCTGGACTCGCGACGCCCGCACAATACGAGAACCAGACTCTCCAAGTGGCCACCATCGATCTGTACGGCGTCTCTTCAGACGGCTATCCATTCCGCATCCATGAGACTGGGGTCGGAAGCATTTCTGCGCAAATCACACGCATCGTAAGCAAATGTTAAGCATTCCAAGTACCCTTTCCGTCTAGCCGCTGTGCAACCGCTGTGCAACAGTACACTAATATTTCTCTCCTTGACCCAGGAAATCGACATCGGCGATGGTGACAAGTACAAAAAACTTCGGGATGGCTTTATCATGGCCACAGTGAATGCTGCCGCGGACCGCAAGTCTGCAAGCGTGATGGGTTATCTAGTGCAGAATCAGCGTATCTGACAGAGTTGTCGATCTCCAGGTCGCTAGGTAGAGTTGAGGGGTTTGATCTGTCACGGACAAGATCTGGTGAGACCACATCCATATGATTTTTGCTCAGTGAGCGGACCATGCTCAAGTCTGTGTGGGACGTGTTGAGGCCAATACACCGTTCAAGCAATATATAATATCCTCAATTCTTGTCGTTGCTCGCATCGTCAAAGCCGTCAGGATTCGAGGTCGAGAACGATCCATTAAGACGAGGGTTCCAGATATATGAAATCGGACATCCCGCCAGATCGATCTGTCACCAAATTTCTCAAAAGCCTGGTCGTAAGTGTGTGTGTGAGGATATGAATATCCGTCTGTAGCTTCTTTTTCTCCCAAAGCGCTTCGCCACGCAGTCTCCCGCGAATCGGTTACTCTCTTTTGCGTGACGCTCGCTGAAGCCGGACACTTCAGTCAGGGTCGGCAGCTTCATCACAGTTCTCATCTTCCGCGGCCCCATCCGAGCCCTCGCCGTCTTGAACACCGTCGTCCTGATCATCGCCGTCTTGGTCATCGCATTCTTCAGTACCTAGCTCCTCCACCCGGAGCTGGACATCATCCTGATCGCTTCGTTTGTTCTGCTCTGGCTCATCACTCCAAGCTCCTGGGAGAGGAAACTTGCGTTGAACAGGGTAGTATTTGACCCCGATGCCGAAATCGCGAGGGCTGTTGGCCTCAGTTGCGTCAGGGTTCTCCCAGAATGTCAATTCGACGTACCATACTTGGTCGAGGAAGTGCTCGGGGAACTCATCAATGTGGTCCGAACGTACCCAGCAATCCAGAGGTTTCGTTGCACCAAGCTCGCACTGTCTGCTAAAGTACTGGTGAATATCCACTCCTGCCCTTCCCAACGTTTCCAACCAGAGATCCAAGCCTCTCACCAAGATTTCAGATGCGTGCTCAGGCCGCCAAAGGCTGTAGGTGGTCACATAATTGTCAATACTCAACCAGGCGGCCCATATAAGGGGCGTATAGTGCTGCATAGAGTCTGCAATTTCGACCGCACCTACATGTACCAATTGATGAAGTAATTGTAGGATGATTCGCTGGTCATCGCTCTCGAGATACGGTATCCAGGCAAGCAGAGAATGTAAGACGCTTATTCGGTTTTCAATGTGCATACGAGCTAGCATTGACAAATCAGTCACATTTTGAAGGAGGGCGGCGAGCGTGTGGGCACTGAAGCCCAAAAAACACCCGGCAAAACACCCGAAAAAACACTCCGTCATGAATATCGACATGTAGAAAAGATCCAGCTCCTGTCCTAGGAGATTAATTCTCTCCGCTGCTACTAGCCAGAGAAGGTCTTGCGGCGCACTTAGAGACAGATTAATCGGGGTCGGTTCACAGTCAATATTGATGAAATCGGGATCGTGGGCAGGTGGGGACCAGCCGAAATCGATGGAAATTCCGCCGTGCTCGACGAGGACGCGGACAGTACTCAAAGTCGTCATGGGAGGTTGTTTGTGCGATCTGGATTCCGGATCCCAATACTCTAACAATGGGTTTTCATACCCCTCGAGAGCAGCAGAAGTAGTGTCGGACAACCCAATTGGAGTCTGAGTCATGTGCAGAGCAGTTCTGGAGGTATATCAGCCGGATCAAATGGGACTAGGAAAGTATCATACACCTGGAATGTAACATCGTTTGCGAGTCTCAGCTGCGCTGTAGCTGTCACGTCGGCGCCAGCGTCAAGAAGAGCACGGCATACATCAGCTTGCAGATAGTAGGCAGCGACCTACAACACACCGGTGGTTAGTGGATGCGGCCAAGAGAAGTCTGGGCCTCGCAACTTCGGCTTGCGGTGCAGATGCATTTGTGACGACATGTACACAAAGACTCACCATCAATGGAGTCATTCCTTCATATGTGACGTCTGATGCTGAAGCCTTTCCATCAGCAATAAGCCTTCGAACACCTAATGCGTCACCCGCTGCACAAAGGTGAAATATTTCTGCGTCAGGCCGAACAAGGCGATCAATGCGTAGCGTCATCTCTATCCTGTTCCGACTAGAATGAGATATGAGCGCCACCCCGCGATTGAAGAGCCAGGATCCAAGAGAAATGAACACTTCGCGATTGTCCGCATGCCCATTGTTGTCAGCTTCAGATTGTTGTGCAACGATCTTGCTCTTGATCATGACCATGGCTATTCCCAGATTGTACATCGCAACGCTGGAACTTGATCTTGCAGCTCGTGGTCTTGCAACAACAGCATCGGGAGTGACTGTGACGGCGTTGACATCCTCCGAGGGTACTTTGACTTCCAGCTCTTCTAGTGTTATCGCATTTCCAGGCACACAGTAATGTGAACTTCGATCTATCAGAATAGCCAGGGTGAGTGTTGATTTGGCTCTGTCAAGGGCTGTCTGTATTCTTGCAAGTTGTTTGCGCTTAAAAGCAGCCTCGACCTTGGCCCAATTTATCCATCGCCTTGTGCGTGACCTCTGCATCGTGGTCTCAAGTTCTTGAGCGATGTTGCGAAGAATGTCGAGGACTTTGGAGCAACGGCCCAGGGCTTGCTTCTGCACCACCGTTGGTACTAGACAGGTCCTGGTAGCCCCTCCAGAGACACCTAAGTAGCTGGTGAGGACGTCGCCCAAAAGATCGACTTCCTCAAGAATCTCGCGAATCTCCACAGGAGCGTCTCGGATGTTCGCATGAAGATCGTGTAGCTTGTGAATGCACTCAAGCAATTGCACCGCAAGGCTGGCAAGGCCTGCGCCGCCTGCAACCACGCCTAGAATTTCGGCCATGCTTCAAAAGAACAGACAGAGAGAAGAAATCAGAGGAGGCTCATGAAAAGAGGGGGAAAGGTCAATTTCACATGTAACGTGAATCGAATGCAAGGCAGATTTGGTATGACGGTCTGCCTGGTGAGCCTGACTTGATGAACGAAAGTGCGGGCAATACTTCGGTCGCTTGCCGATGCATAAGATCCCTGCACCCAGCGTCAGCTCAGCCACGCGGTGAAGCGTTCACTGCCACGTTGGTGCTCAGGATTGGACGAAAAAGTGCTGCGCCAGTCACGACTTTGGGAGGCTTATCAGCCAGCCGCTGGCCGAGGAAGAAGCAGAATCGATTGTTGCCATGGCCTAAATGACGCGAGGCAGACAACGGCGGCTGGGTATGCCATCGGAGTGCACCCTGAATACTCCGTACCAACATGGCGATAGCGGCAGGGTCGATCCTAGAGTGCGCATGATGTATTTCTACAACAAGCCATTTGGAATCACGGTGTCGAATCCGTGTAACGCGTGTAGCTTGCATCATTCGTAGACCACGAAACCATTCAGATATTCGATGCTACGGCCGCGGCTTACTCCATCGATGCTGTCCTTCGCGTGGAAACTCTCAGGCCTTGCTTTTTGATGCAGATACCTCCTCCGTCTTCGGCGTCTTTGGGAGCAGCTTGTCTGACCATCTGCCAATGTCTTCACAAGCGTATTGACGGCATTGTGTTGGTGGCCCGAGACGGCTTCCGTTCTTGTCAAAAACGTACGCGGACTGCACCCTCACTCACGCGCTCCTGATATGTTCGCCGCCAGTCAATCTATACCATCCCAATCCGAAGGCAGCCCACGTCACACCCAGCAACACCGGCGCTCCTCTCTTTTGTGGCTCTCCATATTTCTCCTTGAACTCATCATCCACCCACTTCGTACCCGGGTACAGGATCGCGCTCAGCTGCGTGGCCCAGTACAGACTAGCCACAAGCGTTGCAGTCATGAGGTTATCGAGTAGGCCGGAAGTAGTGTTGCTGTTCGTGCTTCGCCAGGTGTAGTACCAGGTGAGAAGGCCAAGGCCAAGCCCCGTGCTCATAGTCTGACCGTTATGGAACTTGGCATGAGGAGACCATTTGGGGTTGAAAACATGCGTCTCATTCCAGTCCGCGAGGTATCCGCCAACTGCGGTAGCCGTGCCTATGAGGCTGAGAACGATGCGTGCCGGGAGGACGGCTTTGAAGGAGGAGGAAGAGGAGGAGTAGTCGGACATGGTGATGATCGTGATGATGGTCAAGCAGCAGGTGCACAAGGAATTTGGAGTGGTTTTGAGCGACAAAGAGGTCAGTGAAGGAGAGAACTTGAACCAGACAAACGCAGCAATGTACCAGAACGCAGAGATGGGCAGCTGCAGGCGTGGAAGGATGCAAGCACTTGAAGAGTGTGAGATTGCTGGTCTTAAAGATTGCGCGTTTGGTCCTTCTGTATGACGCGTAGTAGTAGTGGGGAATTGATTGAGAATCCACCTGGGAAGGTGCCTCACCGATGGGAAGGTAAGGCCACCATGGACTCTGACCTTAGGTACTCACGCTGAAACTCATCACGAATCTGGCAACACAATCAAGTATGTCTTCTTCAAGTACTCAGCTAGAAGTCGGCGTCATCGGGGCAGGGATTGCAGGTCTGTCAGCGGCGATAGCCCTGTCAAGGGCAGGCCACGCCGTGGAACTCTACGAGAAATCCAGATTCCGCAATGAGACAGGAGCCGCCATCGTTATAGGGCCTAATGGGACCAGGGTTCTGTCACGATGGGGGTTTGATTTCGATGAGGCCGGAGCTTTGGACTACAGCCAAATGCGAAGAATCCGGGCAGACACTCTGGAGGTCGACTCAGAGGAGTACTTCACCAATACCAAGCAGAAGTACGGCGATAGGTGGCTGCTATTCCACCGTGCCGACCTCCACACCGGCCTGAAGAACCTTGTCGAGGGACGACAACCGCAGCCAAAGATCAATCTGGGCACCGCGGTCAGGGATGTCGATGTTGACGGTGGAATCATCACGCTCGCTACTGGTGAACAAGTCACGAAGGACCTCGTCATCATTGCAGATGGTGCACACAGCGAGCTCATATCGAAAGTCATTGGTCGACCTTGCCCTGTTACCAAGTCACCTATGTCCATGTATCGCTTCCTGCAGCCCTTCGACAAAGTGCTTGCTCACCCAGAAGCCGGCCAATTCTACAAGGATAAACCTTCAGGCTTTACAACCTTCTACAAAACCGAAGTCGGCCGACCTGGCCTGCTGATCAACACCTATCCCTGTCGTGGCGGCGAGCTGCTGTATGTGGCGTTGGTACATCCCACCAAATCCGGGGAGAAGGAGCTCGATGGCTGGGATTCTCCCGCCGACTATCAGGACGTCATCTCAGATGCGAAGGCCTTCCACCCGGCCGTCCAGGCAATCTGCAAGGATGCAACGGAAGTCAAGGTGTACACTCAGATGTGGCGAGACCCTCTCGAGCGCTTCTCCAAGGGAAGAGCTGTACTCATTGGCGACGCAGGCCATCTTATGTTGCCCACGCACGGCCAGGGAGCTTCGATGGCACTTGAAGATGGCCTTGCATTGGAAACCCTGTTCAAGGGTATCACTTCCAAGTCAGATGTGGAAGGTCAAGTGCAATTATTCGATAAGCTCCGGCGGCCACGCGTGAGTGCCGTGCAGACTATGTCGAACAAGATGATGGGACCTCCTGATCGCATGATATCTGAGGTGAAGCGATATTATGACGGTCCCATACCGGGTCGTCAAGCGAAGACCTTTTCGAAAGAGTACAACGACTTCTTCTTCCGGTACGATATCGAGGAGGAAGCAAGAAACATGTTGAATGCCTGAGCTGGGACGGACTTTCCTCTTAAGGGTTTCCTCCATTGTTTGATGTCTTTTAGATAGGCCACAGTTGCAGATTGGAGGAGTGCTGTTTATGCCAGCCTTCGCGACATAAGATCACAGTCGCTGTTTTTTGGCGGCATGAGGTTATCGGGTAGGCCGGAATTAGTGTTGCTGTTTGTGCTTCGCCAGGTGTAGTACCAGGTGAGAAGGCCAAGGTTTGGTAAATCTGCTCGCAGCTCACCCCGGATAGGGAAGGAGGGTGATGCCGCCCTATGCTCACCCCCTGCGCTCACCCAGATCCTAGTAAGTTTATAGCCGTGTCAGGCAAGTTCGCCGAGACGAGCTTTTCATGGCAAGCTGTGTCTCAAGTCATGTCGCCATACTCATTCTCTAAAGGCTAGAAGACCCCTGCTGCCTTTCTTTTCTTCTGCAAAGAGAATCTCCAAAGATGTTCATCACAAGATTACTAAGCTTCAGACCTCGGAGCGGGCACCCAAGGAATCTAAAACGCAACTTCGCCAGCATATCGATTCTTACACGCGTTCCCGCAACTATATATCGTCTTCAGCAAGGACCACGCTCAAATCTTCTTGCTCCTCATCCAGAGGGCGAGGGTATACCGATCGACGAAGTTCAGGTAGACCGGGATGGACTTGTCAAGACTGGATTGTCTCTGAAAGAACCTTGTTGGTGTCTCTAGACTCGATACGTGGGGCCTATCCAACTCACTGACCCATTTGCGAATCGCAGTGTTCAATGGAGCGATCTTTATGCCCAACACTCATCTTATGCAGGAATTGACCAGGGATGCTTTCGATGCTTATTTTGACCAAGACGAATCGTGCAAGCCCATTCTTGTTCGATTGGCCAAAGGTAAAGCAAGAAAGAGTAAAATCAGCAAGATACGGGTTTGGATCGCTCACAACACTTACCTAGGTACCATGGTTCCAGAGTCACTTCAACTCCTTCAACAAGACTCGCAATTCGTGTTACAACCCAACCCTGCCCGGAGATTGGCCGGTCAGAATCTTCCCCATATCTTTTCGCAATTACGATGCATTTGGGCGCTGACAACCCAGTCCAGAGCTGAACGAATACCTTGACGAATTCTACAGTGCCTATGCGACAATTATCGATGCTGGGGACTGGTATCAGAAGAATGCTTTCGCCGATGCCACTCCTGACGAAGAGCCCCATATTTGGACTGAGCTCTAAGGTGACACAGATCTACGTGCGTCTCTCTCCTCTTGCTAGTCCGTCCTGGTAGGAAATTTGGCATGCCATTCTTTTTTAGTCATGCGGATGGCCTCGTCATTCAGAAAGGAAGTAACTTCCGAATTCAGTTCTACCAAGGGTGAGATTTTGCGATGCACGCAGTTGTGAAGGTTCTTACCGTCCAAGGTCATTTCACGACTGGCTTGTAAAGAATAATGTTCGCCTCGTTCATGTATGAGAATGAGATCCTCAGGGAGAGTTGTGCCTATTGTTTGTTAGTACTTGTGCAAAAGTAACGTCCGGTAGTAAATGACCTTGAAGAATATAGTATACCAATACTACAGGAGCCCGAAAGCTGCGTACCAAGGATTGCTGAATTTTCGTATTCGGTCGCAAAGATGCACCATTGGGCCCTGGTCACCCTGTAAGTATGTAAAAACATCTGAGATGAATGCGGAATCTTACTTTGATACCAGTCACTGGTCATTCCCAGTGGTTGAACCTTTCATCGATGGTCATAACATCCCAAGAAGGAGCCCCAGGCCGCAACGATTTGTCACGCAGTCTGGTCAATGATCCAGCGCTCATCCGAAACAGGTCCCGAGGGACAACTGTATAGCGGCCGAGCAGTTTTACACCCATCGTGATGCACACCGCAGAAGAACAATCGATGTGTCTGTTTTTTGAACTTGTTGGGACAATTTGTGTACGAGGTGAGCGAGCCTTAAAGCGGCGCGCCGGGAGGGCCGAGCAGATTTAGCCTTCGCGACATTAAGATCACAGTCGCTGTTTTTTGACGGCATGAGGTTCATCCGAGACGCAGCTCCGGCTCTGTAAGAGACGATGAAGTGACAATCTGCCAGGAAAGGTGCCAGAAGTGCAAGCAGTGTTCGCTCCACTTGAATTTCTTGACAATGCTCTCAAGTGTGTTCCAATCTTGAGTCTTTGGATAGATGGCCAACACCTTGGTCATGAGCTGAAACCTCTGGTCATCCTTCGATGAAGATTGAACTCTGAGAAACGTCGCTGTCAACCCTCCTACAAGCTTCATACATAGCCAGATCAGGAGATCACAAAGGGGGGTGTCACCCTCATCGACCTCGTCGATAGCACAGGAGCAAAAATCCACCCAGTTGAAAATCAGCCGGCCATAGTATTCACTGAAGCGTTCTGCGTGGCTGACATCAAGGAGCGTATGCTGCATTGCTGTTAGCACGATCCGGTCGACCAAGCTGTTGCCTGCATATGCCATTAGACTCCAGCCTCGCTCACGACCCTCCACGTTAGCAGCGGATTTGCCTCCAAAGGGAGAGAATGTGTAGAGATCAACATCCTTCCAGTTGTAGTATACTTGTTGGACGTGTGATACCACATGGGGCGACAGCCGACCTTCTTCCACAAGCTGCTTGGTCCCAATATCGAGGTATGCCATTAGTGCTGCAGAGCCCAAGTCTGGCGGCAAGACTGATGGTGTCAGTGGTACCAGATATTGGCCACGGTCAAATTCGAAAGGATCTCCAGCCCAGGGCTGATTTATGGAGTACCAAAAGGCCAGAACGCTTGCTAATGTCAGTCCACTGGTCATTCCAAGGGCAAGGGCATGGACTTACCCAGTCACGGCGGGTTTCAACAAGCCGACCCATCCCAAAGAATCCAATCCTCCGCGCAGATCGACTATAAGCTTCAAGCCTCTGACGTGGACTTGGTAAGCAGACATGTTGCCCATCAGATACTAAACGTCGTGAGCTACAGTACATTCTTCACACACACCTCTGCAAGGCACACTGACCTCGACTTCAAGGAGAGAAAGAATCGAGAAGACGACAGCATCCTCGATGTAGGCGTTTTGCTGAGCAAGGCTATCTCTCAATTTACTCAGTGCCTCGCCATAGTGGCCGATTGTCTGCTTGTCTGGCTGCCTGTCTTGCCATGAATGGATCCTCATATTGGAGAAGGTCGAGGCGAGGAGTGCCTCGAACATGACTGGGTGCTGCATGCTATACCTGAAGTATGGATTGACGATGGAGGTGCCATGGGGTGTCAGGTCGACACCTTTTCTCAACAGGTGAGTAGGCCCATATGCATGCAGGACTGAAATTTATAAGTGTAAGTCAGTACTTATTTGTGACTCTTCAGCTCATGATAAACCTGACGCACAAAAGTCAACCGCCTCGGACAAAGGACTGCTAGGAGTTGTAGTCGGATAAGACAGGAAGGGATCCGCCCTCAAGCCATGCGTATCTCGAGGGAGCTGTGCTGCGTGCCGGTGCCGCCAACGTACGTGAAAGTTCGATTGGGGATGGGAGCTGGGTTTCAATTGCAAAGAGGCCCCTGCAACGGGAGTCTGCTTCTGCGCGGGCCTGGAGCGGTTGCGAAAGTGTTTTCCAACGTAAGTAGCTACCTTGTGCTTGTTATTCTTGTCGGTCCGCTGTGATGGATGAGTGTAGACGATGAACAAGTCGCCAGCAGGTGGAGGTTTTCCGCCTTCCATTCCGGCCTGACCCTTTCCCACTGCGCTTCTCGATTCTGGCAGTCCATCTCCTTTGTGCTCGACCTGAGGTAAATGGGAGGCATCTTATCTTGGAGGTTCTACCTTACGTTACATCCAGAAGCGTGATTATGTAATCGGTCACCAAGGCGTGGCGGCTGACGGCGGCGTCTACATGAATCATGCTGGATGTACGGATTAGGAGTACGGAGTACTTGGGGTGCTGGCCAACCTATGACCGCCCTTGAGGATGCCGATACATTTGGCTATAGAAAAGGGGAAGCGGGATAGATTTCTTATCTATTAATTTCGAGCTGCAGGGGCCTTGTAGAAAGGCTGGCTGAGTATGAAAGTCACAGCTTCCCATAGAGAAGAAGAGATGAACAGCCAAACTCTGCATCTTCTCATATAGTTTGCTCCCTACTCCGTACGCAGTATCACAACGAAGTTTATCCCACGCTTAAAGAGATCTTTCGGCGAAGCTGATTTCAGGCCGCAGTACCCCTTGTCCGTAGCTTGTCTCGGCCACTCGCGATAAGAAGCTCGCGTCGTGCTGGGAAATCTCCGATTGGCGACACCAGCCTTGGGGGTCAGATATGCCTGGACCAGCCATTCCCTTTTGATCTCTAGGGGCTCTCAGTGTGGTGCTCAGTGGGATCTTAGTGGGCTCCCTAGCCTAGCACCCCCCTGGTGAGCCTTGGATTTGGGCCATTCCGAGCTCCTTGGCTCGCCTGTTGCGCCTATCACAGCTCCATCCCTTCCCGATCTTCAGGTACCCGAAATAAATCCCTGCCAGATGAACTCAATGCACCATCATCATGCACAGTCCCGCTCTATCCCATGTACCCCCGTACCTTACTCTATTCATCCCTTGACCCAATTTCCATTCCAGCAAGAGACTTGGTTACACCGCGACGGACGCCGTGAATCATGTCGTCCCTCCTCTCTCCCTTCCGTTGGAACTCTTGACTTCTTTCACAGTCGACGACGAGCTCGACCGGTCGTTCAAACTCGAGCTTGTGTCGTTCGATAAGATGGCCTTCACTCTACCCCGTGGCCTGGGGCCGATGAGGCTCCTTATCGTCTTCTGCCTGGTGGCCTCGATCTTCCTCTTCCAATCTTACCTGCTCCCTGCCTCTGATGTCTCCCACTTCAGCATCGCCCCAGCCGCGAATTCCTGGTGGAATGGCCCAAACTCGGGTTATTCTGACTTGAGTGATGTTGACCCAGAGCGAGATTATCCTCAAGCTGAAGATCTCGGTTTGATCTCTGAAATCAATGACTTCGAAGATCCTGCCGTTCCCTCGCCAGCCTCTCCCACACCTGAAGTCACCCATAAACCTGCAGCAAGGCCTGGGCCTGGACTATTCCACAAGCCCTTCGATTCCTCCATACCCGCCTGCCGACAGCTACCAGGCGCAGACAAAGTTGTCATTATTGTCAAGACTGGTGCCACCGAGGTTTTCGCCCGACTTCCGGAGCAGCTTATCACTTTAGCAGAATGCGTGCCCAATCTCATGATCTTTTCCGACATGGAACAAGACTTGGGACACTTCCATCTGTACGATGCATTGGACGAAATTGGGGAAGAATACAGAAAACATCACGAGGACTTTGAGTTCTACCATAACATCCACAGAGCCCATGCCATGCACGGCGATGTCAGCGTGCTTGGATCGGAAAAGGGCTGGAACTTGGACAAGTGGAAGAACATCCCCATGCTGCACAAAGCCTACACAAAATACCCGAACGCCGACTGGTTTATGACCATTGACGCCGATACCTATCTTGGCTGGACGAATCTTCTTCTCCTGCTCGGCCAACTAGATCCCGAAGAACCCCTCTACTCCGGCTGCGTCTACTGGCACGGTCCTACGCAATTTGCTCAAGGAGGCACTGGTTACCTCTTGTCCCGGAAAGCGGTCGAGAACTTCGAGGCGATCCGTACCCCACAGAAGATCGCCGACTGGGAAAAAGAAACCTCTACAATCTGCTGCGGCGATGTTATGCTCGGCGTTGCCATGGGCCATGCTGGTGTCACTGTTCGAGGAGCTTGGCCCATGTTCCAAGTCGATCCTCCCTGCGCACTTAGCTGGACCGATCGATACTGGTGCACCCCCGCCATCACCTGGCACCATGTACACACTTACGACATTCAAGATCTGTGGGAATTTGAGAAAACATGGATCAACCAGACCTGGAATGGTCAAAAGCCTGGCTCGGTGCCCTATCTGTATAAGGATGCTTTTGAACACTTTGTCCAGCCTAACATTGCAGAGAAGAAACCCGACTGGAACAATTACTCGGGCGACAAGACATTCACCGAACCATCCGAGGATCACGTCAAGGAAGACAACGACTGGGATTGGAAGAATGACGAGGAGAAGCAACAACTCTGGGACGATCTAAATGAGATCCAGAAACAGTCTACCGAATCTTTCGAGGCCTGTCAAACTGCGTGCATGGATGATGGTGGTTGCTTGCAATTCTCCTGGCATCCTGGCACTTGCAAACTGAACTTTTCGGTCAGAATGGGTCACGCCAGCGACCCAAAGGAAGAACACTCGTCCGGCTGGATCTTGGAGAGAGTCACAGCTTTCAAGCAGGCCCAGGGAACGTGTGAGCAAGCTCGATTTGAGATTGACTGAAAGGCTGCGACCAGGAGTGAACAGATGAACAGAAAGTTCTTCATCTCTCACGGACTATCTCCAACCTATTCATTCGCGGCTAGGCAACTCTCACGAACAACAGCTTTGCCCACGTTAGCGACTGTGGGCACCAATCCCGCTACGAAAAGGATCTGAACACTGATCGACGTGTTGGCTCGACCTTGTTGAGGCAGCGTCCAGCTCCCCGTCGGAACGGCCGAAAGCGCAAGGCGAGTGGATCCTGTCTACGAAACAGGTTCACAAGCAAATCAACGCGCAAATCGTGGCGGAGAGCCCATCATTTCAAGATCCAGCCCTTTGCCGTTCCACTATCTCCATACCGCACTGAGCTGGCACGTGGATTCCTGCAACCGCGGAAGGCGAACGTGACTGCCCCAGCCCGGGTGCATGACCACCAAAACCTCACTACCTTTTGCATGATGCACAGAGCGAGCATATGCCATATTTCTGTTCACATTCTAGACTTTTTCATGACGAGGGGCACGGAAACGTGCACGTATGGACAAGACAGATTGACGATGGAGTTCGACCTAGACTACTACTTGTACCATGCCACAGAGGGTTTTAAGGGGTCGGCGCTTTTCAGGATACTAGAGAAAGAGTAGACGGTCTCAGTGGTTACAATTGACATGATCTGTACGATTTACGCAAGAAAGGATCGCAGTATAGTTTGAGATCTTCGGTTTTTGTCTGCTACGAACAAAATATTAACGAATTGGTTTTACTTGTCTCTTCAGTATTTACGGAGTACTGTGATTCTGAATAGAGGAGAGAAGTCCACCCAGCTACGACGGTTTGCAAGGCACCGCTTGTCACTAGAAGGTTTTTATTCAAGGTACAATTTTTTTTGTAGACTATCCTCAGGAAAGAAATGCCAGATGATGCCACCATCGATGTATTTTTGTTTACTCGTATACAATACAATAGGCATGCGTCTTCCCATCTCAGGTACTTCTTAGGAGGACCTAGACCAAAATAGACGACTCATGTTCCTGCCATGATATGTATCATATTGCCTCTCCTCAGGCTCTCCTCCCCGCTCTTCTCTTCTTCACTTCAGCCTGGGAATATCCCATCCGGTCCCTAAGGTTGTCATTTCTCGAGATACAGTAAAGCAACGTCAGTGCCCACCATCCGACTATTGTTCGGTGAAAACTCTGAAGGCTGTCGACGAACAAGGGGTCCTCCTCCTCCCCCTCCTCCCTCTCCTCCTTTTTTTACAGCCGGTCCGGGACGACCAGATTACGCTCTCGGAAGAAGCATCCGTGTCTGTGCGATGATTCAAACCTCGCCCCCAGCTCAGATCTTGTACGAGATCCGGATCGGATCGACTCCGACTTCGACGAGCTAGCGTTACTAGCAGAGGCATAGTTGACGGAGACATCGCGGTCGCAACAGAGGTCCAAGGCTTGCTTTGGAATTGAGCCGGTCTCCCGACAAAAGACATGTGACTCTGAACGCTCGGGAACGGGTTAGGTGGAAGGCCAGTGGCGCTCGAGATTGGAGTGTTCGTGGGCCGGCGTCGAAGCCGTGGCACGTCTCCTGATGCCGAGTTCTCTCGACTGCTGAACACAGATTTCGACGGTGATGTCGAGAGGAAGGTGACGGTCGACTGGAATAGCTTGATGATTGCGACTGATCATGCTGATGGGAGGACCTCGTCATATTCTTCTTGGATGGCCATGCACAGAATCCTTTCTTCTTTACGCGGGATGTTTATCATTCGGCGGTGCCTTGTCGGTATCGAAGTTAGGAGCTGCTTTTCTGGCAGATGTGGCAGTGGGCGCGGTTTCGGTGGTGATGTCCGGTTTCTGATCTTTGTCGAGGCGAGGAGGCTCGGCGTCTGGGTCTGTATGTCGACTAGCAGCCTCGTTGTTGGACGTTGATGCGAGGTCGCCGACCGATTCACCACCCACGACATCGTCGGTAGCTGAACCCCTAGCAGTTGTGCTGGTATCTGTCTCCGGCACAGTCTCATTGGCTGTGAAACCGCCCGTTAGGTCGTCGACGACCGCTGCGGCCTTTTCCTTGGCTGACTGACTACCGGCAGAAGACATGTCGGTCAATGATTCTAGAAGTAA
This sequence comes from Vermiconidia calcicola, assembly GCA_035928285.1. Taxonomy (NCBI): domain Eukaryota; kingdom Fungi; phylum Ascomycota; class Dothideomycetes; order Mycosphaerellales; family Extremaceae; genus Vermiconidia; species Vermiconidia calcicola. The sequence continues at coordinate 594,806 of JAXLQG010000007.1, forward strand.
TTTGATATCTGCAAGGAAGGGAATTTCACACACTCTCAACTGTTGGAAGTTATTACTACTAGTAGTACAGACTCCAAGACTACCTTACGTCATGACACGCAACCGGCGCAAACCTCCGATGCTCACGTGATTTATTAGCGTGATTATCAAACACGTGATCGCTGATCCCTCGGGATATCTTCCTTGTTCCTTCTCTTGCAGCATCCGTAAGTACTCGTACTGGTCAGATGTGTGCGAGGAACAAAGATGCGACAGTCCGAGGACCTATTGACTACGTCCACCGTCCACAAAGACCTTCCTCTGACTCGCCTAGCACAGGATCCCTCTCCGGTTTAGGCACTGACCAGACTTGCTCATAACCACCAGCATTCTCTCCACCTTTAGCAAAGTCCCATTCACCTCCGCCTTTGGGATAAGCACCGATCATTGTGAATCCCGAGAGCTCAATATTGGCAAGAGCATTCCTGACGTCTTCAGCTGCAACTGAGTGCCCATCACCCGGCGTCAACAGCTTGAACTCCGTCAGCGGATTCGTGTTGAATGTCTTATGCGCAGTTCCGGCAGGCAGAACAAACACATCGCCCGCTCTAGCTTCCACTTCGATGCCGCCCTCTTCTCTGCCAGACCCGAACGTGCTCTTCTCCAGGTCCGGGTCGGTATCTGCCACCCCAAAGCGAATGGTGGCGGTGCCAGTTAGAACGACCATACATTCATGAGCCATGCTGTGGTAGTGAGATGTCTGTGTTTGACCGTATCGGAAGATCCATTGCGTCTTCCATCCGTTGCTGGAGAAGAGATCGTAAATCTTCGTTGCGGCGTCATTGCCGGATTCGACTGACAGAAACCCTGGATAATGAAGAAGCGGTTGTGGAGAGTTCGGGATCAGAGCCGTGGGAGGGAGCTGGTATTGCTTGACTTCTACCATGATGTCCAATACGAGTTTGATCTTTTCATTTGGAGAGAGGTCTTGCCGATGAGTGGTTTTGACGATTATGTATGTGTTCTTTTGATGCTTCCTCCCCACACGGACTTCGGCGTGATGCTGCCTTGGCCTACGACGGCCGGGGAGGGGATTCGGGGGCTAGTGCCCAGAGGAATACTCCGTACAGTTCAACAGTTGTCACCATGCACGACATCTCACTTCCATTGTCTAGTGCCCGACGAGCCTATGCTCCTCCACTTACGCGTTGCTTCCTCACATTCAGCCGTGCATTTCGAGGTTTGTTCATTCAGGCCTTTGATTTCGGAATGCATTGCGGTGAGGTTTGTTTCGATACGTTCAAGTCGGGCTTCAATTCGGAGTATGAGTGAATTCTTGAGGTGTGCGAGGTAGGCGGCACCAGCGAACGTACCACTGAGCAGAATTAGAGCCTGGAACAAGCCCGACCACAACGACATCTTGAGTGAATGTTGATTCATTCGGAAGAGGACAGAACTGGAAAGGGCGACGATATAGGTGTTGGATGAGAAGGTCCACAGATTGTAGTGTTCGCAGAAGGATCGATGGAAAAGTCAGATATGCGGCGGATCAGAAGGTTCGTTTGGATGGCACCTGTGAGTCACAAATCCACCCACCCAGCCATGTCAAGGTGAATGCTACATACTCCGTAGAGGCCATCCTGTCCCTCCCTGCATCAATCAAGCAAGTGCTCGCTACTGTAGGTATGCATCACCATAGGTTCGGTCTAGCCTCAATACGAAAGCTCTCGTTTCCCGGGTGGGTAAAATCTAATGGACACGTTGGGGCCAGAGGTTTTACGGGTTCCCTCACAATCTCTGCTGAGATTTACTCCTTAACTTCCTGTCGTGGAAGCCAGCGAGCACCTCGACGGTCCCATCGCCCTTTTCTGCCCATCTCTTCGCTGCGATGTCTGGATTGAGTTGAAGCAACTGTTTGGCTTTGACGTACTCCGCCATCGTCACTGGTTTGTCGAACCTGGGCTCCACGCCGGCTTCGCGAAGAACCGGCGAGTCCGAGATCGGCACCAACACCGTATCGTTATGCGGGCGGGCAAAGTACAGCAGTCCCGTCCTCTTGTACTGGCGTTGGTCCTCCGGCGGCGCGACGACGCGGTGCACAGAACTCTTCAGCCATCCGCCCGTCAAGTGCGACAACGTGTCGGCCAGGTTGACGGTGATGGTACCGGGCTGCGCGGAGACGTAGCGCCACTCGCCATCGTCGTCGTTAAGGATCTGCAATCCGGCGATGGGCTGGCGGAACAAGAGCGTCACGGAGCCCAGGTCCGTATGGCCGCCGCGGTTGCCGTAGTTGCTGGCCGCCCACTCCTCGTCGCTGCGTGGGTAGTACAGCATGTAGCGGAGGTGGTCCTCGGATTTCTTGTCGTACGTGTGCTGTCGGGCCAGGTAGTCCTCGTCCGGCAGGCGCAGGATGATGGCGAACAGGCGCAACAGCGGCAGCACGACGTTGGCGTGCAGCGTGCGGTGGAAGTGCTCGATCTCGGAAAGGTGCGCCTTCAGCAGCGCCGGATGATCGTACTTGCCAGCGAAGTCCGGCGTGAACTTGGCGAAGTTGTAGATCTCCACGTTGTCCTTGGCGTTGCCTTGCAGATATCGCCCTGGTCGCCGCCAGCCGTTGTAGTCGGCGGCGGCGTAGTTGATCTCGTACTTCTCCTTCTCCGCCACGGACAGGTCGAAGAAGTTCTTGGCCAGCGTGAATTGTTCGTCGATCTGCGTCTGCGTGAGGCCGAAGTTCTTGACGTAGAAGAAGCCGACGTGGTGCACGGCGTGCTCGAGTTGCCGGGCCAGTCGCTCCTTGCCGCCGGGTCGCGCATAGTCTTCCAGGTCGAGCGTGACGAGCTCGGCCCAGGGGAGGTCGGCCTTAGTCTCAGGTGGGTGTTCGTAGGGCGTGAGCCGGCTGTAGTCGTATTGATGCGGGTCGGCAGGCTGGCTGGGCTGGTCCTTGACGGCCGCCGGTTCCACGGTGGTGCTGGACATATCGGTATCTTCGTTGCACGTCTCGAGGTCGTAGTGTGAAGTTCTTCGCGCGGTTTGTTTTTCGAGGCAAAAGTGTTTGATCAGCGTCCCTTGAGCAGCTGGGCGACATACCTGGGCTCGTCGAGTGTGCTTCCTCCTCGTTAAATATCTACTGTGGAGGGGAAGGTGTTGTCATTCTCCGATGATATGTCGCCATCGGGTCGTGGCCTCGACTCTCATTCGCTGAAGATAGCCTCGCTTCACAATGCGTGTATAAGTAAACCCTCTGACCAGGTGCTTTATAAGCGAATCCGTTATTTCATACGGAGTATGGGGAGCGTGGTCTTTGAGAGGTCCTGGGGCTGTTGCATATCTGGCTCCTGTGGTCCCGAGTGTTGATTGAAAAATGTGGTAGTCCACAGTATCTGGGCTGCCTGATTCGCGGCGTGCAACTAGAACACCATTGTTACCAATCTCTGCTGTCTCATGGGTGCTAGCGACATGGTCTTCACCTGCGATAGAGCGGAGTACTGTTTCGTAGACACCGTTCTAAGCTGGATACATCGGAAATAGTCGAAATGGCGCCATCTACTGTTCGTCGGGTTGGACTTCGCGGCCTGCGACAAGTACACCGCCGTTACCTATCTCCGATGTCTCTTGTGTGCTAGCGACCTGGTCTCCCCTGCGAAAGAGCGGAGTACTGTTTTCGTAGATACCGTTCTAAGCTGAAGACCTCAGAAAAAGGCGAAATGGCGCCATTCAGCGTTGGTCGGGTTGGACTTCGGGGTATGTATGTCGATGATGGAAGTAATGTCCAGAATGTCGCAATCGCGTGCGGACTTTGTTCATATAGTGGTTGTCTCCAGTGGCCGTCTCGGTTGTAAATCATGTCGCGACAGATCCTCGTCCCCGAAGTCCTCGCAAGTTTTTGGTGAGAACCCGATATACGCGAAAGAATGGCCTCAAAGGTATCCGATCTGGACAAGCCAGCGTTGGAGGCCAGTGCCAGTCCAGTCGTAGAGCCGATCTCGACAACAATGACCCCGGTCCTTGATGCTGAACATCTGAAACCTCCCAGGACGAGGACTCGTCGTGTCCTACGCTCCATTCAGCGATACGTTTGGGACGATCCTGACAGGCCGAAAGATGAGAAATGGTTCTTGTTCAAGCTTGACGTCTTCCTGCTTAGTATATCCTGCCTGGGGTATTTCAGCAAGAACCTGGACCAAGCGAACATCAGCAATGCTTATGTATCTGGGATGAAAGAGGCGCTCAACATGGATGGAAGCCAGCTGACATATGCCGGCAATGTCTTCGCAGCCGGCTATGTTCTTGGCCAATTACCTGCAGTCATGTTGGCCACGCGTGTGCGTCCGTCCATCCTCATTCCGACAATGGAGGTTCTGTGGTCCATCTTCACCTTCTGCTCAGCCGCAATCAAGACGTCGTCTCAGCTATACGCCATGCGATTTCTGCTCGCCATATGCGAGGGCACATACTTCCCAACGGTCGTGTACATCATTGGCTCATGGTACACCAAGAGCGAGCGTGGGAAGCGCATGGCCATATTCTATGCCACGGCAAGCTTGGCTGGCATGTTCAGTGGCTATTTGCAGGCCGGAGCGTACAAAGGACTGGACGGTGTTCTTGGACACCAAGGGTGGCAGTGGCTGTATATCATCTGTGGAGTCATCAGTCTGCCCATCGGCATCCTCGGATACTTTTTCTATCCAGACTTCCCGGAGACCACCCGTGCCTTTTACATCACAAAAGAAGAGGCTGAATGGGCGAAGAGGAGGCTGGCTGCAGATGGGATGAAACCTCTAGGGGCGTCGGCATGGGATCGGACCAAGATCTTCCGCATCATGGCTCAATGGCAGTTCTGGATTCTCCCGGTCGGGTACTTTCTTGTCCAAGCGAGCTACCCAATCTACCAGCCGGTCTTTGCCCTCTATCTCAAGGACACACATCATTCCATCTACCAGATCAACGTCTGGCCCACCGGTCAGTACGCTGTCGGCGTGGTGGTGCAGATATTGGCAGGCATCATATCGGACTCTCCACTGCTCCGAGGCAAACGATGGCAGACATTGATCGCCATGCAAGTGCCTACCATTTTCGGTTGCATCGTGCTCGCCGTCTGGGATGTTCCTGACGGGCTTAAGTACGCGGCGTACTATTTGACATACACCTGCGCTGGTGTGCCCGGCATATACTATGCATGGTACTCTGAGCTGATCCCACATGATCATGAGATGCGAGGGTTTGTGATTGCTTGGTCGAACATGTTCAGCTACATCCAATCGATATGGTGGACACTGACCGTTTGGAGGACGGTTCTTGCACCACGTTTCCATGCGGCCTTTATTGCAGCCGCATGTCTGGGCGTAGCACTCTGTTGTCTCTCAGTTCTGCTCACCATTCTTGGGGAGCGCGACCGCAAGAAACGCGCTCTGGCTCAAGAAGGGCCCCGTGACGAGGAGACTATCGCAACAGAGAGCAAATCCACGGATGGAAGCAGAAAATCGCCTGCGGTGGTAAACGGCCTGACTGGATCAGTGTAGTGAGTCGTACGTATTTGTGGCCTCACCAAAAGAACCCGAGCCTCTGGACGCACGAACCTGACTCGAGGCTCGAGGAATCATGATCGGTTCAGTACTGCGGATTCGGAGCTTGTAATCGCGTGCGGAGTACTAGTATTGTTCATAGCGGAAGACTGGCAGCTGAGTTCTTTTGGCTGAGTGTGACTGTCCATTATTCATTCAACTTCTTCCCGTGACTTATCGAGGTGTCGGACCGTCGGTTTCCTACAAGACGACGCTGTTCCAGTCCGAGCAGGAATGGTAACTATTCCGAGATGGCGCCGCCATACCCGTATTGCGGACGCCAGATGTGCGCATCATGGGTATTGGGTATTGTAAATCCGATATTTGACTAAGTCCATACTTGTCAAGAATGGGGTTTGCTCACGCTACTCAGGCACGCCTTAAGGCCCGCGAAGCTAGGCTTAGGGTCCTATAAGCCACAGCATAGAATAGCTTAGTCATGCTCGGGGGCATGTCTCCGGGCATATCGAGTTTATTCTTTATTGGCACGCGCCAAAGTGCGTTGTGGCGCCTTGGCGCCTTGGCACGGCTGCCTACATACGGGCATGTTTCTCGGTTGCCTCTTTAGCTCTTACACAATACGATCCGACTTATACAGCCTATTCCCACAGCGTTAAAGGATCCCACAATTTGGTAATAGTCCTAAGGTTCCCAGTTTCCGGTGCTTCGGAAGCATGGAACCGCTCGCGCGGTACTGCTGCCTGCTTGACCGCTGACGAGCATTGAGGTACTTCGTATTGAGCTAAGGGTTACAAGTACATACGCTAGGGTTACTGGGATTATTTATCCACTCGCCGCTCAAACCGGCCCAGTATAAGTACGAGGCTGTACAGCTCACAAGCAGGGATACAACAGGGGTTCGATGTACGAGGATCCGTGCGAAGCAGACGAAGAAGGAAAGCTCCACCTCCAGCACCTAGGGCTGGGTGAGGGCCTTCTTTGCACAGACTCGCTTCGGTTTTAACCCTCGCTCCAAACAATTTCTTTCTCGGCTTCATTATGCTCGCTATCCTAATTCCAGCAGAATTAACTGAGGGTAGTTTAGTGATGAGGGGCCCCCACATGTACAATGTCTGTGTCAACACCCAAGTACAGCTTAACGGAAGGGTCACATTGGGGTGTCATGGACTTGGGACTTTCTCGTCTCGGTGCTTGTCATCCTGTTGTATACACCACCACGACTCACTGTTCTCGATACCCGCACAGAGGCTATGCGGTTTTTACCTTCTCCAAAGCTCAGGAGGCCTATCATTCTGTTGACTGTGGTGATACTGAATCTACTACTTGTCTATAAAAGTGGCAAGCTTACAGGCGTATCCTCCGCAATCTTCTCACATTCATCAACCACTACGAACTCGCGCAGCGCTAGCACTTACGATGACAGTACGCGGCCCATCTTTCCATCCATTCTCGACGCGCCTGACGGAGAGGCCGATCTCTGCTCGAATTTCCCACGCGAGTGGCTAGAGAAAGTTCAAGTGGTTTTCAAAACAGGAGTCGGCCAGTCGGAAAAAAACGAGGCTCATTTAGCCTCAGTCACTTCTTGTATACAAAACATGATTGTCATTTCCGACTATCAAGAGGAAGTTGGCGGCCACAAGTTCATCGACATCTTGGCTACACTCCCCGGGCCCTACTCAAAGCATCCGGACTTCACTGCTTACTATACACAGCAAAAGGCTCGTCTAGGTGGCAAGGTCGAACCCTCCAGAGATGCGTGGAAGTTGGACCGATTTAAATTTCTACCAATGGTGAACGCTGCGTATGAAATGCGGCCTAACGCGAGCTGGTATGTCTTCCTGGAGGCCGACGTGTACATTTTCTGGGACAATCTTTTCAGACTGCTGGATCAGTTCAACCCACAGGAGATGCACTACTTGGGATCAGCTGTTCCCGGATCCAAAGGTCGGTGGTTTGCTTACGGAGGGGCTGGCATCGTTATCTCGCACGCTTTGATGCAGAGCCTGGTTGGCGATGGCACAATATTGAGCGAGCGGTATCAGAAAATGGCAATCAATGACTGCTGCGGAGATGCTGTCCTGGCCTACGTGATTTTGGCCAAAACTGGCGTCAAACTCAAAGACCTACATCCAATGTTCAGCGGCGACTATCTCCCAGATTTGGGCATCGACGAGCAGCGCTGGTGCACGCCATTAATCTCCCTTCACCGCATGTCAATAGACTCATTGCGATCTTTGTGGCGATGGGAGCGCACAAGACGTCCATCGCAGGTGTGTATGACGGCTTGTTGGCGAACGATCCTGGCTAAGCTTATGACAGAAACCCCTGGTATTTTCCGACATGCTTTCGTATCGACAACCTCTCTTGCAAAATACATCGGTTCACGATTTCTGGGACAATTTATCGGCTGACATCTTACCGAACGACGATGGAGCGATCCACTCCTCACTAACCTGCGCGGAGGCGTGTGAGAGAAACGCGACGTGTTTACAATATTCATATACGCGAAATGAATGTCGACTGTGGCCATACATCGTTCATGGGCACGAGGTCAAGGAGAAGGACGTGGACTTTGTGTCAGGTTGGGATCGGCAGAAGATGCGCGATTTGGGTCTCAATTTTGCGGATCTTGCGGGATCTACCTGCGAAACTGGAAGATGGATAGACCCGATACTTCATTGATTTGGCTCAATTAATCAAGCACGGTACCGAGTGTAAGGTGTGGAGGAGGTCCTCGCATACTGACTTGTCTTGTTGGGCAGGATACCTTCCGACCCCCATATGCAACTACCCTTTATCTCCATCAGAACAGGATAATTGCGTAGACGACGGAACTACAGATGAAACGGTACCGTCACACCGAGGGTGAGTCAAGAGAGAATTGTAGGAGAGTGAGGCATAAGAAGAAGATGAGAAGAAGATACGAAGAAGATGAGAAGGTGAGTAGGTGAGGAGAAGGTGAGTACTGTGTTAGGTGAGAAGAAGGGGAGATGCGGGTGAGAGGCCACGCGTATCTCACTAGTCATAGGAGCGAATGTCTCTAGTGTGTCAACTACCAAGTAAGGCCGCCAGTGGGACTTGACAAGTATACACAGTACTTGGTAAGGTAGTTGACACAGGACGATTACCAAAACTATGCGTGGAGGCGCAGCCTTGATCTCTGGAAAGAAGGTGCTGTGTACAGTAAACCTCGATACTTGCAGTGGAACGCAGCTACGGGCCTTTTGGAGAGTTAGCTGAATTAGAAGCAGTACAAGATCAAACAACGAAGCAAGTCAAAAGTCTCCTATCACTCAAAAACGGCGAACGTGGCCATGTATGATTCAGGTACACAGTAGAGGAAATTGAATACCACGAGCGTACTGTGTATGCCATTGAAAAGTTTACTGTGTGTACTAAAGACCTAACACAGTACCTAGGTACACAGTAGGTGGTTCTACTGATAAGTATGTGTGCTAAGCCACCCTAGATACGTCACGGCTACGGGTAGAGCCGCGTCATACCTAGGTCGGCTCGTTGTATGTATCTCGGTATATAGTGGCCGAGGTGGACCACTGTCTCATCCACATGAAATTTGCAAAACATGAGGCCACCATACTCCGTACTAGTACACGTATCACAGTAAGTGAGCTTAGAGTTTTAGCGGTTGCAGATCATGGGACTAACTTGTTGGAAACAGAAGATGGCGCACTATTGTGTACGCTGGCGTGGACAGTGAGATGCAGCGCCTCCTCGTGAAGGCTCTGAGCGCTGATGGTGGACGTCTTGAGGCACAACTCTCCAAAGCTCACACATCGTATCATATCCTTTTGATTCCTGAATAGTAGGTCGAGAGTGCCAAGCCTGAAATCGTCCCGTGATGACTATCGACCCCCGCGCGCTAGGCCTAATGCGAAGGCGGACTCGCTCTCGAGGGGGGAGCAACAATACTTCATTTGAACATTCTCATGACATTCATACAAACGCAACTACAGTCCCCTTCGTCACGAATGGTGGAAACATGGTGTCCCTGTACGCAACGGAGACTTTGCAACATACTAGCCCGCCACAAGGGAACGACTCATCGATTCATGGCCAGATCGAAATTGCTTGCGCCAATTGCGCCGCGACGAAGACTAAATGCGACCGACAGTATCCTTGCGGTAGATGCCGCATGAAGCGTTTAAGCTGCATCTCGAGGCAGCCGCGACGGAGGAAAACCCCTAGAGCAAAATCTTCCTATCCTGTCGGGGCCTCGGTCGACGATTCTGCGGAACAGGTCCAGGTCCAGGGAGAGTTTACAGCCGAAGGATTCAATAGAGATCAGGACGCTTACGACTCGAATCCACATTTCAATGCCAACCAGCACATGGTTTTTCCGCAGCAAATTACTAGTAGCCGAGGCATTTTAGGAGCTGTCGATGACAGCCAAAGGTTGAATATCGCTGATGGGCAACTTGAGCAACCCAACCATCTCATGGCCAGTTCTGCAGACCATGCGCTACGACAAGGCATTGCAACTGATCCTTTTGAAACTCCAAGCATTCGTCTTGGGGTGTTGAATCAGGGTACATTCAATTCTAGGCAATCACACATTTTACTGGAACCGATTGCAAGGACCGAGCCTGCCGCAGAACCGGGGCTTGTTCAGCGATCATCGAGAGACTACGGCGGTGATCCACGCGCCGAAAGCTCGCCCGGATACCCAGGTCGAAGCGATCTCGAGCTCATATATGAAGAGGATAAGACTGCTTTGGTCGCAGATTGGGACCATTGGGCAATATGCAGGTGTCTTCCCCCCCCTACCGCTGCTCCTGAGGATAGGAAGAAGTCATCGATCATGACGCTCGAGCAGAACTTCGGACGCCCAGGACCTTGGACCAGTCTCCCAGGGAACCGGAGAGGTGCGCAGTTTGCACCTGCTGAACGGTTTGTAAATGTAAAGCTGTCCGAAGCTACTCGAGAATGGCTCTCGGTGATTGCACAACGCTTTATGCGTGTTGCCATGGATGTTCATGGCTTGACGCTTGATCCTCCGTCCCCAGCGTCGCCTGAGGTGGATGATTTCGGCGCTCTCGGAGGGTTCATACGACTACCGCCATCCGACTCTCTTCATAGATACCTCGAGACTGTGTTAACAAACTACGAACCGTTCTATCCACTCGTTCCAGCGCGAATCCTGGAACCCAATCAGTTAGCAGGTCCTCAATATGGTCGGGGGTCCAATCTCTTGCTTTTCTTGATGTTTGCCTTCGGATCGATGCTGGATCCTGCTATCAAAGCTCGACGGTTTTCTACGGCTCTAATTGAGATCTGCAGGCACTCAATCCACGACGTGCTCGAAAAAGATTCAGGTGCACCTGGAAGTGGCCTTCTATTTTATTGCTCATTGATTTTCATTATCAAGAGTTCGTTCAGTGGCGACAAGGCCCACATGAACATTGCTGTTGCTCACAGGCATATGTACTTGACGCTAATGAGGTCGGCTGGACATTTCAGGAAACCACATCGCCAGACACAGCCGCTCATCTTTGAACACGAAGGCCTCAAAAGGTTTTGGCAGTCTTGGCTCGAGAAGGAGAGCGCTTCAAGGCTGGCCTATGGCTGGGTTATGCTGGAAACAGAGATCAGTCTGTTCTACGATTGTCGGCCAATTTTGAATACCTCGGAACTCGAAGCACCTTTACCATCTAACGAGAGCTTGTGGCTTGCATCGAACGCCGAAGAATGGCGTCAAAACTTGTGCAAAGAAGGGTCATTCGACGATTGGCAAGTCTGTTTGGATGCACAACCAGATCACTCGCTCCGCAGCCTGTTCCAACTATTGATGGATAACGAACTGGACCGCTTGGACTTCCAGCCGACAATCTTACACATGAGGTTATTGCTGTACCCGCTCCACGTCCTTGTGGCGGAACTGAGCCAGCTCTTGGATAGTGGCTTGGTATCCATGCAGTCTCGGTGGTTCTCCAGTCCCACGATGCAAAGTTCATCGATCCTCCGTTACGAAGAGATCCGCCTTCTTTTGCAAGCATGGCGTGATGTCTTCGACCGATCGACTGGACAGGGCGCTCGGTTTCGTGCCATGAGAAATGCCACCTTGACACTCTTTCACCTTATAAGTCTCAACTTATTCACCGCATTCGGCAAATTGGAACGTGTCGCTCGGGAGGGCCCTGAAATCTTCGACTCGCAGACACGCACAGGCTCAACCTTGAGCTGGATTCGTGCACCCGAGCTCGCCATCGTGCATTGTGGTCAAGTATTTCGATTGTCCAGGGAGATGGATCGGGATATATGCCCTATTTGGAGTGCTGCAGCCATATATCGCGCTACCCTGATATTATGGTCAGTGAGCATTCTCAATGCAAGTTCTGCAGATGGACACAACGTCATCAATCTTTGTCAACGTGCCGGGAAAGAACTTGTGATTGATGAGGCAACGCTACAAGACCATGATGTTCAACAGTATCTTCGACGGGGCGACGCCAAGCCGATACTCACTGCCGAAGACGGACACCGGGTTTCTCTGCACAATTCTGGAGAATTATTGCGTTTAGGGATTGACACAGTGACTCGTCGGTGTTTGCCGACATCTTTCTCCGCTGGAGTCAGATACAAGCTGGAGGAGATGGCCAAGGTCTGGGAAGTAAAACATCGGTCTCTTGTCGATCAAGAACCCGCTATGTGACCACGTTTGACAAAAGTTCGAGACATTCACTAAACAAGGCTGTTCCCACACTTCCTCCGAGTGTGACTGAAGCAACAGAACCACCGTTTAATTCCAACAACAATAAGTGCGCTTGGCTGTCCTTGACTCAATCTACTTGATATCACCAGATTTAATCCTCAACCGATGTCCGAATTTGTGAATCGCAGCAACGGCAAGCGCACCCAATCCAACGAAAGCCGCCTGGGTGCCAAAACTCTTGTCGTACCCGATAGCTTCGCCCCATGGTTGCTGATAGTAGCCAACGCTGAAGCCTCCAGCAACACGAATGAACGAAATCCATCCAGCAATTTCCGCAGGCACCGTGGGATAGGAGTCCACAGCATAGGCAAACGTGGTCACCGAAAGAATGACAAGGCCACATGTGTGCATACCCCAGCCCACGATAAGGACTCCAATGTTGAGATGGCGTTGTAGACCTAGACCGAGAAGGACCAGTCCCACGATCATGAGAATGGCGGCAATGTACGCCATCCACAAGCGGACTTCGGGCTCAAAGATACCCTTATGACGGCGGATGTATCTTTTGGCCAAAGCATCGTTGACGAAGTGGCCGAAGATCTCTCCCAGCAGGATACCAACAACCGGGGTGAAGTACAGGAACCCGAGTTGCTTGAAATCATAGCCGTAACCGCCAAACTGGATGGGTGTGGCAAAGAGAATGGCTGTGCTAACGTTGATGCCGATTGCCCAGCCAAAGCAGATGAAACTACACTCCGGTCAGCAAACATTCGAAGGCCGTGTTCAGGGAGAGCAGATACTTACTAATTGAAGTAAACGATCAACAAGACCGGTTTCAGGATTGCTTGTGCGAAGGTGGTGATGGAATGTTTCAAAGTGTAAAAGTACTGATGGTGTCGGATTTGCCATATCCCAGCCACGCGGGAGAGGCGATCAAGGACGCGGTTTCCACGTGGTGGCTGTAGCTCATCCGCAACGTCTCGATTATACCAGCTTTCATCCAAAAACAAAATGCAGCAAACCAGGAATGCGGTCTGCATGGCGAAACCAAGCCACAAAACAGGTCGCCACTGCCCAAGGCCCGCAAGCATAAAGTTGCCAAACAGCGGACCCAAGTACGGCGAAGCTATGAAGAGAGCTGTCCATATACCGATCTTTCGCGCCCGCTCGTGGAAGAAGAAGATATCACGGATGAACCCGATGGCAATGCTGGGTGGTGCATTGGAGAACAGGCCCTGGACGACACGTGTGATATGGTACTCGCTCCAGCCGGGGCACAAGGCAACACCAAGATTGAGGAAGACGGAGATGAAAGCCGTCCAAAAGATGGTGGGTGCCCGTCCCCACCAGGTTGAGAGAGGCACATAGAACAAAGCCCCAACGCCCCTAAGCAAGCCGTCAGCAGTGTGGAACGCTCGGGTTGGGGAGGATATTAACTCACAAAAGCAGGATATTGATCGTGTTTGCATGATTAACTGTGTTTGGGTTCATCTGCCAATCGATGCCCTGGGCAACGATCAGGGACGTGCAGCTCCCAGAAACAGCGTCGGCGACAAAAGCGCCATAGGCGAGAGTGAAGAGTATGGCATGCTTCTTCCTATAGGACCAGCGTAATGGATCTTCGGGATTTCCTGATGGCTGTGGTAGCAATACGGTCTGAGGACGATTGGTCAGCTTCCCTTTCTGCAAAGGAGACAAGAAGATGAAAAAGAAGAAGGAGAGGTCTCATACGTGACCGTCTTTCGCCACAGCGAGCTGATGCTCATTCTTGAGTCCAGCGTCGAGTAGGATGCCGCCGTCTACCTTAACACCTGGCGGCAGAGCCGGGTGGATGTGCAAACCCTCCTCCACGTGGAGTGCCTCTAGAGCTGGTTTCGATGCGTGTGCCATATTTCAGAGGAAGATATGGAGTAAGGTGGTTGGTTTTCCGCAACTGACCTGCATGCGCAGGTATTTATCGTCACAAAGCGGACATCAAGCCATGTGCTTACCCCGTGGGTACCCCAGTCAAGGTTTCGATTGAGTGATGTCCCGCGAAAATGTACCTTGCATGGGCAACAAAGCTCATGGAGACTCAGCATTACCCGATGGAACGATACAATTCCGCTTCCGAGAGTCCGGTCAAATGTGGATGGGCTCGAGGTGGGTGTTCGGAAACGGCCTCGGACAACCCCATTACCTGCCCGGAAACACCAGAGATAGCCTGGAGGGCGTCAACTTGATGTTGCGCGGCCAATACCGTGTCTTCGGCAACTTCAATGAGATCGCCCTAGAGTTCCAGGCTGGACCATAACCATCGCCGAGGGGGAAAACCAGGGTTGACATGTCTCATGAGTTCCGACCTGCTGACCTACCCGGAGGTCTACGCGAGTGCGACAGAATTGCAGTACCCCCGTGACATCTTGCCATTCTGCGAACTATCGCAGACAGTGTCCGAATGCTCCACATTGAATTGAACGTGGGCTAAACTTGTGAACACTCTTCAAGGGTTTGAAACTAACTGCTATGGCCTGGTGTAATTCGGCAAGATCTCGCCTCTCGAGCTCACGGTGAATGAGCGCTCCATTCTGAAGCGGTGCCACAGTTTCACGCACAAGAGTTTCGCTTCTTCCAAAACCTGCTGCTGTATAACGGACAAAATGTCTATTGACAAAGAAGGTAATTCAACCCACCAGCCGCATGTCATGTAAGTGTGCTCGAACATAGTTGCGAATAGACAGTGCTGATTTGTGTTGCAGCGACCAAGCCGACCGGGAAGAGACTCGCAACGGACATACGACAAGTTTGCCAGATATTGAAACCGATGTCCTCGTTGTCGGAGCTGGCGTGACGGGTTTGACCCTCGCAGCGTTGCTGGCTGCGGCTGGCGTACGTGCATACACCATTGCGAAGCACTCTGGAACGGCACCTTCGCCTCGTGCGCATGTAACCAACCAACGTACCATGGAAATCTTTCGCGATATGGGCATTGAAGAAGCTGTGCGCAACGTCTCAACACCATTGCCGCTTCTCGGAAATGGAGTCATCTGTACCAGCCTCACAGGGCTTGAGCTAGGCCGCTACAGCTGTTACGGTGCTGGATCCCATCAACTGTCCGACTTTGCACAGGCCAGTCCTTCGGAGATGGTGAATTCTCCACAGCACGTCCTTGAGCAGGTTCTTCTGGCACACGCTCGGGAAAAAGGCGCCGAGATTCATTTCTACCATGAACTGATCGACCTTGAACAAAACGATCACGGCGTGATAGCTACGGTACGAGAACGACGTACAGGGACCCAATATATTGTACGGGCCAAGTATGCGATAGGGGCCGATGGTGGGAGGTCGCTCGTTGCTCAGAAGTGTGGCTTTGGTTTCGAAGGCCAGCCCGGCCTGATGAACATGCTGACTTCGTGGCTCGAGGCTGATGTCACTGAATATACCGCGTATCGACCATCCTGTATATACATGATGGCGCAGCCAGGCAACGCGTTCTGGGTTGGATCCGGAACTCTGGTCGCGGTCAAGCCATATACCGAGTGGCTCCTGAATCGACAGTTCAAGTCCGAAGCGGAGATCGATACTTCAGACGAGGCCGTGATTGCGTATGCGCGCAAAACCCTGGGCATTCCAAACCTGAAAATCAAGGTGAAGGACACCAGTCAATGGCAAGTCAACAATGTCTACGCAACTGAGAATTGCCGCGGACGTATCTTTTTGGCTGGGGATGCCGCCCACCGCCACCCTCCCGCGAGCGGGCTTGGAAGCAATACTTGTGTCCAAGATGCATACAATTTAGCATGGAAGCTGGCGCTTGTCGTGTCAAGCAAAGCTAGTAACAGACTGCTGGAGAGCTATAACCAAGAGCGGCAACCTATCGCCAAGCAGATTGTCGGCCACGCGATCCAGACCCTATACAATTTCGCTCGGGTGCCTGAAGCTCTGGGCTTCAAGCAAGACCAGTCGATAGAAGACGGCTATAGGTCGCTGGAAGATTTATTCTCCGACGTCCCAGGCGCGGAGCAACGGCGCGCCTTGTTGCGAGAGGCGATCGACCTGCAGAATCGGCGGTCAAATGCTCTAGGGCTACATCTAGGTCAGAGATACACCGACTCCAACGCCGTGGTGGATGACGGGACCCCGTTTCCGGAATACCGGCGTGACCCGGTACTTCATTACGAGCCCACGACGCATCCTGGAGCGTACCTGCCTCATGCATGGGTCGAGGTCAGTACTACTAAGTGCCGCGTATCGACTCTAGACATCTTGCAGCACGGACGCTTTGGTCTCATTGTTGGCATTGGCGGCGACCCGTTCATTGCCGCGGCAGAAGCCGTCAGTACAGAGCTGAACATCGAACTTCCTGTGTACAAGATTGGATACCGCTGCCCCTACGATGACGTCCTTGGCGAGTGGCACTCTGCGCGTGGCGAGCTCGGCGATCGAGGCGCCCTGCTTGTTCGACCCGATCGTCACATTGCGTGGCGTTCGGTGAATCGTCCTGATGACCCAACTGAAGCCCTGCGTGGTGCACTTCGTCATATTCTGGGACTGGACTCATGATGGCAACAGCACCATGTGGAATGATTGCAGTATATGTCGCGGAGGACCATGAATGTTCGCTATATTTGACGCATAAACGGGCAGTCTCTCTAGCATGAGAATATTACATCTTAAACCGGCTGATGCACTATCATCTAGGCATGATAGTGTAAACGCAGTGAATCCGTCCAGAGTCTGAATAGACGGTGGTCTCGTATTGTCTCTTCCTGGATCTCTACATAGAGGACGTGAACCACCTCAACCCTAGATGAAGACACAATCAGCCTATCCTTGAGTTTTTCTTCTGTGGTCCTTCTCCTCGCCTTCCGCTTTCTCGAACACGCACACCCCCGTAGACGGAAGATAATTCGACTGTATCGCCTCGCTACGACTTAGCTTGCCGATATTGTCTCAGTAGTGCTTTTCCATAATCGTTCCCCTGGGGTGTTCGAACTAGGGTGTGGATATGAAACGGTAAGGGCAATGCGTTGTTCAGAAAGACGCCGGAATGGTGGTCGAACTCGACCATGACCACAGGCGAATGCACCTTGTAGTAGAAGCCGTCCTCACGATTGAAGGCGCCGATCCAGCAAAAGTAGGTCTCAGCCCAATAGGCTTGAACCTCCTTCATTTTGGCCACGAGAGCTCCTTCGGGAAGATAATCGATGCTGAGAGTAATCAGGCGGCGCACCAGATCTTGTTGCGATGACGATAAGGTAGTAACCTTGACGCCTTCATAGGGGATGGTACGATTGTCTTGGAAAGCACCGCCTAGGTGGCGCTGGTCAGCCGGGTGGTAACGCCATTCCGGATATTCTGGTCCTTGAAGCTCCTTGTATATTCGGACCCGGTCAATGATCGACTCACGATGGGATTCGCTCTGGTTCGCGATCGAATTGATTAGAGCAAGTGCAGTCTGCTCCTGGTCGGTGAAGAGCTCGGTGCCAGCGTATGGTCCGTCTTCGATGATATTAGGCTCGGCGCCCATAAAGACCGGCGTCACGACCATCTGGGTCGCACGCACGAAGCAGTTCATGCTGAAGTGATGGCCAAAGATTTGCCAACCCCATGGTTCTGTCTCGGATGGCGTTCCAAAGATGGTGATGTTGTAAGAGCACACGTTCAGCACCTTTTCGCCATTGAGCACTTCGCCTAGGTAGTGATTGACCTTCATGCAGCCGTGCGCCTTGTAGTAACCGGCCTCGGACAAGCTGGCTCGCATCAAGTCATGCACCGCCTCAACGAAGGTATCTGATGCTTCCTCCAAGCGAACGCCGTGGCGCGAAATGTAGATCTCTGGATTCATCCACGCACGCCATTCCGGGGCATCGACATCTTTGATCTGGACAGCCCGACGCTGCTCTGGACCTGCTATTGAGAGCAGCTTTGATGCCATTGCTACCATTTGGGCCGTAGGTGCGCCACAATCTTCACCGGGCCTTGCCATGTGGTGGACCTCGGGCATCACATGTCCATCGTTGGTGATGCCCTTGTAGGGCTCTTCATATAATCGTTGCCATGTCTTCCGCCAGTTCGCGATGAAAGGCTCGGCGCACCGATGTTCGGCCCATTGGTATGTATCTGACTGTGCGAGCTCGAGTCTTCGTGCACAGTCTGCAGGAGGGATGAAATCGCGCCAATTGGTCGATTTCAGGCTGATTTTCTCCATTGCTTTATTTTCAATCAATCGTAACGAACATCAACTGATTGACATGCACGGTGTTGGATTTCGAGAATGAAACTGGAAACAGTGCAGTCCTGGAGAACCGCACGCAAAATGTGTGGTCTCAAAGTAATACTGCCAGGTTCCTGTCTAGACTGACTCAATCTAATTTGGTGACTTGTTTGCTGATCCACCACTGGCTCAAAGCGAGAGAGTTGATAGTGTGGTATGACGAGACGATTGATCATACAAGTCATGCTGTGAGGCAAGATCCACACCGACACCCTTGGGAGTCTAGCGTGGGACATGCGGATGGAGACGTGCTTCGGAGCCCGTCGCAAAAGCCCCATGCCTGGGAGCCGACAATGCCGTTACGGCCTCGGTCTTATGAGGGTTGGAACTTAGCAAGTTTGAGGACTTCAACCCTGAGGAGCTCAGCAAGCGTTGAGTCGTAGAGACGTTCTAAACAAGGTAATTTCGGGATCTGCCCGACTACCGCTGCCCGTTGGGAAGAATGGATGCTGTGGGCAGGTTGAGCTAGCACGAAATAAACGGAAATGCCTGTATGTATGAGGTATTCACACCTGTGCCTACAACGGCAATCGTCCAGTCTCTATTGACGAAGGCGGGCGCAGGGGGCAGCACTATACTCAAATTTGTCTTTCTCAAATGATAGGCTGATTGAGCGCTTCAGTGGCTTTCTGAGCCTCGTCTTCCAGGATCTTCCACCGTTCTGGAGAGCGGCATTTGAGCTCGAAAGGGAACTCATGAGGCTCAGTATTCATGCCTTTGACATCTGTACATTGTAGTCAGCAATTGTGGCCATTACTGATAGCGAAGCAATGCAATACTACTACTCACAGTCATATTCTGGAGGAGTTATTCCCCTGCCCGTGACCTGGTCTACACTCTTGCTGATATTGCATGCCCAGCCAACCCGTGCAACGATGATGTTCAGGCTTCTTTCGGCAATGTGCGCTCCTGGGCAGAGCCGACGTCCAAATCCGAACACGGAGTAATTGTTCATGTTCGGATATTGAGTGAGTGGCTCTCGATATGTCGGGAATGTCGGGTCGAGCCACCTATTAGGGTTGAATGTGTATGGGTCAGGGTATAGTTCCGGATCGTGGTGTATAGCCCTGCGTGGATGTCAGAGTGCACGAAAATAGAAGTTGACAGGGAGGCTTGGTTATACCAGAGATTTGGATGAATCATGCTCCCTTTCGGGATAAAGTAACCCTCGTAGATGTCGTCAGCAGTGGTTTTGTGAGGTATGCCTATACTTGGTCAGTACGAGTACTGAACAGCTGGGATACTTGCACCACTGATGGCGCAAGCGGTTTCCACCTACCGCCTGCGGTGACCGGTCTCATCCTGGCCACCTCCTTGACTATTGCTCTGACGGTCGGCAGCTGTGGCAGGTCATCGAACACCGGAAGACGTTCCGGGCCAACGACACGATCAAGCTCCTCTTGCATCAGAGCAAGCCATTTTGGGTTGAGCACCATCAACAATACCCAACTCATGGCCAAAGACGCCGTCGTTGAAGCAGCAGCCGAATACAAGCCTCCGAGAACATATGTTCCCTGAAGGTCCGACAGGCCGAACTTCTGCTTGTTCTCCAGCCACATTCGAGTGAAGCTTGGTCCAGCTTTGCCATCTTCAATGTCTTTCTCGACGTCCTTGACCAAGCCACTGAACAGCGACACTTCACGCTTCCGATGCGCCGCAGCTTCTTGTTTGAATGGAGCCGACCACGTGGGCAGCCAGAGTAGGATTGGTAGAAGATCAACCAGGTACTGACCGGGGGCGGACACTCGTTCAACGTTGAGTTGATTCTCGTACACCAGCCGGACAATATCTTCCCCGCCTGTTTCAATCCTAGCGCCATACGTAAGACGTAGGATCAATGCCGAAGCATACCGCTGGAATAGAGTCCTATATTTCTTGGGCTCTTGCACAAGGTCTCGAACGAGACGAGCCGACTCCTTCATCTGCAAAGGTTGGTAAGATGTGGCTGCTTTGACTTGGGTGACATGGTGTTGAAGCTTGCGGACTCGACGCCATTCATCTGGGATTTTTCATCGGTCAAACGAATCATAAGGTGTACAAGAGTGGGCGATACATACCACCATAGGGCAGAAACAAGGCCTTTTTATTGTCACTTAATAGTTGCGAACCCATAGGCAGCTGCTCGCGAGAACTGTACACGTCCCCTCTCTCTCGGAGAAGGTCATTGGCAATCTTTTCGGTTCCAACCACCACATTGACCTTACCGAAGGCCTTGTACTGGTAGATGGGTCCGAATTCTCGACCCCATTCTGTGAATTTGAACCAGAAGTATCCATTTTCGCCCTTTCTCAAATCGTAGGCACTACCGACAATTGGCCTCCCTTGACGTATGTTGTCAGGACGAAAGACTGCAAGGGATCGGGGGTTTCTCCGGGCAAAGACTCACCTTTGGGACCTGGCAGTGGCTTCACGCCTTTGGCGACCGAATTCACCGAAGAACGGTAGATCTGTACAGCAACGAAGAGGAAGACAATTGCGGCAAGGCTCAAGAAAGTTGACATCTTCAGCGGCAAGGATGAATTGAATTAGGAAGGGAGATCGATCCAACGATACTTATGTGAGCCTTGCAATGGCTTGGACGCAGACCTCATACTACCTTAAAATCATGACCCAACCACACTAGAACAAGACTGCCTTCGGCTGATATGGCCCATTCAGCCTAGGAGAGCTGTGAACTGCACCCAGCAATGGCTTGCCCACGATGGGAAAACAAACAGGCAGGGGCGACGGAGACTACTTGGAGACAAGGTCCGAAACTGCGCTAAACGGCCTCGGTGTTCCGGCACCATTCCACCCCTTTCACCCCCAGCTCCTCTCCAGGGTTAGGGTTAGGGTTAACCCCCCGTAAAAAACAATGGCCGAAAATGCAGTTTCTAGAAGGTGAACTCGACTACTTCCTCAAGCTTGGCAAATTCAGTAAATGGTCGAACTCCGTGCACTCCATGTGACCAACAACGTATCAGACTGGTTCCCCACCTCATCTAACATTCTCCGTCTACCAGATTAGGACGGCTCCAAACTTACAGTAACAGTTCTAGCCCCTGGAGGCATCTCCGGAGCATGGAATGAAGGTAAGGACATCCATTCGTGAGTAGGATATAGCCGTTTTCACGAATGGCTCGTCCGAGCATTGTGGACGAGGCATCACCTCATTGCCAGGTCAGAGTGAAACCTTGTTCAATGATTCCCCAGAGGATACAGAGGTTGATTGAGCTCATCCACACGAGAAGGCTTGCACGATAGCACGTGTGGGGCGGCGGTAAGGTACTGGAAATCATGGAGAATGGCCTGGGACCTTGACATGCCCAAGCAGACATACTGTACACGGTCACATTGGCTGATCTTCTCCTTTACGCCCATCAGTGAGTACTGTGAGAGAGTCTTTGGATCTGTGCCTTGTGAGAGCTACCGAGGGTATTCTGATCCTGAGCGCACCAGGACAACTCTGCCGGATCCTCTCCTTATGACGCCCAGACAGATGGTTCAGGTAGATCAATATTAGCCCTTCGCTCGCCCACGATACTTGAACTTGGGAACTTGTCTTGTCCTTAATCGTCTTCAGCCGCAACAAACAAGGCTATTCTGTCCTCATCCTCAAGCCTCAACGCCGTTGCTGAGCCCAACCCTTTTCGAAGAAACTTTATCTGTGGTGACAGATTGTCCCTCGTGTAGCCGCTCGTTACGAGGCAGGATGCCGGCGTTTTCGAATGCTCGCAGAGTGTCGATCCAGCACTCGTACGAGTCCCAATATCCAGTGTAGCCGAATCTACGTGCTTTTGACATGGACGACAAGGTTGGCCAGGCCTTGCCGACCGACCAATCGAAGAAGAACCAGGTCCCCCAGTCGAAGGCTTCTTTGGCGCCACCGTACTTGTCGCATACCCTGTTCCATATTTCCTTCTTGTCGGCGGCCCATTCTTCCATGCGGAATGAGTGCGCCATCGTCCCCTTGTCACCCATTTCTTCCCACTCGGTTTGGTCGGGGATCTACATGTGTGAAGCTCTTTCAGTCTCTGCTACCTTACTTTGTGGGGATACAGGAATTCGGAAGACACTTACGTCCATGCCAAAGTACTTGCCAATACGTCTGTAGAGGTATCTCCAAACGTAGGTGTCGCCATTGACAGAGTTAAAGGCTTCATTCTTGGTGTGCTCTTGAGTGGTGGCCCACACCGACAAATCGGCGATGGCGGGTGCATATGAGCAATCGTCCACAGCGTTGTAAAAGTATTTGTTGCCGGGGAATTTTGGGACTTGGCCCATCTCTCGGCAAATGAGCAGGTAGAGAGAGAGTGTGATGGCTTCGGACATGCCGTTCTCTGACCGGAGGAGCTGGGGTCAGCAGGCTACACGCCGAACGCAAGGGCATGATACTGGTACTCACTGCCAGGGGTGAAACCGATGATCCCATTGGGCCGGATGATGCTGTATGACCAGCTTCGCTGCTTCTGCAAAGCAAACATGAAATCCTCCTGCGTATAGTAGAAGTTTAAGCCATGGTCTTCATAACGAGGCAGGTCCTCGATCATTGGGCAGAACACTGGACCCAAGTGAGGCCCGTAGTGCTGCGCATGAAAATCAGTATGTCTTGTGCGGAGATAAAGAGCATCAAGCAGGGTACCTTTCCTCCCGTTTGAAGACATATCCGCTGTAGATTCGGCCCTGCCACCGTGTCGATGGCAACCAGAAACGTTTTGAAGAGTGGAACGTTGTAGTCGCGGAGCTTTGCAAAGTCGTCGGTATGAACGTAGGAGGTGTAATAGGCATGCGTAACTTTCTCGCAACTTCTGGAGATCTTCGATATGACGGTCTCGACGGGTTCCAGAAAGTCGATCGCCACAAACTCGACACGCGGATCTTGCCAGTAGTTTTTGAGCGGGCTTCGGGACGTCACCACAATTCTGGACCACTCTTCTTTGGGCTGACGGATTAAGTGCTCGACAATGGCATTGCCGCTGATACCATTGCAACCAGTCACAAAGGCGACTTTGGGAGTCCGGAGAGCCATGATTGATTCTGGGAATATGGAGAGATAATGAGACCGAATTCGTGGCAAGAGAAAGGTCAAGATTTAGTTTATGTGTGTTCCTTTTCGGAGCTGGGCTAATTGCAAAGAGGTGTAGAGTAGTTGTCCGACGTGGGGCCCCATGAATCAATCCTATCCGCCCATGTTGGGGTACCTCCGACGCGGCTGCAAAGTCCAGGCGTCGTCCGCAAGCCACGATTCGCAATTGAATTGCGGGAGAAGCCTAATCGACGTTCTGCTCTCTCTGCTGTCTTCCTTGGGATGCCGTCCGGTGATCTGGCAGCATCCACTCCATGCGGTTAATGTGTCATCCCCTTCAAGGCCGCCTGGATTTCATCCGCGAGCTGGTCGACGTCAAAAGGCCCAATTTCAGGGCGACCGGCCCATTCAGCCACCTGTGACACCATGTCTACCACAGCCTTGACGCCGGCGACCGAATTCCCAATGCCTAGTGTAGCCTTTATGTGACTTTTTGTCTGACGAGAGGCACCCAAGGCCATGATGGCGGTGGCCACTATCAAGTGCGATTCTTGTGGCTGAAAGACCTCCTCGTTCGCTTTGGCGATGAGATATCCCCATGTTACAACCGTCGAGGTCGTGACTGATTTGCCCATAGATTAGTCCCCTGAAATCTTTCCATACTGGATTTAATTGAACAAAGTAAAGGAGGCGGCACTCACACAGGTCTGTGAAATATTTATCCATCAACGAGAAAATCTCCGAATTTCCCACTCCACGATAGATCCTCGCACGAAGTTCGGTCCCCTTCTGGACGTCCTCCTCAGTGATGATCTTCTTCCGGAGGCTCTTGGAGGAGGCGTATCCGGCGCCCTTGCGTTGAATGACCCCTATCATACCATAACATGCTGGTATACATGTTGGAAGACCCAGATATGGGAAGCAAATAGTAATCGCCTCACGAACACGCAGAAATGTGTATTCAGATTCCTCGGGCGTAGCTTCTGCTGTCAAGTCGTCGAAAAATCGTCCAACGACGTCTGCGCGGCCGACGGCACAACAAGCTGCGACCTTTCGTAGTTAGTAAGGTATCTCAGTGAAAAGAAAGAGGACCGGGGGGTTTCTCTCAGACGATCAGAGTGTTGGCAATGTTTCTCAGTTCAGCTTGCGAGGAAGCCAAGCGGGATTCAAGGCCGAGGAAGAAATCTTTGTCATATGACTTCGAGCCTGGCTTCACGTTGGTGGAGACGTATTTCTTGTCCCATTGAGACATGAATTCGTCCTTGTCCCATGTCGCCATTGTTGCAAGAATTAAGCAAGGATGAAGATGTCGTTGAGCTTGATGCTGATCCGATGAAGGTGAAGTCAAGTGCAGTACGCAGTGATGACGGATTGGAACAATCGTTTAGATCAGCAATAGAACTTGCTCGAATGAGAAGAGGAAGAGGAGTAATTCACGTAGGTATGTTGCGAATGCAGTTCAATGTCCCGTGGAGTCCGGATGTGGGACAGCCGACGAGACTACTATGGGTTTGAGTGGGTACGTCAATAGGTCTCTATAAAGATGTGTTTAACAGTCCCTGTGACTGAGAGAGGCCGACTGATCTAGGGGCCGTATTAGGGCTTCGCACCTAGAAGATAGGGGCAAAGTCAGGGGTTTGGCTTTAACTCTACTGCCTATACTCTATCAGGGCTCTCTGAAAGCATTAAGTATCTCTTTCAAAAAGACGAACTCACATTGACGTACCCACTTAAAGCCATAGTATTCGACTTTTGCATTTTACATGAAGTGCTAAGATATTCACTTGGACACAGAATTGGAAGAGCTAATCCCGGCGTTACGGGCCTCACAGTGTAGAGTAAGCCTTATCATAGACGACCCTATTCACGCAGCTTCCGAGGTGCTGAATCTTCACTTCGACAACATCGCCATTCTTCAGCCATGGCTTGGGATCTGGCATACCCAAAACCACCCCATCAGGAGTTCCTGTCATGATGACAGTCCCCGGCTTCAGCGTTGATCCTTGGCTCAAGAAGCTGATGATGTAGGCAACGTTGAATAGTAGATCGTTGGTATTCGTGTCCTGCCTAACCTCACCGTTGACCAAGGTCTGCAGTCTCAAATTGTCCGCCGCCCCGACCACGGCAGGAGATACCAGCATAGGTCCAAGCGGCGCAAAAGTGTCGAATGACTTTGCGTAAGACCATTGGGGCACAACACCGCTGTAGTCAGGATCACGTTGCCATGTCCGAGCAGATACGTCGTTGGAGGCCGCATAGCCAGCGACATATGAAAGCGCCTCTTCTCGTGGAATGTTCTTCCCGGTTTTGCCGATGACTACAGATAGTTCGCCCTCATAGTCAAGGTTCTTCCCCTGTGCAACTGCAGGAACCACAATGTCGCCATCAAAGGCAGCAATCGCAGGAGCGGGCTTCATAAACATAGACGGATATGGCGGCGGCCTACGACCAGTCTCCCGGACTCGTGGGAAGCGTCAGTACATACATGACCGTCCCACGCGTATGAATTTGTGCTCGGTGTAATCACTTACTGTGTTTCGTGTAGTTCAGGCCTATACACTTGAAGACCTTCACATGTTTCTGGTCGAGAACGCCGAGTAAGCGGGCCACTCTGATCTTCTCGTTCGTGCGACGAAGGGCAAAAGGGTCGTCACCCTCTAGACGAAAAGCATGCAGTTTGTTTTGCGATGCGAGGGACGCCACATCAGCATCGTCTTGGATGCATGCATCTCCATAGGTGATCTCGCCTGCCTCGTCAATGAATCTGACAAGCCTCGTCCATTCCATCGTGCACAGGATCACTGCAGGAACAATGTACGTGGACCGGAAATTCCTACAACGAAAGCTGTCTGTGGCATGAACGCGAAGTCCTCTCGAGCTGGTAGCGCGTGTGATTGGTTCTTCGCCTCATCTGGTCTCGAAGGAACACCGAGAGTAACAAGATTCGGACATCCGGCTTGATACTTGCGAATTGCTGGGGTTTCCGAAGCGCGCGTCCGGGCTCTTGGGGAACTGGGGAAGTGTTACTCCGTATTTTTGACCCGACAGGGGAACCAGGTCAGAATGCGAGGGTTTCGGGTCAAATTAACACATGCCGGGGGAAATGCGATCTCTCGAGGGTCAGCTCCAATTTCGGTCCTTGTAAGTATGCACCAAAGACCCCGAGGCCCATGGGGTTCCACTTGCCTAACTAGTACAGTCGTACTGTAGGGTTCGTCCACCGTATGTCACGAAATATATTCGAAGTCGTCAGCCGTAACTTAGAGTGAGTGAGCGTTATTCAAACATAGCAGCCCGCGACGACGAGGAGCAGCACTATGTTGGCATCAGGCATTCCAGGCGGAGGAGGCTTGATCCTCGTGCTCTGCGCTTTCGGCCTACTAGTCGGACACCTCGCGTACAACAAGTATACCTACGGCATTTCCAGAGTTCCAGGTCCCACCTTCGCCGCCTACACAAATCTCTGGCGATTCTTCGTCGTATGGGGACGTCGTCCAGAACGCACACATATCAAGCTTCATCAAAGATACGGTCCGGTGGTGAGATTGGGTCCCAATTGTGTCTCAGTGTCCGACCCGGCAGCCATCAAAAGCATATACGGGCTGGCCTCGGGATATGTCAAGGTAAGAAGTACCCCTGTACTAGAGACCAACCCAACCCCCATACTACCTTCTGTATCTTACCTAAGTTGATCCGAGAGTCCAGTCACTAATGGGCACAACGAAAGGAAAATAGTCCGACTTCTATCTTGTGCAGCAGCAGGCTGTATCACGCGACGGTCATCTATTGCAGGGCATGTTCAATACAACCGACGAAGCATATCACTCCAAGCTTCGGCGAGCCGTTAATAATGCTTTCGCAATGAGTACCCTGGTCCAATTTGAGCCTTTGGTCGACTCGACGACCACCGAGTTCTTCAAACAACTCACTCGCCGGTATGCCGACAAGCCAGATCAGATCTGCGATCTGGGCGAATGGCTGCAATTCTATGCCTTTGATGTGATCGGAGAACTCACATTCTCCCAACGTCTGGGATTCCTTGACCGCGGCGTCGACGTAGAAAACATCATCAGCGACTTGGAGAAGGCGTTGGGATATTTTGCAGTGGTAAGATCGATTCCCCCTATTGCGATTTACGCACTTGAAGTTCAAGTTGTTCGCGAAGGTCCACTAACACTCGCCATCACATCACAGATCGGTCAAATTCCAATTCTCGACAAACTCCTGCTGAAGAACCCACTTCGAATGTACCTCAGCCGCTGGGGAGTGATCAATGCGACCTCTCCGGTTGCTGTCTTCGCCAAGAGTCGCATGGCTAGTCGTCTGCACGGGTCGGAGAAGAAGTCGGACAACGCCCAAAGGCGAGACTTTTTGTCTCGCTTCTTGGAAGCCAGCGAGAAAGACCCAGCTTTCATGACACCAGAACGAGTTCTCTCATTAACTTCAGCCAACGTGTTTGCGGGTTCCGACACCACTGCCATCACCCTTCGTGCCATCTTTTACTATCTCCTCAAAAATCCGAGCAAGCTTGAAACCCTGCAAAGGGATATAGCCCGGGCAGAAAAGGAGCGCTTGTTCACTCGCGAGGACAAGCTCGTCCGTTGGAGTGAGGCCAATGCAATCCCATACCTGGGTGCCGTCATCAAAGAATCCCTTCGCATTCATCCTGCCGCCGGTCTGCCGCTGGAGCGCGTCGTTCCTCCAGGTGGTGCGACCATCAGCGGGCACTATGTACCAGCAGGTACGATCGTGGGTTGCAGTGCGTGGACAATACATAGAGACACCAAGATCTTCGGTAACGACGTGGATGCCTTCAGACCGGAGCGTTGGCTCGAGGATCCCGCAAAGGCCGCAGAGATGAATCAATTCCTGTTCTCCTTTGGTGCAGGAGCACGCACATGTGCCGGGAAGAACATCAGCTACCTGGAACTTTACAAATTAGTGCCTGCAATGCTCAGGACCTTCGACGTAAGTGACGTCTTCCTGTGATGTCTGGCGTTGGGTTGAAAACCTTCCATGTACTGACTGACCTGTCACAGCTGCAGCTTGTGTATCCCGAGCGCGAGTGGCATCTGGACAACAGATGGTTCGTGAAACAGAGCGAATTTTACGTCCGACTAACCACGAAAGGTCCCGGAAAATGAAAGGATGGCTTTTTATGGCCGAGTCAAATAGGTGTCCATTTTTGAATTCAGGATTTCGTGCTCACATCCCCTTCCGAACAGTCTTTTGAAACACTTCTAGTCTCCAGATCCAAACATTGCAGAGAGATCCTCCGGTAGCTCTTTCCCATCGACGATTGGTGCCTTTGCTGGGAGCATAATGGCGATGAACCGTGCCCACTCGTCGCTGTCATTGTCCCAGCCATGCATGGTGGCCTGCTGGATAACAAATTCCCCCTCACTAATCTTCGTCCTAGTACCACCGTCCAAAGATAGAGTGACTGAGCCCTTTGTTACGATGATGTAGTCCAATGACAGGGAGCGATGCAGAGCCCCAACGCTTCGTGGGGGAATATCGACTATCCGAAAAATAGAGCCCCGATTCACAAATCCGGTATCGGCGAGAGCTGCATCATCCCCCGAGATGACATCGGCCGGGCTCGATGCGCTCGACCAGATTAGAGCTGAAGCAGCACCGTGTGGCAATATGTCCACCGAAATCTGAGTGTCGCGAGCCACGACAGCCTGTCCTTGTGCATTGTGGGTCGTCACAACTCGGCGTAGAGGAGATAGCGGCGATGTCATAGTGGCAGACCGTTAGAGACATGTGGATCAATTAAGCGAGGTCTGGGGACAATGCCAGGAGACTTGTACTTGTACACAATGAACTGAGTCATCGCAGGCTGGAAGACGAGCCAGACTTTATGTTTGTGACTGTGCTAGGAAAAAGAAGGGGCGCTCGGGATCGGATGTTTGCAACTGCGGGTTGGCTGGGGATGCCCCCAACACGGAGGGGACGTACAGCGTCGGGCCCGCTGGAGTGAGGTCCGAAAGTGCCGAGGCAAACCAGTCAAGTAGACCATCAGTAGATATTCCTAGGCTGAGATCTTTGCAACGCGGGGGGATACGTCAGGGGACGGTTAGTGGCTGATATGTGCCTGTGTATAGAGAGCTCATAGCTGCCTGAAAGTACTGTGGACCAGCAACTGCCTTGGCTATCTGTCAGGAAGCAGGACACTGTGTTCTGTGAAGGGAAGCTTCTGCCTACGTAGTTGCAAAGTTAAGAGTTGGCCAGACCCTCCAGCTCGCCAAGTAGGGATTCTGCTAGACAGAACATATTCTTATACTGCCTCAGGAGATCCGAACAAACCCGCAAAACTGTAGTTGCGTCGTCAATGGGCTGCAGAACGCCGTCATCAGCAGTAAGACACGGCCTGCCTCTGTAGAATCTTAGAAATGTTTGCCATATCGGAGCCTCCGGTGGACATCTGTCGATAGCAATGTCGGATACCGTATCGGGATCTGTCCTCTCGGGTCGTTCGATAGTATGTGACATACTAAGAGTCCAGAGAATGATAGCAACACGATAAAGAGCGGCCGGCCACCATAATGGGCGAATCTCGACGTCCATGTTGTGCAGAATGCGCATTATCTGACCACAATGAAAGACGGCTTCTCGAGGCCGGCGTAATGCAATTGCAGGCAACCCCTGCGTGGGTCGAGGCTGCCTTATGTACGCCCGCGAGAACTGCTCCACGTGCGACCAAGACACAGCCAACTTCAGGTTCAGAAGATGGTAAAGTATTTCCGTCACCTGTCGCTGAGCCGTTTGCCTCGTGGTATTCTCTTCCAACCCACGGAAAACACTCCACCATGTCTGCAAGAGAGTCTTGATCTCCTCGAAGCGGACGTTTGACGAAGGAAGGCATGCGGTTTGCGAGAACCGCAACGGCTCCTTCTCGGAGACACAGAGCATAAGCTCACACATCTGAGCTGTTATAATGTGGATAGGATATAAAAGGAGACGCAAGTGAAGAATCTGGAGTCTTGGTTTCCAATTTTCGAGCTTGTCATCCAAAAGAGACTGAAAG
Organism: Vermiconidia calcicola; assembly: GCA_035928285.1. Taxonomy (NCBI): domain Eukaryota; kingdom Fungi; phylum Ascomycota; class Dothideomycetes; order Mycosphaerellales; family Extremaceae; genus Vermiconidia; species Vermiconidia calcicola. The sequence continues at coordinate 625,271 of JAXLQG010000007.1, forward strand.
AGCTCTGGCAGTGAGGTTTTAGCCGGTACAAAGGGAGTTGATGTACCCGCTTCGGGTCCATAAGCGGTTTTCCAGAACTGAAACCAAGTCGAAGCGTCGTGTGCGAGCCAGAGATCGTCACCGTCCGGCAGAGATTTCTCCAAGTCCGGAATCGTCAGCGTTGGGTTGTTGTCGTTGAGAATGCTGATCTCTTGGTCTACCATGACTAAGCTGTAGACAAGTCTGCACATGACCGTCAACGGAGAACTGTGAATTGGGAAACCACATACCTCGAAGTATATTCCCTCTCCAGCCAGGAATGCCAAAGGAGCTCCACGTCTGTTTCATTGGACAAGACATACGGCGTGGTTGGATCTCTTTCAAAGAATCGTGAGTGCTTCGACAGCTATTGTGGATAAGATTTGTCAGACTGTCGTTTCCCGAATTCAGCAAGTTGCAAAAGCAAAGCTCACCATTAGATATTGGTGCATTTGGCCGAAACTTGATTCCATGAGCCACTTGTCACCACTGAAGGCTGCTTGGTAGGTGCTTAACAAAGCACACTCCGCGAGAATCATACTACGAGGATTGGTGTTATCCTTGTCCAGAAGATGCAACGTCGTCAACCGGCAGATCTCGAGAAGGCCCGTCGAGAGTCGGCGAGCTTTCACGGCAGGGTCCCTCATGGCGCCATAAGCTATCACCAGCAATAGCATAACTATGGCAAGTTGTTCATTCTTGCCGGAAGCGATCGCATTCGGATCGAATAATCGTTTGTTGATTAGGGGATAATACGGCTCGAAGCTCGTCAAGAATGTTTCGAGATAAATGTGCAATATTGGTGTTGGAGGAAGCATCAAGATGCTGGAGGAACTATATCGTTTTAAATCTGCCATCAAGAATCGAGTCCCTGGATTGGAGTTGACATTGAGCGAGTCTAGGGTGAGTCGAAAGAAATTCTGCGTCGTTGCCAGAATTCTCTCCCTGGTTGTTTCGGCGAGCTTGATATTCTCGACATATTCCTGTTCCACAAAGTGCTGGGCTCTCCAGGTGGCTGAGACGTGTGACCAAGGCGCAGCATCTGCGTAATTATCTCCTAGGCGAGCGACGTTTTCGGCTGATCGTGTAGGAGTTGCCACGCTTTGGGTAGAAAGGGACGGAGCTGAAGAGAGTCCCTCTGTTGGCAGAAACAAGCTGTGAAAATTCGGGGTGGCTGCTTGAGAGGCGAACAACCCCTCCCATCCCCAATCGAATTGTGAAAATATATGGCTAGCGTCCTCGACAATGCTGGGAATAGTTGCATCTGGCTGGGGCTGAGAAAACATCTGACCATCTCCTTCGACGTGAAAAGCAGTATGTGGATCATCATTGGGAATTTGGGGCTCGTTGGCGGCACCGTTCTGTGGGGGGAACAATGGGTCAAGATCGAATTCGTCCAGCATTGGGAGCAAGGGTGATCTCGCCGTATATGCTCTGCTGGACTGTCTTATCTCGTTGAAATCGCGGGGGTCTTGGTGATTCGAAGGACTTGTCGACAAATTGCCGGTGCCCGAATGTCCCTGACGCTCAAGAGGGTCCGGGCCTGAAAAATGCTGTTGCGCGATGGGTGGACGATGCAGCTGGTGATCGGTACCCATCATAACCGATGTCGGTGTCTGCCTTGTAGGGGCGATCTGGTACAGATCGTGGTCGACGGCAGACGAGAATGGAGCTTGGGTCGTCATCACGGGCGACATCTCTGGAAAGTCTGTTGCCTCCTGCCTATCAAGTCTGTCCTCCACATCCGATATCCTCTGCGGCAAAACGGATGTTGGATCATTAGCCCTGGGCAGTCTAAGCGAGCTACGCGGGAGGCAGGAGAGATTCTTGGCGCGACAACGACCACAAGGCATCTGACGATCACACTTGGTCTTTGTTTTGGCACAGTGAAGGCATGCAGCTTGCAAGCCTTTTCCGGAAGCATGGGAGGAGCCATGGTCAGATATTATGTGCGCCGACGTTATCGATGCTGTTTTGGAATGGGCGGTGGCGTGCTTTTGAGCGGCATCCCTTCAACAAGAGTTAGAACGAGCGCGGTAGAGGGACAAAATGGTAAGAGGCAGCAGCGTCAACGACTTACTTTCGACTGAAGGATAAGTGACACACATCGCATGTGAAAGGACGAGCCTTCGTATCTGGAAGAAGTAGGAGAATGGTAAGCGATTGGACCAAGGTCAAGGACAGTCAACAACAATCATGATCTTACGCGTGAGAACATGACGTTGCAGATGCTCTGCCCGCGCGAACTCTCGGCCACAATATGTGCAGAAAACCATTTCTCATAGTGTGAGCTATAAGTCGTTGTAAAGTAGAGCCATAGCGTGGAGGTGACACGCGTGGAATTGCTGCATGATTCGAGTAGCTAGTTGACCTGGTCGACCTTAAATTTAGTCAGTTTTCTTGGCAGTGGCTCACCTGGTTATTTGGCCTAAAGAGAATAGCATTAGACCAGGTAACCTAACACCTATTTTAGTAAAGCGTTACTATAAATAATATAGTACTTTTAAATATCTTTTTAAAATTTATATAACTAAAATAATAAATTCTTTTTAAGTATTTTTAAATAGTATTAAATAATTTTATAACTCTTTAAAAGTACTTTTAAAATTTTAATAATTATAAATCTATATAATAAATCTTTAAAAATACTATTAAATAAATAAATATTTTTAATATTAGTATTTATAAGAGTATTTTTATAGTACTTTTAAATTACTTTTTTAATAATTTAATAATTCTAAAAGAAATAATATATTTTATTAAATTTAAAGTAAATAATATTAAAAAAAATATTAAGAATAATATAAAAAAAATATATTTAAATTTTATTAAAAAGTAATTTAAAAGTACTATATTATAACTAATTATTTTAAAAGATAGTTTAAAAGTACTTCTTTATAACTAATTTTTCTAAGAGTAATTTAAAAGTAATACTTTTTAGTTTAAAGTACTTTAAAGTACTTTTAAAGTTATTATATTATCTATTCTTAGTAAGAGTTAATCCTAAATAGGCGTTAGGTCACCTGGTCTGATGCTATACCTATTTAGGCCAAATAACCAGGTGAGCCATTGCCAAGAAGACTGACTAAAATTAAAGTAGACCAGGTCAACTGTACACTGGCATGATTCGGGGTTGATCCTAGAGGGGAATGTTTCGGGGCACCAAGTTCAACACCAAGTTGGTGTGGATTACTCATCCGGCATAAGTGCGGTACTTTATTTGTATGCGATCCTCATATAATTATAGGTGCCTCGTTATTAATGCCGTATCTTTATGGACATTCCTCGTTACGCGAGGTATTCCTGTTGCCGTAAGGCTGCGTTTATATAGAACCTCTTGGTGTAATAAAACTTAGCCTCGCCTATACGCCTCCTACGACTCTAGTATTAACTCTATCTCTCTTGCCTCTTGATATCTCTTACTACGAACTCTCTTCCTCTTCTCTCTACTAAGTTGTGGCGGTGCGGTGGAGGCTAGCAGTTCTTCCTTAAGCTTTATTAAAGACTTAGTGGATAGGGGGATAGCCGTCGAGGTCGAGAGCGCTCCGCTATTAGTAAAGTCTTAATCCGTAATAGAAGTACTATAGGGATAGATTAGGAAAGTACTATATACCCCTAGAATAAATAGTAGACTACGATCGAAACTAAGTAATAGTGCGATAAAACGCGTCGATTCTCTATAGTTCTTTAAGCTATAGTAAAATACGTAGAAAATAGAACGCGCATAAATATAATAGTTCTTATTAGTTATTCTCGAAATCTTAATATATATATTACTCGTTATATAAGTATATATCTAATTATTATTTACGTGGCTATATCATTACTATTTAATACTATACTATATACCCCTAGCTATTAGGTAGTACTATACCCCTATTAGTCTAGTCCTGGATTCTCTCCCACAACAATAATTGAAGCGACGACGAGGTCTCTGAGGCGACGGCAATGGTACGGTAAGTGTCCAGGGGCATGTAAATGGCTGAAGATTTGTGTGCGTTTTGCTAACAAATTTTTGGGAGTGCTGAGTAATCCATACCAACTTGGTGCCGAACTTGGTGCCCCGATACAATCCCACACCTCCCTTTCTTCGCTTCGGCTTGCCTGAGTCAAGCCCCGTCAGTGTCAATGGGTTCGGGCCCGAATATGTTTTCTCTCCCCGTTGTTCATTGTTCAACCACGCGCCGGTCAACGAACTATTCCATTCACCGTCCAATCCAGAAGTCCACCAGCGACTGTAACACGACTTCTCGATGATTCTCTGTTTCGTCCTCGCGTCCGAGCGGACTTTCAGCTAATAGTGAAATCATGACAATTCAAAGGGTTGTCTTGATTCAGGTAGCCCCTAGTAGCAACATCTTCTTTATTAATACTACCTCAAATCCGCTTGCTCTTCGTGTTTTGAGATCAAATCCGCTTGCTCTTCGTGTTTTGAGATCTATCTATACATTTAGTATAAAGGCCACTACTGTGAAAAGACATCGAGATACTAACAGCCAATTCAAAACCTTACCTTCTACCACAATGTCAGAAACAGCAGACCTTCCCACTGGGAGCAGCAGCATGGAGAGCAAGCACAACGCCCCTGATGCTCTCCATAAACCACAAGTACCGTCTCAAGATGAAGACGACGAATACCCTCCGCTCTCGACAGTAATCATCACAGTCGCAGCTCTCATGCTAACATCTCTCTGCGTCTCATTGGTACGCCTCGTCTCTCCCACCCTACCATCCTCTTTACTAACCTGACCTCCAGGACCGCACCATTATCGCAACCGCTATTCCTGTCATAACCGACCACTTTGACTCGCTCGGCGACGTAGGCTGGTATGCCTCCGCCTATCTCCTTACCATGTCAGCCTTCATGCTCTTCATGGGCCGGGTCTACAAATTCTACAATCCGAAATGGGTTTATATCAGCTGTGTGGGCGTCTTCGAATTGGGCTCTCTAGTCTGCGGCGTTGCTCCGAACTCGACCGCCCTGATCGTGGGCCGTGCCATTGCCGGTCTAGGCAGTGCTGGAGTCATGAGCGGCGCCATTACCATTGTCGTCTATGTAAGTTTTCCTACTTCCCAAAATCCTGCAGCACGACTAATGAATTTGCAGCTTGTTCCTCTCCAGAAGCGTCCCGCCTATACGGGGGTATTTGGCGGCGTGATGGCCGTTGCGTTCATTGCTGGCCCTCTGTTGGGCGGCGTCTTCACAGATTCAGTCTCCTGGAGATGGTGCTTTTTCGTATGTTCTTTCCATCTCCATGTAATACTATCTGACAGGTAATTAGATCAACCTGCCTCTCGGAGGTGCGACAATGGTTATGCTCGCTTTCGTCCTGAAATTGAACAACTACAAACCCAACAAAACACCTTTCAAAGAACAACTCCACCAGCTTGACCCAGTGGGGACTTTCGTCCTGATCCCCGCGGTCACCTGCTTGTTACTTGCCCTGCAATGGGGTGGTACGAAGTACTCATGGTCCAACGCCCGCATCATTGTCCTCCTCATCCTCTCTGGCATCCTGTTAATTATATTTGGCTACATTCAACACTGGCGTCAGGAGCGTGCCACGATTCCTCCTCGAATTATCAAAAACCGCTCCGTTGCGTCTGGCATGGCTTATGTGTTCTGTTCCGGCTCTGGGATGATGACTGCGTCGTACTTCCTGCCAATCTGGTTCCAGGCCATCAAAGGCGCTTCGGCCGTGCACTCGGGGATCATGTTTCTGCCCGCCATCCTGGGTCTGACCGTGTCCTCGATGTTCGCGGGCTTTGCGACCCGCAAGATCGGCTACTACACACAATTCATGTTCCTCTCGAGCGTGCTCACCTCCATTGGCGCGGGGCTCATCTGCACATTCACCACCACCGCGTCGCATGAGAAGTGGATCGGCTATCAAGTCCTCTGGGGCCTGGGCCTGGGCTTTGGCATGCAGCAGCCCAGCGTAGCGGCACAGACTGCACTCCCACGGCCGGACGTCTCGACAGGCGTGAGTCTGATGTTTTTCTGCCAGACACTGGGAGGAGCCATATTCGTCAGCGTCGCGAATAATATCTTCGACAACAAGCTAGCAAAGGGGCTGGCGGGTATCCCAGGGCTGAATGCGGATTTGGTCTTGCACGTAGGCGCTACGGATTTGAGAGATGTCGTGGCCCCCGAATATCTTCACAGTGTGCTGGTGGTTTACAATGAGGCGCTGAGGAATGCATTCTATGTGTGTGCCGCGTTGGCCGCGGCAACGATTGTGGGAGCCGTGTTCATGCCGTGGAAGAGCCTCAAGAAGGCGGCTGCCGAGCAGCAGGCGCAGGCTAAGGCGGACCGAGAGCATGAGAAGAATGAGAGGAAGAGTGTGTCAGGAAGGGCTGGGACGGATGCGAGAGTCGACGAGGGGACAGCGGCGCAAGAGCAGAAAGCGCTGGAAGTATAGGCCATGGTTTCTGTCCAACTCTCGTTCGTGGAAGCCAAGGACGGTCTGATTTGCCAACGCTGGGGTTTCTTGTGCATTGTATTATTATAGGTGCCGCTGTTCGAGCTGCTGCACTTTCTTCGCAACTCACACGCAATAGAAATGATCAGTAGGGAGGAATATGTCGATTATGGAAAGCCATCAGTGCTCATTACTTTTACTTCTCGTTAGTTGTTCGTCATCCACATTCTTTGATACTGCTAACACAAATACGCTGACTTCGGAGTCTCGCCTGTCCTGCTTAGCACCATGACGAAATTTCCTTTTCTCATCTGCTCAACGTTCAAGGTCCACTGCCCGCACTGAGGATATATCCACCATCTACCGGAACGGTAATTCCGTTAAGATAATTATTTGTTGCCAAGAATAGAATGGCGTTCGCCATATCTCTATCTTCACCAGGTCGGGAGGCGGGCACCTTGCTCTCATACTTCTCGCGGGGGATATGGCTCTTCTGGTTCTCGTCGCTCTCACCGGCCGTCATTTCACTGGGGAACACGCCTGGGGCGACACTGTTCACCCGGATCCTCAATCCGTTCTGGGTGATCTCGTTGGCCAGCATGCTGGTGAGATGGATGGCGGCAGCCTTGCTGGCGTTGTACGCAAAATGGTGCTGGGACGTCTTGACGATGCCGCTGATACTCGAGTTGTTGATGACGGTGCCGGAGAAGTTGTCGTTGTGCTTGTGCGCGGCCTGCAGGAGGGGCAGGAACGCCATGGTCATGAAGTACAGTTGCGGCACGTTGGTGCGGTATGTGTCTGTCCACATCTCGAACGTCTCGTTCTCGTCGTCGAAGAGGTTCTTGGACATCTCCTCGGCCGACTTGGCTTCGGTCTGCTGTGTGTTGAGACTGATGCCGGCGTTGTTGAAGAGGATGCACAGGCACTTCTCTTGGGACGAGATGTGCTCGACGAGCTTCTTGATCTCGTCTTTCTTCGACACGTCGCATGTCACGGGGATGATTTGGCCTGGGATGTCCTTGCCGTACACCTCAGCCACGCGTTCGAGCTTCTCCTCGGTACGGCCGACGATGTAGACTTTGGCACCGTTGGTCGCCAGAGCTTGCGTGGCCATTAATCCAATGCCTGGGTCGAGTTAGCAAAAAGTGCCCGGGCGAGTATGGGGCCACGGGATGGAAGGACTTACCGGAACCACCGCCGGTGATGAGAGCGACTTTGCCCTTGACATCGAAGAGCTTGTCGAGCTTGAAGTCTTGGTTGTTGTTGTTTTGTGCCATTGTGGTGCTGAAGTGGCTCTTGAGGTTGACGAGGCGAGAGTGTGCAGCCGTGATGGGTGTGATGTAGGGTCTATGGATGACTGTTGATGTTGAGAGGGTTGCACGTCGTGGAACTTGGAGTGAAGGTCTGAATGTTCTAAGGGGAAACTTGGGCGGCATCGGGAATGAATATATCAGAGAACAGAAGATCCCTCCATCATTCCCTTGTCCTCAAATTCCTTACCCTGGACGTCGACATTACGGGCTCGCGGGGTGGTTCCTCAGACTTACGTCAATGTTATGACGCTCAGATGATGAAACAGCTTCTCCATCTGACGGATCAATTATCCGTTCCGTTCTCTCTTTCGCTCCCACTACTACATTTTCGGTGTGTATTCGCTGTGTGCAATGAGAGCCTCTCCCTCTGCGCTTCAAATAGGATATCTTCGTAGTTGCAAACTCGTTACTCCGATACGGCAGGTGCAGCACTGACAGACCATCAAAGGCTATCGTCGAAGGGCAGAATCCGGGGTAAACAGCGGACCAGTGACACCTCACATGCAGTTTGACGCCCACGTCGATGTTCCTCACACCCATCTAGGCTTTCTCTTCTTCGCTGTTTGTCCCGTTCAACGGGCGCGTTCATGGCTATGCCGCGACGACGACCAAAATCATTCCAAACCCGGCCGTCCTGACCTTCCCAACTAGGTCCCCTAGATTCTGCCCAGCATGACTACGATGTACGCCTACGGCGCCGGCGTGCCACGCTCCTACGTATCCCCCGAATTCCCCAGTCTGTACTGGCCTATCCGCGCGCAGCCAGGCCAAGCGCGATATTTGTACTACCTGTCCGATATCTACCGTTACACGTTGTATTGGTCGCTCATCACCATCGTCTCTGCACACATCTGCGTCGCAAGTTGGGCAGTCCTGATGCAATTCAGCTCTGCATCGCAAAGGAGAAAGTTTCTTGCCTCGCCCGCGGGGAAAAACCTGAGCGCAAAGAATAGGAGACTGTTAGGTGAAAATCCGATCGGAGAAACGCTGGGTTGGGTCTGGATGATCCCAGTGGTGTACGTCGTTATGGGCGGATTGGAAGCGTTGCTCGCAGGTACCATGGTCGGACTGGTCCTCGGAGCCGTCTACAATGGGGGATACTTTGCCATGAGCACGTGGACGCCGTTACTTTGGGGGATCATTAACATGCTCGTACTGGTCGTAAGCAGCTTCAGGATACAGGGCGGATTATGAAAGACATAATGCCTACTATTGAAGGACGGATCACGTTTGGTGGGGTAACCAAACTGTGGAATGGTTCATAATGTGGAAACTCCAGAACAGCAGCCTGCCGTCAAGGTGGTGACCGATCCTATCTGCCTACATCAGAGCATAGATGCGGCTCAACAGCTCAAGACGCTGCACTACGAGGTTTGCAATGTCTCTCGACAAGAGCCGATCGTGGACGAAAAGGAGTCCAGGGTGTACCTCAGCTCGGACTGGAAGCGACACGAGGCTGCCAGAGGGCGAGGAAGCAGAAGTGTAGAGCACACCCTCTATCAAACACGAATGGGAAGAGATTTCCAAAACAACGGCAGCACCCATGCGCGTCGATGACCGGGGCCACCAACAATCGCGTTGATTCACCACAAACTGACGAGGGTTTTAAGCAATCTCCATACCGAGCATTGACGCCGGTATGAGAGCCCTGCAGACGAGTACACCATATGTCAGAACCGTCACAAGCCGAAAAGGAAGATACTTGTCTGATGATGGCATTGGCCTGTTCGGCCTTGGTACATGTACCCCTTTGAGTCGCAATATCTGCAGTGTGCAAGGCGGTCAGCTATTGCTTCATAAAATCATAAACGCTCAAATAAAAAGGAGACAGATCGCATGGTGAAAGACCAGCTCCGGCAGCACTCCTTGATCATTCATCCTGGTTGCCTTGCTGGTAAATATGTCTTCCCCGTGAGGGGTCCTTGCGCATCTCATGACCACTGCCGGTAAAGCCAACTAAGAATAAGTTAGTACACAGATCCTCGACACACAAGAAACTGGGAGCTCCCACCTCTGGCATTGACTCCTTCACCTGTTCTGAACATGCTTTCCTTCTTGGTAAACTTCCCAGCCTTGGACTTGGCCGCAAAATCCTGCCATTTGGACTTGCCTGCTTCCAGCTCCTTGTTTGCCTTCACTTTTCGAGGAATCTTGGCTGGTCGGACCGGGCCGTCGCTGACTTTGCTCGGCTCACGTTTGGCTTGCTGCGCAAGTGTAGGATCAACACTTGCGGCCGCCGAAATGACACTCGGATTAGACGGTGGAGGAACTGAAGCGGATGATCCTGATATGCCATCAGCCTTGCGCTTCTTTGCTTCATTAGACAACGGCTTGATGTCTTTTGCTTTCAAGGTTTCGGTGTTTCCATAGCTCTTGAATGTCACAATATAGACTGGATCACTCGAGGAGCCGGTTATCGACGTAATTCTGGCTGTGTAATATCCACCATCGCCAGACTTCCATCTGGCCATGACAGTGTCGTTGACAGAGAATGTTGACGGAGTGTGAGCCTCTTCTGATTCGACTTCGGTCTTTCGATAGCCAGCTTGATATGCTGGATGATTTTCTTTGGACCATTTTTCTTTTACCGGTGGCGTCGACGGTCTCGCAGCAGATGCTGTTACTGAGGCAGGCTTTAGTTCTGCAATGGCAGCTTCGGTGAGGGAAATAACTTCTTCAAGTTCTGATTTCAAGCTCTGCAGTTCGGTGTTATCGGGGTCATCTTGCAGACTTAATTGCACAGTCTCTAATTGCAGTCTGTATTCTTTGAGTTCGTTCTCAAATGCGGTCAATTCGGCGGCGCTCATTTTGAAAGAAGAAGCTGGCGTGACTGATTATCTCGGGGATACAGCGAATGATGTAAAATAATGAGATTGTTAAGATTCGCAGTGCATGAATCCAAGGACTTTGTCGGCGCAGTTGTTGTAACGTCCTCAAGAGGTCGCTACAGACTGCGCCTGCCTCGAGGAGGAGTTGGGAGCGCCAAGCCCGCCCTCCACTCGAGGTCTTAGTACTTCTCCGTGCTGCCTTCCAGAACACTGACTGGGGCTGACTGGCAAGACTGGCTACAGGCTTCCGGCGTCTTTAGATCGTCGCTTAACACCATCAGATCTAATAGGACTCCTTCAGCAGGCTGCGCATCTTGGACGAATGAAACCATAATTGTTTGTTTCTTGCATGGGCTCGCGAACTACCGTATGTGCCCGAGACCAAACACCCTTATGATCGCGAACAGAAAGGATCATTCGAGTATCATGACGGAGGGAGAGATGCAAGAACGCAAAAGGACCCTTGTTCCCAGGAGTGCCAGATCCTCAGGTGACTGGACAAACTCAGGCACGGTTTCCATGACGTTACAGAAGCGAGGTTAAACCGCAGTGGCCACCATACTACGAGTACCTGAAGCAGCGTGAGTCAAGCTAGAAGCAGATCCCGGACAGAAGGTACCGTGCGATGCAGGCTCTTATTCGCCCAAGCGTCTCAGAAACGATTTTCCAACTGGTATGTCAGCAGAGATGCTGATCGGTAAGGGTGCCTGATTGAATTTGACAGTTATTGTTCGTATTCTTTGGGTGCTGGTATGGATTATCATGGATGGGCATGGACCAGTCCCGACTCAAGTCGGATTAGAAATCAAGGGAACGCTGCTCCCACCCAGCCCGGGTAGTTCGCCACCTCTCACCTCCGGCCCACGAGTCCTTTTCCTCCACTCACAGCGGTCAATGGGCGTCAGGCTTGAATGATTGAGGGACCTATGCCAGTCATGGGCCTTGGTCAGAACAAGAACAACCGACAGAATCATCCAAGCAAGATGAGGACTGTATGTATTTGCGTCGAAAAAGGCAGCGCGTGCCGGGACGTTAAGTCCGGGCAGGAAACGACATCCCAGGCCGGTCTCCAAGCTACTCGTACGTGTGCCGAATTCAGACTGGCACCCACTGGCTATTCGGAGGCTATAGTTAAACACTGGAACTCTGGTCAAGGCTCAGAGGCGTTAGTCTTGGCAGGGTCCTCGCCTGAGTGATTGCAACTTGAACTTTCAGTGGTTGACCGGAAGTCCCCCCTCTCATCACTCTTTCAACCACCATACCTTACCACAGTTCATCATTTTTCTGTGGACAGATCTTACCACGATTGAGTGTCGATTCTTAAACGTCTGGACCGTCACTTCAATTCCGTCATCTTCGCCCCTATCTACTTTCTTCTTGCACCCTGCCCCCATTGAACACCCAGCCTTGTTGTCAATCCAAGGGTGCGCTGACCGCCCCGCCTACCGTTCCCGCGCCCTCACTTCTACCCACTATTCTGTCATTGTCAACTTATTCTCTTTCCCATCCTGCCTCTACCACTATCGAATACTATCGCACTACATTTCTTGCCTCTTGATACTGCTCTACTTACGCAGTGGAAGGAGGCATCATTGGGAAGTCTTAATTCGTGCTTTCCGTTCGACTCCGCAAGTTCCGCTTGAACCATATCCTTGCTGAACGGGCCGACCTCCTTCTCTGCTGAAGACAAAGCCAGCGACCACTACCTCCTTATATCCAATGTCGCGCCAGTCCACAGAGGGTCTTTTTCTTTCCCGGGATCAGCAAGACCTGCTCATGGCAGCGTTAAACTCCAACAAGTCTTCGAACCAACAGTCTAAACAGATAGCGACCCCTCAGAATATCAATTTTACTCCCACCATGTCTGCCCCAGGATCCGGCAATCTCGACTTCAGCGACGAGAGCCCTTTCCTTGACTTCGATCCCGATGCCGACTTTGATGAGAGTTTCGACTTTGATGAGAATGCCCGCATGATAGGTGACATCCCCGGAGAGCTACATGATAAGAGAAAAAGCATCGACGGAAAAGATGATGACGACGAAGGTGGAGGAAAAAGACGGGAGGGCGAAGACAAGACTGCCAAAAAGCCTGGCAGGAAGCCTTTGACTTCCGAACCCACTTCTGTATGTTCACCTTGGATCATGACGATCAAACATATCATACTATTGCAACGCGGATCGTGCTAATCGTTCTAATACAGAAACGCAAGGCTCAGAACCGAGCGGCACAACGTGCCTTTCGCGAACGCAAAGAGAGGCACCTCAAAGACCTAGAAGTAAAGGTGGAAGATCTTGAAAAGGCTTCGGAATCTGCCAACCACGAAAACGGTCTTCTGCGAGCTCAAGTGGAACGTCTGCAGGTCGAATTGAAAGAATACCGAAAGCGTCTGTCCTGGATTAGCAGCAATGGATTGAATCGATCGCAGCCGATTGTGGCTAATCCAAAACAAAACAATCCTGCGATCAATAACCACAATGACTTCCAGTTCGAGTTCCCAAAATTCGGCGATCTTCCTTCGATGCCGTCCACGAATCTGTTCGGTAACTCGAAGCCGCAGAAACAACAGACCACAAACTCGCCTCGAGCATCATCGATCTCAACACCTGGGTCGGCCTCAGCCTCACAAAATAGTAATGGCCGTCGGTCGACATCAGGCTCACAAAATCAGCCTGCTAGATTTGGCTCCTTGACCCACTCACCTCTAAGTAATGGACAATCCAGGTCCCCGCAACCTCCGAACGTGCAAAAGGACCAGCAAGGAAGCGTCGACAGCTTGTCGGGGTTGTTCAGCCCTTCTATATTGGAAGCAAGCCGTCATGCATCATTGGGTGGATACTTCCCCCAAACTGCTCACAATGCTCCAGGCCAAAATGCTGTGGGAAACGTCCCGGGACTATACTCAAATTCGAGCACGTCCAACTCCGACTCTCCGAGTTCGTCAACGGAGTCGCAAAATCACATTTCATCCATTGGTACTTCACCGGACCCTAGTCTCAACTCCCCTGCCCACAAGGCCAACGACTACGGCCTCAATCCCATCAACGAAGGTGCTCAATTGACATTTGGCGGTAAGGACCTCTGCGATCAACTCCAACTGGCCTGTGGCTGCGTGGACGATCCAATACCACCTATTTTGAACATGTCTAACGAAAGGTCGTTAGGATTCAACAACAATACCACTGGATTTGAGCCTAATGGCATCAACGCCTTTGCTCAGCAGAACACTTTCGATCCCGTTCTGTTCGGCGACTACCGCGAGACTCAAGACAACATCCTGTCGCAGGATTTTGGAGCTTTCTTTAATGATGCCTACCCATTGCCCGACCTGGGCAGCCCTCTGCACAATTACACCGATGTCACAGCTGACCAAGCTGTGAAGGCGGATCTACTGCAACAGGTGGAGGCAGCTAAGAACGAAGAAGTCGTTCCGGATACCGACAGGCCTATGAGTTGCAACAAGATATGGTTGGTAGAGCCTAACATTGGTCGTTTGAGACTAGCTGACATTGATTCTAGGGATCGCCTCCAATCAATGGAGAAGTTCCGCAACGGCGAGATTGATATCGACAACCTCTGTAGCGAGCTGCGTGCTAAGGCGAAGTGCTCCGAAGGTGGTGCAGTGGTGGATAAGAAGGACGTTGACAAGATTCTGGGTGTGGTCTAGGCTGTATGTGCTGACACTTGGAGTTACGGCTCTGGTCTTGAAGGATATATGATACCAATAACCAAACGGCATGAGGATGGTGGAAAACCAAGTCTGCATGTGCTACGAAGTTTCGCAATGCTTGCTATCGGAGTTATGGAGTCGAAAGGTGAAGTGTCCTTTCATGTACCATCCTGTGCGATCTGAACTCAGGTTGAGTTCCGACGCTCTTTATCATATTTGGCTGGGAGATGGGCAGTATACTGAAGCCAGCTATGCCAAAATACCAAAACCTCGAGATATGTTGTATGAAACAGCCATTGCAAAATTATACACTACTGGCCATCAAAGTGAACTATCCGACTCATGAGCTGCAATTCATACTTGAAGCCTCATAGTTTTGATTCTCTCATCAAGGCGGAGAGTGACGGAGATAACCAAAGAGGATAAGCGGCGTGCCAAGCGGACTCCCAGACCGATGGAGGCTGGCGCCATTTAGAAGTAGCGGACGTAGCTTGTCGCTTTTCTGGGGGTGCATACACTTGCTGTAGACATCTCATTTTTGTTCTACCTTTGACCCAGCATCAATCTGTTCCTTGTATTTGACGCTGTAGGAGTCTTCACACGCAATCCTACTCCCCAGACACTACCTTCACTAATACTAATCGAGCCGCATCCTGGTCACTTTTTGCCGCGCCTTCAAAACGTGCCTGCGCGATCAGAGAACCTTCCGGTACAAGTCTGCAATATTTCACTTCAGTGATGGCTTCTGTGAGTTTTCTCTTCTTTCATCTCCTCCTCTATCTCTCTTGCTCCTCAACCGAGTGTTCTACCTCGCAATGTATCCAAACAACGCAGGCAGAGGCTTCATGCCAGTTGCGGTTCCTCCGCTAATCCTGCGCCGTCCGCAGCCACGCCCGCAATTCCCAAACCAAGGCTATCTACCCAACGGTAACTCAGGCCCGACGCCTGGAGCACAAGCTCTTCTTCCCAACAATGGCCGAATCATTCAGGCGGGTTCCGTCCGGGTTCTCTGCATTGCGGATGTGAGAGGTGAGTTACTCCTGTTGGCCGCAAACCTGAATCAATCTGACCAATTCTTTTGACAGGAAACCTGAGATCTCTGAACGAATTGGCGAGAACCGCAAGAGCCGACTACATCCTTCACACTGGTGACTTTGGATTCTACGATCACACCTCGTTAGAGAGAATAGCTGAGAAGTAAGAATAATGTGAAGCTGAACCAGAGAGAGATCAAATGGCTGAACCGAGTTAGGACTCTCAAACATGTCGCACAGTATTCGCCTCTGCTCAGTGAACATGTCAAGCGACAGATCGCTCAGCCGAATCCGCCACGACCGATCAAACAGATGTTCTCACCTGACCAATTGCCTCTTTCAGAACTGCCTCTCCTACTCAACAAGCAGATCACCTTGGACGTACCAGTCTACACGGTATGGGGAGCTTGTGAAGATGTTCGGGTCTTGGAGCGTTTCAGATCGGGAGAATACAAGGTGGATAACCTACACATCATTGATGAAGTCAATTCAAGATTACTCGATGTTGGAGGCGTAAAATTGCGGTTGCTGGGCCTCGGAGGTGCGGTGGTCATCCACAAACTCTTCGACAATGGAGAGGGCAAGACATACATTGCAGGCGGACAAGGAACAATGTGGACGACATTGTTGCAGATTGGTTCCCTGATCGACACTGCGAACCGCGTCTACGATCCTTCGGAAACCCGCATCTTCTTGACTCATGCCTCACCCGCAAGAGATGGGATTCTCAATCAGTTGTCTGTCACTTTGAAGGCCGACTTCTCCATCTCGGCGGGTCTGCACTTCCGATACGGCAGTTCTTACAATGAATTCTCGGTCAACCCTTCTCTGGATCACTACCGCGGCAAACTGGCTGCGTCCAAGGCATCCTTCCAAGATGTCTGGGAGACAGTGAAGGTTGACGTTGAGCAGGCCATTGACTCCAACCCCAGCCACAAACAACTGCTTCACAGTGCTCTCGACATCATTGAGAAGATGCCCAGTACTGCCAATGGAGGAAATCCTTTCGGAGGCCCAGTTGGCGGAGGTGCTGCCGGTCAAGTGGATGAGAGCGCATTCAAGAACATGTGGAACTTCAACCTTGCTGACGCTGCTTTCGGCTATCTTGTTCTGGAGGTTGAAGGTGGTCGCATTGGCACGGAAATGCGTGCCCAGGGTTTCAACTTTGCTCATCGCGGCAAACAAAGCCAAGCCGCTCAGCTACAGGGATCTCCTGGACAAGTCCATACAGCACCAGCGCCACCCATGACAGCGCCGACTGGTCCAGCTCAAAATCGTACGCCAGCATTCCCAGCACCAGTGCAGCCATTTCCGCAACAACAGAGACCGGGGCAACAGCCAACAAGACCCAACCAACCTGCTCAGCAAACAGCTGCTGCGAAATCAGTCACCCCACCTACTACAGGATCACCTGCCCCACCAGTGACTCAGGCCAAACCACTGACACCTCAACCATCAAGCAGCACTGTACCAACTACCTCCGCATTTGACGCCAAGCCTGCCACCCCAGCCACAAATGGCGCAGGTGCAGACAAGGCCGCCGATGGTGAGGCATCAAAAGCTAAAGCTGCAACTCCAATGGGAGAGCGCAAGCCTCCTACCGCCTTGTACATGTCCTTCGTCGACACCGAGCAGGCTGCCAAGGAATGTTTGGCGGAGGAGGACCGTGAAAAGGTCAAGTCGATTGTGCGGATGGGCAAATTCAGCAACTGGAAGCTGCAATTCGAAGACCACGAAATTGCACAAGGTGCTTTGACTCGTGCTCAGTCTGAGGTGCAGAAACACAAGGGACCTAACGGCAAGCCTCCAAAGGTTGTGTTCTTCGAGGAACGAGGTGGTGGAATCCATCAGCGCGATAGCCACAGCCAAGGCGGTGCGGGAACATGGCAGGGTAGCGGCCGTGGCGCGTCCGCTGCCGGCACTGGCCCATCCCGAGGTGGTTATCAGAGTGGAGGTGCCAGTGACAGTGAGGGCGGCCGTGGTCGAGGAGGATTCCGTGGTCGTGGTCGAGGACGAGGTGATGATCGAGGCGGTCGCGGTGGTCGCGGTGGTCGTGGTGGCTTCCAAACCAAGTCAAGTGAAGGACCATCGGACGCCAAACCATCTTTCGAGTCAAAGCCAAGCGAGTCGAGACCAGCAGCTCCCCCGGGCGACAACTGAGCGGCTTGACACTTGATTTCGACAAACCGACAATTTCATTTTGTCTTAGTATGGCGAGCGAAGAACACTTGACAGCGGAATTTTCAGCGAAACTCAGGTAGGATTGTGTGCATTATGAAGGCGCCATAGGTTGTCAAAATGGGTGACTTTGGCTGGAGTCGAGAGCAGGCTGAGGTTCGACCTGACATGAGGGATTCCCCTTGCCGGGATGAGAGGCATTTCCTTCATACCACGTGTATTCTACCCTTTTTCCCTCTTGTCGGGTGTTAGAAAAAGACAAAAGTGAATAGTGCTGAGGCTGTGGAGAGAAGAGAAAAGAGAAAAGAGAAAACAAATGAAGAAATCAACGCCACGCTAGATTGTCTCTACCTTCCAGGTTGTCACATTGTGTGATTGTGTACCTGAGTTATGGGAATCTCGTATTCTTGCTTCTCCATCTTTGATTCTCCATCTATCTACGGAGTACGGAGTAGACTGGCTCACTGGCCGTGACTGGTCTTCGTTTATTATTGGTGTGCCGTGTGCCTGGAGCCTGGGGTCGTGTGTGCAGGTGCCAGGATGGTTGTTGGTTGGGCTCCGAATACTGACGTCGGAATGGATCCAAATCCAACTGTCACACG
Organism: Vermiconidia calcicola; assembly: GCA_035928285.1. Classification (NCBI taxonomy): domain Eukaryota; kingdom Fungi; phylum Ascomycota; class Dothideomycetes; order Mycosphaerellales; family Extremaceae; genus Vermiconidia; species Vermiconidia calcicola. Next base: position 643,334 of record JAXLQG010000007.1, read on the forward strand.
TCGACCTGCATCTTCGATGTTTGCCTGCTGTGCCTGCTTCCAGCTTCCACAAACCAACCGTCCATTCCCTCGCGTTTGATGCTGTCAACGTGTCTGCTCTTTACCTCCGAGTGTTCCATCAACGACTTCATGTTGCAGCTTTGACTCGGCGGCGTGCATTGCATGATGAGCTACACTGTGAACCATTCCAACCGGTGAACTAAACAAAACAACTCGCTACTTACGACTCCCTAACGATGCGCTTCTCCTCCTCTGCCTTCGCAGCTTTGGCCGCAATCTGCTCTATTCCTGTCGCATCGTCCTCCGTTGCGACTCCTCTTCACGAAGCCGGCCGATGTGCGATTCGCGGTCATTGCGGCAAACAGGGTTTCTTTGGATCCAATCTACCATGTCCCGACAATGGAAAGGCGTCTCCTCCCTCCGATGTTCTACGGGAAAGGCTAGTCGATCTCTGTGGTGCGAAATGGGAAGATACCGATGTATGTTGTGACGAGGACCAGGTGGACACTCTCAAAAAGAACCTCAATCTCGCAGAGAGAATCATCGCGTCATGTCCAGCTTGCAAGGAGAACTTCTTCAACATCTTCTGCACTTTCACTTGCTCGCCCGACCAGTCCTTGTTCATCAATATCACAGATACCGGCAAAGCCACGAACGGGAAAGAAATCGTCACGGAGCTCGATAACACTTGGTCGAAAGACTACCAAAGCGGGTTCTACGACAGTTGCAAAGAAGTCAAGAATGGTGCGAGCGGTGGCAAAGCGATGGCGTTCATTGGCGGCGGTGCTCAAAATTATACCGAGTTCTTGAAGTTCCTGGGCGACAAGAAGCTGCTTGGAAGTCCGTTTCAGATCAATTTCTTGGAAGAGCCGCGATATGATGACACCCAGGGCATGCAGCCCCAGGACCCTCGTGTGTATGCTTGCAACGATACAGATCCCGACTACCGGTGTAGCTGTGTCGATTGCCCCGCGGTGTGTCCAACTTTGGAACCAGTCAGTTCGACGGAAACCTGCCATGTAGGAAAGCTCCCGTGTCTGTCTTTCGCGGTGATCATTGTCTACTCAATCGCCTTACTACTGCTCATCACTGCCATCTCTGGCCATGTGGCATACCGACGGCACAAGCAATGGAAGAGTGAGAGATTGCAACTTCTGCAAGATTCTGCGCCGAGTGACGATGAGGACGAGGGCGATCTCGTGCATAATGCAGGCCTCTTGGAGAGACCACAGCGGAATTACTACTTGAATCAGATTCTTGACCGGGCGTTCAACAAACTTGGCAGCTTCTGCGCAAGATACCCTGGATTAACGATCGGCACGAATATTGTGATCATTGGTCTCCTCAGCTTGGGTTGGTTGCGATTCGAAGTCGAGAGAGATCCTGTCCGGCTATGGGTCAGTCCGAGCTCCGATGCTGCTCAAGAGAAGGCTTTCTTCGACGAGAACTTCGGCCCGTTCTACAGAACCGAACAGGCTTTCTTGGTCAACGACAGCTCGCCTAACAGCTCGGTCTTGACTTATGAGAACCTTGATTGGTGGTTTGACATCGAAGAACGCATCTCGCGCATGATGACTCCGGAGAATGGTGTCACCCTAGAGGATGTCTGTTTCAAGCCTACGGGTTCAGCTTGCGTCGTCCAGTCTGTCAGTGGCTGGTTTGGAGCTGGTTTGACCGGCGATTGGAAAGATCAAATCGAGCTCTGCGCGGCGCATTCTGGCGACCAGAGATGTCTGCCAGAATTTATGGACCCTCTTCAGCCTGCCCGCATCCTTGGAGGCTATGATGACATTGAGGACGTCACAAGCGCAAAGGCAATGATCACGACTTGGGTGGTTAACAATCACCAGCCTGGTACGGAAGATGAAGCCAGAGCCGAAGAGTGGGAGCGTGCGCTGAAGCACGAGCTGCTCATCTACCAAGAAGCAGCCAAATCTCGAGGCTTGAGGTTGTCCTTCAATACAGAAATAAGTCTCGAAGAGGAGCTAAACAAGTCCACCAACACGGATGCGAAGATCGTGGCGATCAGCTATGTTGTCATGTTCTTCTACGCTTCATTTGCTTTAGGATCGGCAAGCTTGTCGTTTAAGTCACTTCTCAGCAACCCCTCGAACGCCCTAGTCCAGTCCAAGTTCAGTCTCGGCGTGGCCGGCATCATTATTGTCCTCATGTCAGTCTCCGGATCTGTGGGTTTATTCTCAGCTGCTGGGGTCAAGGTCACATTGATCATCGCCGAGGTCATTCCGTTCCTTGTTCTGGCCGTCGGGGTGGACAATATCTTCCTCATCGTCCATGAGTTTGAGCGTGTCAACGTCAGTCATCCAGATGAGGAGATCTACCAACGTATCGCCAAAGCTCTGGGACGCATGGGCCCGAGTATTCTTCTCTCGGCGTCCACTGAGACAATTGCGTTCGCGATGGGGGCGTTCGTCAGTATGCCAGCCGTCAAGAATTTCGCCGCGTACGCCGCTGGTGCAGTCTTTATCAACGCATGTCTACAAGTCACAATGTTCATGTCCGTCCTAGCGCTCAATCAACGACGCGTCGAGAGTCTCCGGGCGGATTGTTTCCCGTGCGTCACTGTCCGCGGCGCCAACTCCGTCAGCATGCCCGGCGGCCACTTCTTCGGGTCAGATGAAGAGGGCTGGCTGCAAAGATTTATTCGCAAGGTCTATGCGCCGCGCCTCCTCGACAAGAAGGTCAAGACGTTCGTCGTGGCATTCTTCGTCAGCTTGTTCGCCGTAGCCATCGCTCTGTTGCCCGAGGTCCAGCTTGGTCTCGATCAGAGATATGCACTGCCGAGCGACAGCTATATGATTCCGTACTTCAACGACTTGTACGCCTACTTCGGATCCGGTCCGCCTGTGTACTTTGTCACGCGCGACGTCAATGTGACGCAGCGAGGGCATCAGCAGCAACTGTGCGGCCGCTTTACGACGTGCAATGAATACTCTCTGTCTTATATCCTCGAGCAGGAATCCAAGCGGCCGGACGTGAGTTATATCAACGCCGCGACGGCGAGCTGGATGGATGATTTCTTCTACTGGCTCAACCCCATCAGCGACTGCTGTACCGACGAGAACGGGAATACGTGCTTTACGGAGGGTGAGTGGAACATAACGCTCAGTGGTATGCCGGAGGGCGCCGAGTTTGTGCGGTATGCGCAAAAATGGATCCACGCACCGACGGACGAGGAGTGTCCAAATGGGGGCCAGGCGGCGTACAGTAATGCGGTTGTCATCGATGCGAACAACACCAATATCCCGGCGAGCCATTTCCGGACCTTCCACACCCCGTTGAAGGGCCAGCGAGATTTCATCGAGAGTTACGCCGCTGCACGACGGATTTCGAAAGAAGTGAGTGACAAGAACGACGGGATCGACGTCTTTGCGTACTCGAAGCATTACATCTTCTTTGATCAGTACGGAAGTATAGTGCGCCTGACGGCGACGCTGGTCGGTGTGGCGGTAGTGATCATTTTCGCGTTGAGCAGTAGTCTGTTGGGCAGTCTGGCCACGGGCGCGGTGGTCAGTGTCAGCGTGGTCATGATCGTGGTGGATGTGCTGGGTGTGATGGCGCTGGCGGGCGTGAGTCTGAACGCGGTCAGCTTGGTGAATCTGGTGATTTGCGTGGGCATCGGCGTCGAGTTTTGCGCGCATATTGCTCGGGCCTTTATGTTCCCGTCCAAGAGCGTGATGGAGCGGGCGAGGAATAAGTTCCGTGGCCGCGATGTCCGGGCGTGGACGGCAATGGTGAATGTCGGTGGCAGCGTGTTCAGTGGCATTGGCGTGACCAAGTTTCTGGGCGTGGTCGTGCTGGCCTTCACCAGGAGCAAGATCTTTGAGGTTTATTACTTCCGCATCTGGTTGGCGCTGGTCGTGCTGGCGAGTGCGCATGCCTTGGTCTGGTTGCCTGTGGCCTTGAGCTTTGCTGGTGGCGATGGTAAGTCAGAGTTATGCTTCTCAGAGCTCTCAGAGCTCTTTATACCCTTTTCTCCCTTTTCTGGGGGCCGTGGGGAAATAGAAAGGCAGCATTGGCTAACGTTTTGTGTGTGATTGATAGGTTATATCGACCCGGAAAGCGAAGGTGGTTTGGAAGAGGATCTCGCGAGTAGGAGGTATAGGAGTCTCTTGCCGGATGACGATTATGATTCGGATGAGTAGGCGGAGAAAAGGGAAGAGACTCTGTCTGTTGCGGTTTGTTGGGTGAATGAAAGGGTTGAGCAGGTTGGCAATAGGGATCAGACGCTTGCAATGTGGGAAAAGAAGAAAAAAATGCAAGAGAAAACAGAAATTAGGAAAATGTCATTCGGTGAGCTACCTGGTAGAGAATATCGCTTGCAAAGGCTTCACGGCTTCAGGCAGTAAAGCAGACAAGTCTTCTCATAGCCACAACGACAGAGATCAAAATAAGCTGCACCTAATCATCATCGCCCAGCTCTAGAATAGTCGTCGTTCTGGCTGTCGAACTCGGCAGTTGCGTCCCCGAAGGTGTTCCAATCTCATTCCCACTCTGCGCCGTACCGGGCCTACTTCCAAAGCGTGCAGTAGCAGGTCTGGAGGACATCTGCGTCTGCGGCACCACTGATGCAGACAATCTCTCGGCCTTGTAATTCCTCTTACTCTTCGCCGTGGATGGCGCCACAGGACTCGACGTCAGACCCAGGGGGATTCTCTGGGTGCCTCGAACGCCATCAAAGTCGTCTTCATCTTCATCGACATCACTCGTCGCAGTTTCATCTCGATTTCTCTGCTGGGCGTGCGCAAGGAGTCTCTGCACACGTCGTTTCAAGGGCAAGTTTGGCTCAAGATCACTTTCCGTAAGCGGGACTCTGCACTCCGGACACTTCACCATGTGGACTTGCATTTCTTTTTCGCGCCGCGCTCGTTCTCCTCGGTGGGAGATCTGAGTAAGTTCCACAAGTTGCTCCCGGTCGAGAGGAACGTAGTCTTTGGAAGTCCGGAGCATATCTAGTATGGCTTCTTTTTCGTATGAGTGGTTGCATTTCCGGGACGTGACGGGTTCCTGGAAGGGAAGTAGGGTGATCGGGCATTTTATCCGGGTCGTCTCAGACGCGATTTCGAAGTCGCTGCCCTCGCTGTCGGAACCGCCACCATCACGGTTACGGTGTCGTCTTTGGGAGGATATGACTTCTCGGCCTTCCTCGGCGGCGAACCATAAGCCTGGGTCGGGCATGGGCGGTTGGTTTTCACCGGGATGGAGAGCGTCATATAGCAAACGCTTGAAGCCAGTATAGAAGTTGTGATGTGCATATTTCTCGGTGGGGGTTTTGCTGGACCAATTTTTGTTTTGCTTCTGGAGTTCCGCTGCAAGAAGGATGTGCGGCGCGTCGGAGGGGTGAGGAGCGGATTGTGTTTGTAGAATGCGGTTGTTGTTGTTGTTGTTGTTGTTCTCATCTTCTTCTTCGTGGTCCTCATCTTCGTCCTCGACCGTTCGTCGACCGGATCGCATGGGAGTGGGATTGAATGATGATGACTGCTGAGTTTGGGTAGATGATTGCCCGGCCTTGTTTACAGTCTCTTTTATCGCGTTTGGTAAGTCTTCCAACCAGACCTGGTCGTCCACGATGGCTCGAATGCTCATGTCCATCTTGTTCGTGAGGGTTTCGACTTTCTCCTGAAACTCTTCATGTTCCTGCTCGGCTGCGTCGTCTCCGTTGTCTTCTCCATCTCGCCGCTTTCGCTGTCTTTCATACTTTACGCGTCGGTCGTAGCCAGCCTCGTTCAGTTGGTCGACGGATTGAGCTAGGTGCTCGGAGGCGTCCTTGAGATACTTGGCTAGTTTTATGGTTCGAGATCTGTCTTTGGCAAGTTCCTTGAGCGATGAGATGGCGTGGTCGTTGAGAGGCGCACGGAGAGGTTGCGCCCGAAATGTGGTAGCCGACATCGCGCTTTTTCAATGAAGAAGCCGCAAGCAGTCACAGAGGGAGGGCTATGGTTCTCTTGGAGCACGGTTTCTATGTACTTGGGTGACCTGGGCTGCTGCTTGTGACCTTCAGTTGAGACGCGTCGGCAGCAGGCGCGTTGATGGTCGATCGAAAATGGAAAGCTTGCCGACCACTTAAATGCTCGATGAATAAGAAATTATCCTGTCAGGCAGAAAATTCCACCCAAAGTAAGTGCCCTTCGGCCGTCAGACCACCTTACTTCAGTTTGCCATTCAAGAGCCTCAACCTCGATCTTACCCAGATCTCCTTTACCGAATGGTAAGAACAGATAGGACCAGTTCTACCAGAAAATCACCCCTGGAATTCCGTCTACCCTTTCCCAGGTACCTCAGCACATTCAAGTCAGCCACAAGAGGCTTAGCACATGAAAGTACAACCTGGCCCAACATCTGATTTCTCGGTCAGTTGAACCACGCTGCGAATTCTGGCCTGGTAGGATCCTGTAATCGACGCTGCGAATTCTGGCCTGGTAGGATCCTGTAATCGACGCTGACCGACGACTCAATCGGTATGGCCAATTGTTTGCTTGACCTTGAAAAAATGAGCGTGACGTGGCCATGTGCCGATTGATGTACGGTCAAACTGCAGCCTAGGAGCTCGTGAATGAAACACATGAGTGGTCTCTTGTATCCTCTACGTCCTCCCGCTCGGCATCATGAGACGTACCGTCTGGCAGCTATGGCAACAGAACTCGAAGCATCAGGCTGATCGGCTGCTGAATGATACACATTGCTTGTGGTCGGATCTTTCATTGGAAATGTGGACGTATTCGTATTGCAATCTTGGCATTATGGACTCCTGCCATGTCAGCCTCCTTGGCCGCAAGGCTATTGCAAGGCTGTTTTCAGGCATCTGCTCTATGCTCATACCTGACTCCTCATTGCTACTATTTCAGAAAGCAGAGGTCTCGACAAGACGTTACGCGAAAGTGCTGCATTGGCCGTGTCTCCGGGGCTAGGTTCGTACTCGGGTTGAGAGAGCACACGAAGGCCAGGATTGTAAGTTATGAGAATCACGAAACATGGTATAAGTATGTCTATGATTTTCTCTGAATGGCGATATCTTCTCTCGGGTACAGCAATTTGATGCTTTGAGACAATCACCATGATTCTTTTTTGGCTTAAGGTGTTGGCCTTGTTCTTGTTTACCACGTCCAGCGATGCTTCGCCTACTCACTCCAGACGGCATTGTCGGTTCGGTGATACTTGCTGGCCTGATGAATCCACATGGCAAGCCTTCAACCACAGTATCTCAGGACGACTTGTGCGGACATATCCTGCTGCAGCTGTCTGCCATGGGCAAACCTATGACGCTGAAGAATGTAAGGTAGCAAGGGCCGAGTGGGAGAACAGCTTCTGGAGAACGAACCAGACCGGAGCTTATACCGCCATGGTTTGGGAACTAGGCAACGGGCAATGCTTCATCAACTCTTCGAGAAACGACGCATGCCAGCCTGGCCTTGGTAGGATTGGCCGAACGCGATTGACACGGCCAGAGATTGATGCTGACGAGCTCAACAGTCCCTCACTACTCGGTAAATGCCACTTCGGTTGCTGATATTCAAGCTGCAGTCAGGTTTGCCAGTGAGAAGGATCTTCATCTAGTTGTCAAGAATACTGGGCACGATCAGTCAGTACTCACATTTATTAGGAGACATTGACGGGCACTGACACCTATTAGCCTCGGCCGCTCCACTGGTAGGGGTGCTTTCTCTATCTGGACCCATCATTTGAAAGGTAGAAAGTGGATGAAGAACTTCGTCGCGAAGGGAACGCCGGAAGAGGTCTCAGGAGTTGCTGCTGTGACTCTGCAAGCTGGAGAGCAATGGCTGGGTATACCCTGCCTCAGCGTGTCAATGGCAAATACTTATCCGGTATAGATGTATACAAAGCGGCCTCGCAGGAGCGGGTTACTGTCGTAGGCGGTGCCGCAAGGACAGTGGGCGCCGCTGGAGGCTGGCTCACAGGCGGCGGCCACTCGCCCTTTGCGAATGCCTACGGCCTCGGCGTTGACAGTAAGCGTTCGATTCGGTTTTTGTACTCCCCACCATCTAACCAAGTCATGCTAGATCTTCTGGAGGCGACACTGGTCAACGCGAAAGGAGAACATTTGACAATCAATCAATACACGGATCCCGACTACTTTTACGCGATACGAGGCGGAGGAGGAAGCACATGGGGCGTGAGCCATGGCCAATATCCAACGGCATTGTCTTCAGATACTGACACTACTATCTCAGGTTCTGACTTCCGTAACCTACCGAACACATCCCGAACCTAGCCATATTCAGGTCGCCTTCGTCCAGGTCAACGCCACGAGCAACTCAAGTCTCCGACCTGTCCTCGAACGTTCCCTCGGCGCCCTTGTTAACATGACTGACTTCGGCTACACTGGTTACGGCTATCTCAGCGGCGCCGGCTTCACTTCGCTGTTCATCAAGCCGAACGGCACAGACGGGCAACTCGTGAAAGCCGCCGCCGCATTCTATGAGATTGGCCAACTACAGGACGCAGCCTTCGGTATGCTCAACTTCACCTTTCCTCGCTGGATCGACTATTGCAATATGTTCTTGCAAGACCCAAATATCGCACAGAACGTCATGGACTCGTCGCGGTTGCTCACGCCTGACATGGCATTCAACAAAGCTGATCAAATAATCGATATGATGCTCGAGCTGGGCGAGGAGAATTATCCATTTTTCAATTTCAGTAAGTAGGACGAGGCTATAGAAAATTCGTGCAGCTAACACAGATGTCACTAGTTGGCAAAGTCAACCCAGCGGAGCGGAACAACACCTCGGTGCACCCTGTTTGGCGTGATAGTCGAGCTGTCATGAGCTTCGGCACGAACTGGAACGATACAGCCTCGAATGCCGAGAAGCGCCGCAAGAAGCAGCTCCTAGTGGGCATCAGCAAGCGCTGGGGAAGGATTGCTGGACCAAGTGGAGGCACATATGCCAACGAGGCCAATCCGTAAGACCATCCTTTCCAGATCAAGTGACAAGCAAGGCTGACACAGCTGTGCCCAGGTACGAGCCGAACTGGCAGCAAGTGTTCTGGGGAGAGAACTACGACCGACTGTTGGATATCAAGAAGAAGGTAGATCCCAGTCATCTATTCGTTTGTAATAGGTGTGTTGGGGGAGACGTTGTGTTTGAGCCATGGTGACAAGGAGTGCAACGAAGTCTGAGGTATTCCAGCCCTGCACCGACTTTAGTCAATCTTTTCTTGGCAAAGGATTCCTTGACTTCGTCCAAATTTCTGCTCGTCCTTCTGCAACCTTTCATATATTTCGTCGTACACGCTCATCCTGATCACCTGCATTCCTGAACAATTCTGATTGTTCATTGACAGCGGCATTCATGTCGCGACCAATATTAACGCAACAAGAGCTGCAGCCGTCAGAAGACACCTTCCTATGGTAATGCAGGACAGAACACTCGTCTGCGTTATGGAGAAGCTACTTAGGTCTTCCAAACGCAACACCCTGTGGTGCCAACATGCCGACTCAACAGAGCGTGGAGAAAATGCGTACAGTCGACTCGCCCCATGTCATGGTTGAATAGCCACAGTACGGGTGAAGAATGGATGTGCCTTCCAGGACTGTACGCCCGCAGCAGCAACGACCAGTGGCTCTACGTGGCCCTGAGAAGAACAGCATCATCATGGATTCATCCGCATGTCCAAATCCCCTTTCATACCATGGACACGCCTACCATATTCATACTATCACTGATGTGAAGCCTTCCGCAGCTCAATGCTACAACGTCCCTCCCATGCTCAATGCCATCAAGTATTCGAAATCCGCATGAACCTACGTTCACTTCTACCTTCCTCCAAACTCAAGTCCTCACATGCCTCTTCTTCTACTTGGTCATGCCCCATGAGTGAAGCAAGGATATCTCATAACGTTACCGCTCGACTGTGTCAAATCCTCATCACTTCGTCTTCGTCTTCGTCTTCGCCAGCACCTTCCACCCTTTCTTGCCCATCCTCCTTCCACATATGACTCTGCTTGACACAATCTCTCTCTCTCCCTCATCACTCACACCAGGCATCTTGCCGTCATCCACTGTCGTGGTCGTACATTTGCGTTGACATACCTACAGTGCTGCCAGCCGCATCTCACCGAATCCTCAGAAATCTTTGATCAGTCTCATTCACCACTTCTGTTAGCTGTCATCGTGCCGAAGCCGGTCATCCTCCGGCATTTGAGATATTTCACATCGCAACGTGGTTCCTGCTCAAGTACATCAATTCGCCGCTCATCGCCAAACTTCTTCCGGATCTCACTTCCAATCAAATACCGAGTTCGAAATCTCTTTCTACACAAACACCGACTTATTTATGCGGAAAACACGCAAAGCATGACCTGCCTCAGATGGTATGCAGCGGCGATGGGTGCCAGCACCTCGAAGATCGATGATGCAAAAGATATTAGCGTCGCCGACTCATCGCCGCCCGGTGTGTCAAGGTCAGCATCACAGTTGATTCCGATGGTAGAGTCGCCGTTCCAATCAAAGTCGTCTCCAAAATGTAACCGCCTTCCTCCCGTCCAGAGTCGAACAACCGTCATATCTGAGGTCTCTCGGATCCGCGGCTGGCGCCTCATAGACGCATCAGACGATCTGTATGAGTCGACAGCGAACAATCACTCGCTCGTTCGCCAGTCCAATATCCTACATCCACCCGTCAAGCTAGAGACCTTGCCAGCTGAAGCCGGCTCAGCGGCGCAGGTTCGGGTAAGAGCTACACCTGCAAGACTCGGTCCTGCTCGTAGCACTCCTGCCTTGCCTGGAAAACGCGCATCTTCTGCTTCAATCCCGGCGAACAAGAAGCGACGACTCATTGCGACGTCAAAAGCCGTTGAAATTGCGCTGCACAAAGTGGAGGAACCCGATCGCTTAGGCGGGTCACCGAGAGCCACAGACCATGCGCCCGGCGTGACGTCTGACGTCTTTGGAGAGCAAATCGACTGGTCCTTTTTCAATAAAGAACCACAGTTAGGTTACTCGATGGTCAATGCTGCTGCTACTAGCAACCATGGACAGCATAATGACCTTGATCTGAAAAAGTTTCCACTCTACCAAGACGAGGACTTTGCGCCCAGCGAGGAATTTGAGGATGAGGGTTACCACTCGCTCACAGTCAGCCCGACGAGTAAATTTGAAGCACTGTCAGAGGAGCAGAAGGAAGCGAAGCTGGTCCAGAGGTTGGCCTCGTTACAGCGAGAAAATATCGTACTGTTCGAGCCGGATGCCTCAGTCAATAAGTGGGGATTGCCGAAGTCGGGCGACGAAGAGGAGGAAGAAGAAGATCTGAAGGAAGCCAGACAATGGATGCTGCAAGAACAAGAAGCCGGGGCTGAGCGGAGTAGAATCCTTCGGGAGCAAGCCCTACGGCGGAAGCGGCTCGAAGAGTCAACTAACAGTCCTACGAGCTCGAAGACTGAAGCCGATTCCGACCACACAATGCTTGACAAAAGCATTGATGACCACTCAGACTCCGACGTTGATATGGATGAGGACGTAGACGACCAAGAACCCGACGAGGAGGAACTTCTCGACATAGCCCAGCAGCATGTCTTGCAGCGCACAAAGCCACGCGGCCAAGTGCTCAGAGAGCCATTGATGTACGTCTGCCCACTAGACGGTCCCAGATTCCACTAATGCAAGTTTTACAGGTCGCGCCGACACAGAAAAGATCCCAACGCACTGAACCCTGCTTCAAGAGCTGCCGCCGAACAGTTCAGAACTCAAAGCAGGCATTTAAGCCACAGCAAATCGACCCGTCGGGACAAAGGCCCATGTGCTCGAATCACTCTCGAAGAGAGAGAGCGCCGTCTCCGTGAGCTCACAAGAGGCACATCTAGTGAGTCGTCCTTGGGAGGCAGTGTGAGGCCTTTAAACTTGAACAGTCAGTTCACCGAGGATGACTTTGAGCGTAGGCCTCGCCAAGTCGACGAAACTGAGTCATATTCATACGGTATCCCAGCCGCCTCACACGAGAGACGAGAACCACGGCATGAAACTTTCGTCGATCATGCCGGTGGCCAAAGTGCTCAGTATGGGGCAAGTCAGCGAATGTCTGGTCTGGAAACGCTGGCGAGGAAACGAAGTGCAACCCTGGAATTCGACGAGGACGCGCTTGGTAGAAGCCAGTCGTCGAGTGACGATACCCGCAATGCGGGACTTCTCGGCGACTATGAGGCTGATCAACCACCAACTCAACGCTTATCTGGTCTCGACATGCTCGCAAGGAAGCATGGACTCGATCATGCTGCTCGGCCTGCAAGAAAAACCGAGCCGAGCGATTCAAGGGCTGCAGCTACACAGCGTCCGCTTCGCGGGGTAGACATCACTCTTCCACCAAGTTTCGACAAGTACACCGAGGAAGACCAAAAGAACATTTTGGACCACGAAATTGCGAAAGAGCGAAAGAGAGACCTCGAAGCAATTGAAAGATCAGTACACAGTATCGCATATTTACGCTGCCTAGGCGTGTTCACCGACACTGATCAAAAGGAGCTCAATGAGGTCCGCAAATTCATCGTACTGGTGATCGACCAGGGAGAAAGCGGCAAAATGAGACGCAAACGTATACAAGACATACGGGACAATATGAAGAGAAGGGCTGATGGATTTCAAGAACCGGCGTCAGCAGATGTTTCCAAGTGGCTGAAAAGAATATTTCCGGGCAAGCTTGAGCTAGTGAGAGAAGAATTGGCAAAGGCCGAAGACCAAGTTTCAGATCTAGGTGCTCTTCGAAGAAATATTTCGGCAAAGCGTCACAATAAGAGCGACAGAAAACGTGGAAAGAAGCAGGTTCGTTTCGCTGAGCCCTCCGAAGAGCGTGAGATAAAGGCGCACAGAACGCCGAAGCTACGGCAGCCAAAGCATGGTGGAGCAAATGCAACTGAGAACAGAAGACTTGCTCAATACGCCCGGCAAGACAAAGTTCGCGAGCACCTCAAGTCCCAGCTGCAGCTCTTCGACGAAGCCGAACAACCAGAAGTGATTGACTTACCGGGACAGTCCGAACTTGATCCATGCCGACATACTGACAGTGAGGAGAGTGAAGAGGATGAAGGTGCCCAGTATGTCTATGGTGCTGGCCGAAACGCCGCAACCTCAAGTTTCACCGCACCAACACCATTCCCAGGCACTCGAACTTTGGACGTTGACCAGGACATCCAAGAAATCAACCGGCTTGAGGATGCAAGACAGGAAGAAAGCGAAACGCGCGTGTCACAACACTTCTCTGCGGCATCCCAGAGTCAGGCTCTCGATACAGAGCTGCTCAAAAAGATGCAGGCAAAGAAAGCGCTGCAAGATCTAGGCATCGACCTGGAAGCGATCAAGTCAAACACTGCTACAGAAGTTGAGACGATCAGCGACACAGATTCCTTTAGCTCGTCCGACGATGACAGCGAGGACGAGGATCGACAAGTGTTCGAATATACCGTTTGGGCTGTTTTCGCAGGCATACCCATTTACAAAGTTGGGGAAGAGTACTGGTTCAAAAAAACCTACGACCTAGAGTTGGCGAACAAGTATGTCGGCATCCTCATTCAGGGGGTGATCGAAAATCACCTGCCTGAGGATGGAATTGACTCCGGTGACTATTCTTTTCACTTCGACTGCCGCCAAGGCCTGAATCAGCAGCATCTTAAGATCGACCAGGATGTCAAAGTCCAAGCACGAGTATGGGTTGAGAAGAAGCTTGTCGATCTGGACAAGAAGGCGTTCCGGAGTGCAAAAGCGAGGAAGTACACGGGCCAGCAGGTGATGTACACTGTTGATTGGGAGAAGACGGTGACGCCGGTCGTCGATGAGGCGGACATCGACATGCAGCCCGAAACATCTTCCGCCACTGCTACGAAAGCGCCGACACAGAGCGCAAATACAGGTGAGAGGGGAGAAGGAGCAGGAGAAGGCGAGGATGATCTGGATAGTCTCTTTGGCGACGATCCTACTCCTCCGCCTGAACCTGCCGAACAAGTCCTCAAGTTATCTGAGGCTGTCACTGGCGTCGCAACGACAAACTCAAGAGACGAGACTAGGTTCTTCAGCACGTCAGTCCTGGCAAATCGCCACGCCAAAGATCTCTACATGGCATGGTACGCCACATTCCTTCCTGGTGTGCAGAACGAAGGGTACAGAAGACTAGAAGACGAGGCTGTGGAAAAGCAGCTCGAGTCGATGGGCACCTGGGGCCTGTGGAATCGTGAGGAGAGCTTCACTCGTGTGGCAAGCGATCACGAGAGTGTCAATGCAAGTGGGAGGATAGTCGAAGAGAAGTACAAAATATGGGTGCGGAAGGTCGGGGTGCTGGGACCTCGGAACTAGAGGGAAAGAAGTCTTACGATGTTGAGGAGTCTGGTACTCGATTGAGAACGAGTGAGAGAGGAGCGGAATCTGGACATTGCACTCATTGCTACTACATTCTGGAATTGAGTTGGGTTTGATGTGATACATTCGTTGGACAAGAAGAAGGAGAAAGGAGAGAGGGTGCGTTGGGTATGAGACGACATCACAGGTCTGCACATGCACATTATTGAGCTCAAGCGAACAGATAGGCCTTGCATCTCGCGACTTGTGTTCTTGAATATGATCAGTTCTAGTCATCTTGGATCCAGGAGTATCTCCACACATACACACATGTTCAAGAAACTGGAGCTCGACGATGTCTTGCCTGGAGTAGATTGTAAGTTTACTGCTGGAATTGTTTTGCTTGATTCGGCCAGAGGGCTGACAGGCTACATAGCCTGCCAGTTCGCGCACTTTGAGAAGGGAAGGAGGACGTGACGATAGACATTCCCGACTTCTCGCACCCATGGATTTCGAGGAAATCCTCGCCGTCGTCGGCACTGGCGTCGGAAAAACGTGACCGGGGGGTGGGAAAATGATTCCTAGTCTCCAACCGGCATTGTAAGATCAACCTCTTGATGTCTGCCAGTTGGCCAGACCTGCGTCAAAACAACCTCGATCAGTTAGATGCCAGAAAGGTTGGGGCAAACCCCTCCTTGGTACGATGTCCGATGTCCTCGCATCGACCGACATTGCATTGACATTGACATTGACATTGAACATCTCTGGGCAGATGCAGATGTCTGGCCATGGGCCTTACAGGTGTGGCCCTGATGAGGGGTAGGCGTAGGCGGCTTGATGGCAGCTGGCAACGCATGGGCACAACTCGATGCAAGAAGAAGAGTAGTTAGTGGTCGGGGTCAGATCTGGGGGAGTATTTACTCGTACTGCGAATGCTCGTCGGTATGATTCCTCGACGCGGCTAGACAATCAGCAAATTGCGGTGCAGGCTGTGGAGGTGGACGAGTTCAACTCAACTCGCCACCCGTCAGGGTCGTAGAGAAGCGGAGTGCAGCATCAACCTCGTAGCAGTAGCATGAAAAGAACATCGATCTCGATCTCAACATATTCCCAGAGCATGCATGAAAGATGAGTAGTTGCTGAGCCCTTGTCACGCTCGGAGTGAAGCGAATTTGAATTTGTTGAACTACTTGGATCAACAATGCATTGCTCGCATGGGGCCGATGGGACCGGTAGAATTGATATTCAGTAAAGCCCACAGTTAGCTAGGTAGGTGTGCTAGGTAGCCACGCACGAACGTCAAATGCGTGCACCCTGCTGCAGTAGGTGGTGGCGATGGGAGTGGTCAGTGGCGACATATCTTGTTGCCTCTTCTCCCCGATGTCAAAAGAATGCGTTCGGTGGTTTCGCTACAATGACGATCGAAAGGTGACAGAACAGACCGAAGGATTATTGGCACTGTTCATACATTTTCGGCGATGCGCTCAATGCACGCGGAATGCGCCGATCAACGTCCCAAGGTCAAGGGTCTGAGACATAGTCCATGGACCCTTCCACCCCTTCTTACTGCGTAGTACTCTTGGGAAAAACCCGGGGAGGCGGGGTTGACTTGTGACGATCTGATGTCGATGGGGGAATGTTTTAACATGTAAAACGGATACGTGTGCCAGACTCTGCATGCATGAGTTCAAGGCGGTGCCCACATTGTTGCATGCACGTGCATCCCCAGAGGCGATGACTCTGATGAGCAAGTTTGTACAAGGCCAGATCCAGTATCCGTATCCAGTATCCGTATGTACACAAGGTGTTCTGTATTCTCGGGGAATTCCGAAGAAACAGGGGAGGCCGGCTTCCGAGCCATCCGTACTGTGTAAGTGTTCGTATCAAGAAGCCGTTGCTGACGAGTGCAAGTCTCGTTTGATATTCCCGAAGATGCTGTATGAGGGAGGAAAGGAGGAAGGAGATACGGGAACGGGAATTTTCACATGTCGAACTGTCGAACTTGGGCTTGCAGGGGACAAGATGTCCCAATCACAGGAGGCACATCGTCCGAGCAAAATCACACAGTGTGGGGGCCCAAAGACTGCACCCCGCCATTGATGCGATGCGATGCTCACAGTGAGATCCGTAAGCAGAAAGATCGTATTCCCAACAAATTTTGGCGGTGCGCTGGTGTAACGTGTTTTGTGTGTCTTGAAAAGGCCCAATGGGTGTCCCTTGTTGTTCGTGTGAAGGTCGATTTTGACACGACGCATGTGCATGTGCGACATCTGGAAACGGCGAGAGATGCACGGATGTGGCGAGGACGTTGGCAAGCATAGGTCCATTTTTTTTCCCTGCGTGAGATGGATGGCCTCGATGGATACCTGTGGCTGGTCATCAACAATAATTCAGCGAGCGGGCAAGGGATGGGATGGCGCCAGTGTGGATTGCATAATAAGCCTCAACAAGCCCCAGGCTGTTTGCATAGAAGCGGTGGTTAGTTACTCGTAGGACCTCAACTGGATGAGAAAACTCGACGGTGGAGATGTGGAAGCGCCCAAGTAGCCTCGAGGCCTCCTGGGCGTTCTCGGTAAATGTTTGAGGAGCATATGCGTGCATATGTGATACTGTAGTGTATCCACGTACGAGGTAGGGTTGGTCCATTCATGTCAAAAGTATCTGGCATCTTATCACACAATTTTTGCGGAGTGCATACTGTGTACACCGCCTGTTTCTCCTCGTAAAAACATACACACACACGACGGGGACCCCCAGAGTAACAGCCTGGGTTCTGGACTTCCGTGGAGTAATGCAAGATTTTCGTGGATACGAAACACCAGACGCTGGAGACTTTGGAGAAGCGAGGGGGTGTGTCTGGAGACTGGAGACCGACAGTTGGACTTTTCGAAGGACGTTGGGAATTTTGCCTTTTGCCTTTCAGTCTTTGATATTGGAGCTCGTGTGGGCATCAGAGATTGGCGTCGCCGCGTCGGGCATGTAAGACAGCAATTTGCCACCTCAACGATGCGAACGACACGGTTTTGAAGCTTCGCTTCGCTTCGCAGCAAGTGGGAAGGGATTCTCGATCGGGGCAACTGCTGCTTTTCGAGGTGATCATTGTCGAGTTGAAGATCGTTTTGTCTCTTTGTTGTTGGACTGCGAACTGCGAATTTGTGGCTGCGAACTTTTCAACCTGCAGCGGGATTGGGCTTTCTGAGGTCATGTGACCTTCAAAAGGTGCACATGCTTCACTTCACTGCGTTACTACGGAGTACTGTGTACCTTATTCATGCGTTGCTGGATGCGTCGCTGTATGCTCTTGACAAGTCTCGGTTTGGTGTTAATAATGGCCAGACTGCTGCGCTGGCATATAACCCACTAGCCCAGCCTTTTCCCTAAATCGTAGGACCAAGCCCCGAAGTGTGTGGACAGGGATCTATGGAGAACCACTATGCAGTCGACGGCAGCTAAATGATGGAGGTGTGGGAGGGTGGTGATAATACCACTCATAAGGTCCAACCCCCAAGCGAGCAGGGTATGCGAAAAGCTTGACCGACCGACAGACCTTCTTCTTGGTCGGGAGCTGCGCGCGCTCTTACCAGGGTTCCCTCCCACTTGCACACCATCATCAGCACCTCCCGCCGCAGGGACCTTCGCGTTTGGCCTCTGGTGCCATATTGTGTTTGACGGCCTTTCAGAGATTTACAGGCACCTGTCGATCGAAAGACCCTTGATGACCCTGAAAATCAACACGAGCGTGTATGTGGAATTTTTTTAATCCATATGGATTGCATGCATTCACACCCCTGAAACGAGATGCGGGATGTTCCCTGTCGAGGAATGCGCTCCGCATTATTGTTCGCATCAATTCAGATGGAGTGCGCCATCCATTAGTCACGCATGCCCCAGCGTGCAATCCTCGCCTGCTTGTACTGTATGTAGGTACCCAGTTGTTGTGGGTCGTCTGCGGCCAGATGCTGCAGCAGACTGCTCGTAAACGGACATGTCCTTCATACTAGATGGGCAAGGGGCTCGAGACATGGTTGGGATTCTCTTGCAGAGGCTGGGTCAATCCTGCTTGGACTCGAGATAGGAGATTCCCCATGGAGCCTCCATGTTACCATTGCCCCTCAAAAAGAGCCATACACAATGTCAGAAGGAGCCCAAAGTCGATCATCCGCTGGCTTCTGCTGAACAGCTTAAGATGGCCATCTACCCCATCTCGCTTACATATTTGCAAGCATGACAGCCCAATGGCTATATCACATTGGGAAGCCTCATCTTTTAGTCGCCATTAGGAGAGACTCGGCTTGTGAGGAGCGTACCTCCATGGGCGCCGAGTCGAGTAGTACCCGCAAGCCTTAGCAGTTTTGTACAAGGAGCGACTTGCACACTCAATGACTCTGTACTGATTGCTAGAAGGAGCACTTGGGGCAATCGAGGAGATATTGCTGTAGACTTGAGCGCCTCGAGACGTTATTCTGTGACACCAACCCTCTTCCTATCATCGCGTTATCATCCGCTGCATTGCTGAGCGAAGCTCATTCAGTCACAGAGCATCAACTCCGTACTATCCGTACTCGATTTGACCTAGAGTTATCTTCAACCTTGATAATGATCGTGGTCTGAGGTCCATTATACTTGTAGGGGTCGTCGGGTTGGACTACCGTTTTTGGCAGACCTCAGACCACACAAGATAGCGCAAGTGCCGGCACTCCAAATTTTGATAGGCTTGTCAGGCAGGACACTGAGAGCAGTCACCCAGAAGGGCAATACCATACCACGAATTGAATGGCCGAATTTGCTGCGCACTACTGAACGGCACGTTCGATTCTGGAATCAGGCGGCCTTGGTGCGATTAATAATTGACCAAACACCAGAGATAAAGAATGGCAGCGTCATGAGAGGGAGTGATTGGCGGCAACTCACACCGCCTTTTAGGCTCTCACGCTGTGGGGGCACTGCTTGCATGTCAGTGCATGTCGTGGCTGTCCGCTTACCTCCGATGGCGGATGTGGAGGATCTTTGATGTGCGTCAATTCAATATGTCCCGCGTTGTACTTGGTACACGCAAGTTGAGCACGACGTGACAGAATGCTGAGTGACATGATTGACAACAATTCCGGTTGACGGTCCGTGATGAGTACAATCAGTGCCTGGCCTGCGACCATTGCATGCAAAGATTCGGAAGCCGCGAGATCCGTAGATTGCTGTACGAGGCCATCGTCAAGGACGGAACAGACGACAAATAATAATCATGAATAATAGTGTAAGGGTGAATAATAAAGGAAGCAAGAAAGTCGAACCATAGTGGAACCTAATATCCAGATGTCCCAGGGGTTGATCCTCACTGGAGCCACCAACAAGTCTTCACCGCCCGGACGGCCGCGTGAGGTTAGCTTCCAATGGGCGCGTCACCGTCATCAAATCGGGGGGTTTTCTGAGACTTTGGACGCGCAGCAGGCGTCGTGAAAGGAGAACCTTTGAGATGTTTGATGTGTGCCGTTGACATCTGGATGAGGCGGTCAAGGCTTGAAGGCGTCTTCTCGTGGCGAATTGATCTGACTCGCCGTCTTTCAGGAGTCGCGGGGTAAACGACTCGCTTGCTGAAAACTGCCAGGTTGATCCTGCCAGTCATAGCGATGAAGCAAGGCCGGCGTCTGCCATCTTACTCAATATCTGCTTCAATGGAGTCTCATGCCTGCCTGCCATGGTCTTGCGATGGCCACCCGGACATGCCTCATAAGATGATGGCACTTGGTTGGAAGCCTGTTCAAAGATAACAGCATGCCTTATGGGAAGGGCTACCTTTCCTGCCATGCCTGTTGTCGGGATGGCACGCACGAGAAATCCAATGCTCGCGAAGCTATTTCCGAGTTGTCGTATCTTTGGTGTCTTGGGCACGCCTGGGCAAATAATAATGGGCACAGGTCCTACCTGAAGCGGGCAGCTAGACGGCTGATGACGGCTTCTTAGGGTCGAAAATTGATGCTGCTCAAGGCCTGGTGGCCCTTCTAGGAGCCGGTAGAGAAGCCTAGTGTGCGTGAACGTCCCTACCTAGCTTTTCAAAGATGCTTGGCTGACTTTTTCGTCTGCGCGGCCTCAGGCATGTTATTAATTATTCCCAGTTTTCCATGAGATCAGCGCTTCCACGGCGAAGATTGCCAGGCACGCATCTCTAGCTATGTCCTTCGGCGACGGACCGGGACTGAAATGCCTTGGTTGTTCCCCTGTCTGGCGTGGGTGAAAAACCGTAAAACAGTGAGTAGAAGGGAGCATTTGACATTCTGATTGGCACACAAAACTAGTTCCGGTTCGCTCACCCGAGCTCTGAGGTCAGAACACGTTTGCGGATAGATTCTTGTCGAGATTGGCTCAAGACTTGCTTTAGCCAGTCCTGGGGATACAAACGGAGACAACCGAGTGGGCTACGCGCCAGCAGGTAAGCTTGTGTCGCAAGGTGAATCAGGCTGAGAAAGCATATGGAGTCACTCGTGCAATTGCGGATAGAACGACATCATATTATTGAAGGGGAGGGGCAGAATAATGATGGCATTTAGGAGAAGATATCCGTGCGGTGAACTTTTGTGTTCAGTACTACAGTAAGTAGTACTGTAACAGTCGTGAACAGTAGTCAGTCGTCGAATCCAGAAGGCGCACGCTCGCCAAATATAGAGAGTCTATGCTTATCAGCGATACAGAGAGTAAAGAGCCGTGGAGGTTACCTTTACGAGTACGGTTGCTTTTATCGTATTCTGGTCGCTGGGGAACGGGCAAAATGGTGAAGCATGAAGAATTGATTGGGTAGCAGGTAGCTCAGCCACATCTTCCCATGCTGGCTTCGGATGGGCTTTGCGAAAATTTCCTTCTGCCAGACATGGCTTCTTTTTAGCCGGCTCTGAGAGTTTTGGCGGGGGAGGCTTGGAGGCCACTGGAGGCTTATGGTGGCTCCCTGCGCATTGGGCACCGCACCCAGCAACCAGCAACCAGCCTGCACAAAAACCTGGAATGCGGCGCTCAGGCCATGATTAGCTGAGGTGCCTGAGGTCACTACTACCGCAAAGGTACAAATGTCGACGTTCATTCCGTTGCAACCCGCAACCGATCGAAGATGTCCGCTACCAGCAGTTATCGCATACTACACGATGCCTGCGGTATATCACATCTACACTGCTACAGAGTGTTGTGATCTGACAACAGTCAACCGGATGCATGTTTTTTCCCTCATAATATCTTGATGCGGTGCTGGGATTTCACTCTTGATGCCTATCGCATCCATCCCCAGTCAGTCAAATTCCTCCGATGCCACCCGCCACTCAATCCGACCCTCGTCTGGGTGATTTTGTTCGCTTGCGACATCAGAAGAGTGGAGGGGTACCATCTCTAGTTGGCTAGTAATAGTGTGTCGTATAGAAAAAAGATGCACAAGACAGGGACTGCATTTCCTGCTTCCTCGACGCTTCTCAATGGCATAGTTGATGACTGTCTGCACAGTAGAGCTCGCTTGTGGCATTTTGCGACACTTATCTTGTACTCGTACCAGCATCATCGGTCACCCCCACTGGAGTTGTATTTCGAGTCCCCGCCGTACTCCGTACTCGAGACGCCTGTTTCTATCATCTCACAGCATCCAGCATCCATCCCTACCACACAGTACACCAGCTCTTATCCAGTCCATTCCGACAACAACCTTGAAAGCTGGCAGGCCATCCTGCAGCTCCCATGTCTTCCCGTCTTTAGTGTCCTCTCCCATCTGTTAGCCGCATGAATGGTTTCGCCCGACCCAGAGTTTCTTCTTGACGCTTGATCCTTGCGCCACCCAGACTGTCCACTTTTTAGCTGCAGCACTACTCACCCTGGTCCTATCTTTTCTTCGCCTCTACGCTCGAGCCGCGCCCTCCACGACCAGAAACCCACCCATCGCCTACTGCTCGCCCACTCGATCCCTCACCCATCTGTCGCCCAGAGCCCACCGAAGATCTCAACTTACTGCCTGCCTACTTTGGTCCGCTCGGGACTCAACACCTTTGGCCTGCTCGCCAGCTTTTCCTTAGCCCATCAAATTTATCCTCTCCTCCATCAATCATATATCCTCCTCACCTTGACCTCCTCCTTTTCACCCTCTAGGCATCCGCCAGCCTAGTTGTCCCGACATTCGAGAGGAAGAGTGGGAAGTTGGAAAATAATCGAGGATTTGGTATTCCGACCAATTCAGTCGTCGGTCACCGATTAGCGAGCATACCCGGAACTGCGTGGGATATTTCTCAGCAACAAAGAAAACTGGGAAGGAACTAAATTCCCACAAGAGGAAGCATTGTCACGACATTGACCTTGTCCATCCGCACCGTCACGTCCTTGTGTGCAAGCAACGGAAAGACGAGTGATCGCTGTACGGTTGATCTCTGATCCCGTGGCGTGACTGGGCTTTTCCTGCACCTTATCCTGCACCTTGCAAACGCAACAGCCCAATCCACCTCGACAGGCTGCGTTCGGCACTGATACGGCCTTTTCGTTCCTGCTTCTTTCATCTTCTGTAAGTACCTTCCTCTACCACAACGCTGTGGCTTCGACCCGAATTTTGTGTTGGTCAACCAGGTTGGCAGACTCACTCGAACGTGGCTGCGCTCTGACAACCTTGCCCCAGCGATCATCGATAATCTCACGTCTCTCAATTACTGTTTCTCCGCCTACAACGCTCCTACCACCGACTATTTTTATTGTTCACAATGCTTTGACCGAATACTGACAATTCATTGTCCATATTAGACCAGCCTCCTCCCGCAACCCTCTTCAGCCCTCCTCGGGCTGCTCTTGATGAGCCTCGTAGCGTGCTCTATTTTGCAGCTCCCGGTTCGGGTTTAACAACCTCACAGCCGACCGAATGCCTTACACACCTCCTGCTCTGCAGTCACCGGCATCCTCCAAACAACCCAGTCCTACTCCGAGCAGGTCTCACTCATACATCAAAGGACAACTTCTTTCTCCGGAGCTACCGGCTTCATCCGTTCGTCCCAACCTTCCTCGATCCAGCGCGTCATCTTCATACCTATCGAAACATCGACGGAGTCCTTCATTAAATGAAGCAAGAAATGACGTTATTCACAACGGCGAGGCATACCAGGAGAACGGGATTCTGGATCCCTACGGTAGCATCCGGCAGTCGCCTCCGCCTGTGAACAATTCATTGGTACCTGCAGGGATGACAATCTCCCCGCCCGATTCCTCTCACAACTCTAGCGACGATGAAGAACCTCAGACCAGAGGTCGGGCGAGGGATCTCGAGGCAGACAATCTCGAGGCACTGCAAGCAGCCATCAGGTCAATAGAACAAAGAAAAACAGGCTCACCTAATCGAGGGTCGGCCAAGGACACAACCACCAAGATGGACTCTACTGCACCTAAAGTCGAAACAGCTTCATCAGATAATTCAACATCACAACGGCCTCCGCTGTCTCAAGAGGCTAGGAAGATATCTCACTCACGATCGTCCACCGACTCGAACATAGTCTTTGAGCCTCCCCTACCGCAGACCCCGCCTATCCTCTCTCGGACAGATACCGATGACAGTGATAGTGACGGTCCTCCAGCCGACCGCCCTCCGATGGTGCGAAAGAAATCCGGCGAACTGGTTCGCCCAGCTCTAAGACCATCCTCTCGACGGCGGCCTTCAAGTATGCCCGGAACACCAACCTACTCCAAGGCTGTGCACTTTGACTCTCACCTTGAACATGTCCGACACTTTCTGCAGGTTGATAGACCACTTGCCGTCAGTGCAGGTTCCTCCCCAGTCGAGAACTATGAGAGCGAATCCGAGTTCCCTTTCGGCTCTGACGAGTCCGGCGCTCGACCTCGTTCAAACGTTCCTGAATGGGATCTGGTCCTTCGGAATTTCGACGAGACCAATATCTCAAAGAAGTCCCAGGTCGTCTGCGTTGAGCGTATATTCCTCTCGTCCGACAACAAGAATCTCGTCGGTACTGTTTCAGTCCAGAATCTTGCCTTCCAGAAACAGGTAGTCGCTCGATTCACCTTCGACTATTGGAAAACCACTTCCGAAGTCGTTGCTGACTTCAACACTGATGTCCGTCGGAAGCCAAACCACGATGGCCGGGATCAGTTCAACTTTAGCATCAGGCTAATTGATCAAGCCAATTTGGAGAATCGAACTCTCTTCTTCTGTGTTCGCTATACTGTCAATGGCCAAGACTTCTGGGACAACAACAATAATCTCAATTATCAGGTTGACTTTACCAAGAAGTCGAAAGTCCAACACGCCAAAGATGGCATGCCTGGACTTGGTGCGAGGCCGGTGACTGCGCTGCCTCGAACTCGACAATCCCCACCTACCTCGTCTGGGCGACCAAAGAGCTTGCCATCGTCGTTGTCGTTTGACGATTTTGCGACCGGCTTCGACAACTTCGGCTTCCCATCAGCGGGTGTTCTAATGGGTGAACCCAAGCTCAAACTCAGAAGTCCACGATCGAAAACCGAACTGATTTCCGATCCACCATCGCGCCGGAAAGCAAGTGCTGGGCAAGCATTTGGAAATAGATATGACTTCAACTCGTCGTTGAACGCTGCCAAAAGTTCCGCCTTTGCCGCCTTGGGT
The DNA here is from genome assembly GCA_035928285.1 of Vermiconidia calcicola. Classification (NCBI taxonomy): domain Eukaryota; kingdom Fungi; phylum Ascomycota; class Dothideomycetes; order Mycosphaerellales; family Extremaceae; genus Vermiconidia; species Vermiconidia calcicola. The sequence goes on from JAXLQG010000007.1 coordinate 668,222, forward strand.
GACTATTCTGGCTTGACGACTTCGAGGGCAGATACAAAGTGGTCTTCTTCCCACGAAGTTCCTGCGAGCACTCCTGCGAAGAGCGTCGCCATTGCTCCACCCAAGCATGACATTGGCGTCAATGGTTCAATCACTGGAGCTTCTATCGATGCTCCAGCTGTTGCTCCTATGACATCCAAGCCTGCTGCTCTGGTGCCAGAGAGACCATCACTTACCTCTGAATCCTATCAGGATCTCGCGATGAAGGAGCTCGTGGAGAAGAAATTCTGCTTTGTAGGTGCCCCGAAAATGAGCCAAGGGGAGGGTGCCGAAGTCAAGACACATTGAGTGCTAATTCATATTCCAGTTTGGGACAACCGGGGCAACAAAGCAGGTTGACCCACTCAAGCCTGCTGCTCTGAGTATGGTCGATGGTGCTGCTGACTATACGTCCGCGTCGGATGTGAGTGCCGATGATACCCCTCAATCCGGGCATTCATCTGGCTCGTCAACTCCCACACCACCTCGGAGTATGTCGCCTACTCCTTCATCTCAGTCAGTTAGAAGGACGGGTTCCTACCTTGGTCGAGCACCCTCGCCAATGGCACGATCGGGCTCATACTTTGGCTCTCGATCCCAATCGCCAGTCCTCTTCGGATATCCTTATCGCTCATCGTCACAACATAGCTTGATGAGTGAAACGCCAACTCCAACGGCAATTCGAGGCTAGTCATCGCTTCGATCAGCTGCACAGCTCCTCGCCGAGATGTCTTGCACATATTTGCATTCAGCGATGTCCGCTTGATGCTTCTCTTGGCCAAAAAGAACTCTCAACAACTCGGTTATTTGCCTCTTGAGACATGCACCATGAAGTAAATGGCCTGCATCATGGGTTCAGGCGGTCTGAACATGTGATTTTGTCTGCTGTTCCTTTAGCGCTCAGACAATACGTTCTTGCGTCATTTTCCAGCATTGTCAGGTTTCAACGGCAATTTTCTTTTCGAACGGTGTTGACACGGGTTATGTTCCTACACTTTGTTAATAGACGCGACTTTTGATTTTGGTAAAACATTGGCGAAAAGCGTCGATGGGCAGAGTGATGAGGTTGATGGCGACTCGGTGGCCAACATCCTGGTATCGGGATTGTCGACTGAGGTAGACTTCCTCAGGATACTCTTCCAGTTGGTGTGCCACTTTTCATGTTTCCGGCGTTGGTATCGGATGCTCCGGTAGAGGGAGCATGGGAAGGCATGGGTCGGTTGAGTGAGGCGGGTGCGACGAGTGACATGCATGAGTCCAAGATTGAGATGCACTAAAAGTATGCAGTACTAGTAGCCTTAACAAATATCTTGCCTCTGACCATCTATCTTCCTTCCAAATGGTCGCGATCTGTTTTGCGTGGACGGTGGTCGGCGTGGATGTGTGATGGACATTGCCCAGAACCCTGAATGTCCATAAGGAGAATAGGGTGCGGTACGGGGCGGCGCGGTCGCCAGCCTTGTCGATAAGGCAAGCAGTGCATGCCGGCAGAATTGTTCGAAGACGTGGTGGATAATCGATTGAGCAAAGTAATCCTCGGTCCAAGATGTGATGGATGCGGTTGTGCTGCGATGCGCCGTCCGGCAGCATGGCTTGGATGCGACCGAAAGGGTGGTGTGCACACAGCCAGGTCAGCCGTGTCGAGGCTGAGAGGAGATTTCCGAAGCGCATGGTCCAATTTTCAGTTCGTATGGCACACCTCACACCTTTGTATGTGCCATGAGCGTGCAGTGCGCAAAAAGGGAAGGGAAGATGTGAGAGAAGGAGAAAAAACACATCAGGGGGGTGGTTTGAGCAGGCACAGAGAGAGAACCCAAATGGCCGTGACGATATATACCCATGAGGATCGACCCCCTAGGTACGAGGTAAGGGCCGGACGGGAGGGTTTGTCAAGGAATGTTCGGAAGTGCCAGGTACAAACGGCCAGGGTCCAGAAAATGAGGACCTGGGCGAACTCGGGACATTTCTTATTGGCGATTTGGGCATCCCAGTGGCCGGGGAACAAGGAAAGGTCGCCTGTGATTGACAGGGGATGCAGTCATGAGTTGCCCAACGTGGTTCAGTAGGCGTCGAATGATGGAATCCGTTGGAGCGTTCCTGGAATTTGAGCCACTTGTATGATGCCCATTTGTACCGGTTGTCCCTTGTTCAGGGGGATGGTTCCAGGCAGGGGGTTCCGAATCAGGGTTCAAATCAGGATCGACGTTGATAAAAGCAAGACAGGGCTGATGGTGATGGTGATGGTGTGTGGTGTGTGTTGTGTAGTAAGTAGGCAAGCCTGATAGGCACCACGAACTTGAAGGGGGTGTGTGTGTGTGTGTGTGTGCCAGGTGTCATCGGGTTGCTTCTTCGTGATAGGAAGTACGGGGGTCTCCTTGTGGTGTTGTTGGACGGCCTGTTTACTGTGTACTGTGTGTACTGTGTGTACTGTGTAGAGAGCTAGGGAATGCCAGGGAGCGAGAAACGAAAAAAGGTAAATGGAATGCTTCTCTGCTCGCTCGGAGGTTGGAGGGCGAACAGCCGGTATTTAGGGAGAAGAGAAGAGAAGCGGTCGGGCAGCCACAGGGCAGGCAAACACACTGCTGTGTACTACGAGTACAAAAGAGGAACGGGCGAGGACGGATACTAAATTAGTACTGTGTTGTTAAGCTGTTCCAGAGACTTACTTCCCTTTCCGAGACGTGGGCGGAATTAATACTAATTAAAATCGACTTGTCAAGTTGACGAGTACCACATATGGAGTACACGTATATTTTCTAGGCATTATTTCCCTTGTTTGCGACTTGTGGCCAGACCATTCCTCATCAGTCGGGCGAGCCAATGGACAGAATTGAAATTAGACCCAGACACCCAGCTCGCCAGGTTTGAGCCTTTCTTGTGCCCGCGTGACCATGTTTACACACTGACACAAGTACCTTAGTACCTTAGTACACAGTATTATTGCGGATGGTGAAATTGGGCGCTGTCGTTAACCCACGGAATCTGGCTCGTCTGTAACTCGGATGGGGACTGATGATGGACCTCGGTGAGATCTGGACCGCTCCAGCTTTTTAGGGCTTTTTTAGGGCTATCGTGGGCTCTATGGGGGGAGACGGTGCTGTTGCGGTGCCTGACGATCCACCTTGGCTTTGCAAATTTGCAACTGCCGAACCGTCCATGTTGTTTCTTGTACCTATTCACCAAAATCGCGGTAAAGGAGACTTCTTGGGTACCTTTTAGGTACATCCAATGAAGGTACCTAGGTACTTGGCCTGGACCCTGGTGAAGCCTACCAAGGCTGTTTTCCCTCTTGCTGCGTCTCTTCCTCCGCCTTTTCTTGCTTTAACCTGCTCCGCTTTTTGTATGCCCGCGTGATCTGCTCGTGGTGATTTGGGACTTTTCTCATCCACTCGGCGGGAATCCAGGGTTCGGCTGGGTCAGCAGGTGGGCAGGCGAACCCGGCTAACGGCAATGAATTGCAAATTGTCAGAGCCTAGAGGCCAGCTTTGCCGTTTTCGGGTTCACGAGCATTGCCTCAGGCGCCCGCTAATGCATCAACACCCGGGTCTCACTTTGCTCGGTGCTATTGAGTACAGACTCCAGAGTTAGGTAGGGAATAATGCGGCGCCGTCAGGACCGGCGGTGTGAGAGGTGTTGTCACCTGTCCACGAGGGCTGCCGGCGAGGGAAGGTTTGTCTTTCAGCTATGAAAACCTCCTTTTGGAAGCAAGGCTACGTTGATTGAGCAGAAAGGGCCTTTCAAGATCTTTGATCTCTGGGTACTGTCTGCCTCAATTCTTATGTGCTGTACGGAAAAGACATCTTCTGGGATTGGTCATCCTGGCACCGGAACTCTCCGTAGGCGGTACGGAAATTCCTGGAGAACTAGGGTCCAAACTAGGCCATCACTCGACCGATTCCAACAAACTGTCTCCAGCGTCCTAGAGATCGGAAAGCCATCGCCTATCCTCTTCTTGTTCCCATATGTGAGTGGACGATTGACTCCTTGACAAACTGTGGCAGATCATACGCAAAGGACGAGCCTACACAGGACAACCTTGATTGATCGAGACGCGGTGGTTGGATTGCTTTTTACCTAGATACAACAAGCTCGATGCGACTGCTTACTCCAGGAGGCGCAAAAAAGACAACATGTTAACATTCGGCCCGCCATGCCCTCCTCGATCCACAATATGGGTCCCCTCGACCCGGGTTCCGAATCTGCCACTCCCACAACTTCTTAGGTTGCAACCAACAGCATTCTGGTCTGGCCGTTCAGAGCTTTGCATAAAACTCATCTTTCTCCTTCAATGCTTGCATCAAATCCCGAGCCCATTCCTTGGGATGCGATGCAAAACTTACATGCATGCCCGGCAGCAGGGCAACCTTCAGCCCGAGCCTCTCCCCAATCGCCACGTTCGCCCGGACATGCAGCGCCTCGCTGTTTGAGTCACGACCATTGGCTAGGAGCAGCAGATGCTTGTGCTTCTCCAGCAACTTGATGTCGAATTCATGAACGGGATACTGTAAAAATTCCCGTTCGAACCAATACATAGTGTTGAACTTGACATCGGGTGTCGGCATAGAGAACCCTCTCGTTAGGGCTGGCTTCTCGGCACCGGCTTTGACCATGTCGGCAAACTTGTCTATGGCTGGAGCCACACCGGATTTGCGGTAGGTGTTGTATATGTCATTCTGGATCTTCCACAACTCCTCGCAGTCCGGCAGGAATTTCATGGCCGGCGGCTCGTGCGGGATCACAGTGCGAATCACATCTGGATGGATGCTGAGAAGTTCGAGGGACACGATGGCACCGGAGCTGTTGCCCAGGACAGTGGCTGTTCCGTCTCCGTTGTTGTCGCTCGATAGATGCTGAATCAGGCGCCTCGCATCGTCGACGTCGGTCTCGAGACGATGTTCATAGTCCTGGGCGCCGATCAGATGACTTCGTGAAAAGCCACGGCGGTCGTAGAGGGCGACGGTGAAGTGAGACTTTAAATGCTCGGCGAGCATGCGCCATAGGTCGCATGAGCCGTTGCCGCCGGGGATCAATAGCAGCAATGGGCCGCTGCCGACGGTCTCGTAATAGAGCCGTGCTCCTGGGACATCAAGGTGGGACATCTTTTGGTCGACCCGAAGTGTGTTGTGGAAGGTGTCTTGGTGTTTCGTTCAGGGACGGTGTTGGCTTATGATCTCGGTGATGGGATACTGGCGAGGGGGCGAGAACCTTGGAAAGACATGAAAGAGATTGATATACCAGACCGCATGACGCGTAGAAAGTATTGAGGAGGTTTAGGGTCAGTCAAAAGGCGGGGGGAGGGTCAGCAACAGCTTACTTGTGGTGGGACATTGTCGACATTGCCAGGGGTCTGGAGGTCCCGTCTGTGGCCTTCCGAAGTGTGACTAAGTAATTCGGCCCCCTTTTCGGAGGCTCGTATCATACCGACTACGAAGTCTAACAAAAGATCAAAGAGGAGAGGGAACATCCACGGGCCACCAAGCAGTCAGAAACAAGGCATACCGTGCCACATGAACTGGCCAAAGAAGAATCGCTATCAACCGTGTAGATGCTACAATTTCATCGACTGTACTCCGTACGTCGAATTACGTTCGTGATTGTTCTCATTGAAAAGGCTTCCCTCCGTTCTCGATGTACTTGGCCAGCTCCGCGAAGACGCTCTGGATCTGGGCACTGTCAAAGAACTCCTTGACCTCCCAGACCTTTTCTCCATCCTCGGTCATTTTCAGCATGATGGTCTGCTCGGCCTCGTAGGCGCCTAGAACCGTCTCGGCGCTGCTCCTCGCATATAGGACGACTTGATTTGTTTTGGGGTCGACAACAGTCTCGAAGATGGTGACGCGAAAATCCTTGAGGTATGGCATGACCATGCCCGTGTAGTATTGTCGATATTCCTCGTTGTCCATTTTCGGCCGGTCGAGAGATGTGGGCAAGGTGTAGTACGTGCAGTTGGAGGCCCGAGGGGCCATGATGGCCTCGATGTCCCATAGTTCATAGCCCTTTATGATGGCGTGGGCGGTTTTGAGAAGTTTGGAATATTGCTGGTCCATTCTGGTATGTTTTCACTTTGCCAGTGATGATAGGTACCTGGGGTACGTGTGCGTGGGTTCATAGTTTCCTTCGTGAGGTACATACTCCGGACGAGTCTCCGTACTTATGGTTGCAATCTTCTTCAGGCCACCCAGCATAAGGCCAGGTTTGGGGTCTGATCGGGACGGGTCTACGGAGTAGAAATATCCGTGTTGTCTATACCCTAAAGCATGGTAGGTAAGCATTAGAGTATACGTAAGCGTCAGGCACATCCAAGGCGGACGGAATTCGTCTGCATGCGGGAGGTGATGAGAGGAAAATTGGAGCAGGATGGTCCTCGTATGAAGGAGAGAACTTAGCCTCGCTCGCTCTTTGGTCAGTTTGAGGCCGAGAAAGCGACCAGTGGTCTCGTAGCATATGTGCGTGTCGAGTACGGACGCGCAGATGTTTTGACATCCTCGCAATCCGAGCCCAGTGAGGCAAGTCTACTAACTTAGATTAAGGTGGTCAAGATATTTCGTATGCCCACTATGCCTCCTGTCGAGCTGTCTTGCTGTGTTAGATGAAGACACCTGCACGGAGCAATGGTTCGCCGTAGCGGCCAGAGGAAAATCGTCAATGCTTGGCACTAAAATGACATCAAATGACGGAATATTTCGACTTGGGATATATCCAATATTTTTCGTGGCGAAAGAGACCAAGGCCGACCACAGTACCTTCCAGGGCCACATTGTGTCGAACTTTAAACTCAGTATGGCGTCTCAGAATCCACCGAGCGATACTGTCGCGGACTGGCAAACCAGTGGCGTAGCTGATGGCCAGGCGCCCACGCATACATACGTGCCAAACCGTGGCTATCAGAACAGTGACGCCGCTGGCTCCCGCCGGAAGCTAGCACCAGGCCAGTTCGTTCAGGACGACGACGAAGAAGAAGAAGATGAAAACGACGAGGAAGAAGAATACGACGATGACCTAGATGATGACCACCTGCTAGACCCCGAAATGCTGGCCGAATCCAACCCATCCGATCTTACCAAGTCATATAATCGCCAGCGACGCCTCGAACATGCCGCTAGCGACGCCAAAGTCCCGTCTTGGCAGTATCCCAAATCCAACCCTCAAAGATCCGCCAAACCGGACATGGGCGAATTTGGCTACGGGATAAAGAAGCTCAAGATCGAGGGGCCGGAATCCTTACCGACGGGCCCATCCAAAGGTAAAGACAAATCCGACCGTGCCACGTCCGAGCAGGTCCTCGATCCCAAGACCCGTCGCATACTCTTCCAAATGATCAACTCAGGGATCGTGTCCGAAATCAACGGCACGATATCCACCGGCAAGGAGGCAAACGTGTACCACGCTGTGTCGGCCTCGGACGATCCAGAACAACAGCCAGACACCCAAGTCGCGATCAAGGTGTACAAGACGAGCATCCTCGTCTTCAAGGACCGGGAGAAGTACGTCACTGGCGAGTTCCGGTTCCGCAAGGGGTTCAACAAGGGCGACAACCGAGCCATGGTCAAGCTGTGGGCGGAGAAGGAAATGCGCAACCTCAAGCGGATCCATGCCGCGAAGATCCCGTGTCCGGAACCACTCTACCTGCGCAGACATGTGTTGGGGATGAGTTTCATTGGCGACGCGAAGGGCAAGGCTGCGCCGCGATTGAAAGATGTTGTATTCGAAGACGAGAATCCTGCGGCGAGATGGCGCGGCGTGTATGTCGACGTGTTGGCGTACATGAGGATCATGCTTCATGTTTGTAAGCTCGTGCATGCGGATCTGAGCGAGTACAACATCCTGTTCTATCAGGGCAGGCCGTGGATCATTGATGTGAGTCAGAGTGTCGAGGGGGATCATCCGCGGAGCTTGGACTTTTTGAGGATGGACATCAAGAACGTCAGTGACTTCTTCAGGAGGCAGGGCGTGAATGTGCTGAGTGATAGGAAAACTTTCGAGTTTATTACGGCGCAACCACAGGCAGCCAACGGTGGAGGAGATGAGACGGGACTACTACGAATGGACGTGTTGGCAGCGGAAGTCGATAAGATCATGGCGGAGAGAAAAGAAGGCGAAGAAGAGGACGACGAGGTGGCGAATGAAGTGTTCAGAAAGCAGTACATTCCCCAGACGCTGGATGACGTGTACGACGCAGAGAAGGATGCCGAGCAGATGAAGACGGCAGGACGGGATACTTTGGTGTACAAGGATCTACTTGCGCCGACGAAGCGTGAGGAGCAGGAGAAGAAGCAGGAGCAGGAGCAGGAAGACGACGCGTCGTCAGAGGGGGGCGATCAAGACGAGACTCTAGGCGCGCCCTTACAGCGAGTTGAATCTCATTCGCCTCAGGGGTCGGCGGATGAAGATGAGAACTCGGATGCTGCGTCGGATTTCAGCGACTCCGAGGGTGATGGAAGGCCGCGGGGGAAACGGTTCCAGGATAAAGACGAGAAGCGCGAGCACAAACGCAAAGTCAAGGAGGAGAAGAGGGAGAAGAGAGCGACGAAAATCCCCAAGAACGTCAAGAAGAAGCTGGTCAAGGAATCTTCGAGGCGGAAATAGGTCGTCACAAATGTGCAAGCTTTCGAAGTGCGAACAGCAACACCACCGGCTATCAACTTCGACTTTGCCACTTTCTCTTTCTTTTGTCGACAGGTTTGGGCCAGCTAACACACTTCTACCTGGGACTCAGGCTACGAGCCGAGCCGAGCTGGAAAACGTAAGACTTTTGCGGTGGTTGACGGACCGCCGCACCGCATCTTTGACCCCGGGCCGAACTTTCAAGGAATGTCTGTGTGTGGCGGAGGAAGTCGAGCCTACTAGTGTAGGGGACTACCCTGCTCTGCCTTGTTACTCGCGCCGCCCATGGGACCGTCCTGTCGTGTCCTGTCCTGTCCGCTTCAAATACGACCGCAACAGGAGCCGGTTCCAACCAAAGTTTCAAGTTCAGACGTCCAGATGTTCAGATTCTGGCTCTGGTTCCGGTTCAACGGCCACGAGTTCGAAGAAGAGATGCCAATGGGTTCTCAAATTTGCCCTTGACGAGGGTCAGGGTACGCAGGACGAAGTAAGTACTTATACAATATCCTCCACACCAAGCAACACCTGGCATGCCACATGAAGACACCATCACACACTTGATATGATACCCAGACCGGCGGGAAGGTGGTCAGACGGCCGTGTTTTGCCCTAAACACAGCCTCGCACCTCCCGCCGGTCTTGTCCCTTGCTCACAATATGTGGATTCGGGGGTGGGTAATGAACAACAAAGAGAGCACTGAAAACCCCATCCGATTATTCGTCTCAATTTTCTACAATGTGTACTCTGCCCGGGCAGTTATAGCTGACCATATTCCCATCTAGGCTTCCCGAAGAACACGAATATAAAAGTGTCCGTATCACCTCCCTGTTTTGAACCTCCTTGCCGCGTCTTCCACCGTCTTCTGCGGCAAGTCCGGCACGCTGGCATCGAATCCATCCTCATCGATCCTATGGATCTCAAATCGTGGTGGCAACGCATTCACTCCAGGCCAAATGTCTCCCGGCAGGAACTCGCCCAGATCATCTCGAAATTGCACCCTCAACTGTCGATCCTGCTCATACATCTGCTCCAATTGAGAATGAGCCTGGGCAATCACTCGCTCCATCTGCTTCTTCGTCGCACGGCGTCGGTCCACTTCAATAATCAAACCGTCATAGGCATGCAGAAAGTTGGCATAGTAGCTGCAAAGTTCTTCCATGCCACCAATGCCATCTTCGATCTTAGCTTTCTCTTCATTCCATCGACTTGCGCGTCGTGCCGTTTCCGCCACATAGCCCGAGAGACGACCCGATATCTTGTCCATGAGTCGGAAAGCTGTAGCGACGTCCGCGTAGGCATTCCCTTGCCGCTCGCGCCATTGGGTGATTCTGTCCAGCTGGGCTTCCATCTCGGCGTGGCGGTTTTGTAGTTCCATGACCACTTCGTCGACTTCTGCCGCGTCGTTTTCCAGCACTTGGAGCATCTCCAGACGTTCTTCTTCATTCATAGGCTGTGTGGGGGCCTGGAGTTCATCCATACCCATGCCGACTGCTTCGGAAAGGTCTTGGGCGTTGACGTTCATGGTCTGTACCACGGCTTGACCGCCTCCTTCGGTATGTTTGATGGCGGTGACGCAGAGATCGAAATGCCTGACCAGACTTTCTAGTCCTTGTGCCATTTCTGTTGCATGGTGTTCGAGGATTGACAAGCTCATAGGAATAGTGGGTTGTTGGAGTTCACTTTCGAGGACTGACTCTTCGGCTCGGTTAACGAGGACTTCATTGATGGACTGCAAATCCTCCTCGAGCGTCTGGATTGACTGGTTGATCTCGTGCTGGTTGTCCTCGACATTGTCTATAGCCGCTCTCATAGCCTGTTTGATGTTCTCGACGCCATTGTCGTCGACAAAGTCATGTAAAGTGTCCTTAGCTGTGACGCTTTGTGTCCCCGTGGTGGACCTGAAGGCCTCCTCGATGGTGGTTACTTTCAGCGAATCTATGCATTGGAGAAGTCTTGCGCCGGTGTCGTCCAACTCTTTGATGATGGCTTGGAAATCTTGTTGGATTGCTTGGGCAGCTGACTCGAGTTCGAACTGCACGCCACGCAAGATCTTCAATTGTGAGGCTACGGAGCGACGAAGGTAGGTCGTCTTTGCGAGGAGCGCGGTGGTAGACTCGATTGAGGCACGTGCTTCGGCGAGGATGGATGTGGCTCGATGGACGAGAGTGATGCTGCCCAATGAGCGTTTGGATGCCACTAGGTGTGAGACAATTGTGTCGACAGTCGCTGGAAGACTAGTGCCTTGCAGGGAATGGGATGGGGAGGAGCGAGCAGATGGCTGTTGAGGGGAGTACGGGGATTGCGCCATGCCAGGGAAGAGTGAGGAATCAGGCGTCTATCCAAGGCTTGGTGATGCACAGAGCCATCTTCGGAAGCGGGAGACTTTTCGGATGCCGATGCCCTTGCTAGCTCGACATGCTATCTCATAATGGAACAGACACGAACAGGTACTCGTATGTCCGCAGCAGCACTGGAGTTGATGGCCACTCAGAGATCCAGGGGCGTTTGGTTCTAGAAGCGTAAACAAGGGGGAAGCCGAGAAGCAGTGGCGATCGTTTGGACGTCAAAGTTTGGTCTGGTGGTTCTGATGGTTCTGACAAATGTCTATTGTGTACTGTGTACAAGTGGATGCGGCCGTTTGATGGATGGTTCGAGATGGTGAAGGACATGGTGGAAATGGCGTGCGAAATGATGCCATCGCAATACAGAAATTCGGCGCGGACGGAGCCTTCCAACGTCCTTCCCCGCGAGCTGGATTGGCCAATAGGAGGCTTTATATCTGCCTCAATCCTTCCCTCAAAATCACACGACTCAGCTGCGGTTCGAGGATTGCCGACCGCCCGACGTCCAACTTTTTGCCCTCTTGCACCATCCTACACCGCTGGCACACCACCAATTCTGCTTGAGATAGACCTCCTCTGTCGTACTCTTGCATCCTGTCACGTTGCACGAATCCTCTTCAGTATACTACTTTCCTAGATCGCCTCTCAGACGCCATACAACAGCCCCAGAATCAGGTCACACGAGTGAGTGATAACCGAGACACCAAACTGGCGGGCCCAGGACGACATGCGATATACCCTCCTTCGAACACCCCCAACGAACTCACTATGCCATTTGACCTGGTAGAGAAGCACTCAAGGCATTCACTGGTCGGCACGGAATGGGAAGAGCCGGCTAGGAAGAGGTTGCGCCACAACCCAATCGAAGAGGAGGACTACCATGAACACACCGCACATGCTGAACATCTCCAAGATGCCTCAAAGGACAAGAGCATCACCATCCAGTCTACTGCAAAGCATGCTCGACAAACCGTCGCTCCTTTCCTGGCAAAACACATCCCTTCCCAATATGCCCCGCTCGGCAAGAATGGCATGCCACCAGGCGAAACCAAAGACCCCAATTCCAAATTCTGTTATCGCCATACACCGGACATGTTGTGTCGCCGACAGGCAGATGAACCATCGATGGACAAGCTACAGAAGGACTTGGATGCGCTGTCACAAGAAGATCGCCAAGGCATAGTCCAGGTCTGGTCCTTGTTCTCTGCTGCACCCTCCAAGCATCGAAACCTCATGTTGCAAGGAATTCTCGCTCAGTGCTGCTTCCCACAGCTATCATTCCTCTCTGCAAACGTCCAGAAACTCATCCGCATCGACTTCGTGTCAGCACTACCTCCCGAGGTCGCTTTTCGCATTCTTTGCTTCTTGGATACCACCTCTTTATGCAAAGCAGCACAGGTGTCGCGCAGGTGGAGGCAATTGGCAGACGATGATGTGGTTTGGCATAGGATGTGTGAACAACATATCGATCGAAAGTGCACAAAATGTGGATGGGGTCTGCCGCTGCTTGAGCGAAAGATGCTGCGTGCGTCGAAGAGACAAATTGAGCTCCGTGCAGCTTTCAGTCTCTTGCGTGACTCTGATTCTGCGAGCTCATCCCAAGCCATCGAGAACCGTTCGGAACCCTCTGCTGCGGTGGACGATGAAAGTCATCACGATTACTCTGATCTCGAGAAGTCGTCGGACGGTCGCCTTTCGCCGGTGACGATGCGAAGACCTCCATTAGGAACGACAGAAAGCGAGTACAGAAGGACGAGACCTTGGAAAGACGTTTACAAGGACAGATTCAGGGTTGGAACCAACTGGAAATACGGTCGATGCAGTATCAAGATATTAAAAGGTCACTCTAACGGCGTCATGTCGCTTCAACTGTGCGACAATATCCTGGCGACGGGATCGTACGATGCGACAATCAAAATATGGGACCTCGACACCGGTGCAGAGCTGAGAACACTCCGAGGCCACACAATGGGTATCCGCTGTTTACAGTTCGACGACAACAAACTCATCAGTGGCAGTCTCGATAAAAGCCTCAAAGTTTGGAATTGGCGAACCGGAGAATGCATGGCCACATACAACGGCCACTCTGAAGGCGTTGTGGCCTTGCACTTCGACTCCAATATTCTTGTGTCTGGTTCGATCGACCACACCGCTCGAGTGTGGAATTTCCAGGACCGCTCGGTTTTCACACTCCGCGGACATACCGACTGGGTCAATAGCGTCAAGATCGACACCGCTTCACGCACCATATTCACCGCGTCCGACGACTGTACTGTCAAGCTCTGGGACCTAGACACCAAGAAATGCATCCACACATTCGAGGGCCACGTCGGCCAGGTCCAGCAAGTTCTGCCGTTGCCGCCCGAGTTCGAGGCCGAAGCGGAAGCGGAAGAAGACCAGGATCAAGGTTCGGACCCAGGAAGTCCAGATAGTTATGCCACCATTCCATCCGACCACGGCATGCAGTCTATGGGCATTGATCATGTTGGGCTGTTCTCCTCGCAGCCCGCTCGTCCACAGCCGCCGCGGTACATGCTTACTTCGGCACTCGACTCGACGATTCGGCTGTGGGACGTGCACTCGGGACGATGTATACGAAAGTTCTTTGGGCATGTCGAAGGCGTGTGGGCCGTCGCGGCGGACACACTCAGGTTTGTGTCCGGCGCCGAGGACAGGATGGTCAAAGTGTGGGATCCGCGGACGGGAAAATGCGAGAGGACTTTCACTGGGCACGCTGGACCAGTGACGTGTATTGGACTGAGTGATAGTCGGATGTGCAGTGGTGGCGAGGATGGCGAGGTTCGTGTTTATAACTTTACTGCTTGATCTGGACTTGAAGCGAGCCTTTCTGTGGTTAGGTTGGTTGCGGCGGAACGTCTGGCGCTTAGGTACGGTATCTTCCTATACGGATTTAAGGATGGATTGGGCTGGGGAGCATGGTGTCCGGTACGGGATATTGTCTTTGTCGGAAGTCCATGTTCGAAGATACCATTGGTCAGAGGGCACGTTATTTTCTTACAATGTTGGGGTCATCCTGTGTATTGGTCTCTATCCATCTATTCTATGTCGTGGTCGGGAAGGTAGACAAAACATAATGAGGAAGATACTTCATCTACGAACCGAACATGATGTGATGATTTTTGTGATGTTCAGGTGTGAGAGAGAGAGCGATCTGGTCGGCGCGCAAGGTCATAAATAGAGAGCCGTCTCTATGCGCGCTCATTGTTGGTGACTTTGGTCTTGTGGTGTTGTGAGGGATCCAGCACACATTACTCAGGTACCTTGTGCACTGCTCTACGTAAGCCAGATCCACCGGAGAAAGAGGGATCAGACAGATATAAATCAGAACTAGAATTAGCCGGACCCTGTGGATGTGCCACATACTGTATGTAACAACCCATCCTAACGCCCAATGTTATAGCATACCGGCCTCGTTCGTGACACAATACCACATCACTCATGCTCCCCGTACAAACATAAACCGAGCATGTCCAGCTTACTCGTTCATAAAAAACCAACCAAGAGCCTCCCATTCGAGCTCAATGACGAAAACAAGACAGAGCAGACACCGGAGCAAAGGGGGAAAAACGTCCTTTGGGGTGGAACGAGACCAATAACTCAAATGCCAGTAATCCTCCTGACATTCCTCCGTCCACCTTCGCCGGTAACCTGGACTTTGCCCTCCTGTTCCAGGGCTCTGAGCACCTCGGAAAACTCGGCGCCTTCGATCTCGACTGTACTCCCCTCGCTGACTTTCCTGTACAAGTCGGCATACCTCGCGGCGCCACCACTCCTCACCCCCGCGTCGTCATCGACGGCGCTGAGCACCGCACGCTTGAGATCCTCTTTCCTACGGCGATCGCTCGCACTGCCGCCCTCCGAAAGCAGACCCATATCGATCAGTCCCGTGCGGGCGTCTGTCGCGCTGGCCTTGATGGCGGACTTGATCAGGCGCACGGCCTCGGCGACGTCTGACTCGGTGACGGTGTGGGACAGGCGCATCTTGGCGTGCGCCTCGCTCAGCCGGATCATGCTTTCGAGTTGACGCGTTGTCGCGGTGATGCGGCGATCGGAAGCTTGGATCGACGAGCCCAGGCTGCGCATTTGGATGTACGCGTCGACCAGGGCTTGGGAGGCGGTCGGCGTGAGAGCCGGGTGGATGTTGGTGCGCGCGTAGGATATGTATGCTGTTAGGAATTCAACGGGCTATATTTTATAGGGGGTTGGCCCCAACGTCAGCACATTGTAGAACGATTAACAAGAAAGGAATGAACATGGAACCTGAAGGCGGCTGTTTTGAGGGGGGTGAAACTTACAAGAACCTCCTCCCTGGACGCATTTTCCGGCGTATCTTCCAGGTACATTCCGACCAAGTGCTTGGCGAGCCGACGGTCATTGACTTCGTCGATGCGATCCAGCACGAGATAGACGAGGTCGAAACGTGACAGCAGTGTCGGCGGGAGATCGATGTTTTGCGGGACGGGCAGGTTCGGGTTATATTTACTCCCAATGGGATTGGCCGAGGCGAGAATACTGGTCCTGGCGTTGAGGGTGGTGATGATACCCGCTTTGGCGATGGACACTGTTTGTTGTTCCATGACTTCGTGCAGGACCGAGCGGGTGGATTCATTCATCTTGTCGAACTCGTCGATGCAGCAGACGCCACCATCTGAGAGGACGAGGGCACCGGATTCGAGGACGAGTTGTCTCGATTCCGGATCGCGCGTCACATATGCTGTCAGACCGACCGCAGACGAACCCTTGCCGGAAGTGTAGACGCCTCGAGGTGCGATCTTGTGGACGTACTGAAGCAGTTGGGACTTGGACGTGGACGGGTCTCCACACAGCAGGACGTTGATGTCGCCTCTGTATTTGGGACTTCCGCCTTTCTCGAAGGACTTGTTGGTTCCGCCGAAGAGTTGCAGGAGAATGCCCTTTTTCACGTCGTCGAGTTCGTAGATGCTGGGCGCTAGACTTCTTGAGAGGATGTCGTACACGTCGTCTCGGCCTGCGATCTCCTGGATCTTGGCTTCTTCTTCGGCTGTGATTTTGCGGGTTTGTTCGGCGTCGCCTGCGACTTGTTCGGAGAGCTCTTGCTCGATGGTGGATGCGTCGATGCCTAACTTCCGCTTATCCACTTTTTGAACATGCAGGACATCGACATATGTCTTGAACAGAGCTTTGACTGTTCTTTGGCGTGGGTTGATGCGGACGGGGTTGCTTCTGAAAATTCCAGTCACCTCAATGCGGTCACCGGCTTTGCAGACATCCACCAGCTCGTCATACACGCAAAGAGATACGCTGTGAGGCGTCTGTCCATCTGGGACCGAGTCTGGTGTTTCTTGTAGCTTGATGACCTGCTTGTCTGCGAAGACACATCGGTTGTGAACGATTTCCATGCTGTCCCTCGATTTGCAAGCAGTTCGAGGGCATTCTGTCGGTTCGGCGATCTTGCCACGATCGATGGATACGTACGTGGTATGCTTGCAGACGGTGCACTTGAAGAATGCTTCCTTCATGTCTGGGATGACTGGAGTGGCTCGAATGACAAGGCCCTTGATGGCAATGAGTTTGTCAATGTCTGCTGGATCGAGGTCCCGCATGTTGACGGTCTTGTCCAATCCGAATGGCAAGACTTTCCAAGGTCGAATTTCCGCTTCCTCGACCAGATCAGGGATTGCGTCTGCAGCAGGGGTAGCGGTTGGTGTAGCAGCACTACCCAGATCTGATGGTGGTAGCGGAGGCATTGAGCTTCCATTACGGGCCCGAGAAGCAGTTGCATCATTGCGTGCTCTTTGCAGCTCCTGCATCTCCTTTTGCGCAAGCTCAACCATGACATCCTTGACGCACTGGTCCATTAAAGGGATGATTTCTTGTGGGTATGCTTGAAGTTGGTGCCATAATTTCAAGGTCGCTGGATATGCTTTGAGGTTGCGGGCATCCAGGTTCAGCCCGTGAACACCCAATTGTCGCATGTTTTGTAACATTTCAAGGTACTCTTTCTGGTCCCCAGCAGCTCCTAGGGCCCCTGTTTCTTCCTCGGAAGCCCCATCAGCCCACATTCGGTATTTCTTTGCGAAGTTGTAGAGAATGTTCTTGAACGATGACATAGAATCAACAATGGAAATGTTTGTGCCCCATATAACTCTTGTAGAGTCGCCTCCCATTGCATCCGCCTCCGAGGTATCCGGGTTCAGGTTTGAGAAAGTGGCTTCTGATGCTGGGTCTTGACCATCTCGAACTGGCATGCCATCTTCGCCAACATATATGCGGCGCCGATTGGCAGGAGAAGAGGCAAAGGCGTCTGAATGGATATCTCCTCGTCGCGAGGAAATTCGTGGTGGGCGATCCTGACGCACGAACAGGCCGCTGCTGCTTGTGGGAACATCGGACTGCATGCGATTTGAATTCCGCGCAGGGCTTGAGCTGGGGTCATATCGAACTGGGGAAGACTCTGCTAATAGTGAGAACACTGCTATTCATTGAAAGGGGGTTTCGTTACCTGCAGCTGGCCTAGTGGATGGTCGAGGTGTCGTCTCTCGGTCACCCGCATTGGATGACTGTTGCGGAGGTGAGCTGATAATCATGCCATCGCTTGCCAATTGCGAGGGAGGTGCTGGCGTTGAGCGCACCGGCGACGACTGAAAAAACAAAGGTGAGGAAGATGCCACATTGGCCTGCCTGGAATTTCTGGGTGTCGTTTGAGACGGTTGCGCGGGAGTTGAAGATTGAGACTTGCGCGAAGAATGGCCTCGACGGCGCGAGGATGGTGTCGACGACATTGTAGATGGTGTTTGGGGTTACGGTAGTCTATCGTCTGGCCTTCAAGATATTCAGGAGTCCCCCTCGAAGTGGGCGATAAAGTTAACCAGCCAGAACGCGTCCCGCGTTGAACGCGAACACGCCAAGGCCGAGAGCGCGTAAAGTGGTTTCGCCAGGAAGGTTTTGAGCAGATGATCACGTGAAAGGAACTGACTTCTTCATTCTGCTGCCATGATGCAGTATCTTTAGGTACACACCGCCCATGTCAATGATATGAATAACACAGAAACCCTTTATCTGTGTCTGCTATTGCTCGCCTTGCGTACGAGGACATCTGATTATGCTCCGTTCCCCTTTGGCCAGCGCTATCGACTACTCTACCTCAGGCGAAGGTATGAACCAGTTCTCATCTGCTATCAGCTTCACCCGATGCAAATCTTTCGCCTTTATCTTCTCCTTCTCTGCTATGTACTCGTCAACCTTTTTGGAACAATCCACATATCTGCCTGACATGAAATCCATCTTTCCACTGGCAAGGGCAACCACCATCCCAGCAGCCATCTGTGGGGTATCCCAGGATACCTCCTTGAAGAAGTGGACGGCAGTCTCTGCCGATTTCTTTTCACCCTCTGCTTTTTGCGACACATAGCTATTCGACTTGATGTTCCCTTCTGCCGCTTCTTTGAAATCGGTATAAAATCGGGTTTTGATGGCTCCTGGATGAATGGCGAACGTCTTGACGCCGGAATCCTTGTTTTCGAAATGCAACGCTTCACAAAGTCGGACCATGCCTAGCTTCCCAAGCATATAGCTGGTCATCCCTTTGTTGACATGTGCACCCGCACTGGCGGTGAAGATGATGCTTCCGCCGTTCTCCCTTCGCATGGTGGGAATGACTGCTCGACTGAAATTGAAAGCTCCCTGCAGGGATATGGCAACGGTATCCCACCAGATTTGTGGGTCTGACTCGTGTGTCGCTAACCACTGAGGTGGTCGACCAGCGTTCATGAACAGAACATCAATCCTGCCGAATTCTTTGTCGACATCTTCCACAAATTGTTGCACTTTGGCATAGTCCCTCACATCAAATGCTGCCGTCTTGGTTGTGAGGTTCGGATTGATTTCCTTGCACAACTTAGCCGTTTCCTCCACTTCGGCAGCCTCCAATGCCATCAGACTGAGAGATTTGGCCTCTGTATGGGCGAAGAACTCCGCAGTCGCTCGCCCAATACCGCGCCCGGCACCAGCAATCAGGACATGACGGCCGTTCAGCGAAGCAGCCAGATCTTTGTTCTTGCGCGGGTCAGACGCGTATTGGCAGTCATGCTGATTACCGAGGAATCTTTCTGGCGCTGGCTCACCCATCGTTGCTGGTCAAGAAGTCCAAAGAGGAGTGTCAATTACTATCCCGAGTTCGAGACCAAGTTGACATATTCCTACAAACTATATGTACCTTACTCCCCACATGTTCGAGAATCTGGCTTGGGGGCACGGGGGGTTAGAGGGGTGGAGTAAGTGTCTTTGCCGTTTGCTGTCATCGGCTAAGAACCAGAGTGAGAGACTCCCAGACTGACTACCGTGCATGTAGGCGGATGTGGGGAAGACTGTGTGGGCGGGGGTGGGGTCTTGGAGCAACACCGAGGAACCACAGATGGGATGAATCATGGGTTCCAGCAACAGTTTACCTGATCTTTGGCAATTTCTTCTGTCGGAGTCAAGTCTGTCAGCCGAGATCTCGCTTCTACAATGGGATCATTGAGCGTAGAGCATCACCAAGTCATTGTGGTGGGCTGTGGCCCGGTCGGCTTGACCACCGCAACGAACCTTGCAAGGCTTGGAGTTCCTGTTTTGATTTTGGAGAGAAACCACCAGGTTGATCAGTCACCTCGGGCATCTGCATACCAACCATGTGCGCAAGCCGAATTACTCGAAACTGGGACTTTGGATGATGTCAAGGCACAGTCTGTCATCAACGATCGGCTTTCATTCTGGGTCAACAAAGAACGGGTGGCATACATTGACAAGAGGGAAGGCGGACAGATCTTCCCAGCAGGGATAAATTGCCCTCAGCCACAACTCGCAGCAATCCTGCTGAATCATTTGACGACTCGGTACAACTCTGAGGTCAGGTTCAATCAACAAGTGACAGAAATCACCCAAAACGATGAGAGTAAGACAGTGTCAGTTACAGCTATCAATCCCACCACAAAGGAACCTACGAGATACACTTGTGATTGGCTTGTGGGCACAGACGGTGCAGGCTCAAGTGTCCGGAAGCTTTGCAACATCCCTTTCGAAGGCTTCTCCTGGCCGAAGGAGGACTTCGTGGCGACCAACATCAAGTATGATTTCTACAAACATGGCTTTACTACGGCAAATTTCGTTCTGGATCCCGTCAATTGGGCTGTGGTTACCATCCTCGGTGCTGAGAAAGACCTCTGGCGTATTGCGTTTGGAGTGAGAGCAGGTTTGACAAATGAGGAAATCCGAGCTGAGCTGGACGATCACTACAAACACATCTTCCCCGTCTGGCCGGTGGAGTATGAGCTGGTCCAATTGAACAAGTACAAACCTCACCAGAGATGTGCTCAGACCTTCAGAAAAGGAAGAGTCTTATTGGCAGGCGATGCTGCGCATGTAAGTACTCGCTCCCCCAGGTTACTACCTCCATGACGCTCAACGATGTGCTAGAGTAACAACCCGATCGGCGGCCTCGGACTAACAACAGGACTTCTTGACGCCGGCCCACTAGGAAGAGCTCTTGCTGCCGTTATCAATGGGAAAGCCCCAGAGTCTCTTCTTGACGTATGGGCCAAGGCCAGACGCGACAAGTGGTTGAACTTCACGAACGAGTTCTCCATTGAGAACAAGAGAATGATGCAGCGAGGAGGATACAGCGATGATCCTCTAGACATCTGGAAAATTGACGATGTTGCGCGAGAACACCAGATGGAGCAGTGGTTGGCGATGGCGACTCCAGCGAAGAAGGACGCGGACCTTAAATTCTACAAAGCGCTGGAGGATCCTCAAGTCCAGCTCATGAGCCGAATGAAGCAGTGGGAGATAACCATGGACCCGATGTGGATGGCTCAATATGAAGACCCGGAAGTGGTTAAGTACAGAATCTCGCTGCGGCCTCCTGCACTTTCAGCGACCACCATGGCAGGTACTGATTAGCTTGAAATGAGAGTCTCTGATTATCACATGTTTCCCGTCTTCCACACTCCTTGAAGACAAGGTTATTGCTTTACGGAGACTTTCTCGTGAGCGGCGGAGACTTTGAGCAAATGTTTCCGCAGCCGGACTGACTACATGCATGTGGAAAAGGAGGACCCGGAGAGTATATAATGGGCATGCGCGGCCAGCCAGAAGACTGACACGGCACAGACACTATCCAGAGTATCCAGATTCGCCACCATGGGCGACATTGAGAGCAAGAAGCAGGAGTTTTTTGAGTAAGTTGTTCCTTTCCTTTATGCCATGTGCCATGCACATGACATTCAGTCTTCCTGAGCCTTGTGCTGATTTCGATGTAGTCAAATCGCTGTGAGCCACCAAACCGATTTCGCGCCTCTTGTCGACACTGCGATCCAGGAGTTCCAGGATCGACGTCTCTGGATCCGTGACGCCTGGACGGACGTTCGCCTGCTGGATTATGCCTGTGGTGCCGGTGCCGCCTCGAAAGTGAGTTCAGTGACACTTCTGCCAATTGCAAGCTTTTGCTGTTTGCCATTTCAAATCCGACCAGACATACTCTAACTTATAGGCCTTGACGCCTTTCGTAAGTCAAGCTGTAGGTCTCGACTTCTCCGAGGGCATGGTTGCAGAGTACAACAAATGGGCGGCGGGAACCGGCTTTGGCCCAGAGCGTGCACACGCGTATCAGTATGATCTACTAAACGACGATGAAGTTCAGGCTGTAACCAGACAGAAGCCTGAACTTGTTTCCAACTTCGACGTCGTCGTACTAGGCTCGGCGTTGCATCACGTCGGAGAGCCAGCGAAGCTGCTGGAACGGCTCGCGAAGTGTCTGAGGCCTGGAGGTGTCTGTGTGGTCTTGGACAAAGCCCCGGATAACGATGAGGATATTGAGTCAACGTCTGGGGCAACAGAGAAACCACGAGCATTCACTGAAGCGGATATGCGGCAATTGCATATGGCTGCTGGACTTGGTGGGAACTTTGAGTATCAGCTCATGAGGACCGTTGAGTTCACGCTGCACGGCCGGAAGATGAATGTCACTGCCTTCATTGCGAGAGGAGAGTTATTGTAAGGGCAAGATAGTCTGTCAAGACCAGAGCCGGTCGAAATTGAAAGCTGGGGTCACTCCAGTGGTAGTCACGCTTGGATCAAGCGGGGGATTCGTCGCCCGCCTGCCGGCTGACTGTGTGTAATGTGTTTGGGAAACCTCTACTGCGCATCTTGCTCCCCTTATTGCGGAAACATGTAGGTAGGTTGTACTCGTAGGATGACCAGGCCCATCATGGCCTATTGCAACACAGCAAAGTCCCTCGTGTCGAGATCGAGCGAATGGTGGATGTACGACCCCGCGGGGAAGAAGGGCATGTAGTATGTCATCATTCTGTGCGATGCTCAGTCATATCTTTGCACAGGACATGATCAGACACGACTCAAGAGATGCATTACTGTGTCTCACACCCGTCGACCAGATACTTGCTGTAGTGGTTCTGTCGACAACACGCTCCGCCATTGCCATTCTTCCTGATACCCACAGATCAATCTAATCCTCACATCAGCTGCGGTATTGTGATGCCTTCCTTCGACAGCTACGCTGGTGTCAAAAGACTGTTCGTTCTAGGCATCACCACTTCTACTATTGCCTCTGGTCTGTGTCCAACCCTGATTGACATTGACTTGCTTTTGTTTTCCCATGCCCTGCCTTCTCCTTGTTATACCACATCAACATCACTAACACTGACAAAACCAACAGGCGGTCTGCTCTTCACATCCTATGTGCATGCCCCCGGCTACCTGAAGAACACCGACGACAAGACCATCTTGGACCAATGGCAGACCATGGGCGCCATCGGCAACGTTGTCGTGCCGCCCCTCGCGTTGGTCGCTAGCGGTGCCAACTTCCTCAATGCCTATTTCACCCACACGCAGCCGCAGCACTATCGCTTCCTGACCGCCGGAGCGCTGAGTCTCGTCATCCTCCCCTACACGTTTCTGGCCCTCGGCTCGACAAACGCTGAGCTGGCTTCGAGAGCGGAGGGAAAGGAAGTCGGTCTACGACCCGAATCGGGGTTGAGAGATCTTAGCATCAGAGACTTGATTCAGCGCTGGAGTGAGCGCAGTGCGATTCGGGGGTTTCTTCTACTCGCGAGCGCGCTTGTTAGTTGTGATGGTATGTTGCATTTGACTTTCTAGCTGCTTAGCGGATTAGTCGACCTTGGTTGTCGAGAATAAGCTGGTAGTGAGGTGCCCTCTTTGCTGCCAATGTGACTCTGTTTGCAGGTCTACTTCACACGAGTAGCCCCTTGTCCCCTCGCACATCTTCTGGATTATCAAAAGGTTTGGCACCCATCATCGCCCACGCTTGAGCGGCATGCATGTCGAGATCCGGCATTTTCTTGGGGAAGGACATCTCCTTGCCTCCGTCATTGATATACGTTACATTGTTTCCCTGTTCCCGAAGTGTACTTGGTCAGCTTACGTTAGAGACTTCTTCTTGGTCGTCAGCAACTTACCAGCCCCAATGTCAACTCTATTGAAGTATCCAACACTCCAGGTTTATATGCCTTCAGTGGCTGTCGCTTGATGGATCGTACAATGTTCTGCGCCACGTTAATACCCTGGAACGCGGCTGCTCTCCCCAACCTTGGACCAGGAAGATCAATCACATCACCACAAGCGAAGACGTTGGGAGGAGCGCCAGTGATTTGCAATGTGTCCCCGACGAGGATGGACCCAGAAGGAGATACCGAGGATGGGAAGGCGTCCTTGACGAGGCCCGAGCGAGCGGACTGTCCGGTGCACCTAATCTGTGAAGGTGGTCAGCAGGTTGCCGCTGAATGCTGTTCGGGATGTACCAACCAGAGCGTCACATTGAAGCACCTTCCCACTTTGAATGGTGACTTCGGTAGGGTTGTCTCCCTCCAGACCAGATATGACGCGCTGCCCCAAGTACAGTTCGACGCCTAACCCTTCAAGAGCTGACTTGGCTCTATCGTGCAGACCGGGTCCGAAATTGTTCAACAACTGCTCCCGTGAATGGATGAGGGTCACTTTTTTCTGCGGATACTGGGACTTGATATCACCGGCGATTTCGACTCCTGCCGCACCTGCACCGACTATAATGATATGATGCGCAGCCTTGATGCGTTCTTGTTGCTCTTCGAAGAATCTCATGCACCCGGCCTTGTCATTGGTGTCGTCCATCGTGGCCGGATATCGAGCCTGCGAACCAGTCGCGATGGCGAGGTACTCGAACGGTATGGTGGAGCCATCGGACAGAATCACGTTGTTGGTTTTGATCTTGACGACCTCTCCTTGGCGGAAGGAGTAGATTCCTTCAGGCTTGACTGAAGATGGCTGCGGGTAAGGGATGAAAGCGTTCTTGGTGTGGCCCTGGATGACGGTGATGCGGGGGAAGTTCCAGGTGAAATGGTAGTGCGAGTGCTTCTCGATCACCAGGACTCGATAGCCAGTGGGGAGAGAGTCTGCAAGCTGTCTCGCCAGGAAATAGCCGGCGAAGGAGCCGCCTACGACAACGACATTTTTCGGGTCGGCAACGGGCTTGTACGTAAAGCGATGGATCCGAGCGGATATTTTGAGTCCAATTGTGTCCCAAGTGATTGATACTGCGAGGCCGATTAGTTTGACAAAGAGGAAGACCTTTTGAAGCATGTTGGGGAAAGGTAGTAGAGACATGGCACAAGGCCAGAGAAGAAAGGGGGGACTTGAGATCTTATCTGATAAAACTCTTTCGTCGATCCCGGACAGCCCGGTGGGCACGGAGTGCACGGAGCTCGTTTACAAGTAAAGACCGCACTCCGATATTCGGCAGGCACAGATACTCCGTGGGTCTCGGTAGCCTAGGGGTGTCTTGGTCCAAGACCAGGGTGACCAGGGTCGCGTCGTGAAGTTTGTCTCGGCCGAATTTGCTCGGTCGAGGCGGTGACCGATAAGCCCGTCGAGACGTCGGAGACGAGCAGCATAGAAGCAGGAAGGATGGATAGGTCTTGATAGAACGACTCCGGGAGCTACTGCATCAAGACAACACCTCGAGGAGACATACTATGTGCTGGCAGGCAAAGAGAGGAACTGCATCTATTTTTCCCTTCCTTGCCCCCTTCTCCGGCCCAGCATAGCAAGGTAAGTGAGCAAGGGGGCCGCTGGGGAGTCCTCTCCCTGACCACTCCCAACTTCTCGGCTTTATGGTTCGAGCAAGCCCTTCTTCAAGGTCATCTCCGGCCTTTTCGCCTGCACGTACCTGACGCTTTCTCTGGTCTGCTCAAAATGGGTACTACCATACCTCATCAATTCGGCAAATGTTCCGGGCTCATGATCCTTGTTTTGGTTGCCGGGCTCTTCCCATATCACGCCCAGTGATGGGGTGACGGTCAAGTTCTTACCATGGGTGATCTTCTGCAAGGTCGATGCCGAAAGGAGACGCCAGACCAAGTTGTACCCTGTCTTATATTCCTCAGAGTCCTTGGGAGCGTCCAGCTTTGTCGCCAGTGCATTGCACAATTTTGGTCCGCCAAAGCCGACAGTGGCTTCAGCACCCCATGATTCCTGCAGAGAGTCAAAGAGGAGGACGCGTTTCATCCAATAGTCGACCCCAGAAAAGCCATCTCCGGCGTCCTCCAACATACAAAGCCTGATCCAGGCCAAGACTTGGGCAACGTAGTTCATGACGACTGCCGGTTCGGCTTTGAAGTCCCATTTGAAGTCTGCGTCTTGCGATTCCTTGAAAGAGAGTTGAAGAGCGAAAGCGATCAAAGGATTCTCGATGATCTTGTCATGGTTGGTGCGATCCTGCCAGAGGTGGACGAAGATCGTGCCTACAACGGCAATGTCAGCGTGGCGCTTTTGCCTTTGACGCTATTACAACTCACCAACGCTTGATGAATTCATTACCCTTCTGGCTTGCCACGAAATGATTTGCCATGAAGGTTCCGTACATAAGAGCGGCCGATACCTCATGAGGCGAGTCCGGGTCTTCAAGTTGGTCCCAACAGACCCTGTCGAGCTTGCGGAACAGGATGTTACCAACGTCCATGAACACTCCCCCGTGAGTCCACAAGCAAGCTCCTCGAAGAAAGTCGCAGCTATGTGGGCCGACGTATTCGCCGGTCATGGTGCCGTTGACGAACGTCTGAGGCAGAAGATCAGGGGACACGAACTTGAGAGCATAATTTGGCGAGTCGGGTACTGCGTCCAGTATGCGAACGGTCCATGAAGGGCCATTTATGCGCACCCAGTCACAAACGTTGCGAAGGCACCAACCCGGCATTTTTGCCACGCCCTTGTCCCAGAACCCCCAGATATTCTTCTGCGATGTCACAGGGGCATGCTGCTGCAAAGAGTGTAGGATCTCCTCGTCTGAGCGGCTGTCGGGATTCTCGGCGACGCGGAGCTGATCCTTGTATTCGGGAGGAATAGTGAAACGGGGCTTATGATCCATTTTCGGTGGTTAGTAGGGGCTGAGGGGCCAGTATCACAGGGAGTGCTTTGGGGATCAAGGCAATGATGGAGTCTGACTGCCTGGCTGTGTCGAAGGAAGAATCTCTGTGAGAGGGAGGACTTGCACTTGCCTTTTGTACTACATCGAGTCCGTACCTTTACCGCGCAGGCTCTGAAATGCCCACGGCGTCATCAATGGCTTGACGAATGGCGCGAGCCCTGATGGAGGGCGCATTGCCCATCAGCTCGACTCTGGCATGGTTCTTGATAGGGCAGTACGAGGCTCAATGTAAGATTCCGCCCACGTGACTCGTTTATTAGCAAATCTCGGATACTCCCTACCCATCTTGGACCGGGAGGTGAGAAAGTGATGGTGTTGTTGGGAGAAAAGGCTCTAAGGCCGCCCATCGTTGCGGGCCTGAGGGTTGCCGACAAAAGAGGTGAACGTTGCGGCTGAGGTAATCTCGAGCAGCGAGACAGCTACGTGAAGGTACAGCCTTGTCCAAATTCCTGACTAATCATTTGACGCCCTTAAGCCAAGTCACGTGCCTGGATCGCGTTCGCGTGTCAGGTAGTTTGAGGCGCGTATCTCATGAATTCCACCATTTGATGCACCAATGCGACATGAAAAGCTAGAGTGATCGCTCGCCTTATGCAAGATGCATATCAAGCAGATCTCGATACAAGGCTTCAAAAGGTGCGCCAGTGTCCGTAACCCTTCCGGGATTCCCTATTAACTGAAGCCGCAGCTACAAAAACCAGACCGTCGTCAACCCATTCTCTCCCAAACTCAATGTTATTGTCGGGCGCAATGGATCTGGCAAGAGCAACTTCTTCGCAGCGATTCGTTTCGTCCTCAGTGATGCCTACTCACAGATGGGCCGCGAGGAGAGGCAGGCACTCATCCATGTTAGTATCTCTGAGCGGTTGGATTCTGGCGACGATCTAATAATATGACTAGGAGGGCACTGGGTCAGCAGTCATGTCTGCCTACGTAGAGATTGTATTTGACAACTCTGACGGTCGCTTCCCTACTGGCAACGACGAATTGATCCTGCGCCGCACAATTGGCTTGAAAAAGGACGAATACTCTCTCGACCGCAAGAACGCGACCAAACAAGATGTCATGCAACTTCTGGAAAATGCAGGCTTCTCACGGGCGAATCCCTACTACATTGTTCCTCAAGGTCGAATTACGCGATTGACAAACATGAA
The DNA here is from genome assembly GCA_035928285.1 of Vermiconidia calcicola. Classification (NCBI taxonomy): domain Eukaryota; kingdom Fungi; phylum Ascomycota; class Dothideomycetes; order Mycosphaerellales; family Extremaceae; genus Vermiconidia; species Vermiconidia calcicola. The sequence goes on from JAXLQG010000007.1 coordinate 695,816, forward strand.
GGACGCTGAGCGACTTGACGTGTTGAAGAGTGTAGCTGGTACACAACAGTTTGTGGCAAAGAAAGAGGAGTCGCAGAAGATCATGAGCGAAACCAACAACAAGCTCTCTGCAATCGATCAGACCTTCGAACAGATCAATGAACGCCTAAAGGAACTCGAGGAAGAGCAAAAAGAATTGAAAGATTTTCAGGAGCAAGACAAGGAGAAGCGGGCTTTGGAATATACCCTTTTCAGTCGAGAGCAAGACGAAATCAACAAAGCCCTGGCAGATTTGGAAGACAAAAGAGCAGGAGGCATAGACGATGCTGACGAAAACCGTGACCGTTATGCAGAAGGTGAAGATGAGTTGGCGAGAATTACCCAACAGATCCAAAACCTCAACCAGCAAATCCATGCCGCCAGACTCGAAAAGAAACAGTACGATGATGAGAAGCGCGAGAAGGCCAAAGCCCGGGCACAGGTTGAGCTAGAGGAGAGGAACCTATCTCATGGCCAAGCTGCGGCTCAACGTGCGAAACAAACCCACGACAGAGAATTGCAGCAAATCCGGGCAGAGATACAGGAGGCGGAGAAAGAGCTGAATAGTATCGTTCCACAATTCGAAGTTGAGGTGGCTAAGGAGCAGTCGGTGAAGAGCCGCCTAGACGAAGCTGTTGCGACACAGGAGCGTTTGTATGGCAAGCAAGGTAGAAACGCTCGATTCAAGTCGAAGAAAGATCGAGACAACTGGCTTCAGGCACAAATTGCGGAGGCTTTTGAGTCACTATCTCGTTTCAAAGCCACCAGAATGCAGACAACAGAAGGCATTCAAGAAGACCAAAAGGCGATCTCTAGCCTCGAGAAGGAAATTGAAAGCTTACAGCAGCAAGCAGGAGGCCAGGACGACTCAATTGACCAAGACATCCAAAAGGCTCATGAGCGAAGAGAAAGCCTCATGGATGAACGAAAACTCCTTTGGCGTAGAGAGGCACAACTCGACTCGGAATATGCAGCTGCACAGGACGACTTGAGAAAGGCCGAACGCAACTTGTCGCATATGATGGACGGGAATACCAGTCGAGGTCTGGATGCTGTGCGTCGCATAAAACAGCAACACAATCTCCAAGGCTGTTTTGGTACTCTCGCAGAGCTCATCGACGTGCCCCAGCACCATACCGCAGTGGAAGTCACAGCAGGAAACTCGTTGTTTCACTATGTGGTCGACAATGATGAGACAGCCACCAAAGTCATGGAGATCTTGAATCGGGAACGAGCTGGTCGGATTACCTTCATGCCTTTGAATCGACTGAAACCAAAGCCTGTGGCTTTCCCAAATGCCCAGGACGCAAGACCTCTCATGTCCCTCATCAAATATGATGAAAAATATGAGAAGGCAGTACAGCAGGTATTCGGCAAAGCAATCATCGCCCAGAATCTCAGCATTGCAGCTCAATATGCAAGGACTCATGGACTCACCGCTGTAACTCCTGAGGGTGACAGATCCGACAAGAAAGGTGCATTGACCGGTGGATATCACGACGTACGTGCTTCGAGACTGAAGGCAACGAAAGCGGTCGTGGCTGCTCGGGAGAAGTTCGAAGCAGTCAAATCCGAGAGCAGTGACAACAAGAAAAAGATTGAAAAAATGGACCAGACCATCACCAAAGCTATGAGTGACCTCCAGAAGCTCGAGCAACGAAAGAATCAGTCCCAAGGCAACCACAGATTGCTCAGACAAGAGATCAGAAACAAGATGGACATGCTTCAACGGAAGAAGGACGATCTCGAAGCGAAACAGAAGCAAGAGGCGATCATCGCTGCCAGCGTCAAGCGGTTGACCGATTCACAAAATGCCTTCCAAGCAGAGCTTAGTTCAGACTTCAAGAAAGCACTGACAGCAGCCGAAGAGACACAGCTCGAAAACCTTGCAACAACTATCCAGAACCTACGACGAGAGTACAACGAGCTTTCAGCTTCCAGGGCAGAAACTGAGACGAAAAAGGCAAATCTGGAAGTTCGCTTGAATTCGAGTCTCAGACCGCAATTGGCTGCACTTGAAGGTGACGACTTCGAGAGTGAGGGCAATGTCTCGGCCAATGTCCGTGCCAAGAAGGCGGAGTTGGCACGTCTAACCAAAGAATTGGACTCTGTACAAGAGAACTTGGATGAACTTGAAGATCTGATTGAGACTGCAACAGCTCAAGTTGCCCAGCTGGAAGCAGAAGCTGCCGAGACTCGACGACAGCAGGATGTGCTTGCCAAAGCTATCGAACGCCATCAACGTCGACTTGAGAAGAACGTGCAGATGAAGGCGGCTCTGCAAGCCTCGAAGCAGGAAGCAATTGACAATATTCGTGAATTAGGAGCAATACAGGAAGACTCGCGGACGAAATATCGCAAGACGGACTCCAATACCATTGTCAAGAAACTTCAGAAGGCCAAAGAAGCCCTCAAGAAATACAGTTCCGTCAACAAGCACGCCTTCGAGCATTACCGAAAGTCAGCCAAACAGCGCGAGGAATTGGAATCAAGAAGAAAGGATCTCGAAGCTGCAAAAGCATCGATCCAGAATCTCATCGAGGTTCTCGATCAGCGAAAGGACGAAGCGATTGAGCGTACGTTCAAGCAAGTCAGCAAAGCATTCGCCGAGGTCTTCCAGAAATTGGTCCCCGCAGGTCGTGGCAGGTTAATCATTCAGCGCAAAACGGACAAGCGACAAGCCGGTGATCACGAGTCCGAAAATGAACAGCCAGTCAACAAGCGCGGAGTAGAGAATTATACTGGCGTGGGTATCAGTGTCAGCTTCAACAGTAAGCACGATGATCAACAACGCATTCAGCAGCTGAGTGGTGGGCAAAAGAGTATGTTTTCCTCGATGGTACTGTGTGCATCCAGCTAACGGGATTTTCAGGTCTCTGCAGTCTTGCACTTATCTTCGCTATTCAAGCAACGGATCCCGCGCCTTTCTACATCTTCGACGAGATCGATGCCAATCTGGATGCCCAGTACCGTACCGCTGTCGCGGACCATCTTCTGTATCTTGCCAATAGGGCGGATGAGGAGCCTGCGGATGGAGACGACAGACCTACCGGAGGTCAGTTTATTTGCACAACTTTCCGACCTGAGATGTTACGAGTTGCCGACAAATGTTTCGGAGTGCGATTTGGCAACAATCTCAGCAGTATTCGAGAAGAGACTAAAGAGGATGCCTTGGATTTTGTTGAGAGCCAGACGCAGTGATTTGACGACATGCTTCCGTGTATAATAATCGGCTCATGTCGGCGAAGAGGGCAACGATCTTGATCTTTCTACGGCACTTGATGATGGCCCAAGAGTTTTCGGGCAGGGATTTTGTGGAGCTTTGAGGCCCATGAGCGAGTACGAGCTATGTAACGACCAGACAGGACAGAATCCAACAGTTGATCATGATTGTTGAGTTTACCCTAGCCGTGTAACTTGTGCGCTGATCAAAGTACTTTGAGCACGGTGCTGAAGGTGCGGCCACGGAAAACATGTCGACAAGGCTGAAGGTTGTCAATTCGAAGGGCGCAAAGTCACCATGAAGAGTGGGCACCAATTTTGGTGAAGGTCGCACATATCCGGACAGACAGCGACCCCTATGATTTCGAACTGTTCGACTCGAATATTGGGAGTGAAGTACGTTCAGGATCTTGTCAAAGAAAGGGCAGACGATCACAATCGAAGAACCAGCACTGTTACTCCGAGATCCTGCCATCTTTCTACCTTCACATATGCGTCAGAGGATTGGAAGACAAGACGATTTACTTGCACCATGACTCCAGAGGCACCCCGGCTTCCTCTGCTTCGCCCTCTAGGTAAGTGTCTCGCCGGTTATATCGCTTATGCCGACCTGATATCCTGGTAGGCGTACTGGAGAAGTTCATGGTTGCCCGAAGTCAACTTGGGGTCTATCAGAAAGTAGCAGTGACAGCACGATACAAGCGTGCAAAGCTCGGAGGGGATCTGGATCTGAAAGAAGCTTTATACGCCGCTCTGGCTGTGGTCATCTCACAGCACCCAAACCTTTCGATTGTACCGGTCAACCTTGACTCACCAGAACCATCTTTCGCCCGTCTGCCTTCTGTTGATCTAGATCAAGTTGTTAAATTCGTCGAGGGTGAAGACGAACTTGCGGCAGATGGCGATCACCGATTTCCGGCTCTAGATCGCATCCTCGACACCGAGCACAGCCAGCCTTGGAACATCACCACGCCGCCGACATTGCCGCTCTGGCGGCTTCACGTTCTCCAGCAGCAGAACGGTGGCAACACGTCGTCGAGTTTCATATTGTGCTACTTCTTCCACCACTCCATTGGCGATACGAAAAGTGCTCTGGTCTTTCACCGGGCTCTCGAAGCTGCGCTGAATCGGACACGTCCGGTCGAAGGCGAAGGCGAGCCAGTGTCGAAAGTGAGGACGATATCGAGATTACCACTCCTACCACCACTGGACTATTTCATCGACACGTCGGCAACTGGAGGTTCAAATGTATCACAGGGTCCAGAAGAGCCGGATGATGTTTGGACCGGCGCTGTTCAATCTCTCCCTGTAAAGACCAGGTTCCGATCGCTTTGGCTCACGGCCGATGAAACGAGTCGATTCTTACGAGTGTGCAATGACAACGGGGTATCACTTACGGCTGCGTTGCACGCCATGCTGGTCGGGGCTCTTTTTGGGAAGTTGCCACAAGAGTACAGGACGGTCAAAATAGACTGCGCCATCTCGCTACGTGACTGGCTTCCCGATCCCGTGGGTGCAGAGTCTATGGGTGTTTTCGTGGATACTTTCTTCGAAACGTACCAGCGGCCGGTAACGGTATTACGGGACGGTGATGGGCCCACTTGTGCCTTTTTCTCTTGGGCAATGGCGAAGGAGTCGAGGAAGAGAATCGAGAGGGTTGTCCAGGAACGAAAGGGAGATGGGTTGCTTGGGCGATTGTCGCAGGTACAAGATGTCGAGTCCTGGACGATGGAGAAGATGGGTCAGCGCAGGACTACGAGTCTGGAACTGTCGAATGTGGGCAAGATTCCGAGTCTTGTCGATGTCGCGGAGAAAGAGAAACACTACCTGTATGTGATTGAGAGTTTGGTGTTCAGTCAGAGTGCTGGGGCACTCAGCGGTGCGATTAAAGTCAGTTGCGTGACTGGACGGGACGGCCGACTTGTGCTGGGGTTTACGTGGCAGGAAGGTGTTGTTGACGAGGACATGGTCGACGGTGTGATGAGTGAATTCCAGCTGATTTTATACCGGGAGTTGCACTTGAAGACCCCTTGACTTGCAGCTCTCGATCAGTGCATGATGCTAAGTTACCTAAGGCTACTCGGGGTCATCTGGTGTTATGGTGTTATGGTGTTATGGTGTCTGGTGTGTCCCACGCGTCGCAATGCAATACACTTTACGCCCTCGACGCGTCTGTTGTCGCCAATCGTTGCCCCGCATTTTGCCCTCGAAAATTTATTTCTGTTGTCCACACCGCGCCTCGGATTTCTACTTCTTTCCCGCCTGGCGACCGCCAGCGACGGCTACCTACATTTCTTTCTTTGTTAATAGTTTGGATCTCTTGTCAAGATGAAGTACGTTCTCGTCAGCGGTGGTGTCATTTCCGGCATTGGAAAGGGCATCATCGCCAGCTCCACAGGCTTGTTGCTGAAGACCATGGGACTCAAGGTATGTTAAGCCTAGTAGCGTTTCACTGGCTTCCTTGCTTGGTTTTCCCACTGACGGTTGAGATAGGTAACGAGTATTAAAATCGATCCTTATTTGAATGTCGATGCTGGCACCATGGCGCCAACCGAACATGGCGAGTGTTTTGTCCTTGACGACGGCGGAGAAGTCGATCTCGATCTCGGCAACTATGAGCGGTAATAAAAGCAATCTTGCCGCTATCTATGCAATTGGAACAAACCTCTCATGTCCCTCCAGATACCTCAACATCACCCTCACTCGAGAACACAGCATCACGACGGGAAAGATCTATCAGCACGTTATCGAGCGAGAGCGCCGAGGCGACTATCTGGGCAAGACAGTTCAAGTGGTGCCGCACATCACAAATGGAATCCAAGACTGGATCGAACGCGCCGCGAGGCTGCCCGTCGATGACACACGTGAAGAGCCAGATGTCTGCATCATTGAACTGGGTGGTACAGTGGGTGATATTGAAAGTGCTCCTTTCATCGAGGCTATGCGGCAACTCCGCAGAAGAGCTGGCCGGGACAATTTCTGCCAGATTCATGTCTCCCTAGTTCCGGTGATAGGAGGGGAACAGAAGACCAAGCCTACACAGCAGGCGATTCGAGAAGTGCGATCAGCTGGTCTGTCGCCTGATTTGGTATTCGACACCATGACAAACCTGTTTGTGGCTGAGGACTAACACAAGGTTAGGTTGCTTGTCGATGCCAGGATCAGCTTATCGAGTCTACAACCAGCAAAATCGCCATGTTCTGTCAGGTCGAACCTTCCCAAGTTATCGCGGTACACGACGTAGACTCTACTTACCACGTCCCCATGCTACTCGAGCAACAGGGCATCCTTGTCCAGCTGCGTGAGCTGTTCCGTCTCGACCAGTATACGATCCCTCCTTCACTGGTCGAAAAGGGTCAGAAGATATGGCGCGACTGGAATACGTTGACAAAGTCTCAGAACCGACGTATCCACCTGGAAGAAGTTACCATCGCATTGGTTGGCAAGTACACGAATTTGCACGATTCATACCTTTCCGTCATCAAATCTCTCGAGCACAGCGCCATGGCATGCTCCCGAGCACTCAACCTCGTCTGGATCGACGCGAGCAACCTGGAAAAGACCACTCTTGAGTCATCACCAGAATCTTATCATAAAGCGTGGCATGATTTGTGTACAGCTGATGGGGTTCTGGTTCCGGGTGGATTCGGCCACCGAGGAACCGAAGGTATGATTGCCGCCGCCAACTGGGCTCGGACGAAACCCAAACCTTACTTGGGCATCTGTTTGGGCATGCAACTCGCCGTGATCGAGTATGCTCGGAACGTATGTGGCTTGAAGTCCGCTGGCTCTGTCGAGCTAGAAGAGAACCCTGCCGACCCGGTGATTATTTTCATGCCGGAAATCGACAAGGCGACCATGGGCGGCAATATGCGACTCGGACTGCGAGCGACGAATTTCCAAGAAGGAACCGAATGGTCGCGGTTGCGGAAACTGTACCACAGTGAGCCCGCCATTCTCGAACGACATCGGCACAGATATGAAGTGAACCCGGACTATATCGATCGACTGTCCGGTCTCAATTTCATCGGCAAGGATGACAAGGGCGAGCGGATGGAGATCATTGAGTTGAAAGACCACCCTTTCTTTGTCGGTGTCCAGTTCCATCCCGAATACCTGAGTAGGGTGCTCCGGCCTAGCCCACCTTACCTGGGGTTCGTGGCGGCTTGTGCTGGGGTCCTGGAGCAGACCATTGCTGCTGCTTCTAGTTGATCTTTGGGGTTTTGAGCATTACAACTGGAGAACAATCTGGTGTCTTGTCGTAGAAGTGATACAGGGCGTCACGGGTATCGCATAGAGTAAGACAGGTATGACCCAGGTTACTTTGAGCAGGTGAGGGTCTTCACACACTGCTGGTAGACATCTCATGAGCATTTGCAGGCGCTGCGGCTTCTCGGCATCGATTTGTATCGATTTTGTATCAAATCTCGAAATGAAGATATTTTTAAAGTCTCTAGCGATCTTGGACCCTCTTTGAAGACCCTCAAATTTCAATGCCATTTCCTTTCCTGGTTCCTTTTCCCCATGTTTATCTTGTGCCACCACTTGCGCTAGGGATTGTCAAGTTGTCGTCCGCCTCAAAAGCCTTTACGCCAACTCGTTGGGTCGACGTCTTTCCCCGAACCTCGACCAATTCCTCTGCTTCGCCATGGTCTGGGCCTGGCAAGACGGAGACAAGATCGTCTTGTTCTTCCAGAACATTCAAGTCTCTTTCTCTTTCTCTTTCTCTTTCCCGCTCATGTGCTGCTGCTGCTGCCCACGCTGGGATACTGCTGTTCGTCTCTCGGGACCCGTGACTACTCGCGTTTGCACCACCACCGTAACCATAACCATAACCACAACCACCGCCACCGCCGCCACCGCCGCCGACCCCCCTCAAACGGTCCCTCTTCCTATCGACCCACCTCCTCCAAGGTTTGTAGCAGAGCACGCTGATCCCGCCAAAGACGATGAAACTGGCACAGATACTGCCTCCAATGATTTCGTAGTTGTCGCCCGCGACCTCGACGCCGTCCCAGAATCTGCCCTTGGGAGTCGCGACGTTGAGAATCATGCTCAGCAGCTGGATGATGCCGATGATGACGGCACAGATGACGGTCAAGGTCGTCAATACGATGGAGTAGTACAGGAATGTCAATGGATCTTTGACACGCGGGGTATGATCGTTCTTCTGTCTCTGTTGGTCTTGGTCTTGGGCAGGCGCTGTTGCAGTTGCTGTTGCTGCTGCCCGTTCGACGTCGTCGTCATCATTGTCATCAAGCAGAACACGTCCATGTCCGCCAGGTCCAAAGTTAGGTTCCTGTTCGTGTGGATGCGCGGACGACGCCATAATTGCCTGATCGAAGTCCCGTTGCACCTGGTCCTCCTTCTTATCGTCCCCGCCCATGCCCATGGGCGCGACGTACAAGCTCATCATCAAGGCTCCGTCAATTGTGTCGACGAGACACATACCCACGGTGAACAGGACGGGAAAGACCAGAATAAGCCACATATTCGTCCCCTTGGCGCCTTGGATGCTGCTGATGCCTAGCAAGGCTATTTCCGAACTCGTATCGAATCCAAGCCCGAAGAGCACGCCGAGTGGGTACATTTTCCAGGGCCGGTCGATAAGCTTGAACGCCCTTTTTAGGGCACGGAAGAGGCACCCGCCGCCTTCGATTTTCCAGGCCTCGGCCTGCTCCTGGTCAGGCTGTAGACGGATGACCTTACGGATCTGCACGACCAGTTTGTATAGGATGTATGCGTTCATGATGCCCAGAAGCAACAGAAAGGCGGCACTTACGGAGCTCCCGATGATGCCGCCGACCGTGCCGAAGGAGTCGAAGCGGCTGGAGATTCCCGCGGCGGTTGCGGCGACCACGATGGATGTCACCACGACGATGGTGGAATGGCCCAGACTGAAGAATGTGCCCACGGTCACGGGCCGGGCGCCTGTGGCGATGAGTCTGCGAGTCATCAGGTCGATGGCCGAGATGTGGTCGGCGTCCAGGGCGTGGCGGAGACCTAGCGTGTAGGCGAGCGCTGCGGTGGAGAGGAGGTGTGTGTGCCGTGTGAGGATGAGACCGCATATTGCCCACGCTAGGAGGTTGATTAGAATGAGCAGGGCTATGATCAGGATGGCGGCGAGTGGGAGTGAGCGGAGGTAGGGTGTGCGTGTGTGAAGGTGGGAGAGCCGGGTATGTAGCCGGCCGATGTTCCTTTTCATTCGACTTCTTTTCGAAGAGGAAGCCGGTGTTGATGAGGGTGACTCTTCATATTCCGGGGGCGACGTGGTAGACGCCTCCATGTTGCTGCTAGGTAGAAGGTCGGCCGGTTACGGGTTGCTGGTAGCTTGAATGGTACTGCTCCTTGTAGCTCGGACTGAGTGCTCGACTCCTCCACCTACGCTCTGCGGCTGAGCCTCTTCCTGCTCGCTCCCTGCCCTTAACTCCGATCCGTCCTCGAGGGTCGGAGTGTCCAATGCGATTTGGTGTTTCAAGAATAGTTAGACTGGGTTCAGAATGGAGGAAAAGAAAAGCTCTGGATGAGCCAAGCCATCGACTTCATGATGTGATCTTTCGAGCATGTCTTGATCACTCTATTTTGGACCAATCGGGGAGGCGTCAGCGAGAAGCCGAGACGCTCCTCAATGCGGGGGGCCACGATAACGATAAGAAACAGTTACGACTTTTTGACGCCAGCTTCAGGAGAAGAGGATTAGCCGTTGGGTGCCCGTGGCTAAGAAGTTCCGCTCGCTTGGCTTTTAGCACGTCTCGGGGATTAGGCACCCGCTAGGTAAGCACGGGTAAGGTACTTGTAGGTGTCGTAAGACGCCCGCCGGGGACATTGTAGTAGCCGAGGATATCGAGACCTTATTTATACGAGGATGCCACATCAGGCCCAGTGGAAATTCTGCCGACGGCGTTGAAACATTGCAGCGACTTCAAAAACCACGACCATGGCCTGGCCACCACTCAAAGACCGCTTACTGAGTTTGCTTGATCCGGGCTATCTGCTCTACGGCGGTGCCAGGGGTAGGTCAGAAAATGGGGAGCTCGTTCATTACCCTTCTGGATCAGGTAAGGGTACTGCGGAATCTGTACTGACAACTGGGGGTACTTAGCCTTCTTCATACACGCTTTCCGAGCCTTCATTCTCAGCGGCAATCTCCCCACGTCTCTCAGATTCAAGCAGGTTCGAGACGATGCCTTCTCGGATTTCTGGACAAAGGTGACCGGTAAGCCTATATTCATACTTGATTTTCCCCCTCTCTTTCTGTATCTTGAGCTCTTCTCGGCATACAGCCACAGAATGAACCGCTAAGTCTCCCGTGGTAACCAGCCCCCATCGACCCACCTCCACCACCGGCAGGATCAGCAACACTCGTTCCGCCCATCTTGTCTCGCGCCCACGGCGTCGTTCTGGACATTGGCCCTGGATCCGGTTCTCACGTGTCATGTTTCTCCGACAATGCCAATATAACAGCTATATACGGCGCAGAGCCGACACTAGGTCTCCACGCGCCATTGCAGCAGCGGATCGACGAAGCCAAACTCACAGACAAGTACCACGTCCTGGGCTGCACGGCCGATAAGAAGGAATTGCTCTCCGCGCTTGAAAAGCAAGGCGGCGTCAAGCAGCTGTCATCGGATCGTGGAACATTCGATACGATCGTGTGTGTCCGCGTGCTTTGTTCCGTGCCGAACCTGGACGAAGCAGCACGGGAGTTGTACTCTCTCCTCCGACCTGGAGGAGAATTGATGGTCGTTGAGCATATCAGGAATCCTTGGACCAAGAACGGAAGTGTACTGGGCAGATCCATGCAGATATTATATACAGTTCTCGGTTGGACATTCTTCCTGGCTGGTTGCGAAATGGGTCGGGACACTGCTTCATCGTTGAGAAAGGCTGGAAGGTGGGAGGCGGTGGAGTTGAAGACGAATTTCGAGTGGTCGGCCTTGCCATATCTCTCGGGCACGTTGACGAAAGTGAAGTAGTGGATTTTTGGTATGGCAATGCGCGCACTTGCATGCGAATCTGCCAGACTGCGGCGTGTTATGGGCGTGGTGGAAAGTTGTGCACCTGGAACTGGCGAAGAAGCCGGTCAAAAGATACTTCTTTGCGGCAACCGGGTGACATGCAGCTGGACGAACCTCTGAATTATCTCGAATCGCCCTGGAGTTCAGACATGGGATGACTCGTGTGTGGGTCCGTTACCCAGAATCCATCTTGACCTGTTGTCCCTGAAAACATGTCCCTTTCATGCGGAGCATCGGCTTCCGTTGTAGTATTCTCTTCGGCGACGTCATTCAATGGCATCTGAACGGCTCTAACTCCCTTCCTCTTCATCCTTTTGATACAAAGCATGGTAACCACAACCCATATCAGGCCTCCTATCCCAATTCCCGTCACCGTACAACCAACTGCTATACCCACCACGGCACCAGTAGGCACACCAAGATCTAGATTTTGCTGTGAGGAATCAGTGTCTTGTGGATTGCTGGCCGAAGATTGAGCGGCTGCTTCGCTGCTTGCAGAAGCTGCCGCTAGCCTCGTCGTAGCATCAGCCGCGGATGTAGCACTAGCCTGGCTCTCAAGCCCGGAGACGTAGAAACTGTTGGACGATGGGCTCCACTCTTCCTCTGGATCAGCCATAATCATGAAGTAGTAGGCAATATCGGCATAAACGAGACTGGGCGGTATAATGAGCGTCGATGCTTGATCTGAGGCAGATATCGAAGCTGTTACGGTAAGCTCAAAGGCATGGAGAGGCCCAAGAAGACATTACTCACATGCAAGCTCAGCCACTAGATAGTCATAGGTTACGATGTCGTCCTGGTATGACCGTCAGATATAACCCAGTGCTTTGACTTCAACTCACTGAGCACAGCCAGATGTCGACTGTTTGAGAGGAGGAATTCGACCACGCGAGCGTGAACGATTCACCAGCCGCGATGAGAGGTTCTGCAAGTGTCATCTCGTTGTAAGCTCGAACAAATGCATGCCGGAGGAGGATTGTTGTCAGGATCGAAATCGACAGAATCATATTGAGAGTATCGCTGCGTTGATCAGGCTTGGTGGTATTCAGTATGTTGACGGGTTGAGTAGTACACTTGATATGGGAAGCAGGTGTCAAGTAGTTCGATGGGATACTGCGTACATCAAGTGAGGAGGGTGATTTGAAAGCGAACTGGCCAATTTGTTTTGTTTCAGAGTGTTCAAGGCAGATGGGGAGGCACATTTGCTGTCTGGGATTAATGAGGTATCCGGCCCATACAGCATGAGACAAACGAATCTACTGCTTTGCTTCCCTACCAAATAGTGTCCCCCATCAATGGAGTCGCATTGGCTTATCTTCGAAAGAGAATGAGCCAGCAGGAAGGGGTGAATTCGAACTCCATGCACACTGGGCGCCAGATGCTAGAAGACTCGTGACATCCGATATCTGGGACAATCACAGAACACTCACTGATGGACGGCTCGCCTGGGTAATAGACCCGGCATCGTCAACAATCGGGAAGACGATGGCGAAGCTTCGAGCGCTTTGTCTTGTAACGGCCTGGAAAGTTCTGGAAAACCCCATCACCACTACCTGGACATGTAATGGGTAAAGAAATACTTGTCCTCGCTGAGATGACCAAAGAAGGGGTGCAGACCTCGCAGTGAATCGAGCCAGGATCTCTTCCGCCATAAAGAGTTGTTGAAGCAGGCTTTTGTGAAGTTGAGACTGACTCGCTCGACTGGGCAACGCTGCTCAACGGTCAATGCGATATATCAGCGCGACAGGAATTGAATCCTCTCGAACTACCCCTTGTAGAATCAAGAGTGAAACAAAGAGTACTCCAGAGACGATAACCTGGATACCAGGGAGGTTTTTGTCATCAGTAGTGCTCCAGACCGACAATGTACAAAGATTGCGGAGACTTCGACGAGCCCGAAGATTCTCGAAGCCTGAATGATTCGTCGAGGCTCGATACTGCCATGACGAAGTGTTGTGAAGAATCGTAGCTATGGTTAAGACGCAAGATGGCATGAGTCCAGAGGTGCTGTCTTCCTCTTTCTGAAACGCAGGAAGTGTGGGGTGAATATGACTACAGGTGACGCAGGCACGCAGGGAAGTGCACCATCATCTCGTCTAAAGGGGAAGCGTGTTGTTGTTGTTGTTGTTGATATGCCCTCTGTACCTCTCCAACTTTTCTTTCTTGTCTGCGTGTCTGCTTACCTGGCAGGTAATCTCCCTCGCTGGTGTCACCGACTTCTGCGATCTTTGCGTAGACACACCTTTGTGTCAATATGGCCGACGTCCAACGAACCAGTCTGAACTTCCGCCCACCTTCCACGAGCGTTGACGACAAAAGCGCTGTAGAATTTGCGGCTCCTCCTGCGTCCTCCCTGCATGGCAAATGGTACGTGACACATTCGACTCTGCCCATGTGGAAGTCCAACCGAAACGTCACGATCACCTACACGCCGCTTCCGAACAATGCAGAGGTTCTGGACGACCTCGTCGAATACCAGCCTACCAAGTCCGACAAGCACAAAAAGGTGGAAGGGTACGATACACCAGACGCGAACGTCACCGCTGCATACGGCTGGCGAGGAAAGGGCCTTTTGAAGATCGCATCCAGCCATTGGCAAGTTTTAGGGTATGGTGATGAAGATGATGGATGGTGTGTCACGTACTTCCAAAAGACGCTCTTCACGCCCGCAGGCATAGATATATACGCTCGACGGAAAGGCGGGCTTTCAGCAGAGCTACTCGAGCGGATCCGGAATGAGATAAGGAAAATCAAGGACCACAGTGTCGAGAGACTGGCCGAGCTCATCTTCTCCATACATCACAATTGGTGAAAGAAGAAACAGATGTGGTGAAGACACGAGTTGAAGGTTGACCAACGCATACGCCATTTACGATTTACGATTTAACAACGGTATACGGGATAATGAACAATCGGAATCTTCACGACTATAATACCATCCGCCATCGAGAAGCTCTTGCTCCATGGTTGCCCATTTCTGGATCTTTCCCCCTTCGATGCTCTTCAAGTCCAAGTCCGCGAACTTGACGTCGACCAGTTCGACAATGCAACCTTGATCGGGTTGGGTCTTTCTCCTCAGCGCCAGAAAAACACTGCAGTCTCTCAAGGCCATAGCCACCCCGAAATCCTTCCCTGTCGGGTTCTGGAAATCGTTTAGCCCAACGCTTCCGTGTTTCTCCTGAAGCATTTGGAGGTGAAGCAGCGCAGGCTGAACCGCCTTCTTGAAAGCTGCCACAAACTCCAAGAATTCACCTTCTCCTTCAATGGACGGCCAGATCTTTGCAAGGGCACGCTCCAACAGGTCGCCTCCGCCCTTGCCCTCCATCGCAAGCAAATCCAAAGGACAGAATCCGGAATCGCCTCTCCCTTGGTGCTTCTGTTGTTTTCTGCGCATCGCATTCAACGCGCATGTCCGGCAATTCTTCGCCCCGGCAGGTGCACTTGGACTTTGGACCAGCCACTTTGGCTTGAACTCCACGAGCCAGTCTATCCCGGGGCCTTGGAGGTTTTGCATCAGAATCCCGTACTGCTCATCCCTGTACGCCGGCAGATACACGTGCCGTCTGTGGAGCGGCCGGAGCCGGAGGGGTTCACCATCCATATTGACGAGAAGATCCCGTGGTTGGGCGGGTGATACGTCCACATGGTCCATTTCTAGGAGCTCCTCTGTTGCCGCGCGGACCATTTCAGGACTGAGCTTGTACAAGCTTTGCGTCATGAGGAGAGACTCGTGTTGGCCGGTAAAGAGGGGCGCGATACGCCTCTCGAAGTCGGCCATGACTTCCACGGCGGGCTTTGTGGACCGCAGGTCTTTACGTAGCCGCATCACGCAGCAGTGTGAGTGCTCCTGCAGAGATTGTGATTGCGGCGAGAGGACGGTGACGGTGACGCTGTATATGATATTGGCGGCCCCTTCGGCGAGATAGTGTAGTTCCAGGTCCGAGGAGGCGATTGCTGGCGGGCACGCTGAAGATGGAACGTGTGGCGTCGGCGTCGACATTGTGGTCGTCCGGACACTACTAGTACTAGTAGAAGTCCGATAGCTGTAGGGTGGGCTTCCTGAACAGGGTGACAGGGTGGTTTTGAGCTGCTGTTATATTAATAGTCTCGGATAAGACCACTTTCCAACGAAGAGCGCTTGTGTTACTGCTCCTTAACGGCAGGTGGCCAGACTGATCAAGCCTGTAGGGTGATGTATGTCGTCGTACCACTGGCCCAAGAAGTTTGTCGCGCTTCGCAACGTCGTTGGCGGCCCAGTTGACTCGATCAAGGATAGCGAACTCAATTGCTACGGACACAGTCCCATCTCAGCCGCGTGTATATCGAGGGGGGAACTGTGCTTCTGATCTTTTGTCATCTGGGGAGGGCGAGTTGGACGCCTCACTCAGCTGATTCGAGTCGGCCCCCTATGTCAAGTTGCCATCGCCGACTTGTCCCGCGATTGAATAGGGTGGACGCCTAGATAGCTAACTTGAACTTCTGTCGTAATAGCAAAGTCTTTAGCCGCAGAAGGGGGTGGAAATATGGAGGAGTTGCGTAAGTAGGAAGAAGACACACGATGATATGTTTGGATGTTTGGAAAGGGGATGGAAAAAGCACAATACTAGTACTATCTAGAGATCATCAATAGTTCGTACCTTGTCGTCCCCCACGATTTTCAGCCCGGAAATAAGAGTTACTCCTCCTCCAACCGAGTCGTAATCGCCGCGTCGATGCAGTCGAGATGTCATGAACTGCGAAAACACACACTTCTTTACATCGGAAAAGGCATCGGATTGCATGAGCTCTTATTCGCTCCAGATACTAATTTACACCGTTTGAAGCATTACAGTCTCTGGAAGATCTCGTGGCAGAGCCTGGCTGGAAAAAAGCACCTCATTCAAAATGCCCGTCCTTACAACCGACCTCTCCACTCACTTGGCCCTTATCACAGGCGCAACCGGCGGCATCGGTCACGCAACATGCCTATCGCTGGCGCGCCTGGGATGTAATATCGCCGTACACTACAACAGCGCTGCAGACACTGCGGAATCCCTCGTTGCACAGCTCCAGTCGATAGGCGTCAAGGCATCGTCTTTCCAAGCAGACCTGAGCGGCTACGACGGGGCGCGCAACTTACATGCTGCTGTCGTACGCGAGATGGACCACCCGACCATCCTGTTCAACAACGCCGGCTTGACGCTGGGCAAGTCTGGTGTCAAGGATATTGCGGAAATCACTGTCGAGGACTTCGAGCAGACGTGGCGTGCAAACTGTGGGACAGCGTTTCTTCTGACACAGCTTTGCTTGCCGAGTATGGTGGACAAGGGTTGGGGACGGGTGATCTTCTGCTCGAGCGTGGCGGGATTCACAGGAGGTGTGGTTGGACCTCATTATGCGTATGTTGTTCTTGTTCTTCCTTGAGGCTCTGGAGAAATGCTGGGAGCTAGTCCCCGTTTCGCATTGAAACAAGTTGTCTGTTACACTGTCAACGCCGAGACTGGCGTAATGGCTGACTAACCAATGCTGTGCTGTAGGTCTTCCAAGTCCGCCATGCACGGGCTTGTGCACTGGTTAGCTGGAGCATATGGAAAGAAGGGCATTACTGTAAATGGAGTGGCCCCGGCATTGATTGAGGAGACGAAGATGTTGCCAGGGAGTACCGAATTAGCAGCGAGTGAGTCTGCGCCGCATTGACTTCTCGTGGCCGTAGCTGCGGCCGGAGACTCATGTGCTGATATCTGGTGATACAGGAATTCCAATCGGCAGATTGGGAAAGCCGGAAGAGATTGCTGAAACTGTCGTCTGGATGGTCAAGACTGGATATGTGCATAACAAGGTCATCTCAGTCGATGGTGGGTTGTTCGTTCAGTGAGCGTTCTCTGCTCAAGAAGATTCTTTGACATCAATGGAGAGGAAAGAGACTGGAAAAGCCCATTGCTTCTTCAGCCGCCAGCTTCTTTCTTCTTCCTGGCTTCCTCTTCCCTCTCTTTCTTTCGCTGGAGATATCTCTCCTTAGCACCCATCTTATCAGCCTCGGTGACTTTGCTCTTGATCTTCTCCTGAAGCGAATTGCCCTCTTCCGCTTCAGCTTCCTTCTGTTTCGCCGTCATCTCCTCGATCTGCCGCTCCACCATGCGTGATTGTCTCTCACGCTGCCCTTGTCGGGCATCTTGAGCCTTTGAAGATTTCCAATGCTCTTGAGCACGGGTGGTGTCTTGTTTCTTTGGGGCTTCGGCCTCTTTTCCAGGCTTCTTGGGTGCGACGTTCAGACCAGCAGACAGCAGCTGTCTCTTGTCGACGATCTCTCCTTCATCGTTGACCACGATTCTTGCACCTTGCTTGTTCAACTCTTCGGCAATCTTCGCCTCGGACTTCTCTTCCTCGACCTCAGCGTCCGCTTGTACTCCGGTAGTCGCTCTCTTGCTCGCAGCCTCATCTTCTGCCTCCTTGATTATACGCATCCTCTCCTCATCCTTCTGAAGCATCTGCTTGTGGAACGCCGTCATGCCACCACCTTTCCGCCGGCGCTCTTCTTCGGCTTCTTCACGTTTCTTCTCTTCCTCTTCCAATCGTCTTGTTTCTTCCTGTTGCTTCTTGTATGCACCGGTCACGAACTTCTCTTTATCTGCAAACTCATCGCCTTCAGCTTCTCTTTCTCGTTGTAGTAGTTTCTCTCGCGCCCGTAGTTGGTCTCGCTTTCGAACTTCGGCACTTTGCATGAGGGAACCCATGTACTTCGGACCAGCCTCTTGTCCGTCAGTTGAGGATTTCTTCTCTTTGACTTTGTGAAAGGTGTCATAGGCGGCGTCGTAGTCGTAAACCGAGGCGTCTATCTTCGAGGCCTCCTCATTGTGTAATTGGGCACTCCGTAGAGCAGAGAGGTTCGTGTATTTCTCCGTTCCTCCTCCCAGCGCCACAGGCTTTCCCTTCGCAGGTTGCAGTCCATATTGCTTTGGCTCTTCTTTGGGCGGTTCGGCATCCTCGTCGTCGTCTCCAAAGCCGCTTAATGGTCGCAGAGGTTTCAAGGTTTTCTTTGCGCCGTGTGATGGCGGGGGTTTGGTTTCCGGGACATCTTCTTCTTCTTCGAAGAAAGCTTTCCGCTTTTGAGAAGGCTTTGACAGACCAGGCTTCGGTTTAGCAGAGGTCAAACCAAACGCGAGTGCAGGCATCTTGATCTCCAGCTGAACAACAAAGTTGCAGGCTGCGTATTGTGCAGAGAAAACGAAATATCGCTTGTGATTTTGGTACGGGACAACGAAGATCTTATCTTATCGCAACGGCTTCCGATGCTCCCTCCAGCCTCGTCTTCAAGATGTCCATAATACAGCCCTGCGGAACGACTCTGACACCGCGACGAATAGATCGTGGCAGACGTGGCAATGCATAGAAATGGATTGACTACAAGTCGCGTCCGGCAAGAACGGCAGAGCGTGAACAGGGTCTTTGTAGGATGCGCATGCCGATCACTCCAGGCAGCAACATCGACATCGACGTAGCGAAGTACTCGGTGTGCTCTTCAGACATAAGACTACGATTCAGGTTCTCTTTATAACGAACACTGACGACTGATCTGTCTCCTTAAAAGCGAGCCTTCCAACGCAACTTAGCGAACATGTTCAGCTATTCCGCTGAGCAGTTCTCCCATGACTGGCGCTATAAAATAAGCCAGGATTTCAAAACAGACAGCGGTGAGCCGTTTCCCTACGTTGAGGGAGGGCATCGGGAATGGGGTTCTGAAGACTACAAAATCACGCTGCCATCAGAGCCAACCGCGGTTGTCGTGAGCTCAGATAACTCGCTTCTTGCGGTTGGTGTTGAACACGACATTCATATTTTCGGCACGGAGGATTTCAAACCCCAACAAGTGCTGAAGGGCCACATTTCCCGAGTCGACGCCATCGCCTTCCAGCCAGGCAATGCGAATGTACTTGTGTCGGCCGCCACAAACAATCATGGCGGGTCCGTGAGAGCAGACTGCGAAGTCATCATCTGGGATTTGCCTGCCCAAAAGACTCGCCCCAGTATTGATGAGGCCACCATCCCCAAAATCTCCAAAGAAGCCAGCGACGTTGTCGCAGCGGGCCTCTCCAAGGCCGAAGCTCCCTTGACTCTCACAGATGCTGAAAGTGGAAATTTGTCCAAAGACATTGAAAGCCTAGTGACAAAGCTTGCCACCAGACACAACGTTGCAGAAGATGCGAAATTGCCAGGGCGACTGTTGACTTCTTTCGACACGAATTACTTCAGTCCCTCGGGCGATAAGCTCATGTACCTACCCGGCAATCGACCTCGATCTAACGGGAATGTCCCTTGGGAGATGCGTGTTCTCTCTATGAAGACACGTAAGGATCTTTTCACTTTGGACGGCCATACCGACGCGATCATGTGGTCCGGCTTCAGTCCTGATGAAAGCTTGATAGGCACCAGCTGCTGGGACGGCACCATGAGGATATGGGATGCTCAGAACGGCAATCTCAAGTTCAGATTCGAAACCGCAAAACAAAATTGGACGGGCGGCTTCTCACCGGATTCGAAGCTCTTTGCGGGGACCAGCGGTGATGGCACACTTTATCTCTACTCAATGCCAGATGGTTCAACTTTGTGGTCGCGGCCAATGAATGCCGAATGGTGTCGACATTTGTCTTGGTCGGTAGATAGTCGCATGCTGGGCATCGGAGGTCGTAAGCTGGGCAGTGTGTTTTTGATTGACGTGGAGCAGAATGAAATCCTTCAACAACGGGAGCTGAGTACAGAAGCGACCAAGGTGGATGAGGAACGTCAACGCCGGTTTCTGAAGAGTTACCTTGAAGTGTACGCCATTCGTTACGTGGATGCAGGCCGCAAGCTTGTTGTCTTCACCGCTGGAGATGGAGGGGTCGAAGTGTACGACCTTCAGAAGCAACACAAGTGGCGCTTCGCCCGACTAGGAACTGATGAGGATATCCCTCACGACCCGCCGATAGAGCCCCGGGGTATGACTGGTTACGATGCCGCCATATGGGAGGACTCCAGGAATGGCAAGGTCGTGATGGCAGCTGTCGCTGACCATGATGTTAGGATCTGGAGCGTGCCTCTGGATGGTGCGTCGGCTCAGTAGAAGATGTTCATCGCTGCAAGAGCAATGCGAGTAGTAGGAAAGAAGTGGGAGACAACGAAACGTAGCGAAGGCCAAGATCATGTAATCAAATCGGATCGGGACTAGCACTGCCAAGAATTCACTAGTCCATTTCCGATCACAGCGCCTCGCTCCTCGAGATGTCCTTAGACGACACTAGGTAGTTCAGCGACAATACAGGAGGCAACAACTAACACCAGCAGTTCAAAGCCTCGTTGACTCGGCCTTCTCATGCTACCCTGCGTCTTCGCGGCTTGAGTGCGCTAATGTTAACCGACTGCCATGTCATACTACTTTGTGATCATTTCGCCTACCGACACTCCTCTTTTTGAGTTGACCTTTGGCACTTCCAAGGGTGGAGGCGACGGCGTCGCTCGGTTTCGAAATGGAGAGACATCACGATACATGAACCAATTCATCGTCCATGCAGCTCTAGACGTGGTGGAGGAAGTTCAATGGTTGACTCCCAACATGTGGCTCAAGGTCATCGACAACTACGCCCCGACAAACTCACACATCAGCTGCTTCATCACGGGCACAAATGTGCGCTTCATGCTCCTCCAACAACCATCAGCCATGACGAATGCTTCCGGCGCTGCCAGCCGTACTTCAACAATCTCGTCGACCTCGATCCCGCAGAATCCTACAAGTCCCCAGACGGAGGAAGCCATCCGTCAATTCATGAATGAGGTTTTCGAGCTATGGGCCAAGACATTGATGAACCCGTTCTATAGTATCGGCAAACCTATCAAGAGCCCCGTTTTCAGGCAAAGAGTTACTGCTGCTGGCCGAAAATGGCTATAGTGGCCACATGTTTGAGGAGCCAGTTTCTTTGTTTGACTGTTGTTTGCGGTCTCGCCTTGGTCAACATGCCGACAAAGAAAAAGACAAGAACCCTACCACAGAACGCCCGCAAGCCCTAAGCGATTGTTCGTGCAAGACCTGAACATTCCACACAGTCAGAACAGTGCGAATATGACTCTTGAGAATCAACCGATCGCTTCATCAGAGCCAGCACTCCGTCACAGCCTTCGCCGCGCCATCGCCACATCTAATCCGACAAACGCCGCTGGCCGGTAGGGCTTTCATCCCCAGACAACTTGGAAAGCCTCTGCCGAGCACCTAATGCCAACTTCGTCTTGCGGCAGTGAACCAGCCTTTCCGCAGAACGCCAAAGACAATTTCAGCGCGAACAGCCACCTCCAAGCGCTCCGAGTACAATCATGGCGCCGATCATTCTCGCAGCGAGACACGTCCCTGAGGCGATTGTCCGACGTTCAGCCAGCGAGTATCTCTCTTGGCCATTATGGGCACAGATTCTCCTTCCAGTCCTGGCCGTGACTCTCTGGATTCCAGCATACTTTATCATCGAGCTGTTCAAAGGATTCTCTTGCTTCCGACGACGAGAGCCTCAGACGACGACGTGACCGCCCTTTACGCCTTGTGGACAGATATCTGGCTGGACTCTCACTGACCGGCTTTGACATTGTGCAGAAAGGAAATGCTGATTTGCGCTGGGCGCCGACATCGTTACTGGGGACTCGTTGGAGGGCTGGGCGCGGGTTTGGCAAGCGCAATCACAAAGCACAAGTGTGAAGGATTTGGGCCAGAATAGGCTGTGCAAACATCTGTTGCAATGCTCTATTTACATGGCTTCTCCTCCTCCCATTGGTAGTGAAGCATGCAATGACACCGTTGAAGTAATGTCTGGTGTCAGTCCACCACTAATCTCTCTGAGGATCTATCCATCACGCTCCGCTCTCTTTTCTGTACATGCCAGCTGCAAGTCGCTGCGCAGGTTTCTTGATGCCTCTGTAAATTTGTCTCTTGCCATGACATCGTTGCGTATGCTCCCAGTTGTGCTCAATCCAGGTTTTGATGTCCAGCTAGTTGCTTGCCTGTCCCGCGCTATGCTTACGAGGTCGCCCATTCTCATAATAGGCCCAGACATATCACTCCTCCACAACAGCAACATAGCTTTTTCAAGACCCCCAAGTCTGGCAGATTGTGAAACCCTCATATCAAAATCCTCCGCTGAGGTTATCTGGCCACCTCTCACTCGTTGTGCATGTTTTTTTGTTTGATGTATCCAAGGCCGCGAAGGGCCCAAAAGGAGGGAGAGAGCCAGCGGATCTCTCTCGTGTGCACGTATTCTTTTTTCTCAGACAGCTAGCTCCTCTTGTCCACCTTGGTGACCACCGGGTCTAGACGCCGACGTGCCTCGTTGAGGTGCTTCCATTTGATACCACAGTCGGTGGGTATGGCCAGGGAAGAATCTGGCTGGTCGGTTGTTGATGGTGTAAAGAGCCCAGACGCACACCAGGGCGACAACAATCGCCATGACGGCGATGAAGATGGCAATCCCCGTCTCCATTGTGATACACGTTCGTGGCGTCTGACAGGGGTAAAGGATCGGTGGATTGTTTGCCAGTGATAGTCTCCTGTACCCAAGGATGATAGCAGTGGAGTCTGTCTGTCTGTATGTTTTCGCAACGGCAACGACGTATTCTCGTTCTGCAACCTGTGTGCGTCCGCTTGTCGTCGAAAATCGATACGCTGCGATATGCCAAACTGGTTTGATCCCATTGTTTGCCATGATGAGGTCGTCGCCGAGGGGGGGTTGACAAGGAACGATCATTCCCGGCCGCGCTCTCACTTTCCAAGACACATCATCACCCCTCCCAAACGCTCCATCAGTCAAACCATCTTGCAAACATCTTTTTTCCAGCTTTGTCTCCTTTACTGGCTCTGTCATTGTCACCAGTGAGAAGTCAACTCATCCGGTATCTCCTTCCTTCTGTGGTGAGACTGGTCAATATCACCTTGATCGCTGCTACCTCCTCCTAGGCTCCTCCCTCATCATGAGTCTCACCTACCTGGATCACTCAGAGGATCCTCTCGGCTTGAAATGGCCCAATACCCAGATAGCTTGCAAGGAGCTGCTCAAAGCTGACCGTGAATCAAAACTACACAGCATTGCTCCAAGAAATCCTCATCCTCCAGAACCTCCACTGTCGTTCAACATGTCAGAGCAACCAAGACCTCGTGCCGTCTTCAGACAATACTCAGATAATGACAAGCACGCCGGCCTGTACGCCCCCAGAGATTTCGAGCCTGGCGAACTGATATTCTCCGAACACGCAGCCATTCTGTGTGACTCCGATGGGCTCGGGCGACGCCCTTGGAAAGATCGCTACTCGATGAGTCGACAACAATGGTATGAATATCTGGACCATGCCGTGAGGATTGCTCAGGCCACCATACCATTGATACGCGGCTTCATACAGAAGGGAACGATAGCTGGCCTTGACTACCCTGAAGATGCTGAAGATTGGCTCAGTCGTGAAGCTTACCCGTCTCATATGTCTGTGTATGACTTCTACGACTTCTTGGGCAAGCCACGAGGAGAAACCACGTGGCGAGACCAGGAGCAATTCAGATACGTGGCCCGGATTTTCGAGGATGCTGAAAGAGTGCAAGATGCAAGGGGAAGATTCGTATACGTACTTGGACTGCTGAACGGCATCATGAACCATGCATGCCATCCTAACACCATTGCCCGGATGGATGCCAGGCAACCCGCTGGTATCGACGTCCCTGCTGTCACCTGGCATGTGTATGCTGTGGCACCAATCCAGGGAGGGCAGGAGATCACAAAGACTTACAATGTTATTGAAGGGCCCGTTGACGAATATCTTGACAGCCTCAAATACATGTATGGGTTTCGTTGTCGTTGCGATACCTGTTTGATCTCTGAGGAAGACCGCATTTTCCGCATTTTGAGAAATGATGTGTACAACCTCAAGATGGAATGGGAGGCTCTCAGCGATACTGGGCATCCCCGATCACAAATGTATCGAATGGCTGCTGTTCTGCTTGATGGATACTCTTTGCTCGACATCTGCAACCAACCGGTGGGAGACCTTTATACCGCGCTGGTTGAAATGGCGTGTAAGTCCAGCGACGCAATTCGCGCTTTCTATTTCGCCATCCGCATGAGACTCTGGTTTTCCGAACGCCATAGTCGTCCAGAGGCCACACTTTCGACCAACATGTTAGTGGCAATACAGAAACACAAACTGGTACCAGGCGAAACCACAGAAGGATACTCGGTCTTCGAAGATTTTGATTTGTATGATGAGGGCTTGTTTGAAATGATGTTCATGATGAACCACAGTCCAGATGACGATGTGTACCATTGCTTGCAAGTAGTCAATGGCTCGGTCGAAGAAGTTTCTGTCGAAGTCAGCAAGAAAAGATTGGAAACGAAACTCGAGTCAGAGCAGCAGAGTGCACAGCTTCGGGAGAAGAGCATTGATGAGCTCGCTAAAGAGCTAGAGGACGAGCCTCCAAGCACATCCAAGAAGAATAAAAAGTCCAAGAAAAAGAGAAAGGCCACCAATACGACGAAAGAGGAGGACACACCTTTAGCAGAGGACGTTGACTCAACCAAGGAACGTCAAGAAAGCCTGTCTCAACCCGACGAAGCCATCACTACGCCTGTCCTAGAAGAACATCCTGTAGTGCCCGAAGTGCGAGATTTGGATGATACCAAAGAATCCCCGGAGCACGAAGGTTTCGAGATACTCATTCAGGCCCCATCCATGGTCGAAAAGGTCCACGATGCCGGATACGAGACAGGTGCCGCAGATACAAACCTCAATCAATCGTCCTTGGCTGCTCACCAAGACTCAGACCATCTGAATAAGCCGGAAGTTGGCCATCCTAACGTCTCTTCCGTGAATGGTCGCGACGCTTCGCCAAGAGAGTCCAAAGATCCCCATACAATCCCACAACCTCTCGTTGCGCCGACTCCTGTTCGTTCTCTTTCGGCCTCTTTAAGTGGCGATTTCACTACTCCAAGACCGCAGGAACGGTCGATCAAGAAGGCAAATCCTCTCTACAGTCGGCCTGAGAAGACAACCAGCCGCTCTGAAGCCGATGAAGCTAGCTGGACCATCAAGATGCCTCGTAGAAGGCAGAATCAAGCTGGTAGTCGAGCTCCTGCACCTGCTCGTCGCGTGGTCCAGAAGCATCAAGAGGTCAAGAAGCCTCACGTTGCTCCAGCAACGAAGACCTGCCGAGACTACGCGACGCAAACCGAGCCAGTGTACGTTCAGACACCAGGAGAACGTCAAGCAGATGTCGACCAGGAAAAGTACATTGCAGAGCTGGAGTCCAGGATCCGATACCTGGAGGCTGTGGTCGGTTTTGTGGTCGAGGAAGATGTCCTCGACATCGAGCCTTTCGTGTGCCCGTTCGGTGCAGAGGACGGCACGTCCAAATCGGCGTGGCTTGCCTGCGCTGGCAGCAGGGAGGACCTGCGTCACAACCCTCGTGACGTAGGTCACCTCCTTGCTGGCAAGGACGGTGTTGGTGCGCGTTTGGAGGGGTTCGTGCTTTGTGCACGACGAGATTCGGTGTGTGGGCGTGTGGAGGGAGGGAAGGAGGTGGTCGTGGTCGGTGGGCGTCTTCGGGCGCATTCCTTCGGGAATGACGCTTCGAGAATGGACTTCTTGAAGCAAGCAGAAGTCAGGGAGAGTGAGGAGGTTTGAGCCCTGGTGTTGGGTCGCTTGCGTGTTGGTGCGTGTCGGTGGTGGTGGCGGTGCTGTGCTGTGTTGTGTTGTTTCGGTGGTGGTGGTTTTGCTGGTGGTTGTGCTTGTGGTTTTGCTGGCGGTGCGCTTTTCTTCGTTTGCTGTGCCTCGAGCGCAGCACGACCAGACGTTTGCAATTTCTTTTGTATGCTTTATATGGCAAAGAGAGTTCTCTGGCGGCTGGCCGCGGGCAGAGGCAATGAAAAGCATTGATTTGACGTTGTTTTTAAGATGAATCGCTTTCACGGCGAAGCATCGCTACGATTTTGTTAGGAAACAAGGCTGCAAGGCTTCTGCAGCGATACTCAGGCCAGCCGGCTCGCCTAGAGGTCAGTACACATCATGGATGCCTCTGAAAGATCTCTTGACGAGGCTGAACCTATTGAGATGTAGTCAACAAACAAGCCATGCACATGCACATGCCGTGGAGCTCGCGTTTCTTGGCGTCGGAAAATCTTTCCTCCGGGCATTATTGCACTGAGGAATACGCCCGTCACATCCATGTCAAGTTGGAGTGATGAGCATTAGTCGGACTCTGCGACGAAGACAGCGAGACATTATCGATTGATGGAAGGGGGGTTTCAAATGCAACACGAACTACAATATTGTTGAGGTGCACGAGAGGATCCAAGTCCAAGATTGCGGTCGACTACTATTTACACGGGCGGACGACAGAGAGAGAAGTTTTGTGTTAGTAGCGAGCGGCCATCTTGACTACGGAGGGGCACGTCGAGGCCTAACGACAAATAGACTCGAGTTTCTCACGGACGCAGCGCCTCAGCGACAAGAGTGGCGACCGGCTTCATCAGAAACGGCGAGTGACAAAAGTTCAAGTCAACCAGTAGCCGCACATTGGATCGGGTAGTGTACCTACATCACATCGGAAGCCAGACCTCACAGAGAAAAGATGTCTCACTCCAAACGAAACACGTCGCTTGCATTCTTCACGGCGCACGAACGCTCACTACTACGATCGAGCTGGGGCACACAATCGACGCGTCTTTCTCGCGATAGTTTCCTGCCATTCGGATACTGTAGGCTCTGTTTGGGTCCGGCCGTTGACCCTGTGACATGTCCTGGCGAGTATGAGTCTGAATCGGGATCGAACATTGCGGCCACCGGTAGTACGACGGGAACAACGACGGGCAATGTCAATGTCAATGTCAATGTCAATGTCAATGTCAATGGAAATCGGAATATAAAAGTCCACCTCTTCTGCAGAGAATGTGCACTGAACGACCTCATGGCTCAACGGCAGGAGATCAAGCGCCTCGAACGTGAGGCCGAAGCCCGAGAGACAGAAAAAAAAGATGAGGAGAAGAGAGCCGAGGAAGCGGCGAGGAGGGAGGAGGTGGAGATGTTCGAAAGGGCGGAGATGATGGGCTATGTCAATGAGAACGAGACGATGGCATCTGGTGGCATGGGCACGAAGAGGAAGCGCGATGTCGGCGTTGCTGCTGCTGCTGCTGCTGCTGAGGAGATGCACGCACGCTCTACCACTACAACTTCTACTACTGCGCCAGACGGAAATGCACACGCAAACGCAACGAAAAAGACCAAAAAAGAGAATAATTCCGAGACGAGTTTCTGGATCCCCGGCTCACAACGCTCCACGGACGATGCTGGGAAAGGGAAAGGCTCCTCCTCCTCCCTGGCCAAGAAACTGCATCCTCTCTGTCCGGCGGCGAGCACGCCCTCGAATAAACATCCATATTCGCTCAAGGGTTTGGTCACGGTCCGATTTTCCACGGAAGAAAGCGAAACCAAAACCGACTCTGGGCAGCAGAAGAAGACCAACACCAATACCAACAGCACAGCAGCGACAGCGGCAGGCGTTAATGTCCCGATCTGTCCGAGTTGCAAGAAAATGCTGACCAACACGTCGCGTGCGATGCTGGGCACGGCTGAAGGTTGTGGGCATGTGGTGTGTAAAGGGTGCGCGGATTTACTTTACGGCGGGCGGAATGACAAGAAGAGTAAGAAGAAGATCACCACCACCACCACCACACAGGGACAGGGACAGACACAATCAATTGAAAAGGGCAAGGGCGGCGTCGTCGTCGCCGTCGGGTCGGACTCGCCACTATCAGAAATAGAAAGAATGGCTTGCTATGTATGTGAAGCCGATCTCGGCGGGAATCAGAATCTCCTCGACAATGAGAAAGAGAATGAGAATGGAACTGGCAGCAAGCCCGTGAAAGAATCTCGAAAGAAGGACAAGAAGCAGAAGAAAGTAGGCCGGCTGGTCGAGATCAGTTGCGAAGGCACTGGATTCGCGGGTGGTGGGACGAACATGGCGAGACGAGAGGGCGTGGCTTTTCAGTGCTAACTACCCACCTATACGCACCTTGCCTGAGGTAGAGGTAGGTAGTACCTACAGTACCTACAGTACCCTAGGGTGCGTAGCTACCTGAGGTAACGAGGGTAAATAGGAGCACCCGGGAAATGTTGTAGGCTGCGATACGATGTACAGATGCATATACACTTTCCGAGTTGCCCAGTTGCACAGTCGCACAGTGGCACCGTCACCTCATGCAAAAAGTGGCGAGCCAGAGAATGCATTGAAATTACGATACGAAGTACTGGTGGTTTCGGCTTTCGTTCATCTCATTCGAGCTTTCTTCTTAACGGGGGTATCAATCATGCCCAATCGGTCTCGGAACAATACCAATCGAGACACTCAACAGAGAACTACTATGGGAATCATCGTACGAGTAGAGCCACACCCAAATATCATATCCAAGCCAATGGAGTAGCAATGTCATGATATCCTGAGGGTTTTGTCAAGTTGTGCCGTGCCGTGCCGTGCCGTAAACACCTTGCTCAGTTCCCAAAATGCGACCGCGACCGTAAACTCATTCTCATGACCGGCA
The DNA here is from genome assembly GCA_035928285.1 of Vermiconidia calcicola. Classification (NCBI taxonomy): domain Eukaryota; kingdom Fungi; phylum Ascomycota; class Dothideomycetes; order Mycosphaerellales; family Extremaceae; genus Vermiconidia; species Vermiconidia calcicola. Next base: position 724,638 of record JAXLQG010000007.1, read on the forward strand.
TGAACCCCCTCAAGCGCATTTCAAGCACCCGATAATGTCGTCCTAAACACCACCGCCAGAATATGCGCCCAGTTCAATACGATTCATTCATGTCATAACCTTCCTGAACATGATTCAGTTGTCGAGACGGCGGCCTCATATCTCCGGGGCCGCCGGTACCACTGCTCGCAACACGGACAAACCCAGAACTCTGCCGTCTACCAGGACCCCCTGTAGAAAATTTGCTTGTCGCACCGCCTAGGCTTGTTCGCTTGGTGGGGCTCGGAATGGCCGTCCCAACATCGCTGCCTCGTTTGGCAAAAGTCGTCCGCCGTGGGGTCGGGGTCGCTGCTGCATCACCCAAGTCCGCCGTTGAGGCAATAATCTCACTGCTATCTTCGTCCACTGCGCCGTCATACCCGTAGCTGCTCAGACTGCTCTTCGGCCGAACTCTATCCGTCGAAGCATTCGGGGCAAAGTTTGCTCCGACACCGCCACCTAGGGGTACTCGAAAACCCGAAACACTCGCCCGACTACCCGGACGACTGTGGCTTGGTGCGAACGACGCCCGCCCTGATATACCACTCGCTCGAGACGACGGTCGTAGTGGCGGGGGTGCGGCCATGTCGCCTCTAGTTGGAGATGGCGGCTGATGTTGACTCAAAGACAGCCTACTAGGTTTTGGTTTTGGTTTTGAAGGAGATTCTTGCGCCTTGTCCGGTAGTGACTCTACTCCACTTATGGTACTGCCACCAGTACGTTTTCGGTTGCGAACAGTCACCGATGATGGGATGTGAGTACCCAGTGCCGAGCCTGATCTGGGAGACATCTTCGGAGGAGTATTTACAGGAGCCGGAAGTTTCGATCTTGCGTTGTGCACACGTTCCTCCAATTTTTGCATTTTGCCGCGCAAGTTCCTAATGTGGATGAGCGATGCAGATTGAGGTAACGCGGCTGATCGTTGAGGAAGAGTGTTTCTTGACAGACTCTGACGAAAAGAAGAGGAAGGACCAGTGCGTGATAATGTCGAGGGTCCACGGACATGGCCATTGGGCCTTGTGTTGGAGACTGAAGAAGTTGGACGCTGGACGCCGGAGCCATTCACCGCAGACAGTCTTTTGGGAATGCCTGGAGTTGTCAAAGGTTTGGAAACATGGCTCGACTTGTCTGATATAGGTGGTGATGGCGGAGTTGGCGCATCGGAAAGTCCAGAAGATGAAGCAGTCTTTGCGGGTGGAGTGTCGAATGTAGGCGAGGAAGCGTTCGTAGTTGTGGGCGACAATTCGGAGCGAGGAGATGAGTTAGTGATGTTTATAGGTTGTAGTGTCAAGTTCTTTCGAGCTGAAGCCTCTGCTTTCCGTAACTTTTCTTTTGTGATGTCGGTCTCGATCTTAAGGTCGGAGAGTTCGTCTCTCAACCTTTGCGCTTCGATGCGCAGGTCTTCCCGTTCTTGTTCGCTTGATCGCATTTCCTCTTCAAGTAGCACACTGCGCTCAATTGTTTGGTTATATTTGGCCTCCATATCCTCCAGCGACGACTCGGTATTTCGTTGTTTCTTCTCAAAGTCATCATTGGCAACTTCGATGTCGCGCAGGCGCATTTGTAGAGTGCGATTGGTGTCTCGTAGCTCTGTGATCTCTTTTTGTAGTACATTTTGAGCGTTTGAAGCCTCGGTCTTGGATTGCTTGTATTTGGCCTTCCATTCGTCTACTTCATATTGGAGATTGGTGGCCTTCTCCTTTAATTGCCGTTCTCGCTTTTCAGACGCTTCAATATCCTTTTCCAATTCTGCTTCGAGTTCTTTGCTGGACGCTTGAAACTCTTGCAATTCAGCCTCCAAAAGCTCATATTGCGCCTTGTAGTATTTCAGGGATTCTTCCAGGGTTGCTCCCGGTCTGGGAGGAGAGGAGGGGACGCCATCGGACAGGGGCATGTTCGCGTCGGTCACGTCTTTCAAGTTGTCGCAATGTTGTTGTTCGGGGTCTTTGAGCAGGTAGCGCTTTGTGGAATTGGAAAGAAATGCGGTTAGGATATCATTTGCCGGGGTAGGTCGTCGGTTTCTCGATTGGAGGTCGATCGTGGGTGTTGAGAGATTATGGCGGTGTGGGTGGTGTCGTTGCGGCCGTGGTGGTTGCGATGGTCGTCGATGCTATGCTGCTAGGATTAGTATTACCGTTTCGTTGCGCCCGAAGGCGATGGTCGTCGACGTCGTATGGTATGCAGATGGAAGTGGTGATGCAGTGTCAAAAGGCGACCACCGTCAACAAACGTCAATGCAGGCCGCCAGGCAACGCCAGAAGCCACGCTAGAACGCAGCCAATAACATCTAAAGCCACCTGCATCTATTATTTCTATCAACACCCGGACTCTGTACCTTTCTTTCTTAATTCTTCTTTACGACAGACAATGAAGAGTACAGAGTGATTACTATCAAGCTCCATCTCATCGTCAAGCGACTTTAACCCCTCTGCAATTCTAAACATAAAGTACTTGACCCTGACCCTCGACGCCGCCATCATCCACTGCCTCCTACTGTGTTTTCAGCTCAGGCGATTTCTCCGTCTCCGTTTCGATCGGACCAGGCCTCGCGAACACTGCCCCAACCAAAGACAAGATACTGTTACAGCGCAAAAACATGCAATAGAACAGCGTCAATCCCGTCACCAGAATCTCCTCTCTCAACTCGACAGAGTCCGCTTTTGGCCCCATGAATTCGAATGAGCCCAACTTACGGATTGCCCAGATGTTGACCGATAACTTAGCCACCGGGTTCTGCTGCTGATCCACGCAAATAAAGTCCCACTTCTTTACACCACAGCTGCTCGTCCAAGTCATGGGGACAGGCGTGCCGTCGTCCGAACAAGCACGTGACAAATACGTATACTTTGTCTGGAACCTCTTGAGGGCTTTCAGTGTGCCCTTCTGTCCGTGAACCTCGTATTTCGCATTGATGGACACGCAGTTCAGCGTGCCGGTGCCTACAATTTCGTCGCTCGTTGCCGACTTGAAGGTGAGATGCGGCCATTTGATCGCCCGGCAATTGACAGTGTAGAGGGGCTCGGACGGCTTCGATTTTTCCGTGATGATGGCTCGATACTTCTTCCAGGAGAAGTCGACTTGTAGTGTGGGAGCTTGGAACGAGGTGGACGAGGTGGACAAGGTACGAGATTGGAACGAGGACTGAGCCTGAGGGATGTCGTGTTCGTATTCCATCTCGGGTGTGGTCTGGTTGGTATGAATATGTCAAGTTTGCCGTTCGTGATTGCTTTTTGCTGGAGAGTTTTGCTGTGGGTAAATGATATGGGCCACCAATTCATCAAGGATGTACTCCCCATATATACCACGAGCATGCTCATGCATCGTCGTATTCAGGTATACGATGCGCTCCCACCGGAAGGGTCGACAGGGCTCAGCCAGGCAACCCATCCTAACCACTTCGGGTGCTATGGGCCGCTCGTCCAATAGCATGCGACTTTCGCCATCGGAATCAGCCTCAAGATCCCAAAATCGCAGTACAGACACATGACCTTCGTAAGGCTAACACCGCGTAGCGGCATGGCACTCGTCAGTGATACCACCGATCCGATCGTCATTGCAACACTTTTCTCAATGACTGGTTCCTGTGAGTTTTGAGGTTGATCGCAGCCTCTGCCAATATCTGGCTTGTGCCTGTCAAGTTTATACATAGTATATCGCTTGTGATATTCGGCTCGGCGTGGCTCTTGGGCAATATTGGGAATTCCATCTGATATCTTGTCACCTCATGTCACCTCATCTCAGGTGAACGAATTGGCAGAATTGGCAGAATTGGCCCCGAATATCCCGTTCTCATCTCTTGATCCTTCGATGTCGTGGCAGCCGAACGACGTTGTGACGGTAATGGTCTGGTCGGTGCCATAGTCATCGTTTTCTTTAAGAGGTGTATCCATACTCCTTGCGCCATTCATTTTATACCGCTCCATCTTCACAAATTCCGGGGTTTTGGGACGCTCTCGTAGTAGGTTGGGAAACATGCGATCCACGATAGGTTTGCAGGTCGGTATGCATGCGCAAATTATTCCGATGTTGATCTCCAATGAAGTCCAAGTCGCGACCAGGGAAACGTATGGTGCCAGGTTCGTGCGCGTACGTTCGAGGGTGATATGAAGAACCCAGATCCGCAGACCAGCTGCTAAGCAAGTACTATAAATGCCCAGTCGGTCAGCCACATCTGCTACTCTTTCTCACACACCAAGAGGGTGCACTTACAGAAATCCAAGCAGAAATACTAACATCAGCCAGCGTTTCTGTCGTGTCGGCAGATGGAGCGTCCTGATCACCGGGACAGGGATCACCCAGACAACCAACGCTGTGATGGTGTTGAAAGAAGCGGAAAACATCCAATATGCTATGAAATCCATACATTGCTCATTTGGAGAGGTATTATGCCAGAAAGCTCGCAAGGGCAAGCATTCGGTGGCGGCAACAACGGTCGAGGCGATTGCGAAGCCAGTGACAATCGCCATCATAGTATGTATGATCCACCGCTGCCATCGACAAATCATTAATTTTCGGTATTGAAATAGGAATGCATTCTGGACCGACATGGCGGCAAGTGGATAGACGAGCTTGGTGGCCCATGTTGCCTAGAGCGGTATCAGATTCGCCCTGGCTTGTCTTTCGTAGTCAAGACTTACCTTCCGGATAACGCTGAGTTGATCCTCGGTCAATTCGTCGACGTCCAAACCGAGACCATTCCGAGATTCTGTATAAGATTAGTAATGATAATGGAAGAACAAAGCAGTCCGACACCGTACGCCAAACAATAAGCGATGTCAGGATGATGGTCGTTGCAAGTGAGAGGCCCAGCAAGTAGTCATCGATGCCGAATCGTCTGATCACTGTCACTCGTGTGTAGATTCGCGCAGTGAAGAACAAGATGCTGAGAATCGTAAAGATCAAGGAGACTACCACGCAAGTCGTGCCACTCAGCATGACTGCACGCATATGCAGCCTGCTGTAGCTTTGTGGACGTTGACAGGGACACCGTACCGGGACGTTTACCATATAAGCAGAGCAATTCACAGAGCTTAGAAGCATGGTCGAGAGTCACATTGCGGTCCCATCTCCATTCCGCCTTCTTTGGAAGACTGCAATTGATGACGGGACCACTCTTTGAGAACAATTGCACAGTCTGTGTATTCAAACCCACCTTCGATGGCAAAGTTTGGGGCGTCACGGTGTGCTCAGACCATGTACTGATCAAAAGTGTTGCACTTTTTCAGAGTCGCTGGGACGGGGCACGACAATAGCGAAGGCCAGACCCAACGTCTCGGGGGATTTGTGAAGGCATATTCGGTGGGAAGATCTCGTAGACGTTAGCTTAAGCCCGTATATTGAGCCACATCTGGATGTTTAACAATTTGGCAGCCTGTCATCGCCATGTCAGTTGAAGTGTATCTGGGAAAACGCCCCATCCACGTGCCCATCATTGCCATCCTTAGTCACACATTGAGTGCCATCATGCGCAGTCTTGGACCAAAAGGATTGAGTCCCAGTAGCCGTTGGAAGACATCGTCATTGCAGGCATTGATTCTTCGAAGTAGGGCTTGAACGGCGGGAACATTCGCGAGGAAGGTAATAGTTTGTAGGTCTTTGAAGGCCATGATACCAGTGTTGTTCGAGCGAAACTCCTCGAGACTCCTGCTCATAATTAGGTAGAATGGGCAAATGCAGGGGACTTCCTTGATGAATCGAGAATCATCAACTGTCCATGAGTGGCGACCGCATAATGACAGAAGGAAAAGATTGTTTCCGGTTCAGGCGGCATAAACATCGGATGCCGTACAGACCATCCGGCTGCATTTTCAGATTCATCTTCTCAACAGAAAGCTTTAGAGCAAGACAGATGAATGTTTTACGGCTTCTCATCTTCATGGGCGGGCGACGGGGATGCTGCTGGCAAGCAACACGTGCAAAATAACTTGAAGTCGAAGCTTGCATAAGGTAAGCTTTGCAGCCACAGCACCTAACTTACCAGTGAATCTCGGCCTGGTGAGCCGCATGGAAATACGGGAAAAGGCGTGAAAGGCTTAACTAGTGCACAGGCAGCTTGGCCCCGGAGATGAACCGTCGAGGCTAGTGACTCGCGGCAGAAGGGCACCTCGGGCACCTACACGCACCCGTGGGCACTCACGGGCACTGTTGGCTCCTGCCGCCTGTGGACGCCTGTGGACATCTAGGTACCCAGGTACTTATTACACCTGCCACTTTACATCCTCTTACACTCGACACATATCCATCTTACACGATTCCCACAGCACCTAAAGGGTGATTCTAAGCATGTAAACAGCTCGGCCTGAAATTTATTGGACACCAAGATGCATCAAACGCACCTCGCCCTGCTTACCACCGTACACGATGTCAAGCCGAGGATCCGGTCAACATCCTGGCATTCTTGACGACCGAGCAATTGCCAGACGCAGGAGGTGGAAATACACGGCCTCGTCTCCGTACGGAGAAGAAATCAAGGCTGCTTCCAAGCTGTCTCCAGCGTGCTTGAAAGACGCCACGAGCTTGGCTTGGGGGCACCGACCACCCTCCATACTCGTATCAACCCATTTCGTGGGGGCAAGCTTCCTCATCCTGGGGGATTGCAGTCGAGATTGTATGCATGCCACCTACATGCGAATTGCCGAACCTCGTACGAGGGAGTGGAGGGTACTCACGGTACCACTGTACGAGTAGGGTGATCAAAGGACAAAGGTCACATGCGAGAAAGCCGCCCATCCGTCAAGCCGTCTCCTTTACGAGGATTTCAATTGCCTTCCGACTCTTGGCTGCAACATTGTCATGCCGATCCATGACTTGATCAGGTTGGTCTGCAATCGAAGCGAGCAAAGATCCCCCAGCTTTCCATACAGACCCCGGATCAGACATGCTGGAGGGCCCATCTTGTCCGTACAGGCCATGTGCTCCCCACCCCGACCAGTGCCCGACCAACACCGACGCCGGTCAGGCTCCGTGGGTGTGGTGATGCGATGGCCTGGCAACTGGTCGACGGTACTGTGCCGCTGTGCGCCCCCATGATTTCATGGACCCCGCAGATTGATCATCGAGTCATGTACGGAGTGGTAGAAGTACAAGAGGCGAGCCTTGCTCTGTCTGCTGATCTCTTCTCCTGGTCGTGAACGCAGTCTGGGACAGAAGACAACTACTCCTGTACTGTTCCTCTTGAGATACCGACACTATTGTCTGAAGCTTTACTGTGTGTCTACGTGCTCAACAACACTCACAATGGCCTCAGACGACAAGATCACCGATGCTCAACTCATGGGCGAGAAGCAGGGCACCTTGCATGAGGAAGCCATGCACTGGGGAGAATTGACCGAGGAGGAACTACACATTGAGAAGAAGCTGCGACTGAGAATCGATGTGCTTATTATGCCATTGGTCATCCTGGTCTATTTGATGAACTACATTGACCGGTAAGACGGTCCTCTTCATGCTTCAGCCGTGACCAGCAATGCTAACGTTGCCTCGCAGAAACAACTATGCCGCTGCGCGACTTCAAGGTCTCGAAAAGGACTTGAATTTGAAAGGAGATCAGTATCAAGTCGGCCTCAGTATCCTCTTTGTGGCATATGTAAGTCCCAACCCACCGTCAACATCCACGCTAGTGTCTGACTATCAACCGTCAAGGTCCTGATGCAAGTGCCTTCCAACCTGCTTCTCAACTACAGCGGCCGACCCTCGTGGTACCTGGGCTTCTTCGTCATCGCATGGGGTCTCGTGTCTGCCCTTACCAGCCAAGTCAGCACCTACGGACAAATCGTTGCTTGCAGATTCATCCTCGGACTTGTTGGTAAGTTCCAACATCCCCAGTCCCGCTTCCTCTCCTTTTGTCCACTTTCCTGACTTTCTCCTCCAGAGGCGCCCTTCTTTGCTGGTGTCCTATTCTATCTCAGCAAATGGTATTCGAAGAAGGAACTTTCACTCCGAATGGCCATCTTCTACTCCGGCTCCCTCATCTCCGGCGCCTTCGGCAACCTCATCGCAGCAGGTATTCTCTCTGGTCTGGCTGGTGCCCGAGGCATGTCCGCGTGGCAGTGGTTGGTAAGTGTCCTCCCGAACAGCCACACAGTCCTCTGTTCTCCCTTCTGACTGTTCACAGTATATCATCGAAGGTTCCATAACCGTTTTGATTGGCATCGTCATCGTCTTCATTCTGCCCGACTTTCCCGACACCTGGGGTGCACTCACACCCGAAATGAAGCGGGTTGCGAACCGTCGCCTGGCCATCGACGCTGCCGAAGCCGACGTCGACGAAGCCGGCGCCATGAGCCAAGTCCAAGGCATGAAGCTCGCCTTCTGCGACCCAAAAACCTATATCCTAGCCATTGCATACCACGGCATCACCGGCGCCGCAGGCTTTCAGAACTTCTTTCCCACGCTTACCGCGACCCTGGGCTACAACCACGTCATTTCGCTCTTGCTCGTCGCGCCGCCCTACGTTTTCTTGGTCTTCTGGTCGTTCGCGCACAGCTGGACGTCCGACAAGGTCGGCAACCGCTTCTGGTTCTTCATGTACCCGATCCCCATTGTCATCGTGGGCTGCGTCATCTTCATGACCACCGACAGCTTCGGCCCGCGCTACTTCTCTCTGTTCCTCTTGAACATGGTCTTCGCCATGAACGGCACGTGTTATGCCTGGATCTCCAACGCCATCCCACGCCCGCCAGCTAAGCGCGCCGCAGCTTTGGCGTTTGTCAACTCCGTCGGCAATGCCGCCAGTATCTGGACCCCATTTACATACTACCCATCGCAGGGCAAGCACTACCCCGTGGCTTTGGGCGTTGTGATTGGGCTGATGGTCCTCGCGGGTGTCAGTGCCATTGCGTTGAGATTCGTTCTGGAGAGACAGAACAAGCAATTCGCCAGGCTTGAGAATGAGAATGTCCAGCTTACCGAGCGCGAGTTGGTCAAGTTGAGAAGGACGGCGGAAATCGAGGGCATCGATATCGCGGCCGCGAGGAGTATGCAGAAGGGTTATCGGTTCATGATCTAGGTCCCCGCCCTCGGGCCTCTGGAGAGGAAACGGTACCGTTTGAGAACGAGCAGACGCCCTCTCTCGACCTCTAAAGATTTAAACTCATATCCCAACACTGTGGGAGCGAGGGTACCACTTTCCCTGTAAATAGGCATGTCTCGAAGCGAGACATGCAAGAGAAAGCAGACGGATCATGGATATTGTACCTAGGTATCTAGGTGGTTTATCTCCTGACTTCATGAGTTAAGGCTGAATATCAAGGAACGATTCACGTAGCTCAAAGGCATTGTTTGATCAGTCCAAGATATCTCCATGATGGTCACTACACTAAAATCAATGTAATTTACAACCTCTGACGGCCCGCAGCAGCAGACTCGAGCCAATACGCCTGACTTGGATCCAGGTTCGTGAACCACATACCTCAGGTAGGTAGGCAAGGCGATCTTCCATGTGCCTCAGCCCACACCAACAAATGCTGAAACCAGCCCAAACCCAACCCAACCAGCGCCATGCTGCTATTCGATTTCCTTTCCCTTTCCTGTTCCTTTACACATACAACACCCACACCCACACACAGACGGTGTCAAAAAACCCAACCCGATTCCTCTTGGACTCGTTTTGGACGGGATCCAGACCTGTGACAAGAGTGTCCACGTCGATGCATGATGCCCCTGATGTATCAGCCCAAGGGACCATCCACCCGCCCACTCAAGCAGTAACCTCTTCATCGTCTTCATGTTCTCTCTTTACACCACTCTTTTCCTCCTTCACACCCTTGTCCAACAACTGCATCAAATCAATAATATGGGGACCCAGAACCTTATTGAGGCCCAGATTCTTGAACAGCCTATACCTATGGGTGCCAAACAACTGCTCAATAAGTTTGACGCCGTTCTTTTCGAACGGCTGACCATGCTTGTTCGCAAACCTCGCCAGATTTCGCAATATCATGACGCTCATCCAGGCGACGCCATATGGCGCTGGAGGATGCACCTCGGTGTCGACAGCCGTGAAATGGATATGATGCTTGATGGTGGTAGGCTCCGGCTCTTTCGCGTCGAACGCCACTTCATGCAGGAGCTTCGACATGGCCTCGGGCGTTGCCGGGACATGCACAGAGAGATGCTGTGCGATTCCTCGGGCAGTCGTGAACGGAGATTGATGCTTGCACTGGTTCCATCGACAGCGGTGGGTCGGCAAGTCATTCTCTGCGAACTGGCCATCAAGTGTTCTTTGGACTCCCATGTGATCGGATATGAGATGAGCGAGCAGCTTGTCACGAGTGGAGTACCAGGTGTTGCACAGATACTTTTGCCCCTGGCGGGCTGCTTGGTCCCCTGGCTCTGCATGATTGATGTGCCAAAGACACTTGTAGTACGGCCGACCATGCACGTCGATCAATACTCTACGAGGCTTGATACCCTTGATGATAAATCTCGCTTGAACAGGGCTGTTGATGACCTGCGCTTGAGCCGTGCTGAAAGTCGTCGACACGTTCTTAATGAAGTCGGCCGCGGGGATGGGGTTGTGCTGTACGAAACGCTGTTGGTAAGCTTGCCAAATAGCAATTTGCGTAATGTCGTCGTTGGGAGATTCTTCAAAGCAGCACCGTAGCCATCTTGAAGATCGCTCGGGTTCGTGAAATCGGAGGAGCTCAACATAGAGTTCGTTGGCAATGGTTGGTACCGGACATGGTAGGGGTGTCGTTTTCGCGGGCTGCAGCTTGGCTATCACGGATTCTTCACGAGTGATTGACTCATGCAGCAGGAGACCCGTCAAGCGGCCGACCATTTGGGGTAGGAGCCAAGGAATATTCGTCATTAACTCGGTGTTGTTCTCTGGCATGGCTGTGTATTCGTACAGGAAGTCCAGGGTGGTCTCCACAAGCAGATCATCGTCCAGGAGGGTGAAAGAGAACAACCGGACGATGGACTGAATTGGTATGTCGGTTAAGCGATGAATTGCTGGCGTATCAATGCCGATGTTGTTGATGGCACGAATGGATGAGATGAGCGTCGCCCGATCGTTAGACTCGATGTAGGGTATCAGCGATAGATACAGAGGATCTTTCGGTACCAGCGCCCAGTATCTGGTTACATGTTCCAGAATTTCCAGCGCAGATAGTTTGAACTCGGCCAGGCGAGGTTGGTCGGGCAGAGTGATAGCGATAGTAAGGCAGTCTTTGAATAGCGGAAATTTCGATAGAAAGACCGCATTGTCATTGAGAGTGACCATGTTCCGAATGACAAGGATGGTCTCCTTTAGTCGGTCCAGTTTTCGGGATGTCTCGGCATCTTCCAAAGTTTCGTCTTCCACATTTACTGAAGTAAGCTGAATGCGCTCCAGCAGATTTTTCGTTCCGGTAGCGGCGTACAACGTGTTAAGGGGGAGTCCTTCATCATCCTCATCGTAGGTGATATCCCACTTCACGCCGTACACGATCTCCGTAATCTGCAATGCCTTCTCCAGCAGGGACTCGGCAAGGTATGGGAATCCTTCAAACTTGTACTTGTCACCACGCTCACATGAGACTTTGACAAGGTGGTGTAGCGCGAATTCCTGCTCTTCTGGGATTCCAGATCGCAGACCGTAGAGACATCGTTGATAGATGTTCGGACCATTGAGCCCTGCATGCACAACTTTTCGGGAATCCTTTCCATCCAAACCAGGTAGCAGTTCTGATTTCCGAGCGGCTTCCCTCAATTTTCTCGGGTCCTTCTCCAACTCTTTTTGCAACTTCTGTTTGGCCTTGTTTGTGTAGAATTCGGGGTCATTGCCAGGTGTCTTCACTTGCTGGAGAGTCAGTGGTCTGCTTAGGCTGGGTTTGTAGTTGTTGAACCAGTCAAATGTTGGGTTGTAAGGGTCGCTGGCAGTATTCTGATAGAACTGCTGTTGTGCAGGGGGCGCAGATGGAGAGTCTGTGGCTCGAATGTTACGCGTGCGTGCTAGTTGAGTCTCTGGTTGGTACATTTGAGTGCGCTTGGGATCTTGTCTCAGTTGACCTGTATCTGAATGTCAGTACGTCGCACAAAGGTGGGCACGTGAAGCATGACACCAAGCAAGTGACTACAAATTTGGCCACTTACGCATAGGGTATCTGGTTGCACTCCCCGGCTCTTCGGATTCTGTCTTCTCGTGCTTGGGCGTCACCTGTTCCTCATCGGCAGAATCAAAGTTGCCATCGATCGCCGCATTCGCAGGCTCATTTGCCTGTGAGCTGGCGGGGGCATAGTTCTCCAGGGTTCTTGTTCGCAAGTTTCCTCCCTTCGCACTTCGATCCTCTAAGATCTCTTTTGGAGGTGGCTCTTCTCCCCAGTATGTCGCGATTTCATAGGCCCTGTTTAAGTAGACCCCAGTCAGCCTTAGACGCTCTCGCTGCGCGCCAGAGAAAGAGACGCTGAATCACTTACGCAAGGTTCTTGTAATACACAGTCTTCAGTTGAAATGTCATGACACCTTCATGAACCTTGCCAAACCCAAACTCTCTAACCAAGGTTCGCCATTGCATGCGCTCTGCTGACAGCGAATCGTAGCCGCCTCTAGCAAGGACCAGCTTGTACAATTTGTGAAGAGGTATCGGACGGCCGCTGACCTTTCCATCGCGGTCAAAACTGGTTCTACAAAAGTCAATCTTGTGAGCGACTGTGAAAGGAACTGCTTGCTGGTTACATACCCTCGTTTTTCATGGAAAGCTGCGACATCATTGAGAAACTCCTCCTCGTCCTCGATGATTCTTTGAGGTGGAGGTGCCATGTTGGGCGGACTTTTTGTTTTTGATGCGATCGACAACGGGGCTACCGGGGGATGGTGGAATCGATACCACCGGCTGTGGTCATGTCGCGAGTAGGTTGGAGATTGAATGAGAGAGGCTGCTAAAGAAGCGCGTAGCAATCAGGACACAGTAATAGACTCAACTCCGCGAGAGAAAGAGTCACAGAGTCTATGCAGGCAGTCGATGGTAGATTGTCACTTTTGTCGCGACCCTTTCACTTCCACCGCAGCGCGCAGTCTTCGGCTGGAGTTTCCTCTCGGCTAACATACCTTTTGCAGAACCACATTACACGTGACCCACCCTTGGGTGCCAAGGGTGCGTCCTTTATCATCCAGTTGTCGCGACCTGTTTCTTCCATTTCCTTCATACTCCTAATGAATTTGCATGTTCGGCCGCTGTCTTGAACAGCCAGTCCATCTGTAGAGTTCAAGCACATTTTGATGTCTTACTAACCACATATTGAACTAATCATGCCTTCTCAAGGTTCTCAACAGCTATCCCAGTCTCCTATGTGTCTCCCTTTGTACAAATTTTCTTATGCTACAGTGTCAGCGGAGAGTATTGCCCCTATACCATGGATTCACGTCTCTGGCAAGAACAGACTTTTTGCTGTCCTCGAAACAACCCTAGTTCAGCTGGACGACGGCCGGGTTGAAGGCAGGCAGAAGTTGAAGGTCTTGCAGGATCCCGAAGTAATGGTATCTCGACCGGGACTTTACTCCATCCGCCACTCCTATGCTCAAAGCTCACGTATCCACAGGAAGACTTGGACCTGAATTTGCTCTCTGTTGAAGCCCAGCGATCGATGGCGCAAACATCCAATATGATGAGCAGTGCTCAAATTCCCGAAGTTGCCGTCATTGTCAAAGTGCCAAACATCGCAATGAAATACCCTATGACCAATGGACAGGTGGTACCGTCTGACTCTCAAGCCTTCCTTGCTCACCGTGCAACAGTACCGTCGATTTCAGATTCGATTTACGCGTGACGAAGACTATTATGAAGCCATGAAAATGCTATCTCGTGCCAATGTCCCCACTGTCGAGGCAGGCTCATTTCCTGCTCAACCAAAGCCCCAACATCCACCTCCACCAATTATGTTGACACCAAACGACTCGGCCTCTCAGATAGGGACTTCCAACGAAGCATCGACGTCTCACAGCCAGATACTTGGATTTCCAAGTCTCGGTCGTCCTACGATCCAGACATTTCGCCCTGCAATGGCTCCTCCCGGCTATGTCCCTTCCGCCCTCGACAACGCTCAGTCGCGGTCAGCAGCCAACCAATCCATGCTTGACCAGTTGCAAACAGGACCAACACTAGGACGTCAAATTGGCGGACCTCGTTCGAATATCTCGCTGAGCACAGCTACCACTCTTGTGAATGCTAAAGAGCATTTTGGCATGCAGACTACATATGGCCGTCATGATGTTGATGCCTACTTACCAACTTCACGACCACCAGGCATCAGCCACCCGCAGGCGGACACCAAGCCAGCTCAGCAGCAGTCAAACACTACCAGATTAGACCCGCACGAGTCAAGTTTAGGTCTCCCACCGCGACGAACGCTACCGTTCCGCAAGCCAGAACCCAGTCTCAGTACTTCTGTCTCAACATCAGGAAGCAGAAGCATTCGCCCTCCCAAGCAGGCACAGACAGACTCAATGACTGTTCCCTCGGTTGCAGCAGAGGACCATCCATCCACTGCTGCAGCTGGAGCATCACTTCAAACCACCGGCAAACGCAAACGAGGCCCAGCCAAAACTACGGGAAAGCCCTCAGCTCCTCGAAAACCACGAGCACCTAACAAAAGGGCAAAAGCTGGCAGCAAGTCCACAGCAAACGCCCGCCCAGTCCCTACTGTCGAGGAATTGCTCAAACAACCAAGCCCAAGCCCAACCCTTACTCGCCGCATGACGCGCGCAATGAGCATTCTTAGCACTCAGCACGACCACGACCAGCAGCCAAACCCGATAGAGGCCAAGCCCGCCGAACCAAAGCAGCCTTCACCCCGACCTGAAGCCAACAACGAGGGCCATCGAGAAGCAAGTCCTTCGCTCGGCAGCCCGACGCGACGGATTACGCGATCTACCTCAAAACTCTCCACCGGTGTCGAACACATGAAGATTCCCGAACCCGATGCCGATGCCGATTTTCAGCCTCAACATGGAAAAGACAATCCGTATCCATGCACACCAGCCGAACAGATGATCAATCTTTTGACCCCTGCCTCGCCAGAAGCACAACACGTCGCTGCCGCCAATCTCAATCTTCAGCCCTCAGCTGCTCGAAACAACCCAAATCAGCCGGCAGAGCCCATCACCGTGCCACCGTCATCGTTCGCATGCGCAGACCCCCAGCCCAAGTCCCGACCAAACCAGCACCGGCCCCAACCAGAACCAAGCATCACCGACCCGGACCCGGTTCAAGCCATCACCTCCTCCGTGCTGACCAATCTGGATGCGGATGCTGTGCCGGATCTCGCTTCAAACGACCTGGACAAACTTCAGGCCTGGTCTCGTCAGCCTCCCGCCGTTCGACTGCCGACACTGAAATCGTACTTCTGTCGCCTGATCATGCAGCCGGAATTTCTGAATCTGTGTAAAGACCTCGAGGGCATGTGGGAGGGAGAGATCTTGAATGCAAGGCTTGCCAGGATGTCATGAAGATGGTGTGTGATTGTGGTGAGGGCCTAAATTGCCATGCGGGAGAAAACGGAGGGAACGGAGGGAAGTATTCATAGGCGAAACGTGCTATGCGTCCTTTGTCTTTGTCGATAAGTAAGTTCTGCACGCTAGGGACGCTATGTCTCATAGGTAATTCACATTGATCTGTGAACAAAAATGTCAAGGGACAGGACTGTGCCGTTCGTATAATGAAATGCAACACCAGGGCAACTCTTCAATGTTAAGAAGAAGGTCAGCGTTAATTTGAACAAGTGATTCATTTCGATGCTGCAGTTCCTTGTGAACCCCAAACGGAACGCCATGTGCAGTGCGTGAGTGCCTAAACTGAAGGTATCTACTCCAATGCTCGCTCATGCCAAAGCTGGTAATCTACCATGCGCTGTTTCGAATAATGCTTTCGATCAAGACCAAGCTAAACAAGAGCTCGCTTGCTGAACGCTGGCAATAAATGATGCTAACAAACACCAGGGGAGCCTCCCGAGTTCCAACCCGGCCAATCAGTGATAATACTTGGGTTATCATCCGTTCCTGACTTTTGTAGTACTCCATCGATGCACAAAACCTTTGCCCAAGCTAAAGTATCGTACCATGGAGTTCAGAACCCGGCCAAAGAAGAAAGAGCACCAAATAAATGTTGAAGCTGATTAAAGTCGATTTGGTGGCAGTGAAAGCTTGCTGAAGGGAGAGATCAACAATCGTGAATTTCTGTAATGTGTGGGTTTTGTTCATTTGGCTTCCTTGCATGTCCTGCGAAGGTGCTGAAGAAGATTTCGATAAAGAGAGGTTATGTCTCTGACTGGTGTTTCCCGGTCTTAGTCGTAACACGACCAAACACGCTCAGCGTGCCCCAAGGCCCAATGCTGAAGGCGTTGTAGGAGGCCGGCACCAACGCCATGCCAATGCTGGTGGGTGAAGATGGTGCGGAAAGAAGTAGGCTTGAGATATAACTCAAAAGAGTCCAAGAAGCTCGACCTGCCCATTAGGAGAAGCATCACTGTCCTTTGATGCCCGAAAAAGTACAATATGAGTTTCGCTCCCAACGCCAGGCTAATACGCATTTGAGTGTGAAGAAGAAAGGTTCGCTAATAAGAAGCCATTCGTTGGTTCATGCCACGGAGAGCCCCAAGGCTGATTCGTGATCCGGCGACAGGAGTGTATTCAAGGCCCATATCCAAGTCCATGTCACTGTCGAGCCGACTCCGACCCATGGCGGTGGGACTCGAATCAATCGAGGGAGAATGTTGGCCAAAGGCAAATGTCTGAGCTCGAACAAGTTTGGAACGTTGTTTCACTTTGCCGAGACCTCGTTCGCAATCAAGAACGTGCTCTTTCGCATCCATCTCGACATAATTTTGTGGGAAACATCGAGCTCTATAGTCCTTGAAGAAAGTGCTATAGCCACCGTCTAGGATGTAGACCTCAGGATAAGTCAGAGCAGGATATCGATCAGCATTGACTGTCCGATCCCTGTTGCGGATAAACTTGGCCATAAGAGGTGCACGATGAGCAGAATATTCACAGTGAAATATTAATAAGGCCTTGGTAGTTGGCTCCACAGTGAAGAGTTGTGAAGATAGTTGTTCTTTGTCGTTGAAATTTACAGCGCCGTCGATATGGCCGCCATTGTATTCGTACTCGAATCTGCAGTCGATGACCACAAGCTTCTCGTATGAGGAATTGTACCTGCCATCTAGCACCTCAACCATGGTCTCTTTTGTGATGCGTGGGAGGGCGCCAGCTTCGCCGTCTGGGACGAAGTGAGGGAGCTGAGGCACGTGAGGTGCTTCGTTGTCCATGATGGAGGGTAACAAGGGTGGAGGTGGGCTCATCCGTTCTTTCTCGCGGTTCATAACCTCTTCTGGATGTTCGAACATACTCAAGGACCGACGGAATTGCTTGCGAGGTCTCACTAACGGGTTTGATCCTTTTCGCACGTGTCCGCCGATAGGGGATCCATTGCGGGAGTTTCCAGCAATCAAGCTGTTGCGAGATCGTGGAGCCGCGAAAGGGGCAGGAGGCAAGCGAGAGACTTGCTTCTCTTGGACAGGAGACTCGGCGAAGATCTCTGAGAGCGACAAGGATGAGGACGTTGCTGGCTTGTTACTCATATAGTCGAGAAACTGAAATTGAGGCCCTTGACTCTCCGGTGCAGGTCGTTGCGGAAGAGTCCCAGTGCTGTAGCCCTTAGCTCTGCACAAGGACGGCCGTAGCGGACCTGGCTTCCGCCGCTCCGGAGGCACACTGAGAGTTTCTGATCGAGTTGGTATGACAGGGGGCGAGGCCATTACCGACATAGGGGACTCCGCAGGTGTAGGTTCTGGAGTTGGTGACTGCAGTTGTATTGCCACCGAGCCAAAGGGTGCCTTGTGAGGTAAAGGAGAGAGATCCAGGTCCATAGCATCTTGAGCTCCAGGTGAGGATGTAGGTATAGGAGGTGTGGTGGTGAGGTTCACTAAGGGGGTGTATCAGTCTAAAGGGCAACCTCGAACCTCCAATGTCTGCTTACAGTGGCCCTCCTGCGGTGCAGGTGCAAAGATGCTGTTAGGAAACAAGGCTCTCCGAGGTGTCGGCAATTGAGGACTAGACTTTAGTTAGCCCTTGATTGGCATGCATTTGGCACCATATGTGTGCATACCTCTGATCAATGTGGAAGTTTTGTGAAAGATCAGCAGCAAGGCTGGCAGTAGGCGAAGATCCTCGAACAGGCTTCAGGCTGAAATAATCGCTAGGGGACCTCTTCATTGATAGGTCCTTGAAGTTGAAGCTGTTGTTGCCAAAGGATTTGGCAGCCGCAAAGGAGGCATATGAGGAAGGACCGTCAGGTCTAAAGCCACAGTGACCCAAGTATGCTTGAGGCTGCATGGCCGCCAACGGTGAAGATGCCTCAATCATGGTGCCGACGAAGCCTCTTTATTTGGACACCCTCTCTTGTGCATACATAGAAGTAACAGTCCAGACGTTTCGCTCTCGATCAGGACCGGGCCCGTATGCAAGTTCGGATTCTGCCCAGCAAAGACTGTTCCACAGAGTCGTCGAGGAACAGAAGTCTGGGTAGAAAAGTCGAAAACCGAGCGATCCTCGCTGGTCCGTGAAAGCGGAAGGCTTGGAGGGCGGTCGAGTAGGCTTCTCAGGCGAACATGGTCCCCGACGGCAGGTTATAAGAGGGACTGCGAGGAGATGTCGGGCTGCCAATGGCGACGGACGAGGCGAGGATGGAGATGGTCAATGCCAAAGGAGTCCGACCACCAAGGAGCATACAGGTCTTCTTCCCTGAACAGTGGGCAACGACGTTGGATTGAGAAGAAGCCTTGACCCTGCAGCTCGGTGGCTTATGGAAGGTAAGAGGAGGAGGGATGGGGGAGAGTTTTAAGCTGAATGCAGGTGAAGGCCCAGGTTGTTGCTGGGCAGCCTTTGGAGTGGTGAGGAGCGATGGAGTTAGCAAGCGATGCAATGCGGAGCCTTGGCTGCGAATCCAGAAGGAACCGCCAAATGGACCACTTCTTTTTTGACAGCCAGGTACTGATATGCAGGCAAGCTTTATGCAGTGTACGGTGAAATGTAGCTAACTGCAATTGTGGTACGGTAACTGGTTGTCTCGTTACACGACACAGACCAAAGGAAGAGGAACGAGAGGGAGAGCCAGAAGCGCTGGAGGGATAGGAAAGGGCCCAGATAATCCGGGTACCTGACCTGGGCCGCCCATGCCCGTACTGTGTAGGCCCCATCATGCCCATTCCTTAACCCACGAGCCTTACAGATATCTTTGCCAGGGCACCCCACAGCCTAGAGTTCTTCACTAACCTTTCATTCGGTATGGCGAGTTTTCACGCCCCCGCCAGCAAGTCAGAAACGCAGGCAACGCGAACGACCAACTTTTCCAAGTCTCGTTTCATGAAGCAACCATGCCGACCATTCAAGAAGCAGACAAGGCCATGCTTCTCGTTTCCGGAATGTCCACCTATGTCATTCCTCATCTTGCTATCCATGATCTTTTGTTGATCCATTGATCCATTGATCCACAGGTACCAGCGGCCTCTATTGCAACCGCAGAGATCTCGATCAAATCTGTTACTCGTCTTGTCGTCTATCCAAAGGACCATTCTTTGACGACCACAGTACGAGTGGAGAAGTCTCTTGACAGCCTCGACAGCTCCAGTGCACCTCTTTTGGGAAGGCCTCTGGCCTCATCCAGCTCAGCTGTGAGAATAGCCCCATCCCTAACAAGGTTCTTACGCCATGACATGAGGTTGCCCTGTGCAATAACCGACTTCACTGTCTACCTATCACAGCTGCCACACTGCATGTCAAACACCTCGGGCTGCTTCTTGATCATGCTTAGTATGTCATCATCCCGCCGTCGGATGCCCTTTTCTGGCAGTCATAATACAAGCCCGTATTGCTTACCAGTAACGGGCGCGTGCGGAAATCACATTTGCGATTGGAATGCCCAAAAGCACAGAGCAATATGGTCTGCTCGAGAGTCTAGATCGCCCAATCGTCTATGGCTGGATCTTTTGAGCTTCTCATGGCACTGAAGAATTTGTGGCAGCGAGGCCATTATTGTTCAAACCGCAAACAATGCCCTCAGCATCCCTGGTGAATAGCTCTTCGGATGGGCACCTTGACATCCATCAAGCAGCAGGAGATGTTTGAGTCAAGAATTGCGCCATCATTCTTCCGGCTTATCTACTACTTGTATTTATCATGGTCAGCGTGGGGCTTGACTGATCCAGCATGGCTTCAGGCCCTAGCCGCTTCATCTGCTCGCTTGTGTGACCTTAGTTCACCGGCGACACCGTGCTAATGAACTTCATCGTTGAAGCTCATCAACCCTTTCGGGAGCAGTGTCGGCCCAGCTTGAAACCGTCATCAGTCCCTAACAAACGGCCACGGGCAAGACCAATTTGAGTCAAGCCCGCAGGACTTTCTTGAGCCTTTATCGGCACATGGTTTACACTAGCAATGATTGTTCACGGTTGCGGCGGCATTCCACTCGATGTCCCCGCGATGCTGGCTGAAAACCTCGATCCGAAGATAGAGTCACCTCTGTCTCTTGCCGCTGCGAAACGTCATACAATCAAGCTTGTCCTTCTCTTCCCTGTTTTTCAATATCAAAGTCTTGCGTCGAACTTGCACACACGCGTGTGATCGAGATCGTGACCACAACAACAACACACTATCTGCCGGTCTCGCGTAATGGTGTTGCAAGATGCTTGACTAGGGTTGGACAAGGAGAGGGGCAGCAAAGCATTCAGCCCGATTACAGGCTGGTTCCCCCACCTACTGCGACATAGAATGAGTCCGGGGAATTTCCTGGTGTGATAGCAGCCAGGATGGTCACGATGGTGAAGCTAGCTACTCGTCTCCGTGTCGTATTTTGGGTTTTTGGTCACCCACACGCGTCTTCAGTCATATCAACATGAACATAGGGTGATCAGTCATCATCAGTCTGGACTCACAGCTCTTCCTGTCTCATCCTGCATCGGCTATGGTGCTTCAAGTACGCTTTTCCGAATGCCGGAGCGTGGTTCCTTTGCTCTTTGGTGGGACACAATCTCCGTCAAGCTCGGTTGGATCATCGTCGAGGAGACGTGTCGCCAAGCCTGAATATCAACAACCATTAACGCGCTATGGTCGCCTGTCCACGTGAGCGACCTGACTGCCCGCCAAGGCTGGCTTCTCAACCTCGTTGTGTGTCGACTCTCGAGCCACCTTGCCACCTGAGCACAGTGCAACAATGACTTCGGTGGGTGAAAAGCACGGCACAGATGCTGGATTTCCCTTTGAGCTGGGGCTTTTGAAGTCAAGCCATCGATTGTCAATTTAGCTTGACAGGAGCTTACCCTGCATTTCGGTTTTTGAACGACATCCTTCAGATACCTAGACCTTCTTTGTCAGACAAAGGCGCTCCCGCCGACGGTTCAGCCTCGTCTCGAATGACCTTCCCGGACCCTGAAAAATAATTCTCTGACAGCAACACGGGCTCAATAGTTCGAGGTTCTGATGGTGGCGTCCAGGCCCGTTCCTTCTTGTATCCGCCACCAGCTTCAGGAAACACCCCAGAACTATCCTGCATTTTGCACTGAGCTCCGAGGGTTGTCATGTTTTCGAGATCATCTAACTTACCAAACTCCAGCAAGACATGCGGCCACAAGGACATTCCCGGTGAAGCAACGCATCAACGCTATGCCCATTGACTCAGAGCATTGGCCTCTCACTTGGGTATGATACCAGTGTGGCAGCCGTCTTCCACGCCGATGCTCCGGCTTTCGATGCAAGTCAAGGAAGACATCTGGGCTTCTAGAATATTTGCCATCCAACGGCATGTTGCTCACGGTGACTTTCAAGACGGTAAGAGACGACGCAGATACTAGTGTCATGGTCTCTGCGTGCCCTGCTCTCGAATTAGGCTTTCTCTACAGAAACGCCAGCCTTTGGAAGAGTGGCTATTTTCCGCGTGGACCTTTTTCTCAAATTTCTGTGTGACTGTGTCCGCCGCTCGGCAACTCACTCCATGTGATATCAACCCTTCCCTCAAAGGCAAGCTCACCTTCCAAGCCACCGAGTACCACGATCGTGCACGATGAACACGTTGCCAGAGCGAGCCACCCACATTACGGCGAAGTCGAACTCATCCGCAGTGACACACATTCACGTTACAACTCGGGTCGGGAAGTAAACCTCAATTGTGCCTCTTTTCCAGGTCATTGGCGACTCCGGCCGTCTTGTTGATACTAATCTCAGAGACTCGCAGCTGATGATGGCCCGATAATCCCAAATGACGTACCCAACTTGGTCGCAATTCCGTTTAGGCGATCACGAACTCAGCAGACCTGTCGATCGAGTAGATCGCGCTCGAGCCACGGTGCCACGGTCGTTTTGTACGTTGAGATCTACACTGATCGAAGATGTGCAGGATGGTGACGACACCGCATGTTATGGAAACGGAAACGGAAACAGGAACAGCCCGAATATAGCACATTGCAAGGTCTGGGACGGTGCACATCCTCGCTGGGGTCACTGTGTGTATAGGCTCTTGGAAACCTTTCATCTGGGACAGACGCCCTAGGAAGTGTAACAACTACCTTACACAAATACTACTATGGTATGCAGATGGCTCCCGTTCTCGGCTTCGTTATTGCGAAAAAGCGAGTCGATGATGAAAAGCACCACGGCTACCGATCAATCGGGGTTGGCATTCACCTAGCATTGACGTTGAAGTCAAGGCCACATCGAAGCATCCGTCATCTCCGTTCTACATACAATCCCTCTAACCCAGGATGCAACACGTCTACCCCATCTATCTGTATTGAAGAAAAAGGCCCAACCCTCTCGTTGTCCAGCTCTCAGCGCAGCCCGCTACACATCCAAGGCGAAGCACCACCTCGCTACTGTTGTCCTAGCCTGGTGCTTCCTTCCGCAGTGCCTCTTCTTTATTTCCAGCTTCACACCCCCGAGCCCCTGTTTATGACTCAAAGTAGCCCTCAAACAACCACTTCATTTTCTCGGTGGCCTGCTGACTCCGCCCCGCCGGCGCGGTACTTATGCCAAACTCCCTCGCACCCTGGAGGTGCGTTGCCTTGACCAGATCCTCGTGCTCTTCCTTGGACAATTCATCCAGCACGGCGGCGATGAAGCGTCGTGCATTCAGCGCGTTGGCGCGCATATGTCCCATCACCATCTCGACGGAGACGTCGCCTGAATCATGCCAGCACTGGAAAGACACCCCACACGTTAGACAGATGGAACAACATCTCGAGAACAAGGACAAAAGGGCTCAACCCTGTTTTAAAGATTCCCCACGCGGGTCCAAAAGAATATCTCAAAATCAGGAGACGGGTTGTCCGCGGGAATGGAAATGGAAATGCTGTACCTCCAAATGCAACGCAACGCAACGCAACGCAGAGTAAACATGGAAAGGAAAGGCGGTGGTGACAAGTACAAGACAACAGGGGCCAAACGGAGGAGGCGCAGAAGAGAAGACACCAAAAAACGTACATCATAATCCGTACTCATCAGAATAACCTGATACGCGATCTCGGCTTCAGCGGCCAGTTTGGCTTCAGGTAATGTCGACATGTTGATCACCGTTCCGCCCCAGCTGCGGTACATGTTTGACTCTGCACGGGTACTGAATTGGGGTCCCTCTGCATGCGTGTTTAGTTAGCGATCCGTCTCGTGTTTCAGCCGATCGATCTCGTAGCAAAAGTACCCATAGGGTTTTCGAAGATGCAAAGCTCGCCCACCCCCTGACTGGACGAGGGAAGAGGAAGGCAGGGAGCATCATGGTAACGTAGAGAATGCAACGACCAAAAAAAGGAAAAGATGGCAATAACGTACCCATAACGATAACAACCCCCTTATCATGCAACACCACGCCCTCTCCCTCCAGACTATGCCCACACTTCCTCACCACATCACCGACGCGCTTATCAAAGGGGTCCGCAAAGGGCACATGCACGACGAACCCGTCCTCGAAGAAGGTATGCGGCCTGATGCCCTTTGTACGATCGATGACCTGGTCCGGCACCACGAAGTCGCGCGGCTTAACCTCCTCGGCGAGACTGCCCGCGGCGCTGAACGCGATGATGCAGCGGACGCCCAATTTGCGCAGGGCCGCGATATTCGCACGCACGGGAATCTCGCTGGGGTTGAGTTCGTGGTGCGCGCCGTGGCGGGCGAGAAAGGCGATGGCGATCTGTTTGTCGGGATGCGTCGGCGACGGGTGTTCGAGGATCGTGATGGCGCTGGACGGTGCGCCCCAGGGTGTGTCGACGGTCAGGACGGCAGCCTTGTGGAAATGGGGGAGATGCTCGAGGCCGGTGCCGCCTATCACGGCGATGTGGACGGGGCCTGTGTCCGGTGAGTATCATGGAGCGTATAGGGACGTTTTCAGAGGATTGTGCAAGGTCATGTTGATGGTTTCATGGTACGGTGTAGGGGCATGTGTAGATCGATAGAAAGCCCGACTCCTTTGGCCCCATCAAGACAAGACTGGAAAAGAGTCGTGCAGGACGGATGGGGCAGATACGGACCTGAATAACTGGTAGGGACGTTTTCCGAGTCTGGAGTCATCTTGTATAGGACGTGATCAAGTGTGGTAACAAGTTTGGTGCCTTGGTGAATTCAAGTGTCGTCCTTGCTGACTGGCGGTCTATTGAGAAAAGATATTTTTATATCGAATTGAGCGACCCACGTGGACACCAAGTTTCTCAGCAACCACGGCGACAATCAACAAATTCCGGTCAAGATTCGAGAAGGCAGATATTAGAATCCAAGGTACCTCGTATTCATTTACTAGAGGTAAAGGTAAACCAATCCAATATCATCGTCGTTCACATGTCAATCGTGCCTCATGAAAATTAGATGTCTTGCTGTCGTCCACTTCCGACATCAAAGATTTCACCGAAGATTTCCCGACCTTTCGCCAATTGCGCCATAACCACCATCACCCGCTACGTCTACCTCGCGAGCTGTGTAGACATCCTCGACATGAAGGGGTAGGGCTGAATCTCACTCTCTTCTCAGCAAACATGTTTGAAGTCCCAAATGCAAAAAGGTAGGCCATAAAACTCCGCAGCTTCACTGAGCAATCGACAAAATTTCTGACATGTGGAATCTCAAGGATCAAGAGATCTGAACTCCTTCAGCGCGATGAGAGCCCCCAATCTCCATCTTCATCAAGATCACCCTTCCCTTTCGGCGCGGAAGAAGACGTCGAAAGTGATCAAAATGTAAAGCCCGACTACGGCTTCCAATACGACTTCATAGACCCTGTATCTCTATCTCATACATCAGAGGCCGCCGCCCCCAAGTCTCAGGCGTTCAAAGCAGATGATGATGACGACAAAACCCAAGATCAAGAAGAAGAAGAACAGGAATACCAATTCCGCCTCTTCACCTCATCAGCTCCGCAGAAATCAACACCAGCACAAGCACAACCATTCCAGCCTACAACAAACCCAACAATCAGACTCTCAGCAACTCCACCACCAGAAGCTCTTGCCGAGTCCTTGTCCCTCGACAAAGCCAACTTCATCCGACCCAATCGACCCGACGAGTCTTACTACTTCACTTCCGCCGTGCCCGAGCGCTTGCGCAACGATCTAAAATCTCAATATTCGCAAGTCGCACTCTCCACCTCAGACGTTCTCTCACGTGCAACCTCGACACCCTGGCCCGGAACAGCCCTACCCTGGAGATGTATTCACGTCGTCGAGCAAGTCAATCCGCGTTCACGGCGCCACAAGCTCAATCGAGATCCCTCGAATAATTCTCCATCCGCCTCCGTCCGTGCCGCGACAAAGACAGACACAGACACAGACACCAACACCAGTTCGTCGAACGCGGACGCGAACGCGAACGCGAACGCCGGCAGACAACACGACAGACAACGAACAAGACCGTCCAAGAAATCCCGGATCCTGCTTCGCCGCCGTCTCGCCTTGCGCGCCGAACGAGCCGCCCAGGCCGAGAAATCGGACGAACTAGAGCGTCAGAAACGCACGCAACGCAATCGTGAGAAGAAAGTCAAGCGCAAGGAGAGGGAGAAGAGGAAGAAGTTGGACGACGCCGCCGACCCCGGAACCCATTCCCAAAGTCGACAAGAAGGAGAAGAGCAGGAGGATATTTCCATGCTCGACGTCGACTCGAAGCACGGCTCCATCTCTCAAATCAACGAGAAGAATACTAGTGCCCCAGCACCGCCAGCTCCAGCGCCAGCTCCAGCCTCAGTATCAGGACTAGGTGATAATCGAAAGCGTGACGAGACAGATCCTCGGCCAGGCACTTCAGGCATTTCAACACCAACACCAACACCGAAACCGAAACCGAAAGCACCAACCGCGCCCAGAACGACAACGACAACGACGGAGACCTTAAACGCAAGTTCAAAGCCAAAATCATCAACTCCTACAACCAAACGACCAGCGCCCACCGCGAGAGCGGTATGAGTTCTCTCGACCTTTTTTCTTCTTTTCAAAAACTCCAGGCTTGGTGGACAAGGCTTGAGGATGGTATAGACCTATCTCAGGTACGGTAGATGCCATGTCTTGCAAGATGCAGTTTTGCATCGGCCTCGGCTACTTTGTAACTCGATGCGAGTACTATAGGATAGGCAGGCCGTTGCTACCTGTAGTTACCTAGGTACGCCAAAGCTGGATGAAAGGAGAATCCGACCAAGTCAGCGGCATCAGCGGCATCAGCGGTGTTCCCTACGAGGGTGACGCACGCCAAATCAGTTGGCGGTAAGGGAACCCAAGTATCTCCAGAAACGCACAGTTTTCGAAGGGAATGAAAATCCGTCCACCTATGGTATTCCCCTGCCCAAGGCGTCTGCTGAGTCTACTCGTGTCCCTTTCCCCCCTCTAATACCATGCCCCAATAACCTGGAACCCAAGTCTAGTACCTTGTAACAAGACTTTCCGTAGCATCATCATTCCTTCTTTTTTCGTTATACCCTGAAACCCATACCACTGTACTCCATATGAAAAAACAACCAAAAAAACGCAACGTCCTGAGCCAGACCAACCATAGGTAGGTAGGTAGGTAGGCTTTTTTTCCAGCCCATAGCAGCCAGCCAAACCCTTGATTCCATACCCTAGGTAATCGCTTTTCTTTCTCACTGCCCGTTGCCATTGCCATTGCCAATGGCCCCAGCCATCCTCTTTCTCATAAAGTCAAAGAAAGCAAACTGACTAGGTGTCGCGCCGTACTCATAGACAAACCGACTGGCCATATAACTTCCAAAGATAGACTTGAGATAATTCTCCGGCACACGTTCCAGAATCCTGTCCAGACCGACCTTGGCCTGCAACGTCTGGGGCAGTGCCTCCTTGAAGACCGCCACCCGCAGCGTCTTGTTGTCCCAAAGCTCCTTGAAATTCTGCAGTTCCTCGTCCAGCTTGGTGATGGCCAGTGACAACTGATCGGACAACCGAGACCGTGACACGCCCGTCTTCTCGTTCTCTCGCCAGATGGCTTCGAACTCGAGTCTGGCGTTGTTCTCAATAGTCCCTTGCACTTCCTTGACGTACATCCTATAGAACTCCGGAACACTGCCATCAGCGCCGACACACATGTTCTCAATAAAGCCTTGGTCTTCAAAGGACAGACTGGCCAGCACTTCGAGCGAAGACGAAGTAACACCTCCTTTGTTGGCAGAGGCGTCCTTATACAGGATGCAGCCGGCCTTTTCGAGTCGGAGCTTGGCATCCTGGGTGATAAACAGGTTGGCACCCTCGACGATATATGGAATCGTGCATTTGCCATCGACAATCAGCTTGTTTGCCGATCCCAGGTCGATGGACTCTGGACGACCACCACAGGGCACGAACAGATCATAGTGAGATCCGTCGCGGAGATGGAAAGTGTTTCGGAACGTCATGCCGTTGTTGACCTTTTCGCCGGATGGCAGCTTGATGTTCGACTCTTCGACCAAGACTCGGTAGCCTTCGGCCGACAGCTTCGAGATATCGTAGTCCGAGATCATGACCCGCTTCTTAGCTAAACGAACCAATTCGGCA
Source organism: Vermiconidia calcicola (assembly GCA_035928285.1). Classification (NCBI taxonomy): domain Eukaryota; kingdom Fungi; phylum Ascomycota; class Dothideomycetes; order Mycosphaerellales; family Extremaceae; genus Vermiconidia; species Vermiconidia calcicola. The sequence continues at coordinate 752,628 of JAXLQG010000007.1, forward strand.
CGATCAAGGCCAGCCGGGTCGACGAGGACACCAGATCCATCAACGATTGCAGTGTACTTCTCATTGCCGAGCAAGATCTCGTTTGAGCCCAAGTCGCCGTCCGGTCCACCAGTCTGCAGCTTCCTGACCTGGCTTGGATCAAGACCCAACTTGCGGTAGATGCCGAGCACATATTGTCGGACAGACAACGTCGTCATACCATATGCGTCATGAGGAATACCACCCAGCTTAGGACTTTTGCCCGTGAAGAAGGACTTCCACCAAGGTGCACCTCTGGCACGCGCATGCTCTGTAGCCCAGTCGACCAGATCAGCCGTGTTCTCATCCGGACCCATAAACAAGATCTCTTCCTGTCCGTGAAGATCAACGATTGGATCCTTGATACCGGGACTTGTGGGTTTCAGCAGGAGATCCATTATGCTGTCAATGTACTTCTCAAATGCCACACGAGCCTTGTCCTGGTGATTGAAATCTAGCAGGATGACGCCCTTGGAACCACCCTCGGGAATGTCTTTGTTCTTTCGTTGTTGAGTGTTTGCGAGATTGTAGTTCTCATCAAATTGAGTTCTGGCATTGATGGCGTAGAGTTCCTTGTTGCGAGATTTGACAATTCGAATACCACCACGAGCAATATCCCGGAATCGTAGGTGGAAGCCTCTGAATTCCGAACCAATAACAATGAACATACCATACAATGCCTGAGGATATTCGTGTTCCGGCAAGAAGTCTGCGCTTGGCTTGAGTCGGAAACTGAGGGCGACCTTTGTTGGCGTGTAGAAATTGGTCTTCAGAACGGCTCGGTTGAAGGTCAAGAAGTACTGCATGACCATTTCATCATGTTCATTGTGGACGGTTTTGGAGATGAACTCGGACAAGCTACTGTCGTCAAGGACTTGTTCCACGTTCAGCCGAAGGTAGCTGAGGGTTGGTATGAAGTCGTCCTGCTCGCCCCGGGTTTGAACATAATGCGTATTTGCAAATGAAAGATACAAATTCCTGATCAGGTCGGGGTATTTGTTGATGATTTCGAGTATGTACTCTGAAGTGAAAGTTTCCGTTCGAAGTCGCTTCTTGATCTTGGCCAGGAGCTCGGCATTGGTATTGCTGTCGCCCTTTAGTGCTGCGACCAACGAGGTATACTCGGAACCAAGACGGTTGAGGAATTGCTGCACAAAGATATGGACACAGTGCGCGTAGATACTTTCTTGCAGGCTCAAGTTGCCACTAGCAAACTGTCCTTGTAGCTTGTTTTGAGGAATGCAAAACAGCAAGGACACTTCTTTGATGATCTGGTGAATGGCGGCTTCGATGGGAGGATGTCTAGGTTTGGCAATCTCGGTGCTCGCAGGTTTGAGGTAGAGCGAGATGACCGTGATGCCATTGGAGAATTGCTCGACATACTTTCTGGAGCTTGTAACTCCGTAATAGTGGTAGAGATCGGACAGGGCGCTGTAGACACCCAGTGCGGAACCCTGTCGGTATGCAATGACCAGTCTCTTCTCCCTTGTACCCTGCATATCGAACATCTCTATGACTGGGCCTGTGCGTTGAACTGCATATGTAATGATCTCCTGGTAGATCTCTTTGGTGTTCTTGGTGGCCTTCTGTAGGAACCTCTTCTCACCAATCTCTTCCAGGTCTGTCTCGTCTGGCCTTGGATTGGGGTTCTTGAACTGACTTTGGTAGACGAAGTAGCAGCGCAGCGACTCATCTGGATTCTCGGGCAGTGCGTTGTTGGAGCGGAAGGATTCGACACGGAAGCTGTGGGCAGGTGTAGATCCGTCGATATATTTCTCGTCGATTCTTTGCTCGTATCTTGGACCTTCGATGACACTCACGCCTGGCTTGCTCGTATCAATGTAGACCGCATGGTCAGCCGCCTCTTTGGCCAGTTGAATCTCCAGTTTCTTGTCGTCTCGGGCGTAGGCTGCTAGTTTTGCAGCATACAAGGAAAGGATATTGCTCGCGACGGCCTCGACAGACTCTGTGGAGAAGTACATGTCGTCAATGCCCAATGCGTTGTAGAACCATTCGGTTTCCGAGGCAATGAACTCGGTGGGTAGGAAGCCTTTCTCTTCAATGAGGTCCATAACTATAATGTTGTCAGTACATGGGCAATGGACCATGGGAGTCTCTTGCTTACCCTCTTCCATCTGAGCCTTCTTCCCCTCGAATTTCGGGGCCACATAGCCTGGCCCATCGTGATCTGCACCTAGGGTGCGATGCAGGGATACGTTGGAGCTGGAGGCCGAGGCACCTGGAACTCCTAGCAGCGTCGGTTGAGGTGAGGGCTGTCTTCCTGGAGTCCTGATGACCTGCTCGACAAGCCTATGCTTGGCTGGGTTCAGCAGCCCTTCGCCGTTGGTGGCTCTGCCATCCATATTGTATGTCGATTGAGTGGGGAGCACCCGCTGCGCTGCAAGGGACGATAGAGGAGAGCGAGTGACACAAGGAGATGGTGAAGGATGAGAGGAGACAGAAGGTGGTTTGGAAGGTTAGAGTAGTTTATCTGGCTCAGCTACGTGGTCTCTGCCGATGCTGGTCGAATGCAGGCAGGGCAGACGTCTGGTTGGTATTTGAGATAGGAATACCTGGCACCTGGGTAGTATCCGCGTGGTTGATGTCGGTCAAGGCACGGGCTTTCCATTCGGTAGCCGCAACAGCCCTGTTGGTCTTGAATCGTCGATAAGGGACCAAAATCTCACCAGCTGAAACACCTTTTTTGTCCAGGGGCACAGATCGCTGCAGAAGAGATTTTGGCCTTTGGGATAACCATTCGATACGTGTCCTTTGCTCTAGCTATTTATACCGAGACACTCGTGGACATTTAATTGCGCAAAGTTTTCCCTCTCATCTTGCATCACATGGTTGCAAACAATCAGGAACTATTACGCACAAGCGTCCCCCGCAATTGGATCGCAACGCCGCTTGACAGGCATCACAGGGACTTTGACCAGATTTTCCAGGCCCTGGCTTAACCAAATACATGTTAGTTGCTCCAGGGGGGCGACCACAATCCCTTGATAGGTGGCGGCGCGGCTATTTACGGGCGAAATGGGTCAGAGTGGTTATTCTTGGCCAGTAATAGATCAATTGTGTCAAGGGAATTTCGACAGAGGCTGCGCAATTAAGTAAAGAAATGTCGCAAGGCGCTGGTATTGCATGCGTCTTCCGATATTGAAGTAGTACATTGACTCCGTATCACCCCGAAGACTGGCATGTTGGGACAATGGCCCAAGATACTTCCTATCCCAGAAGTATACCCTGGATTGACGCCATCCAAAACATAAGGTACGTCCCAGAGTCCAGACTCCAATGGCACAAGTCAAATCAAATTCGTGGCCTGTGTTCTATAGCTTCTTCTTCCGCGTGACTTGCCAGCGAACTGCTTTCCCCTTCCCGACCGATTGTACCCACTTCTCCATCTTTGTTTGGGTCATAGGCTGCAATAGTCTTGCCCTGGAACTCGGGGTCGGGCGTCACTTCAGCGCTCTTGAATATCTCTTCTTCGTCGATGGATTGACCATGGTCAGGATAATCCTCTTCCAGCAAGCCACCGTGCTCTTCTTCTTCACCGTGCTCTCTTTCATGCTCGGCGTCGTCATCAGGACCCGTGTTGTTTTTGATGAAAGCGTCGATAATATAGTATTGTAGGGCGTTCATGATCAGCGGGAAGATAAGCATAACGAAGGCAACTTGTAGAGCCTCGTTACCTTCCGTCCAGCGGAGTGCCCAGTCACCTACTCGTCCGAGCCAGGGGCACAGGTGAAAGATCAGGAAAACACAGGCTTTCATTCCCAAGAGCCCTAGGAAGTAGATGAGACACTGCTTAAGCCACCAGGTAGCTTTTGGTGGAGTGCCATAGTGTCCAGATTCGATGGACTCTTTCGGGTTTGCCAGAGGTGTGTAACTAGCGCCGATGGTAAGGATCTTGAGAATAACAATCAATATCGGGATCCCAATCGTTGTATCAATAGCCAAGTTGAGTAGATAGAAAGAGCAAGGATTCGGCTGATACACAGCAGTGGCATCCGCGGCGAATGTATTTGCCGCTGCCTGAGCAATACTCCGCTCAATCTGACCAGACGAAATCATCGACATGAGAAGATTTGCCAGATGCAGAAGAATTGATCCCACGACTTGTTTCGAGACGTCAAAGGACCAAATCTTCAGTGGCCGCTGTGGTCTTTCTCTCCATCTCTTGAAGACCAACGATAACAACGCAAGAGCGCCCAGAGCGCTTTGAATCAGGATGGCAAATGGCCCAAGTAATTTGCATTCGCCACTACCCTCCTCGTCCGAACCAGCTATCGACGCGATCGCAGACGGCGCAGCTGAAGCCAGAGGTAACAATGAGGTCTGTGCAGATGAGGCGGCAGCTGTAGCTATTTCAAACAGGAGAGCAGTGGTGGTTGTCATGATGTTTGAGGGTAACGGAGACGCTGAGACGATCGCATGGTGAACCACCGTTGAGGAGGCTAATAGATCAGGAGGCTGCATGTGCAGAGAGAAGGACGCGTGCCTTTGTTATTGCAAGATCATGGGTTTAAGAGAAAAGGGTTTCTCAGCCTGCTGAGAGGTCTTGATGAACAGTGACTGGGCAATGGCAAAGGAGGCGCTGCCCATTGTTTCCTGGGAGGGTCGCAGTATTGACGCAGTGGCCATCATGTGAGGCGGGCACTGGCGGGGAGATGCCAAGTCCATCGTCATGTGTTCGCCTTCACATTTCAGCCCTAACCTGCAAGTCTGATCCAAAGAAGTCGATTTACCCACAATGCCATACTATCTCGGCATTAACCCGTGACCTTAGTAGAACGAGTGTGCTCAGAAACAACAACACTGAACAGAACATGTCTATTCTGCTTCTATCTCCTACACCAATAACTGCGTACAAGGAGCCCAGAACCAGGTCTATAACCGGCGGGTATCATAAAAATCAATCCTGAACCGCCATCAAAAAGAACACTCCGAAGGGTATCATGATGCGAATCATCGGATGAGCTCAAGCAGAACGCCGTCTTCATGTCTTCGTTACATATCATCCTCTCCATTCTTGTTTCCAGGATTCAAACGTCCAATCTTATCACCAGAGCCAAGCCAATTCTTGATGACACAGGGTGCCGTTTCTGGACCTTGACATATCTTCTTTCTTCCGAGATGCTTGAACTTGGGACCAATAGGTCCGTTCACGTAATGATACTGTCCGGCGAAACGATACTGTCTCTTGTCGCCGAGCGGATAGAACTTGTCACCCCAGTGCCCAGCAAAATGAAACCATTCAGTGGGTGCGCTGGGAGTGATGTTGGAGGACCGCAAGTTTTCGGTCTTGTGGTCGTAGGTATAGGTGTGGGAATTCAGGGACGGATCCCATAGCGGACCACGGTCGGTCAAGTCGTGGAGAATACCCCAAGGTAGGATGTATGGGTGTGTTCCTGGAGTTGCATACATTGCGTGCGTTCCGTACGCAGAATAGATGACAGGTCGCTTGCCAATCTTCTCGACAGCATCATAACTGTAGGCAGATCCAAAATTATGTTCACTGAAGAATACAGCCTTGGGTTTTCCATGTTGGAATCGAACGACAGTGTGTTCCCAGTCGCCTACATGGTTGCCGAACCGGACGTTCAGCACCACATTGCCTAGATTGAAACTGTAGAAGAAGAACCAGAATGCATCGACAATGCCGTGGCCTTTGTTGATAGTGACCAGAACGGCGGGGGCATCGCTTCGGCCGCCTCGAATTCTGCCCCGTGCATTATCTGGAAGCAGGGAGCGTTTCAATTCGAGGTGTACCTGGTGTGCAGCCTTGTCTGCTGCGGATCGGCCGGTGAGAGACTCACGAAAATCGGCTGCATCCTCCGAATCTTTCAGGTCAGGCGCAAACCAGTCTTTCAGATCATACATCGCGTCCTTTATGGCTTGAGCATAGGTTCGCCCAGGCTTGTGGACCCACCCATCATTGTCTTCGAAAGCGTCATTCGGGTTTGAAGGCGTGCTGGGAATGTTCTTTTCACCCTCCAGCCATTCTGGACGTTCCTCAACGTCATCATTGCTGGTCAGAAACACCCAACGACCATTCTGCCACTGATTCAGCTCGTCCAAATTGTGTAGGTCCAGGTGTTGTTCTCCAGATTGAAGCCGCGTATAGTTCAGTGTTGGTGTTACGTGGAACAAATGTTCCGCAATGTCACATGGCCAAAACTGCTCTCCGGAGTAGAGGTGAACAAGTGGTGCGTGTTCCATGACATAGTCAGGGATATCTCTCAAGACACGTTCATCGTCTGTCCAATCCTCTGGCCTGTCATTGCCTTCTGTCCATGCATGCTGCCAGTCCCAGTCTGGTTGGTGGTCAACCAACGTCTTAGATGCATGCTGCATCAAGCGCCGATGTCCAAACTTGGTCGTTTCTGAAGCATAGTGTACGTGTGTTCCGCCGCAGACTCCGAGCCAGCGACAAGCTTTCCGGTCTAGCCACGACCTAGATGTAGCCACCCATTTGGCTTCTTCCCGATCTTCATCTTGCCAAATGAAAGCCTCGGGGTTTGTCGCCTTCATGATGCTGTTTATGCACATGTAAGATATTATGGTTGATAGCACACCTATAGTGGCCTTGACCTTGGTACCACCCATCTCCTCTCCGTGCAATGACTTGTCTTCTATCGAGTCATAGAGGGTCTTGTCTAGTTCAGGACCTGCTGTATTCGACTCAACCCTCACCACGACGCAGGTAGGTTCGAGATCAGTCGGGTGGTCTGTATGAAAGGGCGCCTGCGCTGTTGAGAGAATGTAATCGTGGACTGTCGGACTGGCCGGAGTCTCGGATAAGCGAATGGAGGGGAGGATCGAGGTTCCCGCCGTCGAGGTATATATGGGGTTTGTCAGCCGAACTGGGCCGTCATGATGCAAGGTCAGAGACACTGTAAGAGCGAAAGCCGAAAAAGTTAGCCATCTTGTCACAAACGTTATAGATCTGACATAAGTGCAAGGTACATGACTGGGTAACCAATGTAGACCACGCGGATGTTGCGGCCAGGGCGGAAACAAGGTCTGGCACCGTCAAGGCTGTTGAAATGCCTATCGCAACTGCATTGAGCCAACACCTCACGAAAGAGGGACGTATATCCGGGCTTAATGACAGAGCGAAGCTCCGCCGTTATGCAACGTTAAGCCCGGTTCCACTGAGGATGAATAATGCCACCATAGTGTGAGTAAGTAGTGCAGTTCCGCCAACATCCGCCTAAGCAAGGCCCGGGAAGGCTTGGATCTTGGGAGGAGACGGCTTTGACGTACTGGTAGATGTGATTGGTCAACGGACCAGCCGGCGGCGAGGGGTGTGTGATATGGCGGTCTGGCGTCTTGGGAACGATGTGCTAGTATACACCTACCTCAAAGTAGGTAGGTAGTATTCAGGTAGTGATAAGAATCGATGAGATGCATCACTCGCTCCAGCGTGCCACGATGGATGGTGAAGAGAGGGTGAGACGGATGGAAGGGAAAGAGGCCTCGAAGGTCACTCTGAGGCTGACTGTGTCTGGCCGAGGGCCTGCCTGATCAATTAATGACATCGTTGGCTGAAGAAGGGAGAGCTTGAATCCTCAAGTCCCAGCGCTAAGCCCAATAGGTGGTAGCTTACACAAGTACTAGTACTTGCTTATTTGTGTCGGCCCTTGCCCCCTCACTTAAACATGTTTCACCTTGCCTCGACAAAATTGGCTTTCAATACTTGCTTCTTACCGAGTACACAGTAGGTAGACATTTATTCCTGGCCTTTGACCTTGACCATGGAACTGGCAATTGACAGCAAGGTCACTGCCGGCTGTTGTAAACAGGGTTGACCAATATGACTCGACTCGACACGGACATCGGAAGCAGCCGAGTCTCGAGCCGCTTCCCAGGCATGTCACGTGTTCACGTGATTTTGGCTTCATCAAAACTTGAACCCACCGAGGATATTTGTCTCCTCTTTCCTCACCTGCAATTCGACTTCAATTCGCACTCAAAACAGCTATGATCGAGCGATATCATGAATCCTCACATAAATACACTCATAGAGGATGAGTATGAGTATGAGTATGACGAGAACGAAACAGAGGTAGGAGATGCATTGAGCACAAACTCGCTTCGCTTTCATTTTGGCAGTTCCTTATATCTTCTGAACAGACATTTTTCGTGGATCTTGACCTTACTTCGGTGAATCAAACTACTCGCTCAAGAGTCCCTGGAGCGCCTAAGCCCGTGATCCCTTCCAAAGGAGCAGCTGACGATTATCTTCCACAATCGCCTGATGCACCTGAAGCCACTCCAAATACTGCAGAGTACCCCGATGAAGGCACCAATGAACCTACGACAACTCAGGACACACCCTCTGGAGAGGCCGGAGAAGACGGTCCCGGGATGTCGCCCTTCAGGGAAACTGTCCAGATTCTAGACCCCCACTCTACCAACCCGATCGTTTCCTACAAAGGCCAGGTATACAGCTGCATGTGGACAGATATGATTGGTACCAACATGTTCTTCACGCAACCTGGCTCCGTGGCCCATATCGGCACTTTAAAATCCACGGATGACTATGATCTGGTGGGAACGTCACGGATCAAACTCGTTGCTGAAGGAGCAAAAGTGGTGAAGAACAACGTGCCAGGTGAAGGACTGCAGGAAAAGGGCGATGGCGCAAGACGACAGCGAGCCGGTTCGGATGACGTTGTGGATGGTAGTAGTCTGGGAGATTTCCACCGCTCAAACCCCAAGGTGAACGTGCAGATGAAAAAGCAGGCATCATTCCTTGAGAAATTGATGAACGTCAAGCGTCAACGCGGAGAACGAGACCTTGTCCGAACATACGTCGATGAACAATTTGTCGCAAGAGAGAAGCCTGCAATGCACGAGACTATGCACAACGAGATAGACGACTTAAATCGACGGGTGATCAGAGGAGATGCTGGTGCTCTTACGAGGCTTCAAGAAATCTATTCTCGACCAAATGAACAAGACCAGGACGGAGAGTCCCAGCAAAAAGCTCAAATACCGGGCGATGAACCTAATTGACATGACAAACTCCCATGCTTTTCCAACGCCTGGTGTTGCTAATCAGTGCTCCAGCCTTTGGTGCAGTATTGCCTGAAGGAAAACCCAAGAACGACAACGCAGAAATGAATCCCATAGGTTGCAGCCAGTCACCACACCACGCTCCAAATGAACCGAAACGACCCGGAATGAAGGTAGGAAAGGTGTCGTTTAGTGGTCGTGCTTATCGCGGTTCCAGTGTACTGGCGATGGTGGAGGAGGTGGAGGGGAATGTTCCGGAAACTGTCTTCGCTCGGTGTAAGAGGCATATTTGGGCCGCGGAGAGGCCTCAACAGCTTTTCGGATATCTCGGCTCGAGGTCTCAGATGCGAGGACCGTTGATCTATAGGAAGATCGATGCATGGCTTCGTGGGGAGCAGGCATTTTCTCGGCTGGGCAAGGATGATCTGTATTATCGGCAGCTGCGATATTGGTCTTGTCTTCACAGTCAGCGCTCTGCAGGTGTTAGGCTGATGGTTACATGGACATCAACTCACTTGCTGGTGGTGGCTTCGAAATGGTGATCGCCGACTTATGTGCTGCAGGTACAAAGTACAGGCGATGAGGAGAATCGATCTGATCGGTAGGGAAAACTGGGACTACTTGTGGTCTGTTGCGAACGATGGGTGGGTGAGAGGAAAATTCTCAGGAGCAGGGAAGCCGGAGTTTTCAAGAAGGATTGACGGTAGTCAAATACCCCCTTCGCCTGGAGCGAAAAAGTCTGGGACTTGTCGTTCAGAAATTATGGCGGTGAAAGACGACGTGGGATGTCACATTTCAAACGAATCCGGCTGGCCAGTCGACCCCGAATGCGCCAAATGCGCCAGAATCTGTTTCCCCGTAACCACGAGGGCGGCTTCTTGGGTCTTTGGATCCCGGAATCCTTGCTGGGGTGCTGGGGCAGGGGTAACTGAATGGGGAGCTGACCAACGCCGCTTGCATTCAATTGTTTGCTGTCCATCCATTTGCTATCTCCGGTGCTCTTTTTTTGCGGCCCAAACGTTTTGTTGTGGCGGTTTGAATTGTGCCGTTTTCGTCATCAGCCTGAAACATGGCCCTTCGCGGAATGCGTTGACACATTGCCCTCGTTATGCTTGTTGACCAGGGGATCTCCTGGACTGGTATTCGATCGATGGAATGATCGATCATCCTTGTACACAGTACTTTCTGGAGCTTCCCAAAGTTCACAAGCGCCAGGACAATGAACTATTACTCTCCGCGTCAGCCAACAGAGACAATGGTGCCGTCGGAACTCAGCAGCCAGGGAGTTACTTCCAAGAGCTTGGAAGCCGGGAGGAAATTCAAGTTCCCCATCCCACGCCAGAACGTCCGCATCCGATGCCAGAAGTCACAGAAGCCTGCTTAGCGATCGTTTTAGGCCCTAAGGTCCCCATCACGATCCCTGTCTAGGTTGATCAACAGACGCCGCCGTCTGTTGCGGCAATGCGGCCGGAACGCAAAGCATGGGGCACCCGCCACAAACGCAACGGCCCTTTGCAAAGTTGGACGGGGGGATGGCGGCTTGCTACCGGATGCGACCATTCAGATCCATTTGCGTGGTTTGCACCAAGACATTCGTCAAGTCCTTGCTTACCACCGGCAAATGATTGATGCGTACGGGAGTAACGGTTGTACAATCACAGGACAAGGTCAGGAAATAAGCTGTGTGAGATGCCCAACAACGTATTCCCTGGGCCCTCAAGTCCAAAAGTGCATACGAAGGAATAATAATGACAAGTGATCAGCATCATCTCGTCTTGTCCAGGCCCTCGCACTGGGAATGGTGGCTTCTTCGGTTGTGTCACATTCCCCCTTCGCCGCCGATTACCTTGTACGACTGAACCAGCTATCATGTTGTCAATTGTCATGTTATCTGCCTGGCGTGTGTAACCTACTGCCTTCCCCGGAGAGCTCCGGAAAGTGTCCTGTTGGCGAATGGGGAAATACCTTAAGCAAGGGGGGCCCTAGACTTGGTGATGAGGCTTAAGATAAGCTGGTCGCCAGGAAAGCCATCCACGCCATAACCCGTTGCGCAAAGCCTCGGCCATGGGAGCACAGTCCCAGCGTACTTCACTGCGCCGGCCTTACCCCCGGGAGATCTTCGGTGTTGAGGGTATGGTTGTGCTGTGTCCAACAGTTTTCGACCAAGTTGCGGTAAAGGTACCTCCGAAAAGCCTCTGGTGGAGGTGTGTCGCGAAGGTACTCCGTACTGTAGGAGAAGAAATTCAGGACCCGTCGATACCTGGTAGTTCATGCTACGGATTCTAATTCCTCTCCATCGCAATTTTCCCCGGGCTCCCAACGAGCCAATCTCGAAGCGCCATGGGAGAATCTGCAATTCTGTAGCAGACCTTGGTGCCCAACTCGAGGGCAGTCCTCAAGTGAGGCTTGTAGCATGAAGCACCTCGCATGAGTTACTGGTGCCGTGCCATTCTCTTGGGACAGACTTGACAGGATTCTCCAATCATTCAAAAGAGCAAGCTGCATGCACTCAACACGTAGAAAATCTGATTGTCAGACCCCGAACATTTCGAGATCCTAGGCAGACTGTCGCGACAGTGGTTGGGGACTCAACCAGTGCATGCTGGATAGAAAAAGGGATCCTTTACTCGATGACCCTGTGGTGCCTGTAGCACCTCAAAGGTGAGAACCACCTTAGTTAACTGATGGCTTTCGGTTGTAAAGGCGACTCACTTGGGCCTTAAAAGCCACAACGGCTCATGAGTGAAATGCGGCCGCGTCTGTCAGACAGAGCCAGAGAATTTGCACATCTGCGGCAGGTCCGTACAAAATTTTTGTGCTACACCTGAGATCTATTCGTGTGTCGCAACAACAAAAGGTTGTCCCTGTCCTCAATTTCACTTCCACACGCTGTGGTTGGGATCGTCTTTTCGAACTCTGGACTGGATCCAAGCCTGACACGATTTGAGCTCGAACCCCGCCGAGACTGCATCAGGTGAAGAGATATCAGGCCAAATCAGTTCCCGCTTGACTACATCACGAATCTGTCACTTTTAACACAAGGCTGTCACCTGCCTTTTTGCAACCTTCTTCCGGACCACATCGCACAATAAAATGGGTAAGTACGTGGTGGGCGTGCTGGGAGGCGGTCAACTCGGTCGTATGCTAGTCGAAGCTGCGAACAGACTCAACATTGAAGTCGCAGTATTGGATAGCGAAAATGCTCCAGCCAAGCAGATCAACCGTATAGCATCTGACAAGCATGTTACTGGGTCATTCGCCAAGGCGTCGGATGTCAAGGAGCTCGCGTCCAGATGTGACGTGCTCACATATGAGATTGAGCACGTTGATACGAAAGTCCTGGAGGAGCTGGAAGGTGAGAAAGCCTTCGTTGATGGCACTGAATGGGGGAGAATCCAGCCAAGCTGGAGAACGGTCCGAGTCATTCAAGACAAATTCCTACAGAAACAACACCTGGCAAAATTCGGTATTGCGACAGCCAAATCCATCGCAGTCGGCACCTCGCATCCTCAGGGCCTCAAAGATATTGCTGACCAGCTTGGCTACCCTCTCATGCTGAAATCGAGAACAGAGGCATATGATGGACGAGGTAACTATCCTATCAAGTCGGTATCAGACATTGAACCAGGCTTGAATGCTCTCAAGGATCGTCCTTTGTACGCCGAGAAATGGGCTCACTTCAAAATGGAGCTCGCAGTCATGGTCGTCAAGACCGCGCAGGAAGCGTCTATTGAATCCTGGGAGTCCAGTACTCTGGCCTACCCTACAGTCGAGACTATCCACGAGGATAGTATCTGCAAGCTCGTCTACGTCCCGCCAAGAGACATCTCGAAGAAAGTGACACAAGCTGCTCAGGACCTTGCTCGACGAGCTGTTTCGACTTTTCTCGGGACCGGCGTCTTCGGCGTCGAACTCTTCCTCCTCGACGACGACAGCTTAGTCGTCAACGAAATCGCCCCAAGACCACATAATTCAGGGCACTATACCATCGAAGCATGTCACATGTCTCAATACGAGGCCCATATCAAAGCCATCTTGCCCGACATGGCTCCCCGGATACGGCCTGGCGCGACAAGTCTACTGGTTCCAACATCGGCGGCCATCATGTTGAACGTCCTCGGTGGACCACAACCCGATTCTCATCTTCTCGTGACGGAAGCCGCCCAGGATGTTCCGGAAGCGAAAGTCCATTTGTACGGGAAAGGCGATGGACGACCGGGGCGTAAGATGGGTCATATCACGATGATCGGCGCTAGTATGTCGGAGTGCGAGACCAAAATGCAACCTCTCATCAACATGGTCGACGCATTGCGCGCTCATCGCACGGATACTTCGTCGGGTTCTGCTGCGTCGATAGCGAAGACTGCTGCGGACTTAGGAAAGAGCAACCCTGCGCCGGCTCCCCGACCGGTCGTCGCGGTCGTCATGGGCTCGGATACCGATCTGGCGACGTTGAAACCTGGTCTTACGATTCTCGATACGATGGAAATTCCCTACGAAGTGCACATCACATCAGCTCACCGGACGCCGCAGTACATGTTGGATTTCGGCAAGGCGGCTGCTGCGCGTGGCCTCAAGGCGATTATTGCTGCTGCTGGCGGTGCGGCACATCTTCCTGGTATGATGGCATCGGAGACGTCTGTTCCTGTCATTGGCGTGCCGGTCAAGGCGAGCAGCCTGGACGGGATGGACAGCTTGTTGAGTATTGTGCAGATGCCGCGGGGCGTGCCTGTGGCTACGGTGGGCATTGGAAATAGTACGAACGCGGCGATCCTTGCGGCGAGAATCGTGGGCACGAGTGATGCGAAGGTGCAGCAGTGGGTCGAGACTCATCTGAAGAAGATGGAGGATGAGAATTTGGAGAAGGAACACCGATTGCAGGAGGAGGGATGGAAGGTGTACAAGAAGTTGGATGCTTGAGATGCTATTAAAGCTCGACTGCATAAAATGCATACAGAGCAGCCTGGCTTTTAGAAGGCCATACGAATGTGCCTGGCGGTGCTCACGCTAGAAATGCGCAGCTTCGAGCGGATGCCACTGTAATATCCAATGCCTGACTTTGAAACCATTGAGCCTTTGCTTGACATGTTACTGAGGCCATTGTCTTCCTCAATCAGATCTCCGCCTGACCTCCCGGATTCGCTTCGTCTTGCCATTGCGCCCTCGCGCCCTCGCGATTGCGCATGCGCATCCCTCGAGTGCGAGTGCAGATGCCAGCGTGCATCGTGCTCCTCAATTTTGTAGAGGCCAGAACTCTCGTCAGCAGCAGCAGAACTCCCTTCACACGCTTCCCGGTGAGCACTGGTCCAGCTTTTGTTCATATATCAGAATTTTCCCGGCCGTATCAGTTGGCCTTTTGGCCGGGTTAATCACCGCAATAGGCGCCGTTCATTCAATTCCATGCTCCCGCTTCATGCGTTCCAAGTTCTCCTGCCTGGCCGCGATGTCTTCTTTGGCCTCGACCTTCATTTTCTCGGGTTGGTGGTACAAAACCACAAGGTAGCGATTCATAAAGTTGAACCCGTTCAGTTTGTCGCAGGCTGACTTCGCGTCTAACACATCGTTGTACACCACGAACGCTGTGCCCTTTGTTGTATTCGCATTTCCTACCCTGATTTGAAGTACGTGTCCAAATTTAGAGAATAAAGCCCATAAACTCTCGCTGTCGACGTTGTATGCTAGGTTCTTGACGAAGAGGATGCGGTTGGCCTCGGGGGCGAGTTTGTTACTGCGTGACATTCTGAGCAATAGTTATGGCTTCAAAGAGACCTCGTACTCGATGAACAAGTACCGGGGCGTTCGTGGGAGTATGGCGAGAGTGTTTTGAGGATGTCGTCGTTTTCCGTGGTTGGGTGCGCAGCCTTGTGGTCGATATGCAAACTGCGCTGTGCCGAGACAGATCTTCTTGACTCGACAATGGAAGGTGCAACGATAGAAAAGGAGCGGAAAGAAGGCTGAGTCGGTGAGGAGCTTCAGAGACTGTGAACAGTCGTGCTGTACAAGACTTTTGACTTGGTGACTTTGTGTTGCCAGATTCCGGGCGTGTTGCGGACAGTGCTTTGAGTGCTCGAGAACTGCGGCGAGGAAGAAAGTGACGGCCGGCGCAATTCTACAGAAACAACTAACTTCCGCTTCCTCAACCACGCACTCCAGAACCGCTTCACCACTCACCACCATCCAACGCCTGTAATTGTTGTCACTTCCTTTGTCTCTGCCAGCATTTCTCAATGCTTTCTCACAAATGTAGCCAATCTCGCCCGTGGCTCGTTCTCAGCTCCGACCGCGTACTCTCCTAAAGTCAAGAACCCCGCCTCCCCTGCGCATCTGCTGAACGAAAATCATGCCTACCTCTACTATATGGCGCCTCTCCGAAGACCCTCAGAGACCTCGAGGAGTCAGCCCTATACGGCCCCGAGCCGATTCCATCGAAACACTGTCTCCTGAACCGATCCTCCCACCCTCCACGGTCGCCGAACCTTCGACCCTGCCTCAGACTTCACACGAGAATGGCTACTCGTTAACAGGACTCGGGCTGTCCGACGTGGGGATATCAGACAATACAGGAACTACTTTACAACCAGACCACCTATACTACGATCAAGATGGTGCCGCCCACGTTGGTGCCCGAGTCGTTAGCGGAGCGGCTACACACAATGGCCTACCATCGCAAGACCTCCCGGACTGGTTATCGAGAAATCCCAGACTGAATCTAGAGACTCGAGCCTCCCGAGCAAAAGGCCATACACGCTCCGGTTCGACCATCGATGATCTCGCGAGTGCTGCCATTGCAACCAGTCCTGGGGTGGTTAACGCAGTCTCTCCCTCCTTTTCCACCCGAAGCCCTTACTCTGCGACGCGACCGTCTACTTCCTACATCCAGCGATATAGCTACGAGGAGCTCTCCAGTGGGCCACCAGCAAAACGAATTAAGTCTGAGCGGCTTCCCAACCTTGAATGGTCGCCGCGACCAAACAGACCGAAAACCAGCGGTTACGAATCACCAGACGACATAACACATGAAGATGCTTGGCTCCTGCTCAGTTTGAAGAATGAAGTCAACTTCAAGCATCAGACCCCGTCACTACAACCTGCGACTCTTCATAAACAGGCATATTCACTGACTCCATCTCGGCAGACTGTAGGAGATTGGGATATTCAGGAGATTCCTGCTGCGCAGGCACAATTATATCAGAGCCCGGAAAGAGAGTCGATAGACCCGGCGCTTGCACGGAACCAAGAGACTACGAAGGCGGTAGATCTTGATCATGGCCACGTATCGACTTCAGGGACACACAACCTTCAAGTTCAACCACCAGACTTCTCAAAGCAAGAGACCGCATCCACCGAGACCACCGGTGAAACCCTCCCTCGAGCCCCCGATACGCAGCTCGCTCTCGGTCCTACACCACCACCGTCTGTGCTTAAGCAGAAGCAGAAAAGAATACGACCTGAAAAAGTACAGGATACTTGTACTGGATGCCATCTATTCCAGCCAGAAACCACGAACGAAGAAGACGTCGAGATTACCTGGATACAGTGTGGCCCCTGCGAGCGGTGGTTCCACGAGAAGTGCGCAGGGTTCAGAACAAAAGCAGAGGCGAGAGGTGTCGACAAATACATTTGCAAGGAGTGTGAACCTTCCCATGGAAAGACCACTTATGTGCGCAAGTCATCCCGGCAAAAAACCACCCTTGACTATGTACACCTCAATCAGGGCGTGGTCAAGTCTTCTGATGATACTAACACGCATCACTACATACAACCTATCAAGGAGGGAAAGATCGCTGTTTTGACGGACGACTTTGCACGGATCCGACCAGAGCTCCTCACGGTGGAGTTCATGGAGAGCGTTGATGGAATGAAGCGACCGGTTGTGGTTCCAGCTTGTTGGAATCCACGATTCGGCGCCAATCGTCCAAGAAGCCCGAAGCCCGAATCCGAGACTGCGACCTCTGCGCTCATCAATGGAGAGGGTGACTCGGTAGAGCGGGAGGTCTCAGGCACTCCCGAACCAGCAGACGAGGAAGTCATTGACTGTGATCAAGACTTACTCGACATGGTTATTCCACGTCATCTGACCGTTCGAAAAGTGGCCGAGCTTTACGGACCACATGAGCATGTCCCTGTCATAGATGTCAAAACACAAGAGACGAAAGGGCAATGGACACTCTCGGAATGGGCAGATTACTACGAAAAGCAAGGCGAAAAACCGATCCGAAATGTCATCAGCCTTGAAGTCTCCCACAGTCCTCTCGGCAAGCTTCTACGACGTCCTAAGGTTGTTCGAGAGCTGGATCTAGAAGACACCGTCTGGCATGTCGACCCCGAAACACGAGCCAAGAAGCGACCTGTCCAATTTTATTGCCTGATGTCTGTTGCTGACAGCTACACCGACTTCCACATCGATTTTGGAGGCTCGTCCGTCTATTATCATATCTTGAAGGGGACGAAAACCTTCTTCTTCATTCCACCGGAAGACAAATACCTTAAAAAGTATGAAGAATGGTGTAATTCAGACTCACAAAACGAGACATGGCTGGGAGATCTGTGTGGTGGGAATGTCACAAGAGTCGACCTTCACGAAGGAGACACGGCTTTCATCCCTGCCGGCTGGATCCATTCTGTTTGGACACCAGAAGACAGTCTTGTCATTGGAGGCAATTTTCTCACGCGGATCGACTATGAAACGCAACTCAAGGTCTTCAATGTTGAAAAGGCAACAAAAGTCGCCGCCAAGTTTCGATATCCCTTCTTCCAAAAGGTCATGTGGTATGCTTTGATGAAATATCTCGATGAGGATCCCTTGCCAGAGGAAGTGGTCGAAGACTTTCGAGAAGACCCTGATCATACCTTCTTGCGCGCAAATCCTGTGTGGCATGAAGTTGGTCATTTGGAAAACACTGCAGAACCCGGACATCCGGCTTACAATTCTAGATATTACCCCAAAGCAGAAGTTTCAGGATGGCCTTCACTAAGGGACTACCTCTACCGGACTGCTCGAGTACATGCCGGCTTGCCTGTTGCAGACATCAACAAGAAGCAAATCGAGGCGGTCAAAAACTCCATCCCAAAAGAATGCAGCGACCCCTTACTCATGATCAAGCTGTTCGCTATCTGGATCGCATGGAAGACTGGAAATGTGGCAGCTCCAGAATGGGTACATTCTGATGGCTCTATGGAAGTCGAACAAATTGAAAAGATTAGGAAACCCGACAATTATCGACTTCCGGGAGAACGTACTTCGGCACGCAAGGCAGCTCAAGTTCAAGCACAGGCGCAGAGCCCTCCTCCTGCCATCAGTGTCGTTGTTCCTGTGAAGGAGACTGCGAAGGAGACTGCGAAGGAGACTGCGAAGCTTGGCCCTAAAGGCAATGGAAGTAAGTCGGCTTGTGAGAGTTGTAGAAAGCGCCGAATAAAATGCAAGCACAAGTCAGGCAGCGAAACTCCAACAAGGCCTGCACCTGAGATTCGACCACGAAGCTTCTCAAATGGTGCTCTTCCGGTCAAGGCAGGCCTATCGAACGGAAATGTCGAACAGTATCCAGTGTTGGATACTCCCGGTAATGGGAATGCATCAGACCCGAACGACCCGCAGTCGTCCAAGAAGGGAAGGACTAAAGCTTGCGAAGAATGTCGGAAGAGCAAGGTAAGTGATGCTTCGAGTTTGAGTCTGTCAGCTGCTTACGACTTCTAGCGGCGATGCGTGCATGATGAATATGGCCGTGTTGATCCCGCAAAGGCTGCAGAACCGTCGAAGCCTCGTGGATCGACCAGCTCAAAACGCCCTTCTCGACCCAGTGACGAGGATGGACCCAATAAACGTGCAAAGACTTCCGATTATGCGTTGGACGACTTAATCGATCCGGCTCTCACAAATGGCGATACTGCTGCTTATGGCGCAGAGGCTGTAGAGGAGAGTTTCCACACGCCGGGACCGTTCATGCACAATGCTCATGACGACTCTGAGGACGCTATCCCTATGCTGAATGGACTGACCGATCCACAACTAACCGACGATGACGGTCCTGACACGCCACCAGTGGATCCGGCATTCAGCGCGATCGAGGTCGAAACAGCCGAAACGGTTGATATCAAGATGGAGCATGACCAAGCCGACACTCTCGTGGCGGGGGGTGATGTTACGGATTCTGCAGCCTCGAGATACGATAGCGCATTTGCCACTCCTGGCCCCGTCAAGAATGGATCGTCTGTCAATGGAGACTATTCAGCAATAGCCACATCGACTCCTGGATCGAGACAGTCTTCTCGACAGCCAAAACAAGTCGAGAGATACACGCCAGAGGACAAGAGGTCACCAAGCAAAGCATACCCGAATCCCCCGAGAAGCGACAGACGTGGGTCCAGTGCTGCGAGTGCACAGACTGCGATGATGAGCGAGAAAAGCAGGAGATCGTCAAGCCATACCTCGTCGACTCTACATCAGATGGCGAGAGTAGGAATGCTGGCCGGACATCATGGTGCATCTATCTCTATTGAGGCTTCCGCCGCCCGACCCAATAGTAGTGGGAGTACAGCGGAAAGTGATCTGGACGCGGACGAGAAATTCGCTCGAGACTTGCAGGCAGCGGAGAACGGACTGAGACGACGGACGAGTATGAGAGCCTAACCCTTCATTAAGGGGATTTTAGAAGGGTTCTGGGTGCACGTTGACTCGGGGCTGGTGCGGCTAGTTGGCACAGCCGGGGGTAAATCCCGCTTGGTGTTATGATGTTATGATATGGAAAGCAGGATGGGCGTTGGCGCACATGGATGAGGGCTGAGGAGAGCAAGGCTCTCTTTCTTGCAAAACTCGCATAAAGGAGCGAGTAGTTCGCGCTCGGCATCTTCTGGATGGGTCGTCAAGTGGATTGATGCAAAGGAAAGGATTGATCTTGATCTTGGTGGGGTTTTTTTTTCGTTTTCTTTCCAAGTTAATACCCTCCAGCTCTACGTAGCAGGTATCGTCGGTCTCGGTCTTTTCTCCAAAAAGAAAAGGAGAGGACTGTTAAGCTGTCTCGAGCATGCGGCCCTGGCGAGAGCCGTAAAGAGGATCTCCGGGACTAGAACTAGGAGACTGTGAGATTTGTAAATTTCTCTCTGCAATGGCAATTGGAACTATACAGGCATACAAGCATACAAGCAACTCGCGGCGGGGATTTGGATTGTTCTCATGGACCTTCGGTACAGGTGCAATAAGCATCAATAGAATGGTTTGTTTTGCAAAACATGTCGATTAAAAAGGATATGTCACTTTCACCTCAAAAGACCCATGGACGTTGCGTTGCGTTGCCCGTACCAGGTCAGGTATTCTTCGATGCGGAAACTGTTGGCCCATCCATGAACCAGCAATACGTTGGAAATCTCGTGGACAAATGCCCTGGGTGTTTCTGAGCGCGAGCCTGAGCGCGAGCCTAAAGGTTCAACAAGTCATACAGTATCAGTATCAATGTCGGCTCCGCTCCTCACAGATGACGATCCTTATCCAGCCAGCGCGCCAGGCCAGCCGTGCCATAAAGATCCCTCCATTGCCCACCTTCTTCCTCGACATACTCGGCGACAAACTCGGCCGTCTCATTCGCTTTCTGGGAGACAGCATTGGCAGCCTCGTCGATTTTCTCACCGGCCCTGGCCATGGCGAGATTATAATACTCGACGCTCGCTCTGGCCTTGGCGGACAGTCTGTTTTTGTTCTTCGCACCGTGGCTTTTCGTCCTCCGCTGATATCGGCCCACGATGATGGAGGTGATGTAGTATGCTCGCACCAGGAAGCGCTGGATGGCCTGCTTGACCAGCATCGTGAGGCCGTGGGAGAAGAAGGCGCGTACGATTTCGAGGTGTAGGCCTTCATATAAGGATGTTAGACCCTCGGTTTGCGCGATGGCGCGGACGGTGCTGAATATGGTGGCGCGGGCGGCGGCGCGGCCTTGTTTGCTCGGGATGTCGTCGTCGACGACCTTTCGTTCGGTCTCGGCGTCGGCGTCGGCGTCGGCATCGGCGTCGTCGGGGGAGGTTGATAATGATGATTTGGCGGCGGCGCCTCCGGCTTGTAAGCGCGCCTTGGCTAGGCTGAATGGGTATGTGATGCTGCTTGCGGTGGCTTTGGAGATGGCGGAGAGGAGGAATGTGAGGGATGCTGGTGGTTGGGCACGTTTGTGACGGGGTAGAAGGGCTTTTTTAAGTGTTTCGAATAGGAAGAATGTCAGGCTCGGGTTCAGTGTCAAAACCAGACTGGCTGAGTAGCCGGACCAGAAGCCCAGCAGGCCTCTTTCTGAAAGGATGTCCTGGATGATTTGATGGGTATTGGGGACTTTGAATCCTCCTCCTTGTTGATTGCGGTTCGTGTCTGGATCTTTCGAAGCGAGGAGTGCGGCGGCTTGTTTTCGGGTCACGACGTTCGCAATGGGTGTTGTTGCGAGTTTGGTCAGGCTGCCGGCCAAGAATCCTACGGAAAGTTCTTCGAGAGCAGGCAGAGAATGAGCATTTGCGTGACGTACGAGTCTGCGGTTGCGGAAATAAGTGTACAGCAGGAAGAAGATGAAGGAGTCGGCGATGGTTTTGGCGGTGTCTTGTGCCAGGCCAGTAAAGAGGCCGGCGATACCGCCTTCGTTGTTGTAGATTTTTTGAACAGCATCGGTGAAGGATTTATACTCGGTGTCGGAGGGGTGAGACTGATCCTTGCCGCGTAGTTGGCGTTGGATCTGGAGGCGGGTTATGATCAGGTCGATGGGATAGAGAGCCGCATTGGATATGGAGGAGCCGATGGAGCCAGAGATAGCATGGCCTAAGGCTTCAAGGAGGGCGGTGTTTGAGGAAGAGGGCCGAGGGCGCTGCGACTCTTCTTTGACTTTGTGGTAGAGCTCGAAGGCGTCCTGAAACGATGGTTGGTGTGGTTAGTTGAGGATCTTGGGAAGTGCAATGCGAGAGATGATTACGTACCAATTGACTGTTATAAGGGTATTCGGACATGGTCGCGGACAGGCTTTCGCATCATCGCGCAAGAGACGGAATCGACAAAGGAGGGTGAGATGAATTGACAGCAAGGACAGACGTTGAAGAGAGGAGAAGACTGAAGTACGGCGTCGAAATGACAACATCGCATTGACGCGCTTCAGTGCTGGTCCCCCACATTCTCGGCTTCCTACCGAGCAGTGGGAAGCGAGGGGTGCCTCATCAAGGTGCTTGGTATGGTATACACAGTATGGAAATCATGTATATGAGGGCGTCATGTTCATTATATCTGCTCGCTCATCGATATGCAACTCGCTGGCCTCCTCTTTTTTCCATCTTGGCTTGCCGCTTGCTCTGCGATGCATTACCTTCTCCCTCTGCGCCTCCGCCAGCGCCAGCTCCAGACATGCCGCTGAGCATGCCCTTGAGTCCGCTCGCTGTTGTGACAGCGGCGTAGATGGCATATCCAGGAACAACGAGGTACAGCCACCAGGCTCGATTGCCCAATATAATCACCAGAATCACATTGATCCAGGTCCAGTAGAGGACATCCCACATGAACTCAGTCATACCTTCAGCACCAAGATCTTCACCTCCATTCCGTATTGTTCCGTCGGCAGAGTAGGTCGGCCGAGCAACGCGGTCGAGGTAGAATTCAATGATGGCTCCTGGAAGAGAGAAGCAAACATAGCTTTTAAGGGAGAGCGAGCGCCGGAATGTGAAGCGTAAAAGGAGGAAGACTGAGTTGATGGCTAGAGTGATGAGATGCGTCTGTTGGAGACGGGCGGCATTGCGGACGGTCAGGTTTTTGGCTGCTTTCTGGAGAATTATAAGAATTGGTATGTAGAAGCTTGAAGGGAATGGAATGTACTTTGGCCATGGTGAGAAGATGCTATCCCATGCAATGGGCAGTCGTGTGCTCAATCCCAAGAGGGCTCAGTTGCAGGAGAGCTCTAGCCCTGCAAGACTGCCTCTGTCGCGAGCAGCAGGAATAAGCTGACAGAGGGATGCTGATGGTGACTGAAGCCAGGCAAGAGGCACAACTAGAGTGTAAAGTGCAATGTCCGTAGGAAAACGAGTAAAGCGCATTCCCCGCCGCCACAATGAATTGATTGATGGTGTTTTTGGTGTTTTCCTTTCCAGCCACATTTTGTGTAGCGCAGCGCAGGCCAGCAACGGACCATCCCGCCTTCTCTACCAAAACAACACCAGCACTCGACATTGTAACCGCTCGGATCTATTCATACTCGACATTAGCCTGGCCTAACGTTAACGATACTCTGGTGTGATCCTCTTGCTGTCGAGAGTCTCCAACACCTCAAATCCAAATCGACCTCATGAATTGATCATCTCGACCGCGGTGCATTGTTTTGGACACTGACAACATCCACCCAATCCGTCATCCATGTCCTCCCAACCGCCTTCTTCACCTCTGGCCGTCCATTGAGACAATTCTCAATCCTCTCATACCCTCCTATCACATCCTCTTCCGCCTTCATGCACTCATGGCGCCTACCGTTGCACACATCGCGGGCCAGCTGAGGCAATTGATCTATTACCACCTCGATAACAACCTCTTAAAGAACGCTCTTTTCCTCGCTGCTAGATTACTAGCCTACGAGCCCAGATCCGCTGAAGCCGCGTACCTACTGTCATACTGCCAGTACCAGTCTGGTTTCTTGAAGGCTGCTTGGGACACAAGCCGATCTGCTGGTCTGAGAGGTTCACACCTAGGATGCAGCTATGTCTTTGCACAGGCCTCGCTCGAGCTCGGTCGATACGTGGATGGACTGACGGCACTGGAAAAGAGTAAACACTTATGGCAGAATCGGAATACTTGGGGTCAACATAACGAGTCCCGGCGCCAACATCTGCCAGACGCTGCAGCAGTCTTTTGTCTCAAAGGAAAACTATGGAAGGCCCATAAGAACATCGATCAAGCTGTGGAATCATGGGCGGCGGCGCTGAAGTTGAACCCGTTCATGTGGGATGCATTTGCAGGACTGTCCGAGTCGGGTGCGAAAGTCAGCGTTCCAAACATATACAAAATGTCCGCCGAGGTGATAGCCGCTACGCATCTGGCACAACAACAAACAGCAAAGATAGAAACAGCGAATGGCACCGAAAAGGTTCCGGCGTCTAGTCACGTCCCTCAAACGGAGCGAAGTCAGCTGCCTCAAGATCCCTTCGTCTCATCACACAAAGCGAATGGAAACAATTCTGTTCTATGGGAGAAGTTGAACGGTAGTAAGATCAGTGTCAACACAGCAAGCACTATCTTGGACGAGGAGGGCTTGAATACGCCGTCCACGGAACCGGAGGTGGAAGACGCTGTATTGAATGGCGCGCCCATCAACCAATTTCATGACCCGCCCCCAGCTCCTGTCCGGAAAATGAAGAGTACGGCAGAAGTTCCTGCAGACCCTCCTCCAAGGTGGAAGACTGGGTCATCCCGCGTGAGAGCAAAAGCCAAGGGTCCTACCGACGATACCACGGTATTGCAAGACCCACCTCCACCAGCCGCGCCTTCTAAGAGAACGGTTTCCGGTCAGCCTACCTCCACGAATCACACATCCACCTCAGTTGCAGAAGGGACTAGAAGAAGCAATCGACTGCTCAACACTACGAGACAGCCGAGCGCAAGCAGCACAGCCGGAAGCAAGATATCATCCCTGGCGAATACACTTGGCCTTCGAGAAGGGCGAGATATCAAGAAAGCAAAAGCGCCGGCTGTGAGAGCTAGGACAGCAAATGCTTCAACGGTAGGAAGAGTAGTCAGTGGCAACCGGACGAGGACTGGTTCCGCCGATGCAATGGACGTGGATAGCAAGGAGCAGAAATCGACAAATATACCACCAGTGCCACCTCTACCGAATGCCCGACTTCGAGCAGAGTCGATTGTCACAAAAGAACTGGAGGCGATCCAGACACTACTCGACCTCTTTGGACGACTCGCATCGGCTCAATTGTGTTTGGCCAACTACGATTGCCAGACAGCCATCCAAATCTACAACTCTTTACCGTCTGCACAACGTGAAACCCCTTATGTTCTGGCTCAAATTGGCAAAGCATATTACGAGCAAGCGCAGTATGTGGAGGCCGACAAGTTCTTTGTTCGAGTAAGACAGCTTGCGCCTACTCGTCTAGAAGATATGGAGATATACTCTACGGTCCTGTGGCACCTAAAGAACGAAATTGAACTAGCCAACCTGGCACACGAACTTATCGAGTTGGAAAGACTTTCCCCTCAAGCTTGGTGTGCCATCGGCAATTCGTTCTCACTCCAACGTGAACACGAACAGGCGTTGAAATGCTTCAGACGGTCAACACAGCTTGACTCTCAGTTCGCTTACGGATTTACACTGCAAGGCCATGAATACATTTCGAACGAAGAGTTTGAAAAGGCCCTGGAAGCGTACAGGTCCGCTATAGCCGCCGATGGCAGACATTACAACGCCTGGTATGGTCTCGGCAAAGTGTATGAAAAGATGGGCAAGTGGTCCATCGCGGAGCAGCATTATCGGACAGCTGCCAAGATTAACCCAACAAACGCGGTGCTGATCTGTTGTATTGGCTTGGTCCTCGAGAGGCTGAAAGAGCCGGAGAAGGCGCTGCAGATGTACACTCGTGCTTGCGCCTTGGCTCCGAATAGCGCACTCGGCCGCTTCAAAAAGGCCAGATGTCTGATGAGTTTGGGCAGGCCAAGGGACGCGTTGACAGAACTGCTTGTTCTTCGGGATGTGGCACCCGATGAGGCGAATGTGTGGTTCTTGATGGGCAGGTTGTATAAAACCCTCCGAGAAAAGGCCAATGCTGTGAGGGCCTTTACCATGGCATTGAATTTGGATCCGAAGGTATGTCTCACGATAAGTGCTGATTGCTGTGGTGGAAAATACTGACCGAGTCGTGACAGGCTGCACAATTCATCAAAGATGCTATGGAGAGTCTGGATGATGAAGATGAGGACGGATATGATGAGGATGAAGATATGGATTGATGAGGTTCTTATGGGGGCATGATCATCCTTTGGGGCATTGAGGCGGATGGGTACTCGCGGCATGATCATGATGCTTGGTCTTCTTGGAATGAGTATTCGAAAACATGTCATACGCGGTCCATGAAATTACTGTGGTACTGGCCATATATTTCCATGCCGTTGAGCAGTGAATGGAGTTTCTGTTCCTGATGCCTCGGCAACAGCGTATCATGGTTCCAGAACGTCTGCCTCCCCAGGTGGAATCGACGTGAAAGAATACGCCATTTCCGTGCCTTGGCCCTGCCCTGCCATGCAAGTGGTATCGAAAATGATCAAGCATGACTGAAAACCGAGACGAGGCCATGTTTTTGAGGGATCTAGTCGGGACCTGAGTCTTTGAAAGCGACAGGCAAGATACGCATGGTATGAGCATGGCATGAGCATGAGCATGGGCATGAGCATGGGCATGAGGAGAATAACCTCCCTTCACTGCAATTGACCCGCTGACTGTTTGACTGTCGTTGACTCGGCAAGGTTGCTTTTGAGAGCTTTCGGAAGTCGACCATCTTCGGCGAGTATCCGTAGGTGTCATCGACATCGACATCGCATTTCGCGGTTTTAGTGGGTGCTATTACTGCTTGGGACGGTCATCAGGCTCAGGCTCAGGCTCAGGGCGGGTTTTTCGACATTCCTCGCAGTTGTGAGAACAGAACATCCTGGTAGTGTTGGGGAAATCGAGCACGGCATGGGGACGGGCATTGCGGTGGCCTTTCGTTTCGTTTTCGTGTTCATTTTCATGGGTTGACTTCTTTGATATTATGCAAGAGCGCATTGGGCATTGGGCATGGGCATTCAAAAGGGTAGAGGGAGAGAGGGAGAGGGAGAGGGGGAAAGGAGAAGCAGAGCACATCGCAGTGTGGTAGTGTAGCCTAGTTGTACTCTCCCTCAAGTGGCCATGGAGAAGAGAAGACAGAAGACGGTAGTCATGTCACCGTCACCAGGATTCCCTCTTCCTCAGAAGCCTAACGTACTACATGAATACATGAATGCTGCATCATCCATCCCTTCGACTTCACTTATAGGTCTATAGGTACCTAAGGTAGGTAAGGTACATATAACCCACTCCACTATCCGCAACGTTCGCTGTTGACAGTCTGGCCATGCATATTGGAGTTTGTTGTCGATTTGGCACAGTACAGTACGCTGGGGGTGGCATGTCATCCTGATTAGAGTTGTTGGTACTCCGTACATCATTATCTACCTAAGGCTATCATATACTCAAGGAGGAAAAGAAAAAGCAAAAAAACATAGGTATCATCCGAGCACAAGCACACACAGCGCAAAGCCCACAAAACGCAGAGTAGAGCCATTCTCGAGGAGAGCCACGACGCTGCCGGCCCCTGCTTGTCGCCAAGTCAAATACGATATCAACATGCCCTTTCCTTTCCTTTCCCACCTACCGAAGGGTATATCCGGTGGCGGTGGGGGAAAAGCCATCTCATCTTCACCTTCTCCATCGCGTCACAATCAGTTCATAAGGCGCATCATTTAGCTTTTTGTCCACCTCACCCACCACCTTTGTCTCGATGCGGACTGGCCGCTTCACAACTCATCCCTCACATATTGAGTGGCGCTGCTTACCGTGCTGCTCACAGCACTTGCCATCTCGTCAACACTGCTGCTGACGGCATCAGCAACGCTTGCACCACTTGCTCCGGCACCACTTGCCATAGCTGCGATAGCCGACCTGGCGCTCTCCACAGCTTCGGCGATACGTGACTGGGCACTTTCCATGGCGCTCTGCTCCGGTCCATAGACGGCTTCTGAAACCTTCGCCCTCATGCTGTCGGCCATACTGGCTGCTTGGCCCGTCACGTCACCAACCACAGAAGCCGCAGCCGAGACACCATCTCCCACAACGGATGAGACAGAAGAGTAGGTATCTGCCGCCACACTCGTGACGGACTCGACTGTGCCTGTAGGTGTGCCGTAGATGGCCAGAGAGATGGCATCTTGTGCGCTCTTTGCCATGTCACCAAACGACGACTGCGCAGCTTCGGCATATCCGACCGGGGTTCCATAGATAGCTTCACTGACAGCCGCACTGGCCGAAGCGTACGAGTCGGCAGCGGCAGAAGTGGCTTGTTCGACTGTTCCCTTTGTCGTGCCGTACATCTGTGCACTTGCTGCATCAACAGCCGCGTTGAGCTGATCGGTAACCGAGTCAAGGATCGACGATACTTCTGGAGGTGGTGTAAAATAGGAACTTGCGACAGATGACACGGATGAGGCCATCGAAGATGCAGAGTCGTAAGCGTCGTTGGCCAGGCTGGCGGCAGAAGCGTAGTAGCCGGTGTAGTAGGCTGAGCTGAGTCGGTTCATGACGGACTCGGTGAAATCCGGTTCTTTGCCGACTATCAATTCAGAAACATAAGACTGAATGATGACATATTGGTCCGCAGCAAGATTGGTGGCTTGTGCGGAGTAGTCGCCGGCTTGACTAACCCATTCATCGTAGAATGGTCTTGGAGTGCCATATACTTGTTCACTTGCTTTGGAAACGAGAGCTTGCCAATTTTCAGAAGCTACGCTTGACAGGGATTCGACTGAGCCGGTGGGTGCACCGTAGATTGCGGTGCTGGCGGCAATGCTGGCGGAAGATAGCGAGGATGATGCGGCGGAAATAGCTGCATCGTATTGGGAAGAGATGCTGTCGAGGACACCCTGCGAAGGTGATTTCTTGCGGCCAGCAGCCGAAGATGCCGAGTCTAGCAGTGCTGACATGTGTGACGCAGCAGCTGCAGAAGCCGCAACATAAGACGAGGACGCTCCATCCAGGGCACTCTGATAGAAGGGTGCGGGCGTACCATAAACCGCTGTACTGGCGGCATAGGAAGCTGACGACAGCGAGGACGACGCAGCCTCGACAGCATCCGAGTATGCACCTAGCGCCGAGTCCAACAAGCTTTGTGCTGGGGTAGCCGCTGAGTTGATGGATGATCGGTACGACTCAAGGCTGGAGGCCGCTGCAGCAGAGGCCGCGGAATATTGCGAAGCAGCTGCATTGACCAAGCTCTGGTATGCTGGGACAGGAGTTCCATACACTGCAGCTGAAGCAGCACTTGACATACTGCTCAGAACAGGAGTGGGGGTTCCATACATGGCGCTGGAAGCAGCTTTGACAAAATCGTCATATTGTTCATGTGCCATGCCGATAGCAGCGTAGTAATTCTTCTGAGCCTCTTTGAGGTATCGCTCATGTGCTGGAGCAGGTGTGGCGCCGACCGCGACCTTAGCCTTCGAGTATTGCGCTGAGGCGGCGGCCAGTGAGTCCTGCAAGGCAGAAGAGGCCATTGCTGTGACGGAACGAAGCGGATTGGTTGTTGGAAGGGCGCTGGCGGCTGCTTTATGCAACGCAGAATATTTCGAGGGCACTGCAGAACGGGCAGATTCAAGTCTGCTGTTGGCGGCAGCGGTGGCACCAGAATATGCTGACTCGATGGAGGATAGCATTTCTTCATGAATTGGCTTTGGCGTTCCTGAGATCTGTTTCGAGGCAGCAGACTTCGCG
This sequence comes from Vermiconidia calcicola, assembly GCA_035928285.1. Lineage (NCBI taxonomy): Eukaryota > Fungi > Ascomycota > Dothideomycetes > Mycosphaerellales > Extremaceae > Vermiconidia > Vermiconidia calcicola. The sequence goes on from JAXLQG010000007.1 coordinate 782,168, forward strand.
GCATTGTAGTTCTCTTCAGCCCTGCTCATGGCCTGGCTGTACAAAGAGCTGGCTTGTTGAAGCATTGAGTCAGTGAGAGGGGCAGGGGTGCCGTAGATGGCGGCACTTGCAGCTGCAACAGCTTGATTATAATGCTCGGATGCCGCACTAGCAATGCTTTCTGCAGTACCCTGAGGAGCGCCATATATCACGCTCGACGCGGCTGCAAGAGCACTTGCATACTGATCGCTTGCGACGGACGTGATGCTTTCCACAGTGCCCTGCTGAGTGCCGTAGATAGCTTCGGAGACTGCTCGTGTGACTTCAGCATACCGGTCTCCAGCGCCGTTAACAACGCTTTGAACTTTCTCGGAAAAGCTTGATGCAGTGTCGTCGTCGAAAACGTCATCCAGAATGGGCTGAGTACCCTTGACTTCCTGGGCCATGGCTCCAGCGAAAACCTTGGATGAGACTTTACTGTTAGCCGATTCTGCTGCAGAGGACACTGAGCTGGCCATCTCTTCGGCCGTGGAGCTTGCCGAAGAAAGAATGTCTGTCGGGCTGACGACTGAGTCTGTCAGCGATGACGCCGAGCTTGCAATGACACTGGTTGCTGAGCTGAAAGATTCGGGGATTCCATCGGCCAAGCTCGAAGCCGACTCTGATAATTGGGAGGCAAGTGATTCGACAGTACGAGTGCTCGTGCCAACAACTACTGAAGAAGCAGATTCGTAAGCATCAGCTACCGATGAACTGGCCTGAGATGCTGCTGACTCGAGTGAACCGGTGCTGGAGTAACCAACTGCGGACGATGCCGATGCAAGTGCTTCATCAGCTAATTCGCTGATCTTCGACGTGGCGGATTCCATGGTGCCCGTGCTGGTGCCGACGACCGCAGAGGAAGCAGATGAGATGCCATCAGCAACAGCTTCGCTCGCCTGAGACAATGCAGAGCTGGCGGAATCGACTCCCTGTGAAGGAATACCTTGAAGCTCCGATGCCAGGCTAGATGCTGCAGACACCGCTTCTGCAGGCATGCTCTTCGTCTCAAAGTCGTCGGTCGCATCTCGTGCTCGTAATTTCCATTGGGCAACACTCTTAAGTCTGACCAATTCTTTTGCAGCATCCTCGGTTATTGCCATGCTCTCTTCCATGATTTGTCGAGCCGTAGAGATGGCCTTTTCTGATTCGGGGCTTTCTGTTGCGACATTTTGGACTTCTTTTTTCCAGTCGTCAAGCTGCTTTCGAACCGCATGGAATTTCGCCCAGTGCTTATAGTTGACACCTTCCATCCAAGCCCAGCGCATGCCAACTTCTTGAAGTCCAAGATCTTTAATCCCATCCAGAACTTCCAGAGTGGAAGCAGAAGCGGCGGTCAAGCGCTGGATTAGACCAGTCTCGAAATTCTGAGCCCAGTCGCGCACCTTCTGAGCACGACCCTTTATTTCAGCACCAGAAGCTCGGATTGAGCCCAGAATCTCCTCTGCTGCTTTCTTGACTTCCTCTGAGCTTGCATCTTCAGGGACTGCACCGACAACAGACTTGATCTTGGTCTTGACATTATCGATCTCGTTTTGGACGGTTTTCTCGAGGGCCGTGGCTAACCCTCGTCCGATGCCATCTATGTCGCTCTTGACAAGACTATTGGCAATGGAGGTGACTCGTTCGCGGAGATCGTCAGTGCCTTTGTCAGCAGCCACCGCAAATTTCTCTTGCCAGTTTTTGAGGTCTTCGGAGATCTGCTCCTCTGTAGCCCGCGCATATGTTGGTTTCGCTGGTGGCTCCACCGTAGACTGAGTTGCTGCCATACTAGTTGTCGCGGACGCTGTGGTTTCCTCGTCAGCCTCAAACATTGCATAAACGTCGTCGACTATTCCCGCCCCAGTAGGACTTGCAGAAGCCGTGGAGCTTGAGTAGGTTTTGTCCACGTCGTCCATGGCAGCCTTCAGTTTTCGCGATTCTCGATATTTGGCCACTCTCTCATTGATCATGACGAGCTGTGGTCTTACGTTGTCAATGTAAAGACCTTTCAAGAAAGGCCAGAAGGTGCCATCTACAAAAATGACCACATTTGACCAAGCATGTCGACCCAACGGATATGCAGTCGTAGAGACAAATCGTTGAGTAGTATTGTATGCGTTCTCCAAGTGCGGCCTGGAGTACTTCGCTGATGGCAGAAGGTAATGCTGGTACGTGTGGTCTGTGAGTTCTCGAGCGGTAGAGAAGTAGGGAACAGTCACAGCTGTAACCTGGTCGACATAAGGAGCAAGATTGGCATTGTATAATTTTGCAGCATTATCTTGTGCCAATTTCAGTTGAGGTACAGCGGACTTTTGCCATTGAGCTTGTAGGTATTCCTTTCCGGTATCAATCTGAGGAGCAGCATATTTATCGTAGTTCAGCCTGGCGAAGATGGATGCAGGACGAACCAGGCGTCTGTTTGCCAATTCTGCGTACGGCTGGGCTTTTGCCACGTAAGGAGCTGCATACTCGTCATAGTATGGTTGTAGACGTGGTTGAGCATACGACTTCACGCCGAGGTATGACTGACATATTTGTGGAGAGGATTCGGTGAGTTTGTCCGGGGTTGAAGGACATCGGAAGATGATGGTCAGAAGGGCATACCAGATAGTAAGCCTATAAGCCGGTCAGAGGTGCATACTGATGGTGTGATGGGTCTTCCTTACCTTGCAAGACTGTTGAACAGCCAAAATGTCCAACTTTGACGACGAGCACGAGGTCGTCGGACCACTGGACCTACAGCGTGTCCATTGGGTCTGTCCTTGACACTCTCTATCGGCCTGCCGTTCTCAGCCACCGCCATTGCAGCGGGTGGTGTGTTTTTGAATGGCAATCGTCTTCCACCAATTCAAGCAGTGCACCGCAGATCCACTGCAGATGAGATGAGATCGACGACTGGTGGACCAGCTCTGAAGGAGAGTCCTTCGATTCGACCGGGAAAGAGAATCCCAGGAGGACAAAGGAGGACGATCAAGATATCGACGACACGGTGTTGCGGATGGATGAGGATGGGGAGCGTGTTGGCTCCGTATCAGTAAGAGGACAAGGATTCTTGATAGTTCTGGATAGCGAGCAGTGGTGGAGGTGTTGCAGCTTCAAACACGGATAATGGGGTGAGCCACTCGCTTAATTTACTGTGGTACATGGAACGACAAGACCAGGTTTAGATTGCGTCAGAATCAAGTACTGGACGGTGGAAGATACCGTAGGAGGTCGACGTCAGAGGTCAGAGCTTTATGCAAGCCCAGCGATAAGTATCTTGGGAGCTTCGGGGGCTGCGAGGCTGCCTGCGCCTCAGGACATAGGATACCACGTGAGTACCGGATGGGTGCTGGATACATATTGTCTGACCACCGCCCCAGTATCTCGAAAGGACCGTATGTCTCGATGTCCTCTTCAAGCTTTGAGTTAAATGCATTCCTGATTGGTAAGGCGTATGTAGACTTCTTATAATGATCAACCTCCATCGAAACATCAAGTGGACTGGCGATACTGAAGGTACTGTGGTACTCATATTCTGGCTGAACAAATCCTCTGGTAGCGATATGCTGCTCGGTCAGACCGAAGTATCTAAGCAACACACGTGACCTTAAATCAGACGCCGCGCCACTTCTTTGTCCGCGGATTGCCTGCGATCGGCTTTCCAACACATGTGGTATATCCATATCCTCTCGATTTATTGTTTTATCACCTTCAAGTGCCGGCATCTTCTCATCCCTCCTCTCTCCTTTCTCCTCTCCTCCTCGCAATGATCTCACCCTGGCAAGATGCCGCCAAACCTCGAAGACAGCCACCCTCTCGCCCTGACCGGCCAAACAGGCAGCGCCGATACCCACGATGCTCCATATGAAGAAGGTCAGGACTACTGTCGTATCTGCCGTGGTGAAGGCTCCCCGACTCAACCTCTCTTCTATCCTTGCAAATGCAGCGGTAGCATCAGATTCGTCCATCAAGAATGTCTCATGGAATGGCTGGCTCATTCTCAGAAGAAATACTGCGAACTATGCAAGACGTCCTTTCGCTTCACCAAACTCTACGATCGATCCATGCCTGCAAGTCTACCGCTTCCCCTCTTCATTCGTCAACTCGTAAGACATGGAATATCAGCTGCACTACGCTGGACACGCTATGTGATCGTCGGCCTGATATGGATTTGTTGCCTACCATGGTGTATACGACAAATCTGGCGTGGAATGATCTGGTTTGCCGATGGGAACTGGTTAGATGAGGAGCATATGCAGTTGATGACGATGACTACATCCAACATGACTTCTACCGTCGCGTCGAACATGTCGTCGGATGCTTTGGCCTTCAATTTCACGATGCCTGAATATCTTGAAAAGATAAAACTGGTTTTCCCTCCTATGCAACTCTCCCTGGCTGATATCGCTCGGATGTTTCTCAATCGAGGTCTGGTAGGACGGGTACTCCAGCTCTTTCTGTCTATCTTCATGCCAGGCTTGTCAGGCTTGGGGCAACACCCACGTCCAGCATCCTCGTCCGATATGGCTCTACCGTTGGGCGCGGTGCGACGTCCACCTTCCCTATTGTCCGACGTTGAGTTCCTGGCTACCCTGACCGATGTTCCTGCTGTCAACAGCATATGCATTGACGTCGTTGAAGGCCAACTGATATGTATTTCTCTGGTCACTGCATTCATCCTGGTGTTTCTCATTCGAGAATGGGTGATAAATCAGCAACCAAACCTGAACATGCCAGATCCCGATCTTGCCGATGCTGCAGAAGACCCTCGAAACGAGATCGCGGAACAACAGCCGACTCATCCAGCTCAACTCGAACAGAACGGCGATGCGGCTGTTCAAGGAGCAGTACAAAGACCCATAGCCACTCCAAGATTACGTCGGGTGGTGACGGACGACAACATCTTGAATGACACAGGGACTGCGTTGGCCAGACCAAACTTTCCTGTCAGATCACAAAGCCTAGGTCCTGACAGTACACAGGAGTCGGACACCGAGATTGCCATTGGTGAAAGTTCTGCGATAGCCGATGACACGGAGTCTCGACCGGTGAGAAGGCACAGTCTCAGCAATTCTATTCTTGTTCAGAGAGGATTCGAAGTAACCAGTTCTCCCGAAACTGATCAAGGGGAGAGACTTCCGGTATATTTCGACAACTCTACCTCATCTGACGAACCCGAATTTTTGGATGCAAGATCGTTAGCGGAAATTGATGCTGAGGATGTGGATGATTCCTCGTCCATGGCGACGCATAGTGGCAGTCGCCGTGTGTCATTCAAAACAGACGCTGATCCTATTGAGGAAGAGACTGATTCGGAAGGCGTGGTCATCCCGACGCCCAACTCGAGCGAGGTTGGCCAGACGAATCAAACAATCGAGGCGACCACCGCTAACGGTCCTGGCCCTTCGACCAGCAATCAAGAGCCACACCGGGAAGAGGGCTTTCACCTACCTTGGTGGGAGGAGATCGCCCTTTGGCTTTGGCCGGCTGAACACTTCCAGAACATCCAAGATGTGCGCGAGCGCGAAACCCAGCTTTATGCTGCGGAGGAAGGTCAGGACGACGAAGAGATCATGGAAGACGCCTTAGCTGGAGCCCCATTCGTTCCAAACCACCATCGAGATGCGCTTCCTGACCCCCAAGCTCCGGCTGTCGACGTGGCTGACGTCCCGGGTCACCAACCCAACATCGTGCTTGGTGTCGACCTCAATGATCCCAATGCTGCAGAAGATATCGAAGATCTGGATGGCGTTCTGGAGCTGCTCGGTATGGAGGGTCCGATCTTTGGCATGATTCAAAATGTCATTTTCAGTCTTTTCCTGATCACGATAACTCTGTCAGCCAGCGTCTGGTGTCCATACATCTGGGGCAAGATTGCACTCATATTCATGCATAACCCTGTCATGCTGATCAAGGCACCTCTACTGGTCTTGTCGACAACTGCCGACTTGGTGGTCGATGTCTTCTTTTTTGTGGCTGGCCTTGGCGGCTTCGTTCTTAATCAACCCCTTAAGATCATCAAGGCCATCATCTCACCGTTCTTGCCAGCCCTTACTAGTATCGTGGACCCAACATTTCTGGAAAGCTTCACGCTCGATCTAAGCCAGAAGAGTGGTGCACGCCTGGAAAAGACCTTGTCGGGTGCCATCCTCAATCTCAAGCCTGACTTACCGACCTTTTCCATCATGGCGCACCATGCCCTGAATTTCTACAAAGCCTCGTTCCGTGACACTATACAGTGGGCAGTCTCGGCAGTCTCCTGGGTTCAGGACATTGCGGCAGGCGACTCTCGACCCTGGTACGCGATGCTGGAGCAATTCGGTTCAGGAGTCAAATCAGCTCCCCAGCTTCTAGCGAAGCTTCCTTATCTCATGGGACCCACGTTAGATGCAATTCGTACCTTTCCACAAGATTTGATGACTACATCCGGCAAACCTCTATCCGAGGTCGATCAATCCCTGGTCGAATGGAGCACGGAGGACAGGATCATCACAATACTGATTGGATATGCCTTCTTTGCTGCGGCCGGGATTTTGTTCATGGAAATTGCCCATATGGTCATGGGCCTCAAAGACAATGAGAAAGTCGAAGGCTATCTTGCCGACAGCCTCCGACAAGCTGGAGGCGTCATGAAAGTCATTGTCATTATCGGACTCGAAATGTTACTATTTCCGCTCTATTGCGGACTGCTCCTTGATGTGGCGCTTTTACCGTTGTTTGCAAACGCCACCATTGCTGGGAGGTTTGCTTTCATCGCACGAGCTCCTTTTACAGGCGTCTTCATCCACTGGTTCATCGGAACATGTTACATGTTCCATTTTGCTTTGTTTGTATCAATATGTCGAAAGATCATGCGCACCGGCGTTCTTTACTTCATTCGGGATCCTGACGATCCAACTTTTCATCCGGTACGAGATGTGCTGGAGCGACCTGTGCCAGCCCAATTGGGAAAAATTGCATTTTCGGCGTTGGTCTACGGCGGCCTTGTTATTGTATGTTTAGGTGGAGTGGTATGGACATTGAGCTGCATTCCCAGTGTTTTGCCTATACAGTGGGCAACTCCCGAACCGAGATTGGCGTTTCCGGTCGACATTCTTTTCTACAACTTTATGCTGCGCTATGTCTTACGAATGGCGGAACCCTCGAAAAGAATTTCAGCAGTGTACAAATGGTGGTTCCGAGGTTGTGCTAGAAGTTTGAGGTTGACGAATTTCCTCTTCGGAGAAGAAGCGCAAGAGGAGACATACAGTACTACAAATCGACTCCAGGGCCTCTTTACCGGCCAAGGCGCGAACACAGAGATGCTTAAAGACGGCACCTACGTTCGAGCTCCAGCATCGGATTCTGTACGCATTCCCAAAGGACGAAATGTCTTTTTGCAAGTCAACGAGCAGAACGAAAGGATTGATGGCCAACCTGATGTAGACTTTGGCAATCACGGTAAGAAAGATACGCGATTCACCAAAGTTTACCTGCCACCCCGATTTGGAGCTCGAATTTCAACGTTCGTCTTTCTGCTGTGGGTGTTTGCTGCCACAACCGGCGTGGCCTTTACCATCGGACCTCTCTTGCTCGGTCGACAGGTTCTCTACCTCCTAACGCAATCTTCTCTTCCACCGAACGATTTGTATGCCTTCACGACAGGCGTTCAAATTCTAGCAGCTGTGGGTTATGCTATCGCTTATGCTGGACCGGCATTGGACTATATCAAGTCTAAAATTCCTCAGTCGTCTTGGTCTCAGGTCATTGGGACCACCAAGTACGTTCTCGGCCTGGTGTACCTTCTCTCATTCACGGCATTGGTCCTCCCCTTTGTCCTCTCCCTCATCCTGGAATTGTACATCCACATCCCACTGGTCACATACATGGCATGGCACCGAAAGGGGTCCTCGCCAGGGGAGGCAGCCACAATCAACAACCATATCGCTACCATCTTCATCCTCCAATCCTGGGTCATAGGGTTACTGTACTCGCGACTCCTGTACAGACAATTCCTGCTGCACATGGGTCCTGGCTCTCGAATCAGTACTACCCTGTACGCCATCACCCGCAATGGCATCCTCAAGCCGGACGTACGTCTCGCGAGTCGTGCGTTCGTTCTACCCGTGACGGTGGTGTGTCTGGTTTTGTTGGGTAGCCCGCTCATTTCCGCCAAGGCCATCATCATGATTGTCGGCATACAAGATCAAGAGGTGAAGATGCATCTATATCGCTTCGCATACCCGAGTGCCTTGGGTTTGTTGGTCACCTGGCTCGGCATGCTGGGCGTCAAAAAGCAGGTGGCGAGCTGGAGGGCCAAGATCCGGGATGAAGTGTACCTCATTGGCGAACGGTTGCATAATTTTTCCGAGCCAAAGCCAGATAAGGTGGTCAAGGGGAAAGCGAAGGTCAAGGACTTGTGATTTGCATGTTTCCCTTCTGGTAGTGGTAGTGGTTGTAGGCAAGACAGAGCAGGGCAAGGCAAGGCCAAGCGTGGCCCCTAAAGGGTCATGTTATTTTTAATACCCTCTTGTCCTGGCATCACCGCATCATGCGCATTCGGTTCGTAAGACCATGGACAATTAGTAGTCGACTGAATCAAGCCTACTACGGAGTATCTATAACCCTTGCTGAGGGGTTTGTCCGGTTTTGTTTTGATCTGGGTTTTCGCTCGAGGTACATTTTGCTTCTTTCGGTGTACCGGAGTATGATGGGGGTGATCGTTTGGAGATTATTCATCAGTCCAGAGGCCCGTCTTCAAATCGTAGGTGCTCCGCCCAGTCCGCCCCCCTTCGACCGACGTCCAGCAGCAGCAGCCTCCTCCAGGTGCAGGTGCAGGTTCAGTGTACGAGTAGTCGTTTTGGGTGTGGGTGTGGTGGTGGTGGTGGGGGGTTCTGTATCTGTAGGTTAGTATTAGTTTACCATCCGCTTCTGCTGGGAGTTCGATTTGTAGGTTTCGGAGTTTGTATTGAGTGGTGACGGTATTTTTTGGGTCTGTATCTGTAGCTGTAGCTGTAGCTGTAGCTGTATTTGCATCTGGGGGAGGGGGAAGGGACAGGGGTTGCTGGTTCTGATTCTGATTCTGATTCTGACTGTTTTCCCCAAGAGGAGGTGGAGGTGAAGGTGAGACGACTAGGGAGCGGCGCTCGAGATCGAGGATTTTTTGAGTTAGCGTGGCAGCCGTACAGGAATCCCAGATGCCTTCTCGGTGCGGCTTGAGGGGTAGGAGGCGTATGGCTTCGGCGCGGGTGGGAATGTCGCGGGCGTGCAGGGCCGTGTAGAAAAGGGGTGGGAGCCAGCCGAGGTCGGCGATGGACGTTGCGGCGGATTCATTGATGGTGAGTGGGTGCAGGACGTGGAGGGGTAGGTTGGAGAGGGAGGGCGGGTGGGTGACGACGGAGTAGAGATGGGTGGATTGGCGGAGGATGGATGTGTAGAGATCGTTTCCCGTCCGCGTTGGAGGTCGAGGTCGAGGATTGGTGTTGGCGGTGGTGGTGGTGGTGCTGGTGGCGCTGGTGCTGGTGGTGGTGCTGGTGAGGGTTGTGTATGAAGAAGGGCTTGATGATTGGGGAGGAGTAGGAGTATGGCCTTGGCTTGAGGTATTGGTATTGTGGAATGAAGAAGAAGAAGATGGTGATGATGACGTGCTGGTGGCGGTGGTGGGCGTGGAAAGCATGGCGCCCGAGGGAGGGGATCTTGTAGAAGAGAAGGAGTGCAGTATGTCGTGCGGTGAGATGTCGCTGACAGTCGAAGAAGGAAGAGGAAGGCAAAGGCAGTCTAGGCAGTCTTGTAGCATGGCGCAAGCCATGGTGTGATAGAGTTGCAGAAGGCCCAAGGCGAATCTATCGACGCCGGAGAATTGGTGTCGAGGGTTTGTTGTTGTCGTTGTTGTTGTTTCGTAAGCTTTCAGCCACCGATCCAGATTTTCTTGAATGGATGCTATTCGATACAGTTCAAGGTCAGAAAGAGGTTGGTGTGTGTGGCCATGGTGGCCTGGGTCGGGGTCAGCTTCACCACATCGGCCAGATTCAGATTCAGGTTCAGATCCAGATCCTCCCGGTCTTGTTTCGTCCATCAGGCTGAAGATCTGGAGGAGGATATGTTCCAGCGATGTCCTGGCATGCATGAGGGACTGGAATTGTGCACCTATAGGCTCGAAGTCGCTGTTGATCATCAGATGGAGCAGTCGAGTGTGGCAGAAGTCTTCAAGCTGGCCCAAAAGTCTCGCCTGGATCAAGAGAAACATGAAGGTGTGCAAGATCGACTCGTCAGTTTCGGTGGTGTCGCCGCGCCGGCGGTGCCCGTTCCAGCCCCAGCAGCCCTGGCCGGTACTCGTGTTGTCGTGCCTGGCATCGAGCAGACACTCCTCGAGTAAGGTGAGACCGTGTCGAAGATGAGTCAGGGCCAATTTGTAGCTTCCGCGCAGATATTCAAGCTGGACGAAGACGGCACACGTGATCAGTGCTACTCTGACTGAAGTCTTGCCTTTTGTCTCGATGCGACAGCGGAGGTCGCCTGTCGCAAGAGTATATTGTTGCAAGGTGAACAGACCGGCCGCGTCGGTTGGGCTCATTTCGCTACAGGGCCCGATACCCAGCACCGCTCGCTTGTGGATTGAGCCCAGTGTGAGGACGGCGTGCAGGACGGCTGGCTCGGACCGGCTGGCTTGTGGAAGGAGGGTTCTCCAGAATGGTGCGTCGAAAGCGCCAGGGAGCTTTTGGGCCGTCCGCTGCACGAACCACTCCATGTAGGCGTGTTGATCGGCCGGCAGGACATGGCAGGGGAAGCGACGCAAGACCCCTAGGTGCAAGGCTGTTGCTGCGTTGGCATCTTCGATCGAGATCAATCTGTGTTTCGTTTTCGAGTTGACAGGGTTGACAGGGGGCATTGCAATCTTGGGATTGGAAGATGTAGCCTGTTGGTCACCCTGGTGCTGCAGCCTTGAGCGGTTTTGGACGGACGGGATCATGGGCTTGTTCCCGCCGCCCCAGATGCTGTATCCCTCGCATACTCTGCCTGTTGATAGGCAGCGGTGGCAGACAGGACGGCCCTCATCGCATTTTACCTTGCGGATTCTGGAGTATCTTAGCGATTCGCACAACTACCATGGAGCTTCACTTCCCCCAGCACGCAAGATCTCGTTGGACACGGGGTCACAAAATCGCTCCGGAGGGCACTTACTTGCATGTTCTACATCCTGTCTTCACTCTGCGGGTCTTGGGAGGAGTGGGAATCACATCCAGCGGTGGACTGCTGCAGTGTTGAGTCATTGTTCGATCTGACGGTGATGAGATACGAGGCTGCTCAAACTGGTTACATATTGTTGATGGCGTTTGTCAGGTCGAATTTCTACTACTCGTAAGAGAGGTCTGCTCGGAAAGTCTGGGATGTGGTTCGTAAGGCGAGTCTTGATGGCCACGAGTATTGTGGACATGGATGGGTTCATGCTGTGAGTAGGTTATGGATTATTCTGTGGTTGTGTCTGTCTGCCAGAGATCCATAAGGCCACCCACCGGGCCGTCTCTTGATCTCCTCGTATTGGCACGATCGGATTTTTGTAGAGCTGATTGGCAGTCGACGTCGTTTTAAAATGGGCCTGATGGTCACGGCGGCGGAAACAACGTCGACGACATCTGTGCCATGATGGATACTGCCTAAGGTACTCCCCCTTCACACCCCCATTATTGATACTAGTAGGCAAACTTCTCGCCGACAAATCCCTCACTCAATTCCCACAACTTGCGCGCAATGTCCTCATCGACAGCATAAGGTTGAACATCCCCGATCTGACAGTCACTCAAGAAGTAGCCCTTTCCATCACTCCCCGGTCTCTCCAACTTGGGATCCAAAGCCGCGACAAGTGTAGTGCTTGCTCCCTCCTGCAAAGTCTTCCAAAACATCCCATGTGCCGCTCTGGCCTCGGTGACTTTTTCCAACCATCGCTTGTCCGTGTGCCTCGCCAGTTCGCTTTGCATCTCCCCAGGATGCACGGCGAGACTTAGAATGCCGTACTTCTCGTACAGATGCTGGTTCAATCCTACTGAAAATAGGACGTTGCAGGTCTTGCTTTGCCCGTACGCTGCCATGGGGCTGTAAATCACGTTGTCGTCGGCTGGGAGGCTCGCGCCTTTCAATATGGCCTGGTTCGGTCTTTCGTTTTCTGGAAGCTCCTTGATTGCCTTGGTAAAGTTGGCGTCGCTGACACGAAGAGGGGAGACCATCTGCAGAAGATTATGTCAGAGACAGCAACGAACACATGGGCTTGTGTTTGAATGGACAGTCACTGTTGGAGCGGGAGAATACTTACAGTGCCAACGCTGCTGATGTTGATGATTCGGACAAACCCTCGTGGCGAGTTCTTCGCGGCAGCGATGAGTTTTGGCAAAATGAGGTTGGCCAAGAGGAAATGCCCGACATGGTTGGTTGCGAGGTGCATTTCTATCCCGTCCGGGCTGAGCGTGCGCTCCGGAATATTCATGACTCCAGCGTTGTTGATCAGGAGATCAACGGCAGGAACATCCTCCCAAGCCATCAGGGTGAAAGCGGCTTTTCTGACTGACTCCTGGGAGCTGAGATCGGCTTGTAATGGGCGATAGTCCACGTCCGGGTATTCTGAACGTAGAGCATCGATACATTCTTGAACTTTTGTAGTCGACCTCCCCACCAGGATGAGACGGCGTGCTCCTTGAGAGGCCAGAGCCTGCGCCGTGGTGAAGCCGATACCAAGTTTGTTGGCACCAGTGATGACAATGGTGCGACCCTTGATGGCAGATGGAAAAGCGGCAGCGACAGTGACTGCCTCAGTGTGTTCGTCATACTCGGCGTGAGACGTTGTAGGCATGGTGACTGCGGTTAGACGAATAGGTTGCCGTTTCTGAATGGTTTGAAATAATTGATGGTGGGTTGGAAAACGAATCTTGCAGAAGAATTGGGATGAGAAGGTTGAAGGACTGTGCCAGCAGCATATTTATATACCTTTCCTCATGAGTATAACGAGGACATTCATAGTGAGTTGACCAGTGATATTGCATGCTTTCCGAATACTCCAGTGGTAGGAGGGTAGCTAGCCTCAGCCTACCTCAGGGTACTAGACGAGTATCCATACTCCGTACACCGTCTATGTCCGAGTGTGTCCTGCCTTGACCCGTCGATCCACTGGCTCCCGTCCGTGGATCTGCAAGGCTATTCAACCAAGTCAATTGTGGGACCAGGAAACCAGACTCTACACAAGTAGTTTCTGCGCCGAGGGAGTATACGTGTAAGGTGACGCACAGACGGAGAAGGGAGTGGCCATTATTTATGCACATTCAGGCGCCGACAATGAAGGGAGAGCACAGATTTGTGAGCAGGAGTATTTGGCACGCTGTATTGTTCTCGGATCCAAATGGGCTCTGCCTGGAGGTTTCGGTCCGTATAGGTCCTGAGATACTAGCATAGTCAAACATCATTCCATCAACTTGCTCTGGACCAATTTCTTGATACGAGGCACGGCACCCTCCCTGACGAAATCTTCCATTGTATGGAACCGGATGCCCAACTGCTGCGACTCCTCCGTCGGAATGGGAAACTCATTGTACAAGCTGTACTGATTGTAGTAGCCGAACATGATGTCCAAGTCCTCGAGTCCCGACGTCGGCGCGGTAACAACCCGTGTCTGCTTGCCAGTCTGCTTCTGGATCTCTCTCGCCACGTCGGCAGTGCTATGGAATCCTCCAACGCAGTAGACGGCATCACCGAGCAAGTCCGATCTGGTGCGGTAGGTTTTAAGAATGGCGTCCACTGTCGGTCCGAGGTCACGTTCAACCCAGATCATCCCGAGTTTTTGCTCCGGCTTCATCACGGGCTGAACGAGTTCGATCGCACCATCCGAGTCGACCGAGAGTTGGTGGAAATTGGCCCAATTTTCGTAATAAAATCCCAGGTACATGTCGACATGTGGCATCTTGATCTGTTTCAGGTAAGCTGAAACGTAGAACTTGTTCTCAACCAGGCGAGGAGATTCGAATTTGCCCTTGGTCCTAAGGAAGGCACTTGGGACAGTGGACCAGATGAGGAAGTTGACGCCTGTTTCTTTGGCGACATCCGCAATCATCATGCCGTGTTGCGCCTCTTGGACCTTGTTTGACTGGTTCTCTGCATCGTAGAAATTGGTCAGCGCGTAGACGGCTTCCACTTCTTCGAAGGCTTTCCGCAGTGACATGGGGTCGTTGAAGTGAGCCTTGACCATCGAGACGTTGGGTAGTTGGGCCAATCCTTTGCTGCTTTGCCATTGGGGTTCCGGGTAAGGCCACGGACTTCATATTCGGGCTGTGTTGAGAGGTATCGAACAACCTAGGACCTTGAGCACGATGAGGGTGTTGATTTCAGGGGGGTGACTCACGGCACCACCTTGGACTCCTGTCGCACCCAATACAGCGATGAGGCGCTTGGACGACATCGTGACTGGGCATGGAAGAACATGAGGAGAATGTCGACACAAAGGGCCCGCGGCACATTTATATCCTTCCTCGTTTCTCCACCACTACCCTGAGGCACGGTGTCTGATGTAGAAACGACAGATTTTCTTCTCCATCGACCTCTTTCCTCCGGGTTTACTTGCAGGAGCGAAATGACCATAAGTGGAAGGCGTAAGCAGGGAAGTCTGGGGTGGTATAGGCTTGATAGACTTGCATCCCCACAAACACATTTTCTCCTCCACACTCTTAGCAGACCAACCAGGTACGTGTTGCGAGACAATCTCCAGGTTCGGGGATTTGACGGCAGCTTGCCGCAGTACTCTCGTCGCGAGGCAGCAAACGCATTGCCTGATTCGGACAGTATGGCCGGATTCCCCATAAAGGAGCCAATGGAGGTGTCGACTTCACACAACAGGAACATCGGAGTTGTAGAAGGCGACAATGCTCTTAGCACTGCCCTCCACTCCGTCCTCCATCAGCACGTCTCCCATGATGTGAAGTATGCGACAGATTTCAGAAGTTCGCCACACCCCAGCGTCCTCAAGGAGGTTCGCGAACTGAACGATGATTCGCCTTGCTGAAGCATAACCTCCGGATACGGGGATGCCGGAGAACGTAAGGCAACCTCCATTGGTGATGAAAGCCGCCGAAGGGACAAGACAGACACCATCAGCATAATGTTCGGTGCCTCCCATACCCACATCCCCCACATCCCGCCAATCCAGGTCGGCTAAAAGCTCGTAGTAATTGGGCTGCGCGGGAACATCACTTCCAGTCTTCATGACCAAGACGTAAAGCCCGAGCAAGAGTGCAGCCTGGAATAGTCCGGTTTCTGAGGGCAACATCATACTATCTGATACTTTCCTTTTCGAGCAGATCCAAAATATCTGAGCTGCATGGACACAAGCTCGTCTTGCTGCCGGAGTGTTGGCCCAAGAAGCAATGCAATTCAGAGCGGCTTTTGCAGGCTTGGCTCCTTGTCGTCCGGCGCCCAATTCGAACATCCAGGAATTACCCAAAAGGGACATACATAGAACATTCCATTGTATCAGGCAGTGAGGATTCGAGTTCTGCAAGATGTCTCCATGCCATTGCATCATATTCACCAGAAAAGGTGCGACGGGCTTCGCATAATGGTCCGTCGAATAAACCTCGTACGGGATCAGACCCCGACCTTGCCCTGACAAGTCGTTGCGCGATATCAGTCTATGATGAGCTTCAGATAGTCGGATCCAGACTGCAGCAAAAATGGCATGAAGGCCGAGAGAGTTCAAGGAGAAGGCCCTGTCTGATAGCGAAACTTGGTCGGCGTAACACTCCAAGACAGAAGACGAAACTCTGCACCCGGCCTGCATAGACTTCCTCCAGTCTGCTTCTGTCCCGGCAAAGAACAGTTTCTCATCGGAAGGCAGGTACAAATTGAGCACCTTTGTCGGGACAACGGGAGGTAAGTCTAGTGTACTCGAATAGAACGCATCGACCATGACCACAGCGATTATCAGCCTTCCAAGGTTAGTCAAATGGTATGTTTAAGGTGGGACTCCATAACAAACCTCTTGGTCGACTCAAGGCGACCCCAGATCTTCCAGCCGTGGCGTTCGGCCAGAACGTCATCAGGGACGTCTTTCTCTGTCATTTGGATGCTGTCGTCGCCGAAAAAGCCGTGGGCAATCATTGTCGCCACAGTCTCGACATAGAGTGCTTGACATGCTTCTGTGTCACTTTTGCCTGTTATAATACCCAGGACTATACTGAGGTATGAACTTGCTAAAACAGCCAACAGTGCAGGAGCTGTTGTTTGACGTGTGGTCGCTCCGAGTTCTTGACAACAACGTGCAATGAGGGTCTATGATAGCTCAGTCAGTTTATCACAGCTCTGTGTTCCTGCTTCAACACTGGGGTTCCTTACTAGGGTATGCTCCTCGAGGAATTCTTTTGCCGCAGGACTCCTGAGCATCACAAGGCCCAGAGAACATAATGACGCTAATAGGAGATCCGGTGTCTTTGTCGCATCAAAAGTGGCAACGTGGACAAATGGAACAAAGTTGTGAAACTTTTCAAAGAACAAGTCCAAACTGAGGTCGAGTGTGTTGAGAGACGGGAATCTCTTCGCGTTGAGGTTGTCCGACTTGACAATACCTAGACTTCTCATCACGCGCCATCTGCACATCTCGTCAAGTTTCCACCTTGAAGCGGAAAGATCCTTAGTCAATGCACAGACATCTGGCTGCGCGAAGAGGTTGTCTTCATCGGATTGGGAGAAAAGATTGTCTTCCGGGTGAGAAACGACCTCATTCCAGAGCTGACAACGACTTTGAGCATCGGCCTTTCTTGTAGGCCAGCACTGACGCACTCTGTCGAATCTTTCGTCTGGTATAGGTGCTCGGGGACCACCCTGAACCTGGAAGCCGTATGGAGACTGGGATAATTGACCTGGGAAAGAGAGCCAGTGGCTGAGAGAGCCCACGTTGAAAGCAGAGAAATCAGAGGCGTTCCATAGAAGATCGTCAGCAGAGGCACTATCTGTCGGGTCAAGCTCGAAGGCATTGATAATGCTGGGGTCCAGTGGCAACGCTTTGCCGGGCTCGAAGTCGATAACATTGAAATCGAAATTCGCATCAGAGTCCGCCAGTGCTGGCCCAGTGGAGGTTATTGTGGTCAATGTGTCGGAAGATGCCTGCCATGATCCAAGCGAGGGGTCAAGATAGTCTGAGACTGATATGGGGTGCTGCATGCCAAGACTGGTGGCCGCCTCGAGCATGTCTTCACATAGAGGTCCCAATGCTGGTTGTTGATCTGGGAGGATGTCGCTAGTACGCTTTCCTTGAGCCCTGAGAGGCTGTTGTTGTTGTGATTGGGAACGCCCAGAAGGACCACCTTCCTTGCCAGCAGACTTCGCATGTTTCTGGACGTGACGAGTGAGGACATCTCTACGAGAGAAGCGCTTTTCACAAAATGTACACTGGAAAGGGCGTTCGCCTGTATCTGCAGAATAGAGTCAGTCTTTGCAAGGAACATTTGGCAACTTTACCAGTACGCACGGCTACGTTCGTGGCGTTGAAGATGCTCTAGCTTGGAGAACTCTTGACCACATGTGGTGCATGTCGTTGAGCGGATCTTGCGAGGCCGGCCCCGACTTCGGACAGGCACCTGTGTTGGCCTGTCCAGCAGGCTGTTGGTCAAGCCATCCATTTATCGGTGAGAATGAAGGAAATAATGTGAATGTTGGATGGATGAAGTTTGGAAGACGGTTTGAGGCCTGGCTCATTGAAGATTAGCCGATCCGATCACCTAAGCTTAGTCATTCCGGGGGACGATGGGGTCGCTCCGGAGTGTCGAGAGTGTGAGACTGGCACACAACTTCTCATCGCAACAGCCTCTCTACGAGTAGCAGAACTCAATTAAGACCGCCGGCGACGCACAATCCTCTATCCACGACTTTTCGCGGCCCTGTCGTCTTGTCGTACACGTGCTCTTGTCCTCGAGGGGATTCATTACGGCCGTCGAAGCGCGGAGAATACTCGACACCAGCAGTACCAATCCCGCTTTCTGGTCCATCGTGGTGGTAAAAGCAGGGGAGATGCTACTCGTACAGATCTGGATATCCAGCCGCATGGCCAGGTGTTGGATCGACGTTGTTCATCACTGGCCAGCTGGAATCATGTCAATGAACTCACAAGCTAGGTCGAGGATTGTTCAGCAAGCAGCTAAATTCGTCCGTTATCCAGCCTTGAGGCTGCTCTGCTCGTCAAAAATTTGGTCCGAACTGCGCAACAGGCGCCCCCATCCGCTTTGCCAGCCACAGGTAGGTCGGAGTCCTTGCTTAAGACCGTACGGTGATTCTACAACATTATATACTCCTGCATGCGTCGTCCCTTGCCATATCCAAACCCCTGTCTTTCTCAGATCCATACCGTACTACTTACGAGATCGTCTCATCCCAAGCGTGACAACAACAATCATGTCTTTCACTGCAATCACCAATGTCCGCGTTTTTGATGGCGAAAACATCCTCCCAGCTACGACGGTGGTTGTATCCGGCACAACGATATCCAGCGTGGGAAGGATTGTCCCTGGTGGAGCCACAGTTGTCGACGGCAAAGGTTGTACACTCTTACCAGGACTCATTGACTCTCACGTCCACACGGGAATCCCACAATTGGAGCTCGCTCTCAGGTTTGGGGTGACCACCGAATTAGAGATGATGGGCCACTGGACCGCCGACCAGCGCAACGAAATCTCAGAGCGAGATGATCTTGCGGACCTACGCACTGCGAATTACGGCTTGACACCGCCAGAGGGCCATCCTAACCAATTGACCAAGAAACTCGACTTGCCGATGCCTCAGCCAGATCATTCTTGCGGGTCGAACCATGAGCCACTACTCATGAATGCTCAAACACCAGATGAGGCGATCGCCTTTGTGAGGCAACGTGTCAAGGAAGGCGCCGACTACATCAAAATCATGATTGAAGAAGGTTCCGTCTTTCAATCCCCCGGTCTGCCCATGTTGTCCCAGGAGACAATATCGGCGGCGGTTCAGGAAGCACATCGTCACAATAAATTGACGATCGCGCATGCCATGACTTACGATGCTGCAGAAGCGGCCGCTACAGCTGGCATTGATGGACTGGCTCATCTGTTCATAGACCGTGGCGCCGACTCCAGCATCGTGAAGAAACTGTCTGGCATGTTCATCACACCGTGTCTTTGCCTCAACGCTTCGATCTTGGGAAATAAACCTACAGAGTTCGCCGCAGATCCTCGAGTGTCGGCAAAGCTGCCTCCAGCTTGGCTCGCTCACCTCCAAGGCAGTATGGACACATTTACCGTCGCCGGTTTCGACGTTGTGCTGAAGACTGTGGCGGACCTGCACAAGGCCGGAATCGATATCTTGGTCGGCACGGACAGCTCTTTCCCAGTGCCTCACCTTGCTGGTATTGCTCATGGTGCCAGCGTGCATCACGAACTACAGCTTTTGGTGCGCGCTGGGTTCACGCCAACTGAGGCGTTGCGTGCGGCAACAAGTGTGCCAGCTCGTTGCTTCGGCCTGACTGATCGAGGACGAATCCAAGAGGGACTACGTGCAGACCTACTGCTTGTAGAAGGGGATCCAACGAGCGACATTCGCAACACATTGTCTATCAGATCCGTCTGGAGACGCGGCTCTCTATTGTCCTCTCCTCGGGATAACAATACGAGTCTGGGTTTACACACTGCAGCATAGGAAGAAGTAAACAGTCGGAATCGTGAGACATTGATCATGAGCAGTCCACTTCCCAATTCGTGGTACATAAGCATTCTATCGACCCGTCCCTAAGCAGACTCCCTGCAGTCCTTCGCCTTTTGTATGCCGGGTTCTTTTTTATGATACATGAGCCATCAACCCAAACAGTCCCCGAAGCTTAGAAAGGTGGCAGCCAAAAAGGATATCCACCGTTCTTGATTCTGAAGACACTCATCAAGAAGCTGTACATTCCGAAGACGACTGTTGCCCATATGATTACGGCAACCTGCTGTGTGCGGGCATCTTTGATCCGCGGAACTCGTAGAGCCAAATTGATCGAAGCGAACGCAAGCAGGGCATCTGTTGGGATTAGCAAAGTCCCAAGAAATTGAGCAGGCAACTTACACATTGCAGCAACAATTTGAGTCTCCATTCCATACTGGTTCTGAAACCCTCCTGCGAAATAGCTGATTCCACCACGACCGTTACCTGCAACATATGGTACTCTCCGGATGTGGTTGAACATATGGCCGCTAGTGAACAGTAGAATCAAGATCAAGCTGATGCCTGCCCACAGATTGCGATTCTGTATGACAGGCAGCACGTAGGGATACGCCACGGTCAGGAAAGTAAAGGCTCCCAGGAGCAAAGTCACTGTCACCGCGATCTTCCCATAGTTGATTGGCCGGCTCACTGTAGGGTAGCTTCCAGGTGGAAGATGCCGCACTAGCCAGCTGTGGACGCCTTCCGCACTTTGAGGACCGACGAAGTCGAGTCGTAGGGGCTGAGCATCAGGTTTGGCATGCTCGCCAATGGTAGGAGGGAAGAACAGGAGGACAGGTGCCGTTTGAAGTTGCAGCTGTGGTTTGCGTTAGCTTCCAGGTGTGCCTTTGACGATATAGCTTTTTAGCTCACTCTCATAAAGACGTTCCGGCCATTGTCAAAGTCAACTGTGCTCAAAAGCAGTCTGTGTGCTCCGGTCTTGTCCCCTTTCTGCCAGCTTCGACCGAGAAGTTTCCACTCCGGGTCGAACTCTTTGCAGAGGCCACATGCATATCTTGCATCTCGAGCTGTGAGAAGGACCGCTAGGGAGTAGTCGCGAGGTGCTGCTGTCAGCTCGTTATATCCTTTCTCGTCGATTTCGAACGGAGCCGAGCTGGCTTGTTTCGCGAAGTACGTGTCGAATTTGGTCGAGGAGGCCTTTTTGGCGGTGACCGAGGTTATGGAGAGCGCAGCAAGCGTCAGGAGTTTGAAGAAATGCATTGTTCTGCCTGCACTGAGGCCGTTGTGGTGTTGTAGCTGTTTACTTCGCACAGCGAGGCGGAGATGCTGCGTGTCCTCATGAATGCGCAGTCGGAGGTCGGATCTTGGCATGCAGCTCACTATTCCCGTTAGGTCCGCGTTTGGCCTAGGATTCAGATAACGCGCTCGACGCGAAAATCGTTCTTAGGGCATCGACCTTTTGATATACATAGTACATCTGCGACAACGATAGGGATCACGTTACACTTGATTCTTCTGACTCTGCGTCTCACACCTTTGAGAATGGCGCCATGGGAAGACCAAATTTTCGACCCTGATGGCGACGTGGTGCTGATACTCGGAGGCGCCAGTGTCTCTAACGCATCGATCACAGATGACACTTTGCCTGACACGCCCATGCAGAATAGCGAAGCAGAATCCCCATCTCCGTGCCAACAACATCACGAGACGAACGAGTGTGATAGTTTTGAGGCTAAAGTCTCTTCAAAACATCTCATATTGGCATCACGGGTGTTTCGTGCCATGTTCAACGGCAATTTTCGCGAGGCTGTCGACCTGCACAAGCAAGAAGTGAGCAAAGTAGCTTTGCCCGATGACAATCCCGATGCGTTGGTTACTCTGTTGGACATCGTGCATGGACTAAACAGACAAGTACCGAGGAAGTTCACTGAGACCCAATTTCTCGACATTGTCATGCTGATCGACAAGTACGAATTACATGAAGCAACATATCTCTTCACCGACATCTGGTTCCAACATCTCTGGAAATGGACCGAAAAGACCCCTCCCAATCTCTTTGACTGGATCTATATCTGTTGGGTATTGACCAAAGCGTCTGAGTTCAAAAACCTGACCAGAACTGCGATCCTGGAGAGTCAGTCTGACCTCGGACAATCTTATACAGGGCCCTGTCCAACCTTCATCGTCCGTAAGTAGTCATGCTCCTCCAGGATACAGCTTCGTAACATGATGTTCAGAAAAAGTCGAGTCCGAGAGATTGGCCCTCGTTTCAGCATGTCTCGTTAGACTTACCCATATGCTTGGTCGGTACGAGACACCTATGCAGCAATGCAAGGCGGACAAAGACTGCGACGCACAGGTTCTTGGATCTCTTATCCAGAAGTTGAAGCCACTGGGCCTTTTCCCGGTTCCTCTGCCTCACGCGCCCACCGCCCCTACCATGTCCGTCAAAGAACTTTCCTCCTTGTTCCACGAGTTAAAGATCCGTACCTTGTGTCAGTTGAGGTACAACCATTCCCCGCCATGCAGACGTGTAGGCGATAGTCTGCAAGACATAGCGCCCGAGTTAGGCGGGGTCCGTGGTTTGGGTATAGGAAGCTTTGCGCGGACCAAGTCACCCGGTCCACCATGAATGCAAGCGACACACTGCAAACCTGTCCCCATCAATGAAATATGACTGATGAGTCCGGTTATGTATCAAGAACGGCGATGGTCATTTCCATCCATGATATACCCCTTGTCAGTGATCGAGAATCACGTTGCAGGGGGTTGACCAATCAGCTTCGACAACTTGGAGGTGCAGCAACTTGTCGAGATATCCAAATCACGCAATCCACCTCCATGTTTGCACCACCGTCTGAGATGCTATAACCTCTCGATGGAAGACAATTCGATGACGGCTTGTGCCCTCTCGAATCCTCCTGCTGCTTACGTCCTAGGGTTGGTTTCGTCGCTTAGTATTTGAGCAAATGGCTTCCCAAGACGCTGGCATCATGGCCATCATCCTTTACCTTTCCTTCTGGCTTAGACATCATTGTCTGGCTGCAGGGGTATATCTTACATCCTCAGCGTAATACGACACATACTTTTGGTTGGGTGAAACTTTCTTGCAATAACGAAATGGCCGCTTCAGAGAAGACCGAACCTGGCTATGCAACGCCTGAGGAAAAGGACAACCAATTACGTCCAGGCGATGAAGAAACCCTCACACAAAATATCCATGAGAGTTCTCTCGTCCGCAAACTGGATATTACCCTGCTACCAGCGCTGACTTTACTGTATCTCCTCTCCTTCCTTGACAGGAGCAATGTGGGCAACGCTCGCATTGAAGGGCTGGCCACAGACCTACACATGACCGGCGACCAATACCTCACGGGTCTTACGCTGTACTTCATTGGCTATGTCCTCTTCGAAGTCCCGGCCAATATGGTTTTGAAGATCTGGAAGCCGAATTTATGGCTGCCAACATTAACCCTTGTATGGGGTGTTGTCTCGACGCTAATGGGCGTGACTCAATCACGGGCGGGCTTCTATGTGGTCCGCTTCTTTTTGGGTGTGACCGAGGCCGGGCTATTCCCTGGGATTGTGTTCTATCTATCAATGTAGGCAATCCGTCATACCATTTACGTGATACTGACCGCTCACAGGTGGTACAAGCGGAATGAGCGACAATTCAGAGTTGCCCTGTTCTTCAGTGCTGCCTCGCTGGCCGGAGCATTTGGTGGCATCCTTGCATGGGGCATTGCCCATATGAAAGGTGTTGGAGGGTACAACGGCTGGAGGTGGATCTTCATACTGGTACGTCTTTGGAGTCTATGATCTGCTTGTGACTGACCGTTCCCAGGAAGGCTTGCTCACTGTAGTGGTGTCTGCCATTTCATATTTCTTCATCCACAACTACCCAAACACAGCTCGATTCCTCACGGACACGGAGCGGGATTTCATTCAGAAACGACTCAAGGACGATAGCGATGCGACTGAAGACGAGAAATTCAACTGGAACAACGTCCGGAAGGCCTTCACCGACATCAAATGCTACTTGTACGCTTTCGGCTTCCACACACTTTCACTGCCTTTGTACACGCTATCCCTGTTCTTGCCGAGTATCATCAAGTCACTAGGATACACATCGGCGCAAGCGCAACTTATGACAATTCCACCTTACGCCATAGCATTCATTCTCACCATCGGATGGGCGATACTATCAGAACGGTTACAACTCCGAGCGCCGATTATCCTGGCGTCCACATCTATTGCAATCATTGGATATATCTTACTTCTTACTGATCACCGCCCTGGAGTCTCATACTTGGGGACGATCTTTGCGGCTGCCGGCATTTATCCCTCGGTTGCATTGCATCTGGCCTGGCCTGCAAACAATGTCAGTGGACAGACCAAGCGAGCAATCTCGACAGCACTTCAAATCAGTATTGGAAATTTAGGCAAGTTTTCCTGAGAGAACTACTTCCCCTCAAGTGGTTTCTGTCGTCAAGACTTCACATGATGTTGTTCTGACCCATCGTCTAGGTGCGGTGCTCGGAACCCAGCTTTATCGAACCGAAACAGCGCCGAGATATTACTTGGGGCACTCATTTGCATTAGGCTACCTGATAGCGAACCTTGTTGTAACCAGTGGCTTGTGGTGGGTACTCAAGCGAGAGAACAAGCGCAAAAAGGGAAATACTCTGGCCACGGACCATGAAACGCCCTGGACCGGAGATGAAGATCCACGATGGAGGTTCCATGTGTGACAACCTCAGGCCTTCAGATTCTACAGATGGCATAGCTCAAGACCGTAGCACAGTCATTACTCCAAGCTATTTCAAGGTGGGATAACCAGAGCTCTCGTCTTATTCAAATTCAGACAAGTCCGTCCTTCAAATCAAACATGACAGGCCTCGTCTCCTCAAAAGTCTTCCTCACCTCTAGGTTCGCGACATAACTTGCCAACTCGGGCAACTTCTCCTTCCATTGGGGCCTCAATCCAGCAAACTCAACCATACCCACGGCACACACGACAGCGATGTCCGCGATGGTCAGCACATCTCCCAACAGATAATCACTACTCCCCCGCTCCTTTGCCAATTCATTCATAGCTTTCATTGCCCCATCAACCTTCCTATTCTGCCGGTCTGCCCACTGTTTCGATTGCTTGTCCTCGTCGCGCTTGGATTCCCAGAACACAAGCACAAACGCATCCATCAGGCCCTCGCTCAACGTCAAGATCTGCCTGGCTTTCAGATCGGTGTCGAGGTCGCCAGTGAGCAGAGTAGGGGGGTGGTCGGCGTATTTCTGCACAATGTATTCCTGGATATGCGCCGAGTCGTAGATGGGAGCGCGGCCGTCGTCGAATAGTAGAATCGGGAGCTTCTCGAGGGGGTTGTAATTCGGAGTCTCGGTCGTGTCGTGCCATGGGATTTCATTCTTGAGTTCGAAGGGGATTCCTTTCTCGGCGAGTGCGATGCGGTTCATACGCGCGAAGGGCGAGGGCGTTGCGGAGATCAGGGTGAGCATGTTTTTTGGTGGTGTTGGGGTTGTTTCTTGTTGATACCAGGTATGTATACGACGAATGTTGGATTGCGAGCTTCTTCTTTATTTTAAGAAGTCCTACCCAATACTATGTAGGTCCGACCTATCTTCCAGGGAATCAAGTCTCTGATAAAGCTCAAGGTTTCTATTTCCAGGCTCGACGTCATCAACGACATGGGCTTTGCTATCTCGAATGGCCCATGGCCTTTATCTCATGTCTCCGCGGGGAAGACGGCAAACAACTGTCGATCAAGCATTGGCTTTATCACTTTCTCTACTATGCTTGCCTTTGATGTTTCTGCCGAAACTGCCTGTATGATAGCAGCGTGGACAAGTGTTCAGAGATGTTTCGATAGGATTTCCCCGCGTCCATATCATCGTACCCAACTCCTTTCCTCACTAAACTAATGCCTCCGATATTCACCCTTGCAGTTTCTGCCTCTCCTTCATCAGCTTCTGCGGGTCCACCAAGCCATTATATTCCTTCGTCCGCCATTGCACGGCCTTGCAGAATCCGTAAATGCACCTCAACGTCGGCATCGACACTCCCGCCTTCTCGCCCGCCCTCAACGCCTCGCCCACCAGGTACTCGTACTCGATGAATCTCTTCTTCCGCGTGTCCTGCATCATACTCGGTGCGCACCAGATCTCGAGCGGGTCCGACGAGACCATGACTTCCACAAGCGACTCAGGCAGCTCGACATCCGCCACGGCTTTGGCTGCAGCACGGACCTCGTTCATGGCCGGTCTGACGAGCATGTTGACAGGACTGGAAGGATCGTCCTCGTCGGCAGCGAGTCGCAGACGTGTCGTGTCCATCTCGGTGATTGCACAGATCGGGTTCCAGACGGCATTGTACATCAATTTCCTCCATCGGATGAACAGCACGTCCTTGTCGTAGGAGCATTGCACTTTTCCCGTCGCCGAGTAGATCTTGACGAACCTTTGAGCGGCAGCCACCTGTGCGTCGATATCTAAGCCGGGGTTGAAAAACGGACCCACGGACAATCGATCGGGGTCGTTTTCGAGGATGTGGCCTGGAGATAGTTCATCGGCGCCCATGAACGATACGCCGGACAGCACGATGTTGGTGGGGAACTCCTTGTGGAGTGGCTTCTCGATGTTGAGACCGTTTTGGATCAGTACTATGACGGAGTGGCCCGGTGTCACTGCTGGCTTGATGATGTCGACGAGTGTGGGTGGGATGTCGGGGATGTTTTTCGTCGTGCAGATGATGTAGTCGAAGGGCTTGATTGACGAGTCTGGCGAGATAACGTCGGGGATTTTGTTGAGGATCTCAGTCGGTCGCCAGCCTTCGAACTTGCCGTGGTCGCATGAATCGATCGTGAAGCCTTTCTCCTTGACTGCGGTGTAGTTGGACCTCAGTACCGCCGTCACAGTAGCAAGGCCACCGTGTTCGAGGTTCAAGGCTGTCATTGTACCAATACCGCCGCTCCCGATGAGGAGGATTCTTGCTTTCTCGGCCATGTTTGGCGTGCTGCTACTAGTATCACTGTGAACGCGGTCACGTTGATTTCGAGTACTGAATGACTGCTCGGGTCCAACAAGAGATTGTGAGAGTCTCTCACTTGCGATGAAGGTCCGTTGTATGTCCAAGATATACTGCTCAAAGGGCGTCCAGGATCCATAGCAAGCCGCGGGTATCGACATGGAGATGAGCCGCTCTTGTCCGTGTGCTGGAGATGCCCGCCTACTATTTACTTATTACTTTTCTGGTCAGCAGTAAATACTAATTTGACTACAGAGTAAGTTATCGTCGTGGTCCTCCTCAGAGGATTCTCCGCTGAACTGTCCACGATGAAACGACCAACGACCGAGGGTGCTGCGCAACTCATACTGCTAGTACGTTACACTGCCGACCGCCTTCCATCCCCGGCCCAGCCCTGTCAACACCACCCACAAATCCGATATCATTTCAACCATGAAGCAACATCAAAAATGCAAAAAAACTTCTTCCATCCTACCAGTTTCGAACTTGTCCTTTGACAGAGGGTTCGTCTGGGTTACGGTTAACGGATGGGAAAGTCAAACTCTGCGCCTCTTTCGAGGTGTTGGTTTTGTTTGGGGAGGTAGTGTTCTACGGAACTACAACAAATCCTTCGTGCACAGCGTCCCATTAACTATGAAACCACATACACCATTAGTGGCCAAGAAGCGGATGACGGTGTCCAGATTGTTGACTAAAATTCGGCGACTATAATATATAACCCCAAAGGTGAGACTGCAGTGAATGATAGTCATGTGATGATATACAGTGGGTATGATGGGTTGATATTCAATGAAAGGAGGAGAGCGCTGGGGGGTGTGGCGGCATCTGAGGTTCTGCTGGCAATATGGTAGGCATCTCATGTCACCATGACCTCTCCCCGTGGAAGTCGAACCCATCCATGAAGCGCAAAAGAGGGTCTTGCGGCCTTAATCATCATCCATCACTGGTGTTGGATCCTACTGAGCCGGCTCGCCAGAATTCGAGCAGTCGAAATTGTCCCAGGTCGAAATCGTGTTTTGTCGGCGTCGTGGGAAACACTCGGACAACCGCATCAGGATTCAAAACCGAAGTTGGGCTGATGTCCGATGCAGGTTCTGCTCAGAACCTAGTAAGTCACGATGACCACGATGCCGGTAGAAGAACTTGCCAGTTCCAAAGCTTACCTATGATGCAGGAGGTGAATCAGTACATGGATGATGGAGGGTCTGGAAGACGCGGACGTTCTGTTGCGTCCACAAGCTGTTTAACCCTCTTGACAAGCCTCTCGAAAGCAGAACTTGTGCAACTTAGACGGTGAGCCCTTCATCTTCGGCATCACCGAAACTCCGATATCGCCAGATTGCCACGCTGTCGCCGCCCGTAGTCGCTAACAATGTGTCGGTTGGTGATGTAGCTATGCCGATGACGCCGTTTTTGTACCCTTTGAGAATACACAAAGCCTCGCCAGTATCGGTATCCCAGATTCGAACGGTCCTGTCTCTTGATCCTCCTGCAACACACCGTGACCTTGCCATACAAGTGACAGTAAAAGCAAAATCCTGGATATATATCAGCGTAGTTCTGGACATCGGATATTTGAGGTACCTCAAAGCCATGGAAAACCGAGTGCGACCGCCAAATATTATCCTCCCCTGAGAGTTCCCAGCGTCTGATTGTGTGATCCAGACTAGCACCATAAATGGAGCGTCCATCGTGTGCAAATGCCACGCCGTACACAGTGTCTTTGCAGCCTGTGAGTTTGGCGATGAGACCCGCCGTACTGGCGTCATAGACGTAAATGTAGTTGTCGGTCGACGACATAGCAATGCTACGGCCATCTGGCGAGAACTTGGCCATCATAGCTATAGCTTCCAATTGAAATACTTTTGTCAGCGTCCAGTTATTCAAGGACCAGATGCGAGCAGTCTTATCTCCCGAAGCAGAGACGGCGAAGTTTCCGTCAGGCGAAACTTGTACCGAATAGACGTCTTGTTCATGTCCAGTTAGGGTAACCACGACGCGGCCATCAAGTACATCATGCACGGAGATGATTTTGCCACATGCAAGAAGTATGTGCTTGCCGTCGAGACTAAAATCTGCCCCGTGCACGTACTCGTCGGAGTCTACGCCTTCGCTTCTCACTATCAGTCCAGGAGGATAAGCCTTCGAAACGATGGATCCATGCTTGATATCGTAAACTGCAGCTCCCAGACTGGAGCCGGCGACGAGTAATTGCCCATCTCGCGAAAAGCCGACGCAGGGAACATATGAGGAGCATCCGATATGGAGCTGCACCGTCATGTCAAGTTGGGTAGCAGCATCCGTCAGGTATCGAACTTTTAGTTTGTGGCTGATATTGGGCTTAGCACCTGCCTGGGTAAGCACCATCTGGACCTCTTCGTGCTTGAATTGATCAGCAGCTCCATAAGGTGTAATATCATCTTCCCCAACACAGTTTGGATCCGCGCCGTATTTCAAGAGCAGCTCGACGATGGTCAGATGGCCGTTTTTTGAGGCGGCAACAAGGGCATGAGAAAGCTCAACTTTGGGGTTAACAGGTATATTAGCATCGAGAAGAGCTTCGACAATTGCGGTGTGGCCCGCTTCGGACGCAAGCGTCAATGGAGCATCTTTTGGGTCTGTGTCGCCTCGAATAGGGCTCGCGCCTGATTCTAAGAGCATTTGAACCACATCCAGTCGACCATTCATCGCAGCTCTTGACAAAGGCCTTCGGCTGAGATCTGTTGGGTCTGGGTCCGCGCTTTGGTCCAGCAAAAATCGAGTCAAGATCATGTCGCCAACGGCCGCCGCTTCTGCCAGCGCCGAGGTCTGCTCTCCAGTCTCTTCGACTAATGCACGGGCATTGACAGCAATTCCACACCCCACGAGATATTCCACAAGCTCGCGATTTCCACGTTTCACTGCTTCAATCAACGCTCCAGTCTCATTGCTGACGTCACCATAGCCGGCGAGCAGCTTCACCATATCCATACTGCCCTGGAGCGAAGCCAGTATCAAAGCACGGGACCACATCGGCTCGAGCTCGAGCGTTGTGCCACCTGGATGTATCAGGCAATTCAGGAGAGACTGTGCGAAATTGAGGTCGTCATTTTGGCAAGCAATTAGTACTGCTTGCCAAAGCGCCTCTATCGATCTTTCCTCTCGCAACTCCAGCTCTTGGTGAGCATCCCGCAGTATGTAGCCCAACTTTTCGTGATCTTTGTCCTTCGCTGCGGCGAAGAGCTCCAGCTGCCAGACGTCCCAGTCTTGGGAGGCAGAGCTACTTGCGTTCGTGTCATTCGGGCGCGACTCCTCGTCTGCATTGATTGCTGCGGCACTGTCCTCCTCTTCGGCTGTGCCATCATCACTGGTTCTCGAACGCGGAAGAGAGAATAGCGACATTCGCTCAAGGTGTCGTGCGATATGATTATTCAAGGTGATAGCGTCCTCTGTGAAGAACAAGCATATCGGACAGGGTCTGTCACTATATTCGGAAACTGCCTCGCAGGCATGTAGGTATTGCTCAGTCGACATGAGATCAGTGTCGTCAGGGTGGTTGGATGCAATATGCTGTAGAAAGTCTTGTTGGGAAGAGGACAAAATGTATGGATGGTCAGGACAGCGCCACTGTTTGCGATGTACCGAGTTTTCATGGACTATCCATTCAGCCCGGTTGTCGTAGACCTGTGTGCCGGACTTGCAACCCTGATATGTGCATACATATGGTCGAAGGTCGTGGATGAGATGGGCTCTGCTTCACATTAGCCGCTGTGACAGGTATCAGAATTAGGCACACAGACTTCCATGCTTTATCAGAGAGCATCCGGCTCGGGCATGTGGTGAAACAGTAAGGGCACTCGAAGAACCTTTCACGCTCCCTCACCTTTGGGGCAGGAGGGAATTCATAAGTCTCACCACCGGGATCGTAGGAAGAGCCAGCGTACTCCGAGACAGATATTTCCGATTTTGTGTCGAAGAATCTGCTGATAGCAGGGATTAGACGTGTCGCCGTAGTGATAGTCGGCGCGTGTAGCAGGTCTTGGGCCTGGAGAGCGCTTCTTGTTCCGGGGTTACCATCTGCCCTCTCCATCGCATGCGCAAGACGTGCATCAATCATATCCTTTGCAGTCACCTTCAAATTCATGTCTGTATGTATCTCCCTCTTGTTATGATGTGCCCTCCAGTAGAAAAATTGTTGCCGTCTCTGCGCATTTGCCCTGGCCAGACGTTGTACGAGGAAGTCAGCCTCGACATCTCTGTCAAGACTTGACATGGACGTAGCACTGTCGTCGCTCAACGAAGCCCTGTTCTCCCAAAAGTCTTTCATAACTTCCTGTCTCGACTCGCAGAGAAGGCAATTTTCAGCAGTGTGCCACTTTTCCTCGACTTCATCTTCCCCGTTCACGAAATTGCCTAGACTGGCCTCATACACTTCACTAGACGCTTTCTGATAATATCCTCTGAAAATCGACAAGACGTGACAGTAATCGTAGTGTTTGAATACCTCTAAGAGGTCACAACCTGAGTCCTCGTCAATGCAGCGAAACAGCTTGGCTCGGGTGGATATCAGGCGGGTGGATGGGTTGCGGATCTTGGTTGACAGCTTGAACAGCCGATCGATTACATCCTCAACGCTTTGCAGCAGGATGGAGATATATGCAGCTTGATCCATATCCTCATCGTCGCTAGTATCGGCATCGTCAATTGCAAAATTCGGGCTTTCGGTGGATATTCTAACTCGGTAGTCATCCAGCGATTGCGACGACCCCAGTTCTCCAAGGTTTCGTAGATACTCGGACAGATCGTTAAGATACGCCCTGATCGTTTGCTGGACATTCTCGGCTTCACGTACACGGTAATCTAGGGACCCATGACCAGGGACGAGCAGGCCCAGATCAACAGCCCAGATTTTGAACCGCTCTGATTGACTGTGAAGGGATGATGCAAAATGGTGAATCTCCTGGTTCACGTGCGATGCAAGAAGGGTGCTGGCGTGGTCGAAGCCAACGAAAATCGCTTTGCCACGACTCGTGAGTGCCTCCTGCTGGAGTTCCGGCATCGTCTGATTTTGCGAGAGACCTCACAAGTCCAGTCGCAAAGGACTCGCAGGCGGTGAAGCAACTATCGAAGCCGTAACGCCTCCCATAGATTGCCATAGGGTATCGCAGTCAGGACCCCGCTCTTGCCACTACGTCGATTACCCCGCCTGGGCCTGGTGAGGCTGAAAGAACTTCACCTTCATCCTGTTCAAAGACTCTCACCTTGGTCCTGTTGAAAGAGTCAAGCCCGATCGTGTGCCGGGAGCTCCATCGTGTTATCTGGCAGCACTCGCAAGTCAAAATAAGGCCAAGCCTCCAGTTCCAAACTACCTAGGTACGAAGGCTCGGGGCGAGCCGAACACCTTTCCATCGCTGGGCTCGGTCAGTCAGGCGTTACAAGTTATATATATATATCATCCCCAGGTTGGATCCGCCATGTCCGGCATTGAGGTGGTGGGCATTGTGCTCGGAGTCATCCCCATCCTCGTGCAGGCTCTGGACAATTACAAGTCTGGCCTGAGGACTCTAGGTAGTGGGTTTCGAAAGAGGATGACCGTGGAGAAGCTATGTCGCGTGTTACTTCTACAAGCCAGCACTTTGGAAGAACTGGTGAAGCACGTTCTTCTTTCGAGCGGATGCGAAGCACCAACTCACTTCGACGCACAGACACGCGCCATCCTCAGCAATCCCGAGATCGAACCGGACATTGAAGAATACCTGGGTGGGAGATATAACATATTTGTATCGATGATGGACCAATGCAACGAGATCCTACAAATGCTTGTTGCCAAAGTTGCTACTTTCGTTCCCGCACAGGTCAGTCAGTGCTACCAGCCGAGGGAGTTGTGACTGATTGCTCTGCAGAAATCCGGAGAGTTGAACGAGGTCATTGAGGCAAATCGCCAAACCCCGAAAGGCCAACTAAGTCTGGTGTCTAGGATAAACCTGGTCTTGAACTTGAAGAGTCTTGAAGAGGATTGTCGCAACCTAGATGAAAGCATTTCCAGGATGGATCTCTTCTTGAGCCGCTTGTCGGCCAATTGTCAGTTGAGCGGCGTTCAGCCGGCTACAAAGTCGAAGAGACTGGCGAAAACCTTTTGGAGGCTTCGAAAACATGCAACCAACCTCTACACTGCCATCTCAAAGGGCTGGGAGCGAGATTCAAATTGTCATGAGCAGCATGAGGTCAAGCTTCGTCTCGAGGATCGCCCAGGCGAACTTAAGCACCACCATGGAGGGGAGGCTACAAAGACTCCTCTCTGCGTTTTTGACCTGGTCTTTGTAGGCGGTCTTCCAAGTCAGCACCGCCTATGGCATGAGACGACCGTGCAAATTCCTAGACCCTCCCCCGAGGAAGACAACGATGATGACGAGCAGACTCCTACACTCACCACTCAACGAAAGCCCCCGAAAGTCAAGATAGCGATGGTGAAGCCACCAACGGGCCCAGAGACACAGAAACCACGAGAGATACAAGGAATATGCGCTGCTATACGGCAGGCACAAACCGACCAAGAAGATCTTCACTTTATATTGACTTCTCGTTGCGCTCTCGCAAGACCACCACACCGAAAGGGGCGAGTCGACCCATGTCAATACAAACGCACGATCTCACTGGCAAGTGTCCTTGACGCAAGCACCAACGACGCAACAACTCGAGCCCAGTTTTCTTGGAAGGCAAGAGCGAATCTGGCGCTTCTCGTCGCTTCCAACTTTCTGCAACTTCTCGACACCCCCTGGATAAGGCTGAAGCTTTGCTGCGACGCAGTTTCTTTCCTGCAGGACTCAAAAGACCAACTCAATTTCCTAAAACCATTCCTTTGCCTTCCGTTTGGGTCCGCGGCTGCTACTCTCGGCTCCAAACCGCCCATTTCTGATGCCGTCCTCGAGCTGGGCATCATGCTTTTGGAGATCTGGGACGCAACGACACTTCGCCAAAAGTTCTGCTTGGACGCTGATCCCGTAGGCCGACAGAGACAGATGCACGCCCTGGATTGGTACGAGGCGGTGGATACTCAGTTACCAGGACGGTGTTCTCTGGCGATATTTCATTGCATTAGCGGAATCAGAGGAGCGATCCCCGGCGAGCTGCAATCGGACGACATGCGCGTGTGGGAAAGCCTATGCGAGAAAGTCATCGAGCCTTTGAGGGTCATCTCCGAGTTCTGAGAATTACCAGGCTGAGATGCACTCAGCTCCGACTATGCTGCTGCTAAAAGTACAGGATTCTCAGACAGGGTAATGTTGTGAATTTTGATAGTATAGGACGCACGTTGTATATTGGTTCTGCTGTCCGTGGTGCGAAATATCCGTACAATCATGCAGTATTCAAACCCGAGCTTGAGGCTGACGTCCAATGCAGATGCTCGAGATGTGCATATCCACCTCATCCTGAAAGAGTGTTGACAAGCCTTTCATCTCGCAACACAACGGCTACAACTTGATCGTAAAAGGATCTCGCACCTCTTCGCTGAGATCTATCATGACATTTTTCAACCGGGTATACTCCAACAAAGCCTCCGTACCTCGCTCCTTGCCGTACCCGCTCTGTCCAAACCCGCCAAAGGGGGCCATGGCCGCGCTGGACCTGTAGGTATTGACCCAGACCTGTCCAGCATTGAGTCGACCAGCCAGACTGTGGGCGCGGCGTATATTCGACGTCCAAAGTCCTGCCGCCAGTCCGTATTTGGTCCCATTGGCTATTCTGACCGCCTCGTCATCCGTGTCGAAGGGTATCAATGCCAACACGGGGCCAAACACTTCATTCTGTGCCAGATCACTCTTCGGATCGACATCGGCAAAGACAGTTGGTGCCACGAACAGTCCACCCATCTTTTCGCTCTCGCTGCGTCCACCAGCGAGCAGTTTCGCTCCGTCCTTTTCGGCCTTGTCAATGTGGGCGTGGATGGTTTCCCACTGGCCTCTGTGGGCGACGGGGCCGATGTCAGTAGTCATATCCTGCGGGTCGCCGAAACGGATGGACTTGATGCGCTCCAGTATACCGCTGAGCACGTCATCGTAGACTGAACGATGGACGAGCAGTCGTGAGCCGGCGATACACGTCTGTCCCGAGGCGGCAAAGATGCCCGCGACACTGCCTGGGATGGCACGATCCAGCTCGGCGTCGTCGAGGATGATGTTGGCCGATTTCCCTCCCAATTCGAGCGTGACGGGGACGATGTTCTGAGAGGCCTGCCGCGCGATGACTCGGCCTATGTTCACGCTGCCCGTGAAACTGATCCGTCCGATGGCCGGGTGTGTCACCAGGGCCTGGCCGACATCAGCCTTACCCGCCACAACGTTGACGACGCCCGGTGGAAAACCTGCGCGCTCAACACAACTCTTGACAAAATACAAGGTGCTCGCCGTGGTGAACTCGCTCGGTTTGATGACGCAAGTATTGCCCGCGGCGAGGCATGGGGCGAGTTTGTTGGTGAGGATCGCAATAGGGCTGTTCCAGGGCGTTATAAGCGCACAAACGCCGATCGGCTCGCGCCTCGTGAAGTCGAATGCCTGAGGGTTGTCGAGGGGTTTTGTCTCGCCGACCAGTTTATCGGCCATGCCAGCGAAGAACCGATAGTTTCGCGCGGCGAAAAACATCTGGCTCTTGGTTTCACGACGGATCTTGCCGTTGTCCGAAGTCTCGATCTTGGACAAGGTCTCGGCCTCTTCTTCGATCAAGTCGGCGAGTTTGTGCATCAGTTTGGCTCGTTGCACACCTGGAACTTTGCTCCACGTCTCGAATGCTGTCTCGGCCGCGCTTACGGCATCTTGGACGTCCTGCGATGAAGCCTGTGCTATTTTGGCCCAGGGTTGCTCGGTATACGGGTTCAAAGTATCCTCGTAGCCCGAGCCACCCTTGCTCTCTTTCCCATTGATATACAAGTCGTACTCTGGCGCCATCTTACCGTGATGTGAATGCTTGATTACTGAAATGCACAAAATGCGTCTACCTTTGGTGGTTTACCCCTTGGCCAGCACGGAGGGACCAAAATAATCATAGATCAAGTCGGCGGCAGTTACAGCCCGTGGCACGTTCCGTGAGCATTTCTGAGTATTTACAGGCTGAGTCTCCCACGCCTCCGCACTTCTAGAAGACCTCGGGCGTATGTAGAGGGAGTCGGGGTCATGGATCTTCAAGCGGTCTTTGTCGGAGGACGTCCGCCGGCGCCGACGACACGGCTCAACGGCCTGTCACCGATCGCCTAAAAGATTGTCCGCATTGGAATCGACAAGGATGACCATCACCAAATCTTTCCACTCGTATATAAAACCCGACGACGAAGGAGAAAGAGATCATCTCACTCCATACCCTTGATATTCTTGAACTCACGACCAACTCTAACCTCAGCCAACCCTCCCAACATAACCAGCCATGGGCTCCATATCCGTCGAGCAACCAGTTGCTCCTCCACCCTCCGCCACAACCTACAACATCGCCTCGATCCCCGCCGACGGGATCGGCCCTGAAGTCATCTCGGCCGGCATCCGCGTCCTCGACACTCTAGCCCAGACATTCTCGACCTTCAATTTCAAATTCACACACTTCGACTGGTCGAGCGACACCTACCTCCAAACGGGCAAATACATCCCGGACGGCGGGTTGGACGAGCTACGCAAATTCAACGCCATCCTCTTCGGCGCCGTCGGCGACCTGCGCGTCCCCGACCACATCTCCCTATGGGGTCTCCGTCTCGCCATCTGCCAACCTTTCCAACAATACGCCAACGTCCGACCCACACGTATCCTCAAGGGTGTCACCTCCCCTTTATCCTCGTGTCAGGGCAGCGACGCCGCCACCAAGAAACTCGACTGGGTCATCATCCGCGAGAACAGCGAAGGCGAGTACGCGGGCCAAGGTGGAAGGTCGCACGTCGGCCAACCCTGGGAAGTCGCTACGGAGGTCTCAGTATTCACACGCCACGGCGCCGAACGACTGCTCCGCTTCGCATACGAGACGGCCCGCTCGCGCCCGCGCAAGAAGTTGACCTTCGTGACCAAATCCAACGCCCAGCGCAACGGCATGGTCCTGTGGGACGAGGTGCAGAAGATTGTGGCCAAGGACTATCCGGACGTCGAGACGGACAAGATGCTCGTCGACGCCATGACGTGCCGAATGACACTGCAGCCCGAGAGTATCGACACGGTGGTCGCGACGAACTTGCATGCGGACATCCTTTCGGATCTGGCGGCCGCGTTGGCGGGCAGCATTGGAATTGCGCCGACGAGTAATCTCGACCCGACGAGGCAGAATCCAAGTATGTTTGAGCCCATTCACGGCTCGGCTTGGGATATTGCGGGAAAGGGCGTGGCGAATCCCGTGGGCACGTTCTGGACGTGCGCGGAAATGGTCAGGTGGCTGGGGCAGGAGGAGGCTGCGGATTTGTTGATGGAGGCGGTGGAAAATGTCCTCGGTCAGGGTGTCAAGACGAGAGATCTAGGTGGCAGTGCTGGCACCGAGGAGGTCACGGACAAGATATGTGAAGAGATTCAACGTGTAGGGAAAGATAGAGGAGTAGGGAAGAAGGCGAAATGAAGCAGCAGGGAAGGCCTTGTTCAGACTACCTTACATACGGTACGCATCTCGACCTGGAGTCGGCACAAAAGTACTTACCTTAGGTACCTTATATTCATAAGTCCATTCGTGTCAATCCTGCATAGGTACCTTACACAGTACATCCCACTGGCCTACAGTACTACCTTGCCCTTACCCTCATCACCCTTACCTAGGTACCTACCTTACGTAGGGTGGTAGGGCTACTCTCTTCCAGGCTCAAAGACAACCATCTCCCTCCACCCACTCCTTTGGGCCGCAGTCTCGAATCCCTTTTCCCACTCCTTCAAGCCAAACACCTTTATCTCAGGCACCCTGAACTTCAGCCGTCCACTCTCCAGCAGCGAGATCAACCTCTTGACCGCATCACGCTCATACATGAACTTCCCATAAATCTGGAGATCATTGAACATGACCACGGAGTACGGAATCTCCACACCCGCCGTGATCCCACCCATCAAACACGCTTTGCCTCCCTTTTTCAGCGCCCTCAGACAGCTGGTGATATGCGTCGATCCCGCTGCGACCGCCGGCGAGAAGTCAATGTACTTGTCAATAGACGGAACAGCCTGAAGAGCTGCAACATCCGTCTCGACCACACCCGAAAATTGAACGACGTCAATCTTGGCCCCGGGGTACACCGGCTCCAGTGTATCTCTGATTTTTGTCAAGGCCGTCCTGTTGCGTCCACAGATGACCACATCCGCGCCCATTGCCAGCGCCACTTCAACCGCCGCACCACCAAACTGGCCCGTCGCAGGGGCAATGATGACCCGATCACCAACTTTCACATCCAACACAGATTCACACAACCCACCCATCGGCACAAGGAGACGTTGGAGATATGCTAGCTCATGGAATGAATAACCCAGACCTGATCCCAAACCTGATCCTAACCCTAAACCTAACCCTAGCGACGATGTCGATGTCGAAGTCGAAGTCGTCAACTTCTCCTCATCAAGGACATGGACATTCTCCAACGGCCAGCGTGCATACCGCGCACACGACCCATGCCTCCAGTCGCCCTGCATAAGAACGGCGGCACCACTCGTGAGCCCGCCATGCACACCGAGTAGAATACTGTTTTTGCCCGATGAATCATCCCTCCCACGAACCATAGGGTCGACAAACACGAGTTGGCCCTTTTTCAAATGCGTCGCATCGCTGCCTAAGCTCACGACGCGTGCGATCGCTCCACCGCCGACGGTCATGGGTGGGTGTAGCGGGTACTTGAGGTCGCCGGAGTACAGCTTCGATGCATATGACAAGATCGGGGTGGACAAGATCTCGACGACGGCACTGCCTGGGATGCACCTTGGAGTTTCGACGGCTTGCACCTGCAAGGGGGCATCGAAAGACACGAGGACGAGGGCATCGTGATGTTGTGGAAGCGCGGCCATTGCCAACTTAGGTAAGGTAGCCTTGCTGGGTAAGGTATGGAGGCAGGAGTCTCACAGTCTCACTGAAAACGCCCGGCTTAGCAGTTCGTGAGATACCTAGGTACTTTCGTGTTGAAGAAGAAAAAAGCGCGTAGGAGCAGGAGCAGGAGCAGGAGCAGGAGCAGGGACAGATCGTTGATACTTTATACCTTCTATACTTGCGCAGAGACAGGCACTCCTCATGATACCTTACTTGCGGTGATCTCAGCCGACTTATACCTGGTGCAGAGCTAAGTCCGTCTTCGAGGCTGGGATACGAGTCGGACTTAAGGTAACCGATCAACCTGATACGAGGAGTTCTCCTGTCCTAACTCCGTGACCCGGGAGATGTCGACATAGAGCAGAAGGAGTAGTATTCGGACGATCTGTAGACTGATTCGAATATACCTAGGTAATGTTGGCTGAGTCACGCCGAGGTAAGCGGAGCTGAAGTAACAATCTCTGTAAGAAGGTAATGGATTCATCACCCAGGTAGTCAAGATGACCAGGTTCAATATCCTTAGGAAAGTATGACCAAGGAACAACGCCATCCTAAAATCAATATGGTACCTAATAACCATCTGAAGGTTCAACCCACGCTAGCACAAGATACTGGCCATTGAAGAAACATATCAGCCAGCAACTGGGGCGGAAGACAACCTACAGCAGGGCCATAGATGTCTTAATACCAATTAAAAGCAAGTATTCTCAGCCCGATCGGTTTCCTTGCTCAATAAAATCCTCTGAAGTCACCACGGCCGATTGACGGTAATTCGGTTCCACGTGCTTGAATGTAGTTTTTGCCGCATTCACAGATCATTGCACAATGTGGCCACAACCCATGAGAAGAAGTGCCATCATGCTTTTCGAAGCGGTTGTGGTAGCAGCTGTTATCTTCCAGAGGAACGGACGAGGTTGTGGAAATAGTGGTTTTGTTCAAGGTTTTAGCGACATCCTCCGGGTCAGAATCAATGTATTCCACGGTACCATCATCTTCAGAGCGCGCCCCGCTGGTTAGCTCGCCTTTTGTGAGCCGTCGCTTCTTGGATGGTGATTCAAGCTGAGCTCCCCCATTCCGAGATCGTTTAGAGCCCGTGGAGGAGTCGCTGTCTGATTCAGTACTGTCGGTGTCCGAACGAGCATGTTTCACCAGATACACGTCGTTGTCAGCTGCTGGCGTCGTCTTTTCAATGGTCTCGATGTCTTTCTGGGTTAAAGGAGACTCGATAGCAGAGCTCTTGTTTCTTCCGGTGTCTTCAATGAGCGAGATCCTCTCAGGGTGTTCACAGGTTTCCTTGGGAAGTATCTGTTGGGTGGTTGGTACAATATCCTTTGGGGGAAGATTCTCTTTGCCATCATACTCACCTGTATGGGACAGGTCATCCTCGGTAGGTGGGAACACGGTCCTGGACACGATGTTAGTATCAATTTGGAAAGGTCCAAGATCAACATACGGCAGGCAATCAGCATAAGAATCCATATCCCTGTCCAAGAAGTTGCAGAAGACGATTTTCTCCAATTTCTGGCCCTCCGGTCTCTTCAAGAAGGCAAGGGTCTCTCGGATGGCTGCACGGGCTGCAGGTCTGCTTGGGTACCCATAGACTCCACAAGAAATGTTAGGAAATGCAATGGTCTTGCAGTCATTCCCAACTGCCAGTTGTAAGGCTGTTCGATAGCAAGAACGGAGCAAAGGTTCTGAAACTTCTAAGTTGTTGAAGACCGGACCAACGGCATGTATGACTTTCTTGCAAGGTAGTCTGTAAGCGTCGGTGATCTTTGCAGAACCAGTCTCACATCCACCAAGGGTAGCACATTCTTTCACAAGTTGTGGGCCAGCTGCGCGATGAATAGCACCATCAACACCTCCTCCACCGAGAAGACGTCGGTTTGCAGCATTGACTATTGCGTCAACTTCGAGTTTTGTGATATCTTCTTGGATGACGCAAATTCTGTCATTGTGCTGTTGACTCGGGTTTGGGAGGTCTTCGTCTGAGGATGGTCGGAGGGTTTTGTTGCGGTAGAGTTGGGAGATGGAAGGAATGTCCTTCGCGGCGATGAGTCCGGAACTCATTGCACCAGCTCGTAGACGTGAGAGCATGCAGACAGAGACGACTCGGATGACAAGAAGAGAAAAAGGGCAGTCAAGAAGAAATCGCGTTCAAGGGATCTTACTTCAGGTACTTTGTGAGGCAGTGACTGTTCAACTTCGCGACGAGGCGAGGCGACGGTGCGACTCGAACTACGTCACAGTCAAAATAAAATCCACCAAGAGCGAAACGTGGGGATTAGTGTCAAGTCTTTACTCACGTGACCACACCTGCGGAGAAAGGTTTGTCCGATATCTGCCCTCGCTGCCTCGCTGCTTCTTATCGGCAAGAATCATTGAGGCAGGACGAGTCAAGGCCAGAATCTCCGACACGAACGTCAATGCCTTTCGAGATATTCATCATGACCGTGAAGCTGATGAGTTACGTACTAAAGTGATCACAACTGACAGTGTCTGTGACTGTTCGGCCAGCTACCGAAATCGACCAGCCACAAATCCACGAAATATTCGAGCACTATGTACTGAACACTGTTGTGTCCTTTCTTGTTCAGAAGCCTCCAGCTAATTATATTGCATCTCGCTTCAAAGAGTCCACTAACCGCAATTTGCCATATTTGGTGGCAGTCGACGAGAATAACCTTGTGGTGGGCTACTCGTACGCGTCCGCCTTTCGAGGTTTCATGCTGGGTTATGGACATTCCGTGGAAATCAGTTTATTTTGTCACCCCGAACATCGGGACAAGGGCATTGGCAGTAAAATGCTGAAAGATCTTCTCAGCGCACTTCGTACGACCAAACATGTTACCAAGGAGGCCGGCCACGAAGACAATCCCGTCGAATGTGATGTTAAAAAAGTCTTTGCCGTCATGGCTGTGGATGAGGATGCTCCTGGACAAGGACTCGCCTTAAGAGATTGGTACAGACGTTGGGGATTCGAAGAAGTTGGAAGACTCAAAGGTGTGGGATACAAGAAAGGCAGAATGTGAGCGTCCGGCCTAGAGGACAACCTGACACTGCTGACACTTCCTCCAGCATTGACACTATGTACATGGAGCTACATTTGCAATAGCCCGACTTACGGAAGACCTTGACTTCACAATATACGTCGTCTCGTGTTTCTGGAAACCGAACGAGAGATTACTGCTCCATCTCAATGGCCAGGCTGCGACATACAGGTTGGAGCCTGATTGTCTTGGCACGCATCAACCATTCCCGGGCTCTCATCAACTTCAGGAACAGACTTCAATCACGATAGTCGGTCTGTGCTACCGTGCTCGAGAGTGAAATGTTCAAATGGTGAAGAGCAGGTTCGGGTCTTGGTTACACGATTCTGGCGCCTTGTGCCCCAGCAAGTCTGCTACGGCGGGGACCCCAGGATTGACCTCGAGACAGATTGTCGTCCATGGTATGCTGACAGTGCAGGCAGTGACTGAGTCCAGCCTGGGTGCATAGTCAATACTCCAGCAAAAGAGTGTTCGATCACAGTACTTGAAGCGGTGAAGAAATGAGTCTTGTGAAGGATCGTTGGCACCTCCAAGTACTTCGCTCGCAATGTGATTGGCTGAGCGATGCTTCACTGTTTTCCTATTTGGGATGACCAGCGCTGCTGGGTGGCTGCCTTGCGGTTGCCTACATCCTTTCACCATGGAGTACTTAAACTCCAATCCTCCAGACCTGTATTTCATCCATCTCACTCTCCATTTGTATTCTTCGATACAGCACTCGCCATGTCGTACTACAGCGTCGGGCAAACTCGCCTGTGCGGATGTTGGTTCCCCGTGCAGACTAACAGTAATTGGATGAACCCAATCGAAAGAAGATTTCTCCCACAAGTTGAGTTGTCATCATCCACACATATCCTCGCAGTCACCTCTCGAACAACACTCACACAAACCTTTGTCAACCCTGAAGACAAGACCCTTGACGAGATTCAATACACTTTCCCGCTCTACGATGGAATAAGTGTGGTTGGCTTCACTTGTACCAGTGGTGCCAAAACCATTGTTGGCGTGGTCAAGGAAAAGCAACAAGCCAAGGTCGATTACCAAGAAGCCGTCGCTCGTGGTGAGACTGCCGGCCTCCTTCAACAACTTCCAGAGGCTTCCGATGTCTTCACCACATCCATTGGCAATGTCCCGCCCAAGGAAAAGATTCACGTTGAAATTGTGTACCTTGGTGAGCTCAAACATGATGCCGAAACAGACGGTTCACGTTTCACCATCCCAACCATCATCGCACCTCGCTACGGTTCTGTTTCGACTGAATCGGCGGATGCTCTCGCCAGCACACACACAGCTACCAAAGGTGGTATTTCCATCTCAGTGGACGTCACCCTCGAAGAAGGTTCAATTGTGCGAGGTATTCAATCACCGAGTCATCCGATAGCTGTCACCATGGGCCGAACCAGTACTATGAAGGGAGATTCCTTCTGTACCAACAATGCATCGGCGACATTGACACTCGGCACGACTGAGCTTGATAAGGACTTCATCATTGTCGTTCTTGCCAAAGGCACAGACACCCCACGAGCCTTTCTCGAAACACATTCCACAATTCCCAATCAGCGCGCAATCATGGCAACACTCGTGCCCAAATTCAACGTTCCAAACATCTCCCCCGAGATTGTCTTCGTTGTGGACAGAAGTGGCAGTATGGGATCGAAAATTCCACTTGTTGTCGCTGCTTTGAAGATATTCTTGAAGTCGTTGCCCGTCGGGGTCAAATTCAACATCTGCTCGTTTGGTTCGAGCTATTCATTCCTTTTCGAGAAGAGCAAGACCTATGATCAATCAAGTTTGAGTGAAGCTCTTCAACACCTCGAGACCTTTGCCGCTGACATGGGCGGCACTGAGTTGTTGGCACCTGTCAAGCAGACAGTCAAGAACAGATATCAAGACCTTCCTCTCGAGGTTATGATTCTGACCGATGGGCAGATCTGGAACCAAGAAGAGCTCTTCACCTTTGTGAAAGAAGCCACCAATGCCCGCTTCTTTTCCTTGGGTATTGGCCATGGTGCATCCTCTGCACTTGTCGAAGGGATTGCTCGTGCGGGCAATGGCTTCGCCCAATTTGTAGGAGACAACGAAAGAATGGACAAACGCGTCGTTCGCATGCTGAAAGGTGCCTTGTCTCCCCACATCATCGACTACACTCTCGACGTTACATATGAAGAAGAATCAATCTCTACAGATGATGACTTCGAAATGGTCGAGGCAACGCCCAGCTCCACCAAGACAATTGTTACTGAATTGAAGAAGCCAGCAGAACAGAAGCCCATTTCACTATTTGACACAACTGCACCAGAAGAACCGACCAACCCACCAGCTGGCCGTTACGATCATGTTCCCGATGTACCTGTCCCCAAAGTGTTGCAGACTCCATACAAAATTCCAGCTCTCTTCCCGTTCAACCGCACAACTGCCTATCTCATTCTTGGGCCAGATGCCTCTCAAAAGACTCCAAAGGCCGTCACCCTACGCGGTACGAGTGAGCATGGACCGTTGAAGCTCGAGATACCAATCCAAGACGCCGGAGTTGGCGAAACCATCCACCAACTCGCCGCGAAGAAAGCAATTCTTGAGCTCGAAGAAGGTCGAGGCTGGATTGCCGGAGTACGCAACGATCGTGGTGAACTCCTGAAGTCCGTTCATCAAGGCAAATGGGATCTCATGGTCGAACGTGAAGCCGTCAGATTGGGTGTAAAGCTCCAGGTTGGTGGGAAATGGTGCTCATTCGTGGCTGTCGAGAAGAATGCCCAAGGCGAGAGCAACCCTTCTCCGTCCACTACCGAAGTCGTTGACAGATCAGGAAAACGTGCCGCGGATGTGTCGAGTAAGTCCCGCCCTGTTTATGGATTTCC
This sequence comes from Vermiconidia calcicola, assembly GCA_035928285.1. Lineage (NCBI taxonomy): Eukaryota > Fungi > Ascomycota > Dothideomycetes > Mycosphaerellales > Extremaceae > Vermiconidia > Vermiconidia calcicola. The sequence continues at coordinate 826,750 of JAXLQG010000007.1, forward strand.
TATCGCTGCTGCATCGTCATCGCCGTATTCGAATCACGGCCTTTCACTCTTCGCCGGCACTGCCATTGCAGGAACCTCGACTGGGGGAAGCCTCTTTGGAGCAACACATACACCGACTCCCACTCAATCGGCCAGCGCCGGCCTTGGATGTACTTCCAGACAGCCTATGCAAGCACCAACAGGTAGCTCATTCATGCGCTGCAGCATTGCTCATCCCTTTCCAACTTCGAGCACTCAAAACAACTTCTCAGGTCCTTCGGGTCGACCTGATTCGGGAACTCCCTTAGTTGGCCAATCTACCACGCCAGTACCCACCGAACCTACTGATGGATCCCAAACTGTTGCTCCCCAAGATGCTGACTCCTCCGGCACAGATCAATATGCCTTTAAACGCCGTGCCCGGCAACAACAGATGCAAGCACAAATGCCGATGCGGCAGATGCAAGCCCCCACCGCACAAATGCCAATACAGATGCAGCAGACGCAAGGCCATGCGTTTTGTCACCAGATGCCGATGCCAATGCCAATGCCAATGCCAATGCCAATGCAGATGCAGATGCAGCAGTCGCAAGGCCTTGCATTTGCATATCATCCCACGATGGCGTCGCAAGCTCCGTCTACACAACTCGCTCAGTATCAATCAGGACTCATGAGGCTCAATCAACAACCTGGAAAATACCACGCGATGGCGACGCATGCCGCCGCCCCCTTTCAGGTCGACGGACGCATGAGGGTCCTCCCACCACCCACTCGCCGCGGCTTTACAGCTCAGAACACAAATCCTCCGCACAATCGCACCGGAATGGCCGCGCGCAAATCTACCGGCGGCATGGCACCGCAAAAACAGCTCGCCTCCTCTCCCGCCCGGGCCTTGTCAAAGCTCCCTGACGAAGAGGCCGAGCTCGACGACGACGACGACAATGCCATCTCGAAGCTGATGCATTCCCCACAATCCCCGATCGAGCCAGAAAACTTGCACCTGTCCACACTCCCCGACACCGACAGGATGCACCGTATCATTGACCTGCAACAATTCAGCGGATCATGGCTCATTTCTGTTCCACTGCTTCAAATGATCGGCGTGAATGTCGAACAGGTCGCACGCATACTCGTAGACGCACACGGACATACTCACTCTGACGCCGATGCTGATGCCGCGAAAGCCACAGCCCTGGCGGTATCGTGGTTGAAGACCAGACTCCCCGATGAGGAAGACGTCTGGGACATGGTCGTCGAGAAGGCTACGGCTTGGCTGGAAGGTAGATTGGGAGGAGCAGACCACGCAAACAAACTCCTCGATGACGCTGCTAAGATGGTTCAAGCTTAAACAGATGTACGCAGTCTTGTATGGAATTGGTGGCAGTGCGGAGCTTGAGCTAAGCTGATGCAGAGCTCATGCTGGTGATGGTGATGGTGATGATGATACGGAACCTGACGATGACGGTCCAGTAAAAAGGAGTCCGGACGATGTGGCGCTCTCATGAAGTAAAAGAAAAGTATGGAAAACAACGAACTTGAATCACAAAGCAACGATCAAGTCATTTCTTCTGGCCTGCTAATCAAGAAAAAGTACGTACGTAGATCATCAGGTTACCAATTCATTATCATACAAATCTGATCTCTTCTCTAGACGGCACGATAGTATCATGTCCAGACATACAGACTGCCGTGCCGCATAAACTACTTTGTTAGTTGCTAGAGCCACTGCTACCGCACGTACGTGGACGATCAGTAGAATTATATTACTTGCTGCCTACTTTGCTGCCTAAGGTAGAAATAATAGTATATGATGCTTCATAACAATAACAATACCGCTTCCCCCCTTTTTCGTCCACGTCACGCCATTCCTTCAGCCTGGTGAGCCATGCATAAGAATCATTCATTCGCCAGTGTCAGTGTCGGGCCCACTGTGTAAGGTACCATTACCATTTTCCGACCGGCCCTGCCCTGCCCTGCCCAGACGATCTTCGCTCGCTCCAGTCCATAGTATGCTGAATTCCTAAACATGCGCTCCAAATATGATACCGCTCATGAACTACTTTGCTTGCTTATCCCGTATGATGCCGTTAACGCCCGTAGCCTCATCGCCCAAGTCAAGTGAAATCCATTCGAACGCAAGGGCCAAAAACAATTCAACAACCACACCAAGCCTTTGGGTGGGCCCTCAATTGTCGAATCTGAATTCACCCCCGTCACCAAGCTCTTCAACCTCATGCTCAACAACACGTTCAATCTCGCTGGCCACACTGAGCACCCAACGATCCCGCTCCGCTCGAGAACGACACTTGAACACCATTCCCCTTCCGGGGACACCAAGCTGTCCGACTCTGCGCAATTTCGCTCTCGTCTTGCCTCTCGACATCTTGCCATTGCCATCATCTTCAGCATTATCGTTGCCATCCGACGGCAGTATGGGCTGCTTGTATTCAGGAGCGGCCGTCCGGAACCATCCCTTCCGTCTATTCATCCAGACCACAAAACAAGTCATGACGTCGACATCGGCACTGGTCCAGCCATCCTCGAGGTACACGCGCGGCAGACTAGCCATGCCCGGATGATTCGCGTCGAAGGTCTTGTTCTGATACAGCAGATCATCTTGGACGATCAAGCCGCTGTACACGTAACAATCCCTTAGATCAACGACCTGTTGCTTTTCTTGGTGGATATGGCGAATTTGCTCGCCTGTCCTTTTCCTCAGCGTGGCCTGGTATATCAGAAGCTTCCCACCCGTCAAAATAACCTGGCTGCGATGGAAAGTTGAGCGACGCCGTGTTTTCAAGTACAATGGACCAGCCATGGTGATGCTCCGACATACACTGATTCCACACATGTTGTAAAGCTCTGGACTGGCCTGACTCCGACTCACTTCCCACTTCTTCGCAAACTGTCCGATGATAGCTTCCAGTTCTTCGTCGATATTGAGGTCCTGAAGATTGGCTCGTCGGATCGCTTTGTACGTATCCATTTCCGCGGCTGTGCGTAACTTCCAGTACTTAACCAGCTTTTTCAGTCGGCTGATCCACTCGTCTCGAGTCTGCTTGGAATATGCTTGCAGGCGAATCACCAAACCGTTGTCAAGAAGAATCTCAAAGACGCGGTCATCGTCGATCTGCTTGGTCGTACCGTCCTCCATCCGTGTGTCGGAGACGTCCTGATGAAAATCAACGTCCGAGTCGGAGCCAGCCTCGAGGGTATCATCGGCTGGAGAAGCGCCCCATTTGATGGTCCGTACTTTCCGCACATAGCACAAATTGATGAAACCATCGGATTCCAGCAGGTTGGCCACACTGCGTCGTGATTCTTCGAGGGCGTCGCGGTCGTGATCGTGGATGGCCGCTCTGTTGCCCGATGTCAACCAGGAGACTTCACCATCCTTCATTTTGTAGGGCTCCACATCAAACATCATGGGCGTCTTCTCGATAATTTCGTTTGACGAAGGGATGTCTCTACCACCAATTGTGGCCAGTCGAGGCGGATGTGGAGGAGTCGCTTTTGCTGGTCGATTGAACATCAGAAATTGGTTGTGGGTGGAGAAATACAGTCGTTTGAAGAACGCCTTGCCGAACCTCTGCTGGACTCCCTTTTGCGACGTGAGACGAACAAGAAAGCCTTCAATAGGTGCAGGTTCCTCATGCAGCTTACCCTTTCTGCCGTTGGCGCATGTAGGGTAGTGCTGTTTCGGCCGCAATTCGAGGTCATGAGATCGTTGCATGGCCATCGACCCGTACATCTTCTGCTCATTAGTACCATACACCCACTCCAGTCTATCATATCTCTTCCATGCAAGGCCCATCTTTGCTGTTTCGCTCCAGACCTTGAGTACACTAGACCACTCTGGATCGCCTTCTAGCATGTCAATGCATTGCGAGATGATCGTGCCGGCAACTGCCTTCTCCGCCTCAACGGTCTGGGCAAAGGCAGTCTGCTCGTCGGTGGCACCAAGTCCGGCAGCCTCGAGTCCTTCAAAAGGCCTGTCTAGTTTGAGAACCACATCAAGATCTGGAACATTCACGTGCAGCATGCCTGGCCTTTGCCATCCTAGAGCATCACGAAGGAAGGTATACCATTCCACTGAATGTGCAGTCGAACTCGGTCTCATCACAAACACCCGGGTTCCCTTCTTGTAAGGATGCCAAATGACCACTGTCTTATCCAGAGATGAGTACATATTGACCCTTGTGGTTTTGGGGTCAAGCCTGATCTCATGTTGTGGTTTCTTCCTGGTGGATTCGGTGTCGATCTCCGGAATGACTCTGGTCTTGTAGATTTGGAGCCGAAAGTCATCGACGTCTTGCTTTTTGCTTTTCCTGGCAACAACCATGTATTCACGCCACTTCTCAAGTAACCTCAATTCCACCTTCTGACTCTCATTCTCGTCAAAATCTTCTGGAAGAGACTGCATGACCAGGTCACACCTGACCAACATCCTCTCCATCTTGACAATGGTTCCCTCTTTCAGGGTGTTGCGTCGTAGCCTGTGATCCGCCACACGGTCTATAGCTCGTTCTGCTTTGTTCTCTATCCGCCGTCTGCGTTGCTGGACTCCTTCTGCGACCTTGAATCTGACGCCCGTAGCAGAACGCTTGAGTGTGTACGAGCTGTCGTCCCGTATAGGAGAGGGTTCACGGTCTCGGAGGAACTTGGTGGCTGACGGTCCTGCTTGCGGAGGTAATAAAGGCGTCCTAGAGCTTGTCTCCGTCCTGTTCAAATCTTGACCATCCGTGTCGCTCTGATCGGTGTCCAGTCCAGACCGACGGCCTTCCAACAGAGGGGAGTCTGCTCCGGGTGGCGCCAAAGCATGTTCCCTTGCAGTTTGAAAGGATGCAGGATCTGGTGACATGGCACTCCCCCGCGCACTCTCGCTTAGCTTGTTTCTTGTCCCATCTAATCCCTTATCTGCAGAGACCGGTATGGCTTTTGGAGACACGACACCACCGACATTTTGCTCTTCAACGCCTGTTATACGTGGTATTTCACTTGTTGCAATAGGCTCGATATTTGTTGTCTCAAGAACTTCTTCCTCTTCCGGAGTCTCCGTCTGCACTTCGTCACCTACACTTGATTCTCCATCGTAGACATCCTCTGGTTGTGGAAAGCTAAAGGACATTCTTGCGGCTGTCGAGGGACCACCTAGTCCGGTCAAAGTTCGATGGTGAGGCCCAGTGTCGGCAGCTGCGTTAAAGCTTGCTGTTCTTGATGAATAGGTACTCAGCTCGAATCTTCGCCTGTACCATGACATCCTGTTACTGTTCAGCCAGCCTTCTGGTATGGGCCCAATGAAAAATCGCCGGGAGGTAAGGTGTAAATGGTCGGGAGAGGCATGTTTCAGTCGGTGGGCAGTGTACGAGTCCGGATCCAATGCGTCGAAATCGTGGGTGGTTGTCAAATTGCCGGCGGGCATCACCCGGGAGGACGACATGGCCGGAGGAAGAGGAGTATCATAACACAATATTACACATGCATTGTAGGATCTCTGTAGAGTCGAGGTTCACTCTACACAAAAGGCTGCGCAGTGCTTGTCGTCTAACGCGTGCCAGGCGCCGACCAAGAACTTTATGACTATTGACGTCAATGGTTATCTTCCTCAGCCTCGTCCAGCCTCGTCCAGCCTCTTGTCACCTACCAAGGGTGCGTAAGGCTCCCGTCCCTTCACTCCTATCCATGACTTTATACCGCACCCTCGAGTGCAGACCTTATATATCTGGCTCCCTCTACTTGAATCTAGCGGTATACGTGGAACTCCGCATTTGAACGTAGGTCTGGTGATAGCATCTGGTGGGTGGGGTCTTGTGAATCTAGGAAAGTTGAAAAGGGAGTTCCACCTACATTCGAGGCGCTATTAGATCCGGTCAGATGTTTTTTGGTTTGTCAAATTGGCTAGAGGCTGCTCTTTGATGGTCTAAAATCGTCATTGTCGTGAGATAACAAAATACTGCCCAAAGTATCGAATTCCGACAGCAAGTAATGTCTGGCTGCCCAACGCTCCCATCTCCGCCCGGCTTCGGTAAGAAAGTTGTGCCACAATTGGATATTGACTCTGCTCTTTTCCCGTTTCGAGAATAACATAGTACTGGTGAGAAGACCTGCTGGCCTAGGCTTTGCGAAGGCTGCTTGGTCACAGCACGAGTTGACGCTGTGTCATGTGCATCCATCGGCCTTGACTGATGATGATGATGGTCATCCCTTATTCACCTGGTATTCAGTCCGGGACCGCCCACATGCGCCGATACATGCGAGCCACAGGGTCTGCTGGTAATTTGCATCCAAGTCGTGTCCCTCCGAGGTTTATGACGTTGCCCTTAGTACAGAGAACCTCCTGTGCTCGCTGATGCGGAACAAGGCCGACACCTGTCGGAAGCAGCAGGGTATTTCCCCTTTTGCTGCGCAAATATAGGCAATAGCCACTCGACAGGCCCGACTCGAGCGTCCGATTGCCAACTCTTAAGCTTCGTCATGTGCGCTGCTACAGCTTCTGTCGACGGACAACTCTCCTGATTTCGAATAGATCCACACATGTCTTATTTACCACGCTTCTGCTCCAAGAATAGCACCTGTCTTTTGACCACCGGATCATATTTCATCATGCTCAAAGGTCGGGACGCGCGAGGTCGGACCATCGTTCGATAGAAGCCGGTCATTGCCATGCTGATGAGCCGCACGGCCACGGTACGAGATTTGACTGTCAAAGCAATCAGCTACGTCAAGCTTTTGCCAGGGAAGATGGCAAGTTGCAGAAGCCGATCATACCTTTCTTCGCCATTGTTGGAGGCTACGGGCAGTGAACCTCGAAGTTGTAGGACTCGATGATGGATGTTGCTGAACCGAGGTGACTCTCTTGAGATATCGAGCGGTCACTATAGACCGCAGCCGTGGAGCAGATTGGGATTCTTCACGAATTCACGATTGAGCGCGTGGAGGACAGTGACAGAACGAGTTAGATGGATGCTGCTCAATGAGACGAAAGAAATGGCTATGAGACTTGGAGCTCGCGAAGTTGGAGAGCGAGCCAAGATTGCGCTTCACGTCGAATAGTCCACCGTACGAATTCACAAAAGCCATCCACGGCCTCCTTATCGTAGGAGCCTTGCACACATCTAAAAACTGAACGAGATCTATTCCAGAGGGACCAAATTGGGCAAAGGAAGGGAGTACAATTGTTGATATGAATGTGTACTCTAACGATAAGCCGCTCTAGACAAGGACTAGCCTTGCCTGAATCGCGACGATTGTCGATGTTGATCGATGAATGCTGACTGACATCCATGGAGACTGTCCCACGTTCTGCGGGCATGCTCTCGCCTCATGCAAGGTCATTCCAGTCACGCTGATGAATTTTTCTAGCCACGATCCATGCGTATGAATGCTACGTGAAAAGGCAGAACGACTGCATACAGCTCGCAAGCACCTTCTGCACAAAGCCGCAAAGAACGACCAAGTCGGGAACAGATCGATCACTGCAGTAAGGGATCCTATGGATTGTTAGCGAACAATTGTCAACCGTGGTCAGAATCCAAATACGTACTCTGAAGTGTTTCTGGAAGTTGTTCTGCTTCTCCAGCTTGGCCTGATACCTGTTCTGGGTACGTTGCTCTTTCTGTCTTGAACGAATCTCCTGCGAGCGCACGTCACGTCGTTGTTGATTCGTCGTACCAACCATGCCTGCTTCGCCTCGTCTCATAACACTGTTTCGAGGCGGTGTAATCGGAAGATCACCAACATCTTCCATGTCTGCGTCGGAGCCTTCTTCAATTAGTCTCTGTGCTCGTTCCATTCTCTCCGCCGCCGTAGGGTAAGAATGCAGATTCTGTCTATAGTATTTCCTCAAATTTCTGTGACCCGCAATGCGACCGCTAGGAAGATGCATCTCAAATTCGTCGTAGAAGACTGCATTGTTGTGGTTGTGTGCATGTGAATGGAATCCGTCCGTATGTTTGTGAGGTCTGGGTTCGGCATTCGAGTGGTGCCTGTGCAGAGGGAGCCGCTGGTAAGATGAGGTGCGGTCGTCGATTGGTACGGAAGCGAGGTCTTCAGTGTCAAGTGATGAGAATGAGGAGTCTGTCTCCCATCCTTCGTCCTCGCCGTTTTGCTCTCCATTTGTCAACTTGACGCCACCGTTCTGACCCGATTTCGAAGCGTCCAACTCCATGTCGGAATCGCCTGCTCCGTCATCCGAGTACGTACTTGAGAAATCGTAGAATTGCCCGACCTCAATCATTTCCTCTTCGGTTTCAAAGGCGATCTTGCAGTGGCCCTTATCTCTCATATGTGTTTGAACACCTTCCGCATTCCCTCTAAGGCGATGGCAGTATAAACATTCAAAGTTTTCGTGGATTTTGGCCTGCATGTATTTCACGAGTCCCTCCGGATCCGCCAAATAATTCTGCTCGGGAATGAACAAACTGTGGATCTTGGTCATATGCAGAACACTGAGCTTGAAGTTTGGCGAGTCATAGTTGCAGAACAAGCAGCGGGACAAGGGGATGGAGGAGACGACAGGCTTCTCTGGCGACATTGGATGATCCTCTCGTGGCTCAGCATCTGGAGGCGGTGCAGACGGCCTTCGTGTGATCGCAGGAATGTCTTGTAAAGATGTGTCCTTCATACCTGCTACCACCTTTTCAAATTCTGCTTCGGCTTCCGGATCCCGAGGTTCTGAATCTCCAGCAGATTCCACCTTTGAAACGGCCGTATCTGTTGTAGAGCTCCTGTCTCCTCTTGATGCCTTGCCACTACCGGTCATTTCGCGTAATCTGTGTGCTTTGCTTGTAAGGTGGTTTTGGTACGCATTTTCACTGTAGTATGTTTTCTGGCAGGTCGCGCACGATTTTGCAAAGGCTGCTTGAGCGGCTGCCTCGTTGTTGCTTGCCTGAGCAGCTAGCACTTTCTCGTTGTAGTCTTCTGAGGATACCGAAGGCAATTCTGCTAATCTTCTCTTCAGGTTGTATCTGTGCCAGTCACTTCGCATGTGAGTGCGTTGGGCATCGCTGTTGCGGAAAGCGACTGAGCAGGAATTGCATGTGTAAGGATGCGTTTGGGAGATTTCGGCGGGCTCAGGTGCGGTGGCAGCCATGTTGAGGTGTGTAGAGGGATGGTCGGAGAGAACGAGTATGCGAAATCAATTGATTGAAAAGCGCAAGTGGGAGTATTGAAGGTGGGATGGTTGCATTTAGGAGGAGGCCGCTTGTGGCGTTTTGGCCGGTTCACAGTCGGACGAAACGGAAAAAAGGTAAAAGGTGAAGATTCGATTAATGCGGGTAAGAAAAAATATGACGTGCGGGCGGATATCAATTCTTGTAGAGCATCTCCACCAGTCGTGGAGGTTCCATGCGCAGGGGACAAGGCTTGCCTTCGCTTATTATTATTAGTATTCTGGCACAAGTGATTCATCTCGAAATACGGAGTGATTTCTGAATCTACTGGGGACTTTGACTGCCACGTTACTGGTACTGCCTCATATGTGAGTGTTCAGAATACTCAGTGGGATAAATTCACGTTGAAAGGCGGTCTGATCAACCACCAATTAGTAGTATTTCATATCAAAGATTCTGATGAGAGTCTCTCGTTCTAACAGGGTATCAGTCGTTAAGTTAAGTACTCATGCTTCTCGAAGCCTTGTGTCCTCGTTACTCCGAGATCTTTTGGCCTTCCAGAATCCTTCCAACGCCACGTCCCATTAATAAAATCCTATGCTGACAAATGTGGTCAATACTTGCCGTTCATTCACAAGAAAAGAACATATGTTGCTCCAGCGCTGAGAAGCATCATCCAGTGAGTGAAAGCAAGACCGTGGGCTGCACCGTTTGGTGCTGGTGGCGTCCCTGTTGGTGAAGCCGACGTCGATGATTGCAATCCGGTGGTGCGTGTGGAGGTCGCCATCGTTGTACTCTGCAGTGTCTCGGACGTACTGCTTGTCGCTGTGCTGTCTGTCGAGGTTGATGAGCCAAAGGCGGAGCCAGCAGAAGTGGAAGCGGAAGTGGAAGCGGGAGGGGAGCCTCCGGATGCGGTTTCAGATGATCCTCCAGTGCTGATAGTTGTCGTGCTGAACTGCTCAGAACCCGTTGTGGTTGGTAAAGAGCTCGCTGGTGCGCCAGTAGTGACCGCTGTGGGTGTTGACTGGTTCTCACTCGCGGTGGTGGAAGCCGGCGATAGGCTGCTTGGCTGGGTTGTTTCCAGGGTTGGACCAGAGGAAGCCGTGCTGCTGCCGGTTTCGACACCTGAGCTGACTGCAGGGACAGAGCTCGCGCCTGGGCTCACTGACACGGACACCTCAGGCGAAGAGACCGATGGGGAGCCCGATGGTGAGACTTGCAATGAGGACGTAGAAGGGGTAGTGATCTGTAAAACATTAGCGAAGAGTACGGAAGCTGAGCTGGAGTAAAGGGAAGAACTGACTCGTCAGCCCAGAGTTCGAGGCGCTTACCACAGTGACAGCTGTAGTCGTTGCGGCTCCTGACCACGGCCAGCCCGTCCGAGTCGCAGTACTAGAATCGTCGCCGTTTCCAAAGGCAAGTGGGGCGCTTCCTGTCGTGACTTGAGAAGTAACTGCAGGTGCCGAACTTGAAACTGGCGTGCCGTTGTCTTCGCCGTTGATCTGACCTCCAGTCGAGACAATCGATTGCCAAGTTCCACTGGTACCACTATACGAATACTGGGAGCCTGTCGAGTAATCTGTGACGTGGACGGACTTGAGGTACATAGTGAAGGGACCGGCTGAATAGTCTGTCTGTCCACCAGCCCATTCGATTGTGCCTGCAGCGTTCGACGGATCTCCGCCAGCCCAGACACCCACTTTGATATACATTGGTGTCTGAGGATACTGGTTGGCCTCGGCTTGAGCTTGAGTCATGGCTCGTACAGTGGTTCCGTCAATTGACCAGACAATCTGATCCGCAGTCCAGTCGATGCTGTAGGTGTGGAAGCTGTCGTGGTTGCCTGGTGCACTGTGAAAGGCGCCTCGATTGTAGCCTGTGGTGGTTTGACCTTTTCCGAAATAGTTGCTCTGGGCCTGCGTGTCATCTCCTCCCAACCACTCCCAGTCTATCTCGTCCAGACAATCCGACTGGAGAATAGCTGCACTGACAATTCCCGTTCCTGGAGCTGTTTTGATGACAAAGTCGACATGACCGAACATGATGTACCATTTTGATGAGATGGAAGGTGAGTCGCCAGATTTTGCAACGGTGAAAGCCGCTCCATTGGAGTCGTAAGTTGGGCCGCCAGATTCTGAGAATTCGCTGGAAGATCCAGATGTAAAGTCAATGTCCACACTCTTTCCCAGAGCAGGATCTGCTGGACACACTCCACCTGTATTTTTGTCAGTCCTGGTTGCATGGAGGAGAGAGGTTTTACGTACTCTGTGCTAGTGGGTTGCATGTTGAATATGTTTGGGCAACAACGGATGGAAGCAAGTAGGAGAGTGACAAAGCTGTGAGCACGGCGCCCAAATGGGAGGAATACATATTGTACAAGAAGAAATGATATCCAACGCCAGAACAATGCAAGACAGAAGATGGAGGCTGATTCAGCACAACGATCCTCTTTCTCGAATTGTAAGCACACGGTGGTGGACAGGAGTATGTACGTATTCCGGAATGAGTACGGAGTAGTGAGTAGGTAGTGAGTGGTGAGTAGTGAGCGCAGAAAAAGTACGAATGCACTCAGTTAGTGAGTGTTAGTATACTAGAGGCAAGGAGGCTGGTAAACAACGCAAACGTCAGCGCCTGGCCATCGCTTGACAGCGAAACCTGCCAAGATTGGACAATCCTGGTACAAAATTGCTATTCACAGTGACAATGGCCATACGGGCTTTGCATTGGATGAACCCAGAGAGGCTGGAAGAGATGATATCTTTTCAGCTCGAGTTCGACAACTTGAGAGGACCAGTGGAGGACCCTAATGATTCGTTTGCGGTGGCTGGTTGCAGCTAAAAGGGCGCTACCGTTGCACTAGCCGTGGCTAGTCAATACAAGCCGCCACTCCCGGCTTGGCACGGTGGCTGATGCTATAATCTAGCCAATCGGGAAATTTAGTGTCGGCCTGTCCCTTGCCGTTTGACAGGTCATCCCCTGGAGAACTGTCCCCAGGATTCTGGAACATTGCCAAACGTGTTGATGGGTGTCTTCTCAAAATGCAGGTTTCAGGTTTCCATGTCGTTGGCGCCTGTTTACGCCGTGCATGACGTCCTTCAGATATTCAGTCCGATGGGTCTTCTGGTCCTCATGCCGGGCCTGTAAGTGCCGTAGGTTGTGAACTCGAATCAATCATTCCAAGCTCTTCAGACCTCCTTCATGAACCGACACATCATACTCCTTCGGATACTTCTCGATGAGCGCTTTCAGCTGCTCCATCTGGCCACGAGCCTCGGGCGTAATCTCTTCATAGACATCGGTGAACATTTCTCGCAAAGCTGGCTTTATGACTTTCTCTGCCGCCGAGAACTCACGCAAGACCTCTTTGCGTATTGATGCTCTGGCTTCTTTCTCTTTGTCTTCATCCCAGAGACCCTTCTTTTCCATCCACTTGCGGAGCCGAGTAATTGGGTTGTCCCTTCGTTTCCATTCCTCGACTTCTCTTTTCGCTCGGTAGGCAAAGCTGTCATCGCTGGTGCTGTGATGACTGACTCGATAACTCATCGCTTCCACAAGAATCGGCTTGCAATCCCCTTCCAGGGCTCGCTTCCTAGCTTCTAGCATGACTTCTCGCACAGCAAAAATATCATTCCCGTCGACTCTGATTGTGTCAATACCATATCCCATCCCTCGGCTGGCTATGCCGTCGCCCTTGTATTGCTCAATGCTTGCCGTCGAGATGGCAAATCCATTATTGCGGCACACAAACACAATGGGACATGATTTTGTAGCAGCAATATTCAATGCAGCATGAAAGTCTCCCTCACTTGCTGCGCCTTCGCCAAAATAACAAGCCACAATTCTAGGCGGGACGTTCGGGTTTATCAGATGTTGCATCTTCAAGGCGTATGCTGCCCCAGACGCTTGCGGTATCTGTGTGGCGAGAGGACTGGAAATCGTGTGTACATTGAGTTTGCCGCTGCCGTAGTGCACAGGCATGTTTCGTCCCTTGCCATGGTCATCTTTGTTCGCAAACAGCTGGCTCATCATTTCTTTCAGTGTGAAGCCTCGCTGAATCAGCACACCTTGCTCTCGATATTGTAGAAAGCAAACATCCTCTGGAACCAAGGCAGAAGCTGACCCAACAGCTATGCCTTCCTCACCTGCTGAGACCATGTAAAAGCTGGTGCGCCCCTGCCGCTGAGCGTCAAACATAATCAAATCCATAATGCTGACGGTCAGCATGTTCTTATACCAACCGATGATTTCCTCGTCGGACGCCGACTGAGGATCTCTGGTATTGTCGACAATGTTACCGTCGGCGTCCATGATCCTGTATGTCGGTATCGCGGTCTGCTCAGCGGGGTTGTGAAACTTCATGGTCGCCGTAAACTTGCTGTTCAGAGCCCCGGGGAAGTTTACTCTGGGTATCTCAGTCAGCGATACAAACGTTGAAAATATTGGATTCCATGTCCATACGAATCTGACCCAGGTTTCTGAGCTGGTCCAGAAGACCAAGTGTCGCTTGCCCATCGCAACCCGAGTCTGCGTGGCAGGACTCCGGTCTTGTATCGACAGTAGCCCACCAAAGGTCTGACGACCAGACGACTCTTCATGCTTGCTAACCCAATGCTTTACGCCAGGCTTCCCTTTTGCACAATGAATATAATAACATTTCCAGAGACACCAGAGATAAGAACTTGAAAGTAGACGGAATAGCGAGGACTGAGGCAGGGGCCCTTCGGTTATCCTCGGCAACCCTTGAGGTGATAAGCCGCTAGATACGCCAACTCCAAACACTAAACCCTTTCTGGACTTTCGCATTCTTGCGGCAAAAGTTCGTGCATGATTGACGGATTAGTGGCATACACTTGACTGTGCAGAATAGCCATCACAATCATGCTGCGTCCTGTCGCTCGGCGAGGTGCATCTATGCGGTGCTGTGGGTTCGGCCCCAGACCCTTGCAACGACCGTTTTGTACGACACCATTGCGATGGCAGCAGTTACCTGGGGAGGATGAGCGGACTACGCACTTCGGCTTCGAAACCATTGCAGAAGCTCAGAAGGAAGGAAGAGGTATAGCCAGCACTTGATATGATCCGGATACATTTCTAAAATGCCGCAGTTGGAGCCGTTTTCTCGTCGGTAGCATCGTCATACGACACAATGAACGATCTCATGTCTCTAGGAGTCCACCGGTTATGGAAAGACTACTTTGTCAGAAGCCTCAATCCCGGCAGTCGAACAGATGAAAAAGGCTGGAATATCCTCGATGTGGCAGGCGGAACAGGAGACATTGCATTTCGCATGCTCGATCATGCAACGAATGTCAACCTTGACCTCAACACAAAGGTCACCATTGCGGACATCAACCCGGACATGCTGGCTGAAGGCCAAAAAAGAGCTCTGCAAACACCGTATGGGAAATCTGGAAGGCTGTCCTTCATGCAAGGCAACGCAGAGTCCATGCCATCAATCGAGTCGAACTCTATGGACCTCTACACCGTGTCATTCGGTATCCGGAATTTTACAAACAAGGACGCCGCAGTCCGCGAAGCCTTTCGAATCCTCAAACCCGGCGGTGTCTTCGCTTGCCTCGAGTTCAGTCATGTCAATAGCTCTGTTTTCAACGCTGTATACAAGAGATGGAGCTTTGGAGCTATCCCGCTCATCGGACAGCTAGTTGCAGGAGACCGAGACAGCTATCAATACTTGGTTGAGAGCATTGAGCGATTTCCGACACAAGAGGAGTTCAAGGCCATGATTCAAGCCGCCGGTTTCGTTACTCCCGGCCAAGGATATGAAAACCTGACCGGAGGTATAGCCAGCATCCACCGAGGCATCAAGCCGCTATGAACAGACCCAGGAACCCCTCGGACCAACACACCAGGTGCCGCACATGAGTTCTAGCGGCGATGTGGAAAGTTCTCCAGGCATCATCACTGCTATCTTATATTCTCCCGGCATGCAACCCTCCAGTCACTGTGATGTCGGCACCCGTGGTATACGAAGCGGCGTCACTCAGTAGATACACGGCTGTGCCGGTCAGATCGTTGCGGTTCCCAATCCTTCGCAACGGCGGTGAAGAGTGCATCAATTCCGTTAGGTGCGGGTGTTGTTCACGCAATGATCTACTCATATCGGTTTCGATGAATCCGGGTGATATTGTATTGCAGCGAATGCCCTGTGGCGCCAGTTCGACGCTCAGAGCTGTGCTGAGCATCCTGACCGCTCCTTTTGAGGCATAGTACGCTGACAGTCGATGCCCGGGAATGGCGCAGTGGGCACAGACAGAGGCGATCAAGATGAGGCTGCCTCCAGTACCTTGCTTCTCCATTTGCTTCGCAGCCATCTGAGCTGTGAAGAATGTACCAGTAACCTGTACAATATGAGCAGCACAACAAGAAGAACAAGATTCGCTGCTTACATTTATATCCAAAACCCTACGAACCTCATCCCATGATTGTTCTCCGAAGGGCTTGTCAACGCATATGCCGGCTGCTGTCACACTGTCCATGCCAGTTAATCGAGCTTTCACGCCTGATAGAGCACGACCTACCAGCCCTCCAGACTCCCAAACTCGGAAACAGTTTGGTCGAATGCCTTTGTCAAGCTCTCTCCATTCGTGACATCGGTGTGGATGTACCTGGCCTTGACTCCAAAGTCGCCCTCTAAGGTGCCAAAGTCCTTGACGGGTGACTCTAGGACATCAAGGACAGCTACGTTGCCTCCCATTTCTGCAATTGCTCTAGTAATGCCATAGCCAATTCCTCGGCCACCGCCTGTAACGATGTAGTTGCGGCCTTTCAAGTCGAACATGGGCCGCACACTTCTCAGGTCTCCATCATGGAGCTCGTTTCGTCTCGCGGATGTGGTTGATATCCTGCCCGATTGCGCGAGTCGGCGGAATTTGTTAACATTCCTTGCAAAGGTAACCCCTCTTTGTGATAACATTGTGTATCTTATGGTGTCGAAAGCGCACAGCCTCTTGCGGTGAAGAGATAGGACTTGCTGAAAGGTTAACTCACAATTTTCAGGCTGGGATATGATGTGGCACCATCGATTCTAGTCACCGTCCGCCCATTGACAAAGGAAACATTTTCCCCAACTGTATTTGGGCTGACCGAGGTCACCCCAAACTATTCCTTGCCTGTCGGAGTGAGAGAGGACCTGGCTCGCCTGGGGACGTATTCCGTACAAGACGCCATCAACGCCGACTTACCCTGGCGATTACCCCGCAATCCATCTCGTCAGGACCTCAAAGCCTGGATCGCAACGATACAGTAGGAGGTACTGCTTGCAAGTCAATGACAATGGCCTTGGGTGGGCCTGTCTAACCAAGCCCCAGGAACAAACTGGCAGGTGACATGCTCATGACATGCCTATGACATGCCCCAATGCCATGCACTGGCAGCTCGATTACTACCTGGACCCCGTTAGTGGGGGTTGGAAAAGGGAACAGGACACCCCGGACACCTCGACACCCCTCCTCAGAGAGGCCATGCAAACACACGACTTCGATAAGTTAGTACACACTAGGTACCGTGGACTGACGCTATTCTTGGGTCACCCTAACCGAACGGGCCGGGGCTGGTAATACTGGGCTGCCTCATGGGGTAGCATACGCCATGCGAGCTTCTTGCTTTTGTTACTTGTTAGTGTTCATGAGGCTCTTGACTACAGAGGCAGTAAACTCGATATATGCCCTCTCGCGACAAGCAATATTCAACATCTCGATCTCGAATCAACTCCGGAATTACCTACCACCGCGCAGCTTGAAGCTGATCTCTCATCGCCTGCGATTCGCACCTTGACTTCGTGATCTCATAATCTATCGATAGGGTGGGATCGCAACTACAACTCAGCTACCGGGCCTGTCTAAACCGACTTTGCTTTTTGCACTGAAATCTTACACAGTTGTAACTGCTTCGCTGCGCTCAAGCAAGAACATTTCAAGATGGGGTGTGGGCACTCCAGTCTCAAGGGTGCCGACGTGCCCAACCTGAACAGCCAACCTGTCGAAATCAATCGGCCCATGAAGAAAGTGGCCACGAATTTCTCGGATGTCAATTACGACCAGGATCCCCAGCAGCAAAGACGCCTGACAGAGTATGGGCCGGAGGAGACTCCGCGACAACATCCGCCCTCCCAACAACCACAAGGAGGAGGTATGCTTGCAACATCGCCAGGACAGGGCAACTATGATCCCATGGGCGCTGCATCGCCAGGCTTCGGTTCAGGCACCGGTGCTAGTGGTGCTCCTGGAGACGTAGGATACCCTCATCAGGGACGCGGCATCGACCGGAGCGATCCGAATCCAAACTTGAATCGTCCCGGTTTCAACGATGATCCTAATGATGCCAGCAACGGTACCGCGCTGAAGCCCTATCAGACGACGGATGTCGGCGATTGGGACGACAACAACGATAACTACCAATCCCAGGGCGGTGGACAGTATCAGGGCCAAGACCGAGACCCAACATCCTCACAAGCCAAAGACGAATTTGCCCATCTCAACGACCCGGCGAATCCGATGAACCAGGAGGGATCCAGATACGAGGGTGGTGGCCAGAATCACCAGCAGCACGACCAGCATGGTTACGACGACAACGACGACGACGACGACGACGACGACGGTAACGGTAACGAAAACGGAAGGTCCCCCTCCTGGCTCGGTCAAAGATACGCATCCTACCAAGCCGCCAAGCAGGGCCGTGGCGTCTCGGACGACGACTTGAAGAAGTACACAGGCAAGGATCGGGCAGAGTTCGATGAGTGGGCGGCCCAGCAGCCCGGTGTAGCTGGGCGCCAGCTTGCGATGGACCCGCAGTCCGCGGCTGGCGGTTCGTATGTCGCCAGCTAGCTTTGTGTAAGTGTGCCTACCTACTCCGTAGGTACTCTCTTCTCTGGAGAGAGAGCTGAGAGGAAACGAGAGATGGACGACTGTCAGCAGACAGCAGGGGGCTGAGAAACCAGGAAATGTAAAATCGAGAATGAGAGCGTTCTTGTACAATGACAGCGGAGTACCACTAACAAAGTTGTTCTCGGTAAGGAAGCTTACCTAGGTATGTACCAGGTAGTTACCGACGGACAACAAGGAAAAATGGTTCGAGAATATGATACGGAGTATTTACATCAACATTTCCTGGCGTGAAACCTATATCCACCGTCTCGGTCTATTTTAGACGGGCCAGTCCTCGTCTTCCATCAACGTACTCAGACGATGATATACTGACGAAGCACTCTGGGCTTCGCTCTTTTGAGGCAGTCACCGATTGTTCTTGCAAACCTTCCAGCTTCATCTCTAGAGACCTCGACGCCTGCTTCAGACAACGCCCATCACCGCTTCCATTCAAACACGGCATAAATCCCCAACTCCACAGACTCCATACGCTCACAACGCTCGACTCGACTCCACCGTTTCGTCAGGTCAGGGATCTTCCATGGCTTAAAGTCCATTTGTGTCTGAACCACAGCCCATCATCTCTCGTCGGGTGGTAACCATGTAGACTCTCATGCTTGGTGGTTAGTCCTGGTCCACGCTTTTCGGCTTGAGACAACACCAAGCTGGGTCTTGATACCTGGCGTTGTCACTGAGTCATATGGACATTTTCTTTCAATTAATTCGAGATTCCCTTTTCGAAAAGGAGTTCAACTGGCTGACGCAGTCACTTCTTTGTTCTTTCCCTTGTCGCCTTCCGGTGGATAGGCCAGGGAAGTATTCGATCCCCGATGATCATCAACATATAGGTGATTCTGCTCGATATATTCCACGACGGGAGCTGGGATCAGGTATTGTACACTCATTCCTCGCTTCAAGAACAGTCGTATCTTTGTGCTGCTGACGTCATTTTGGATCAATTGCTGGATAACATGGATATTTTCGCGATAGTTCCCAAGACTAGCAAGAGCCTCATCGATATCTGTTCCAGATCGTTCAATGATGAATGTTCCGTAGCGTCCTAGGATATGGTCCAAATCTCCCTCACTCCAGATTCCGGGAGTGGACATGGTCTGGATCAAGTCGGCTCCAGCAAGCAGGGCTATTCGCACGGGCTTTCGGGTTCCGTTTCCAGCGTCTATTCCCTTTCGGATGGTGTTTATTTCGTGATCGAAGTGGTCCAGGACCTTCGCGGTGGGTTGATATTCCTTCTTCTCGGCTTCCCAGGTATCGACCATGAGCCAAGTAGAGGCCTTGTCAATAGCAAGCTGGCACATGGCAACTCTATAGAGGACAGTCAGCGTCTTCATTCGCATCCCGGGGATATTGCTCACCTATGCTCGGCTGCAGCTAAGCCCTGTTTCTTGTAGGCGTCCGACACAGGTGACAAATAGCCTCCGATCATTTCAAACTCGGTGTTGTGTTTAACATAGTCCGCTGCCATAACAAACATGCGTAGATGTAAAAATGTGATTGGCGAAAAAGAACCGCATGCAACCAGAAGAAGTGGTGTCTTGGACGGATCATCCATCTTCTTCTTAAGGCGGGACTCTGGGAAGCGGTATTCGTCCATTTTGTCTCCGTCTCCAGTTATGGCTTGTAAAACAGTTGACCTCCTTTGTAGCAGTGTAGTTGTCTTCTTTCTCAGTGGTCGGTACGAGTGTGAGGAGGAAGAGGACAAGCGGCAAGCCGAGGGAAGTGGTGTGGATTTGTCAGAGAAGGCTCGTGGAGTTATAAAGGTGGGTGAGTCGGCAGGCGGGGCAGTCGAAGCTGACAAAGTACGACAGCTTGAGTGGGAGATCGAACAGCACAGATGCTGAGTCGAGAAAAGTGCTTTCGAATAGGACAGAGAGAGGAAGCGTGAAGGCCGACTCAGCATCTCAGGGCTTCATAGCCGGAAGGTGTGAGAAAAGTTGGGGGTGGCAGGGTTTGTCGGTCGTGTGGAGGAAACGAGAGGGAGAGGCACCGGATGTAGGATGGAGTTTTCTTTTTGACAGCCAGAAAGCTAGAAAGCGCCGGCGAGGACCTTTGGATCTCCGGTGGGCCTGGCGTGGTTGTTGGAGACCAGCGACTTCGGCCAAGTTGGGGCGATGATGGGCGAGCCAGTGTCAGTGCGCTTTCTTGCAGCGGCAGGCTAAAATTGGCATTGCGCCCGGTTGGAGGGGAATCAGCGATAGAGCGGGGATGCGTAAAGAAGAGAGAAGGCAGTGATTGAAATATGTGATGACTGCAGGTGTTGATTACTATCACAGTATACGGACATAGAAGTGCTGATGCAGCAAATAATTACTGGTGGTATATGCAAGGCCGAGATATGATGTCGGACTGTACGACGAGATGCTGCGGGTTATACTTAAGGTACGAGGGTACCTGTAGATACCCGCCATGATCCGCTGTTCTTAAGGTAAGCAATAATAAGAATATCCTTCTTCATCCACGGATAAACATAAGGTATGTTGGACGTCATACTCATCATCATGCCGGCAACGCCGTACTCGTACCAGAGTACTCTACTGTCAAGAGTACAGCTGGTCCAATGAATATCTCTGAGGAAGATCTTTTAGATGATTACCGAGTATTGATAGCGGATGACGATTGCCTGTGCTGTGGCGACAAGTGAAAGCCCAAGTCATCTTCCTCGTGTCCCAACTCCTGTGCACAAGGCTGACTTGGACGACTCGTCTAGATTTCCCATAATGTGACTTTCAAGACTATTGTCCCCCCAAACCCGACCACAGATGACCGCCACTGAGCCCGTAGGTTAGGTTATGTCTACCATCCTTCGTGTGCTTTGTCGGGTACTCGCAACAGGAGTCTGATCACTGATGCAAAGTGGGATCCCGCAAGGTGAATTCGATGCTGCGAGGCTGTCATTCGGCATCAGACGAGGCTAACAGGCGTTCTTCGGCCAAAGACAGGGTTACGAGTACTCCGTAGAGGGCTCGAGGAAGACAGATATTGTGTACGAGCTCGTCAGTGGTAAAAGCCGTGGCCAAGGGCTGGTGTAGGCGAGTAGGCTAAAGAGTACGGTGCTTCTCCGCTTGTGTCCAGTGATCCAGTTAGGATTCGTTTAGTCCAGCGCCTACGGTTGGGTGACGGTCGGGTAGCCGACGTCGTCTTAATTCATTCTCGTCCTCATACTCGTATCATCCTCACAACCATCCGAAAGACATTTGCTGTTGATAGTCTTTGTGTCTTCGATCTCATTCCCTAATATCTGTTTTTGCCACATTAGCCGCTTCACTTGCAAGTCTCCTGCTCCGCTCACGCCACGACCGCCCTTCGATGGCGGGTTGAGAATGGCAAATTTGCCCGCAGGCTCTTCCACCTTTACCAACGGACGCACAGCAGGCACATCATCTGGTCCCGATCACCACCTCGCTCCTTCCCACACAACAACATCTTCCACCCATAGAAACAGGTACTTTACACCATTCACTGCCTTGTTACTTCACCATAAAAATTCCTTGTTACTTGGCCGCACGTTATTGCCTTGCTTGCCTTTTGTTTCAACCACCGCAGCCAACCGCCCACCCTGAAATCATCCTGCATGATAGAACCTTCTCCTCATCTGTCCTTTCCATCTTCTGCTATCTCACTTCAACTTCGCTTGATGAGACCCATTACTCATGTCTCGCAGAGTCACTCGTTCTTCTGCGAGGCTCGCCGCAGAGGCTGCCACACCCACCCCTTCAACCGATTCGACCCAACCCGTCCCCGCGCCATCTCCATCAACCAAGAAACGAAAGGCATCGAGCCGTCGAACCTCTGATCCTGCTGATCTGTCTGACGAATCAGGCCCTCCATCTGGCCGACGCGGAGGAAAGAGACAAAAGTTGATTGAGCCCTCACCACCTCGGACCACAACTGCCCAACCACTTTCACGAAGCACTCGGAGGCGAGGGGTAGCGAACGAACCAGAAATGTCTAATAATGGGTTGGTGATCAGTGGAGATGCACAAATGAGAAGGATGATTGACGGATCTAGTTCATCTTCAAAATATACCGACGAATCTATCAAACAGGCATCTTCCAAATCGACATCAAGACGCCCCTCGAGCAGAGGAAACAAAAAAGCACAACCAGGTAGCACAGTTGCGTTTGACGAGGATCATATCATGCTGACTACTTTTGCAGAAATCTCGCCTCCTGCACCTGCACCCCTACCATCATCTCGCCGACAGAAGAAACGTCCGAGCAAGAAGGATCAAGATGTCGCCATGAAGGAGGACGAAGAAGAGAACGAGAAGAGTACCAGAACAGAAAAGGAAACAACACCGCCCCCTCATCGATCGAATAGCGATAGCAACGACGAAGACGATCACAGTGGGATGGATGAGGATGACGGGCCCGACCCCTTCGCTGCAGCCTTGTTTGGTTCGAGCCGTGGCCCTCATTCAGGTCTGTCGAGTACCTTAAGAGCCTTGAGTGGCATGATGAGCGGCATGTCATCAAGGCTTAGAGACATCTTGAACAACCTCCGACAAGTTGACAACCCTACCATGCAGCTGGTGGCTTTGGAGGAATTGTCTAATCTCTTACTGGTCTCGAATGAGGACAATCTCTCTGGTCAATTCTCACCAGATCCGTACGTCAAGGAACTGGTGGCTTTGATGCAACCCAACCCCATCACGGGCGAGGAGAATCCTGAAGTCATGCTGCTGGCCTGCCGTTGCATTGCCAACTTGATGGAGGCCTTGCGAGGCTCTGTTGCCAATGTCGTCTATGGTGGTGCCGTCCCTGTTCTATGCCAGAAATTGCTTGATATTCAGTACATCGACGTTGCCGAGCAGGCCTTGAGCACGTTATCCAAGATATCCGTCGACTTTCCTGGATCGATCGTCCGCGAAGGTGGCTTAACCGCCTGCCTACAGTTTCTTGACTTCTTTGCTACCGGTACGCAGCGCACTGCTGTCACTACAGCGGCCAATTGCTGTCGAAACATACCGCACGATTCCTTCCCTGTCATACGAGATGTGATGCCAATTCTTCTAAATGTCTTGTCAAGTCACGACCAGAAGGTTGTTGAACAGGGCTCTCTTTGTGTCACAAGAGTCATCGATAGCTTCAAGCACAGTCCCGACAAGCTCGAGCAGTTGGTCGATGCCCCATTGCTTCGAGCTGTTCTCGGACTCCTCCTTCCCGGGACTACAAACCTGATTGGTGCAAATATCCATACAGAATTCCTCCGCGTGCTGGCAATCGTCGCCCGAGCAAGTCCAAGTCTGTCTGCCGAACTATTGAAGATGAATGTGGTCGACACACTGTATCAGATTCTCACCGGGGTTTCTCCTCCCTCAGAGACTGCCGATGCTGCGTCAAAAATCGACAGTGTTGTCATCATGCAAGCTCTCATTCATAGACCTCGTGAACAGGTGTTTGAGACTCTCAATGTCATCTGCGAATTGCTTCCCCTCCCGAAGATCGACGGCGACTCCGAGTTCGATGTTTACGACGAGATGGAAGACGATCTTTCCAATGACGGTGATGCAATGAAGAAGACGTCCAAAACGGAGGAGAGACTCAAATTGCTCGAAGACTGCAAACAAGAGACGCGTCGATTTGCGATGATCCTGCTGCCTACTTTGACCGATGCTTATTCTAGCACTGTCAACTTGAGTGTTCGACAAAAGGTCCTGATCGCACAGCTGAAGATCCTTTCCAATCTCGAGACATCTGTCATTGAGGAAGCACTTCGACCAGTACCATATGCTTCCTTCCTTGCGTCGATCTTGTCCCAAGAGGACCATCCGAGCCTGGTAATGTTTGCTCTTCAAGCATCTGTCCTCCTGTTCGAGAGACTCGAATACATCTATCAGTATCAATTTCATCGCGAAGGTGTCATTGGTGAGATTAAGAAACTTGCCGGTAGACCTCTGGAGCATGATCGAAAGCCTTCTCAAAGTTCGACAGTCGAACGCGACGGTGACATCGGCGAGAAGTCTGAGACTCTTGACGGCCCACAGAAGGCAGAAGATAGGTCCAAACACGACTACGAGGCTGATGACGACGACGAAGTCGATGATGATGAAGATGAAGACATCGATGAAGAGCAGGACGAAGATGAAATGGCAGCGAGACAAGCTCACAATAAGTATGATTCGGAAAGCTCAGATTCGTCAGATGACGAATTGCCATCTCCCCTCACCATCTCTGGACTGTCCGATTTGGTCATCATGAGAGCAAAGAACTTCCTGGAGAAATACGACACGGCCAAGGGCAAAGAGATGAAAGAGAAGGCCTCCAAAATTCGCGAGGATCTTCACAAACTGGCGGACAACATTGAAGCTTACTATCGTCAATCTCATCCCATCGAATCCAGCAATCAACTTTTCACCCGTCTGGCCAGCTATTTCGACGGTGATGCGCTTGAGAGCATAACAAGCTCGGAGCTGTTAGACTCTGGCATCATCCGTGTCCTGGTGCAAGTCTTGTCTGCAGATCCATCGACGACTTACAGCACCGCCAGACCACATTTTGTATCGGCTTTCATGGAATCCCTTACCCAGGCCAAGATCAAGAAGACTACTGCATCTTCTTCAGCAACACCATTCACCGTCCTGATCCAGAAATTGCAAGACCTGCTCAGTCGTGCGGAGCATTTCGAGGTGCTCACGGTCAACAACAACGCTTCTGAAAGCAGCAGAAGCAGCTCCACTTCTATGCTCTCCCGTCAATTGCGACTGAGACTCTCGGCAGATGGCGACAGCGACATTCCTCTGACATATCGTGAGATGATCGTCTCCATCCATGCCATCGCAACTTTCAAAGCTCTCGATGACTATTTGAGACCACGTTTCAGCACTTCTGATCGACCGGCCTCTGCGCAGCGGCGAAGAGACATGCTGCAGCAGCTTGCTAATGCCCGTCTTGCGCAGCTATCGGGTGCGGCGGAATCAGGACTAATGTCTCCTTTCGGACAAGAACTAGCCTCTCCTATTACTCCAGCTACTCCGGGTGGTCGAAACTCACGCCCTGCATCACGTCTTTCGTCTCGAACCAAACAGCGCTCTGAAGAGACGCAAGCAGCCACTGAGAAGAAGACAGCCCACAAGTCAGCAGGCAAACGATCGAGCCGACGTAGCCAGGCCTCTTCCTCGAAGGAGCACACTCACGCTCCTGAGCCAAGTACTGAAGATGACACAAACAAGCTCGAGTGTGTAGATGAGAAAGTCCTTGACGATGAAGAGGCTCCCGGTGCAGATGATGAGGGTGCATTGGAAGCCTTCGTTGACGGTCTGGAGGAAGATATGTCCGAGGAAGACATACCGGAACCTGGCGCTGTCAATATGGAGGTGAACTCTACTGGCAAAGTCACTGCTCGTCAAGAAGACGGAACAAGAGTCTACACTCCTCAGCCCGGCACGCCTGTCACAGGAACCACTCGTCCACCTTCGTCAGGACAATCCCCGGGTCAGTCGCCTGCCGCTAGTATTCGTCAATCTTACGCTGCAGCACTCGCTTCGACCCCGCAAGACTGGCATATCGAGTTCAGCATTGATGGCAAGGTCATCCCCAGCAACACAACCATCTACCGAGCCGTGCACCATAACCGTGATCAACCGCAAGACATAGCCTCCCGCAGCGTTTGGTCTGGTGTTCATACTATCAAATTCCGGAAAATCCGAGGAGCTCCACCAAGTACTTCGAACGATTCTCCTCCAACCGAGACGGAGAAGCCAGGATCCAGTGAAGCTTTGCCAGCTTCGCTCGATGGTCATCCAGTTACTTCTTCAATTCTCGCTCTACTTCGGATCCTTCATGAGCTCAACGCAAACTTGGATGAAATCGAGGAGATCATCGGACGGGTCGGCACAAAACCCTACAAAGAGCCGCTTGCATCATTCATCAACACCAAGCTGACAGCCAAGATGAATCGTCAGCTCGAGGAACCTCTTATCGTTGCAAGCAACTGCCTGCCAGATTGGAGCGAAGATCTTGCTAGGTCCTTCCCCTTCTTGTTTCCATTTGAGACACGACATTTGTTCTTGCAGTCAACATCATTCGGTTACTCTCGTTCCATGATCCGCTGGCAAAACAGCCAATCTGAGAACGATGATCGTCGAGATCGCCGCCGAGACGATAGACCAATACTGGGTCGACCGCAACGACAGAAGGTTCGTATTTCCCGCCACCGCATTCTGGAGTCTGCCATGAAGGTTATGGACATGTACGGAGGGTCTCCAAGCGTGCTGGAGGTTGAATACTTCGAAGAGGTTGGAACTGGCCTCGGACCGACCCTTGAATTCTACTCGACTGTGTCGAAGGAGTTCTGCAAGAAAAAATTGAAGATGTGGCGTGAAAACGATTCAAGCGGTACCGACCAATTCGCTTTTGGGAAAACTGGACTCTTCCCAGCACCAATGAGCGAGGCGGATGTCCATACCGACGCAGGCAAGAAACTATTGCTGCTCTTCAAGACCCTCGGAAAGTTTGTCGCTCGGTCGATGCTTGACTCACGCATTATCGACATCTCGTTCAGTCCGACCTTTTTCAAAGTAGGAGGCATTTCCAGTGTCCTACCGTCGATCGGTCTGCTTCGGACAGTTGACCAGGATCTTGCAAATTCCCTCTCTCAACTGCAGCAGTTTGTCAAGGCACAGGCAAAGATCGAACTTGATTCGTCACTGACAAAATTGGAGAAAGTCGAAGCGATTGAGGATCTCACTATTCGTGGTGCAAAGATCGAGGATCTGATGCTGGACTTCACTCTTCCTGGCTACCCAGGTATTGAACTGGTCGAGAACGGTGCGAACGTCAATGTCAACATGGAAAATGTCCAGAAGTACATCGATCAAGTCCTCGATGTGAGTCTTGGACGAGGCGTTCGTTCTCAAGTCGAAGCATTCCAAGTCGGGTTTTCTCAAGTCTTCTCGTACACTACTCTCAAGGCCTTCACACCGGATGAATTGGTCATGCTCTTCGGGCGGGTCGAGGAAGACTGGTCCATCGAGACCTTGATGGATTCCGTTAAAGCAGATCATGGCTTTAATATGGACAGCAAAAGCGTCAAGAATCTTTTGCAGACGATGTCGGAACTCAAACCACCTCAACGACGAGACTTCTTGCAATTTGTCACAGGAAGCCCAAAACTTCCAATCGGCGGATTCAAGAGTCTCACACCAATGTTCACCGTCGTTTGCAAACCAAGCGAGCCACCGTACAGCTCGGATGACTACCTGCCGAGTGTAATGACTTGTGTCAATTATCTGAAATTGCCAGACTACAGCTCTCAGGCTGTGCTGAAGCAAAAACTGTTTGTTGCTATCCGAGAAGGCCAGGGTGCTTTCCACTTATCTTGATCCCGATCGAAAGGGTGACTCGGAGCATGAGTGGGAAGGTTGACAAATACAAAAGTTCATGCCAAGATTGAGAAGGGATGGTGTGCTGTGATTGTGCTTGGATGAAGGGTTCGCGACACGAGCTTAGGATAGGCACAGGTGACAGGGGGCCAGGGTGTCTCATGAATCGAAATACGGCTTTTAACAAATTTGCATGGGAAATCAACATGGGGCGGCGCGTCCAAGGGCATGGAACGGGTGCATTGCGTTGAGTTCGGTCTTTTTCGAGCGATGAACTGTGAAGGAGTCGTTTGGAAGGAGTACACGGCATGGGCGCAGATCATGACAGTCGAGCGTCCTTTTTCGACGATAACGAAGAAACTGGGATGTATTATTTCCCCTTCATAGTACAACAACACTATGTA
This sequence comes from Vermiconidia calcicola, assembly GCA_035928285.1. NCBI lineage: Eukaryota > Fungi > Ascomycota > Dothideomycetes > Mycosphaerellales > Extremaceae > Vermiconidia > Vermiconidia calcicola. Next base: position 854,466 of record JAXLQG010000007.1, read on the forward strand.
GCTTTCAATGACGAATGATAAGCGTGGCCTCATCACGGCAGCTCACTGATGATGCTTTTCAGATGGAAAAGTGACATTTTTATTCGTCCATGCATGTACGTGACTATGAATAACCACCTACAACGCCCTCGCCGATGCATATATAAGATGATTCCAGCTCGATATCAACGCCTTTGTTTTAAGTCTTTATGCAGCCAGAGTGAACTCGTCGCTGGAGCATCTTTCAAGCATACCGTTGCAACACCGGGGGACGGCTCTCCATGGGCATCTGTACCTGATCGCCCGACCGAGTCGCTGGTCGGTTTGTTTCGGTTCGTCGCTCTCCTGATCTTTCGCGAGACGCCGATGCCTTGCGACTACCCGGGCCTCGTCGATTTCCATGCGTGTAGTAGGCCTTCATTGACATTGTCCTCTCAGGAGCACTTGGACTTCCCACACTCGCACTCCTCGTGGAGGAGGAGGACGAGGAGGTGGTGGTGGTGAATTGCGTCCATTTCTCGTTTTGGACTTTCTTGATCAGACTGTGTCTGCGCAGGTTTCTCAATGAGATCAACAAGAGGGCGAAATGGCAGATCCAGACCATGCAGCCGAAAACGATGCCCGCGAGTTGTAAGTTGCCGACGGAGTATAAGACGGGCTGACATTGGCGGGAGAAGACGTTGAGCATTGTGTTGCAGGGGATGCTGCCGGATTGGGTGCTGCGCATGGCGGGCCGCCAGAAGCGGAAGAGCGAGCCGTAGCCGGCGAGGATGAGGGATGGGAAGAGGGTGATGAGGATGAGGGTGGATATGGTGGTGTTGAGGAGGAGGGTTCGGCGGGAGGTGAGGGTTGTGTTTGTGTTGTTGTTCTGGGGGGTGTTGGAAGGGCGGCGGAGGGTCCCGATGCGAGAGTGGTAGGAGTAGGAGTGGTACAAGAGTGTGCCTGCGTGGTAGAGTAAGGCAAAGACCAAAGGACCCAATGGCATGCCGTCGGTCCAGTCGCCGCGGGATGGGCCCGTGTTGTGGAAGAAGTTGGCGTTCCAGCGGGGGATGGCGGCGGAGAATAGGGATACGGAGAGCAAGCTGAAGAGTAGGCTTGCTGAGTGGAGGATTGTGGTGAGGTATGCGCGGAAGCGTTGGGATGGAGAGGTGAGGGCTGCTGCTGCGTTGGTGGTGGAGGAGGAGGCCGTGGTGGAGGGGTAGGATGGTGTGAGGATGAGTTGTTTTGTGAGCATGTTGGCGGTTGCGGTTGTCTTGTTGTAATCCGCTACTATAGCTCGAGGACGGCAATCGTGAAATGGACAATGCAAGTCAGGAGGAGGCAAGGCAAGGTAAAGAAAAGTCGTTGAATTCTCGTAAAAGATAAAAGACGACGGGGTAAGATGCGAAACTGTATGGTCTTGCCAGCAAGACTCTTCTCTTCGCCAGGAAGGAGAAGGTGATAATGATGCTGAGGAGAGAAGAGAAATGAAAGATAGATTGTACAACAATGGCAAAAGAGGATGAAGATTAAAGAATAGAAGAAAACCAGAACAGACCTACAATCGAGGAAGAGGAAGGAGAAAGTGTTGCTTCATGTTGTTGACCTCCTCAGCAATGCTCAGCCTACTTGGTGCGTGGTGCGTGGTGCATTCGTAATTGCTAGGACACATCAGGAGGATGCGACATTTGGGGCTCAAAACGTCGACACTCTCGAGACGGCTCGTGAAAGAAGATGGCGACGGATGGCGAATCTGTGACGAGTCTCGAATCATTTGCGGAGGGAGGGCGTGAAGATGAAACAGTTGCTGTGAGAAAAAGAACAAAGCGATGAAGCGAAGTGGGTGAGGCGATGGATGGCCCTCCACCAAATATGATTGGCTGCAGAGACTGGCTGCCCAAATGTGGCACTCGACTGTCCCATGCACGACCGTTACAGTACCACAGTAGGGACCCTTAGGGCTCGGATGAGCAACCCTCGCAACCCAACGCCATCCCCCAATCACTCGTACTAAGGTAGTGTGGGTAGGTAGCTTGATAGTTAGGTGCCGGTCGATCCTTGACGAGGCGTGCGAGGCTTCTCTAAGCCGCATTGCCTGGATATGAATGGGCCGCCATCACTGGGCCACACTGGGCTCATCCAGACCTGAACACCCCCCCGGTCTCCCGGCGCCTCATCCGTGTCGATGAAAGTGAATACTACCCACTATCGTAGGAAGCCAGGCTAGCGGCGGTTAGGAATATCGCTTAACGACCTTTTCAGACTGTATTCCTTGCCTCTTGGCAGTCAGGCGGTGGGGGGAAGCCCAATTGGAAGACGGCCTTTTGTGCTGGTAACAGCAAAGCAGCGGGCGTGAACCGTGGGCGTGATTGATGCAGTTCAAAGCGAGACGAAGGGACTTGGTCACAAGTCGGACCTTCGCAAGGAAATGCCCCTCCCATTCCCCGGTGTCGAGTCAGGCTGCAACTCGCAAAGAGGGATCCGCCATGTGCTGTCCGGTCGACAACATATGCCTGTCCATGTCTCGTCGTCGTCAGTCTCTGTTAGACTTTGTCTTCCTGTCGGATGGTCGACTGCTGATCTCGATTCTGATTCGACATGCCCGATTCGCCCATCAGGCTTCGAGATTCGCCGGCCGAGGTGCGGGCAAAACTTGGCCTTAGTGATCGGTCGTTTGAGAACTTCAAAAAGTAACGTTTCGGCTCCGTTCTAGGACACGCCGGTCTGCTGTTCTGACCATGGTTGCAGTTTTGCCTTGAATGTGCATCGAGAGTATTGCGCAGCCCATCCGAATTCCAGGTGGGCTGACAGGACCGCCGTCTGGTCGGCAATACCGGAAAGAGAGAAGCTGGATGTCATTCGACTGATGTGCAACCTGTGTATTGATGGCAGGCTATTTCCTCCGGGAACCAACCGAACGCTCATCGAGTCTGGATGTGAGCAAAGACTGCATCAGTGTCGCAGGACCTGGCAACAGACGGGAAGAACAAGAACAAGGACAGGCAAGGGAGGAGCTGATGACGACGATGGAGGTGAGGGCTCTTCTGCAACCAGAACAAGGTGAACAATCTCACTGCTGGCGCCGACAGTACGCCATACCGCGCCGTCCGGGCCCTTCCCGCGCATCAACCCCTATCGTTGCTGGCGAATCACATTACAATCGATCGTCAAACCACACTCGAGCTCCAGAGTGCAGCCGTGAGAAAGACTGCGCACCTAGTATGGGGCAACAAGGGCAGACTTTGAAGCTGAAGATGAAAGAGTGGGAGAAACATTGTTCGACGTTGCTGCACGTGCGGCCTGCGGCAAATATACCAATAGCAGAAGATCCATGGGAGCCAGGTGTCGTCTGCCGCCGTGGACAAATCAAGGGCCAAGATGGAGGATGTTAGCAAATCGATGACGAATAGGTCGACGATCAAGAGAGGATGTCTTATGTACTCACTTAGGTAGTGCTTCCGAAGCGCTGCTGATTGCATTGATTATCTGCTGGGATAGGATGGTTTGGCCAGCATCTTCGGCCCGCCCAGCAACGGGTGATGATGGGTGGTTGCGGCAGAGTCCAGGGAGGTGCAGCGGTGCAGCGCAGTGCAGCAACGCCGGCTCGCTCTCCAAATTAGAGCGGCTGGGCTCACCGGGGATCTGCCTGTCAGGCCCTGAGGCTGGCACTGATAGGTGACCCGGGGGCTGCTCGAAAGCCATGCTTGGGTTCCGTTCCTTTCGCGCCTCTGACGCGTTGCGTGTTGTGTATCAGCGAAATCGAGTTCGTGATGGCATGGACGTGTTTTGCCCAAGAGGCCGTGGAGGCCGTGGCTTTGGTCGGCTGGCCGAGGGACCTGGACGGAGACTGATGATAGTAATGAATCGGCTGAGCTGCAACCACTTCTCAAATGCAATCATTCCACATTGGTCTTCTGCATTTTCAAACATGGGTATGCTGCAGGTTGCCCAGTAGCTATGCGGTAGAATGCTGCTTGGATGTTCTCCTTACACGTAAGTAGGTCTGGTCTTGGTGGTATTCTCTCATCTTGCCACTCTTGGGCATGTCACCGCAACTCTTTCTTACTCGACCGGTCGGCATCCATGTATGGCAAGACTTGAAACTGCCGGAGCTAACCTGTGCCCTGCAGCTGGAACCGTGGCATCTCCGTGCTCCCTGGAGAAAGGAGGGTGGTCAGCACGTGTTGAGCTTGACCCGATTGTTGCGCTGCTTCCAGAGACGGTACCAGGAAGCATGGCTGTATCTGGGTGATGGAATACGCAGCCTTTGCAGCGGTTGTTCTCGATGCCCCTGAGGCGCCTGGGTGGAAATCTATGGGCACAATAAATACTGACTGCATGACTGGCCCGCAGCTTGTGCATTGATGATCTTCACAATCCCTGTCAGGAACGCCTACTAGCCCCGAAGCCAGCTTGACGCTTGCCGCCAAATGCGGGTGGCTGTTGTTAGCGAAATAGCATGCTGGAGGGACCGTGGGCTGGTTATTCTTGGACTATTCAAGCTGTCAAGGTCGAGCACAGACACATATATATGGCCTTCAGTGTAGCTATAGTGCCTTGGAATATCGACTTCATCCATCCAACGAACGAGAGAATAGTTCTATCACAGTGGAGGGGGAAATTCCAGTTGGATGAGTACAATTCCCGCAGAGAATGGCTGGTGAGGCGAGTTTGTGGGATGTGTCGGCTCGCCCCGGAAAGAGAAGATTCAATACGCCTGTGACGCAACTTCGTTTTCTTCCTCGATATCCCATTTTGTCCATTACTACCTACACACTGCACACACTGCACATACTGCGCAATTCTTTTTCTACTGGTTCAATTAGGATTGAAAGAACAATAACACATTCGTTTGACCTTGTTGCCAAAGAAAGACCATCATCCGTCCGTGAACCTCAACATGTGGCACAAGCCCTAACAGCATTCCATGGCTGAAGCACTGGCTCCGGTCGCAACGACTGCGATCGATTACAAGCGAAGTCCTACCGTCGATCCTCCTCCCACTACCTTCCCTTATCCCAAGAGACAACATTCCGAAGGCGAACAAACACAAGTTGATTCGGACGACGCTACACTATATGACGCAGCAAATAGCCGAAAGAACTCGGAGCCGCCACTCTCAGACAAAGTAGCTATAGAAGATGGTGCTCTTCAAAGACCTGTCCTAGCCCCTCACAAGTTCGAGACTGAAATCTCTCGGCCAGTGGGAAAGCGGGCCAGGGTCCCAATAAGACAACACCGTTCCAACATCAATGAGCGGATCGCTCGAGATTCCGAAGACGCTGCAGTCTCCAGTCAATCCGAGGGCTCGTCTTCTTCGGATGATGAATCAGTCTCGGAACTACGGAGACACAGGTCACAGACATCCCCAAATGACAAGCCTCTGGCGAAATCTCATCTCAATCGTTCACGAGTGACAAAGAGACCCTCAAATCTCCGCGTTGGAAATCAATTCTTCCAGTCAAAGAGCAGGATAGCAAGAGATGGTAGACTAAATATCTCTGTCAGTGAAAAGGCGGAAACTGGCTATCTGGCAAAAGCACTTGGGGCTACAATTGAACGTCAACTCGGTACCCATCACACCCAAGATGTCAAGGATGAGGAACAAGCAAAGGACGACTTCCTCCAAGTGAAGGAGAAAGTCCAGATCCCGCAACTGAATATTGTCATCATGGTCATTGGCAGCCGTGGAGATATTCAACCTTTTCTGAAGATTGGAAAGATCCTGCAGGACAAATACAACCATAGAGTCAGAATTGCATCTCATCCGGCTTTCAAGAAATTCGTCGAAGAAGACGTCGGCCTAGAGTTCTTTTCCGTGGGAGGAGACCCCGCCGAATTGATGTCCTTCATGGTCAAAAATCCGGGCTTGATTCCTTCTCTAGAGACGGTCAAGGCTGGAGAGATTGGAAGAAGGAGAGAGTCAATGTACCAAATGTTTCAGGGATTTTGGAGGGCCTGCATCAACGCGACCGACGATGAAACAGACACGGCCAACTTGAAGATGATGGGTTCCAAACCTCCTTTTGTCGCCGATGCAATCATTGCAAATCCACCCTCTTTTGCGCACTACCACTGTGCCGAGCGACTGAGCATTCCTCTACATCTTGTCTTTACATTCCCATACTCACCTACCCAGGCCTTTCCGCATCCCTTGGCCAACATTAAGTCTACCAATGTTGACCAGAGCTATGTCAATTTCATGTCGTACCCACTGGTCGATCTGATGACGTGGCAGGGCTTGGGAGATCTTGTCAATAGATTCAGAGTCAAAACCTTGGGTTTGGAACCTGTCTCGACGCTATGGGCTCCCGGCCAGCTATCCCGCTTGAGAGTACCCATGACCTACCTTTGGTCACCTGGTCTCGTGCCTAAGCCTGCAGATTGGGGACCGGAAATCGACATTGCTGGCTATGTCTTCCTGGATCTTGCGTCCTCCTACAAGCCGCCGGCTGATTTGGCCAAGTTTTTGGACAGATCAGGACAAGACAAGCGACCAATATTATACATTGGCTTTGGATCAATCTCTGGAATCGAAGATCCGGCGGGCTTCTGTCGGATGATATTCGATGCTGTCGAAAAAGCCAATGTCCGTGCTTTGATCAGTCGAGGCTGGGGTGGAATGGGTGACGGGATGGACAAACCAGACGGGGTCTTTATGATCGATAACGTACCTCATGACTGGCTGTTCCCCAAAGTCGATGCAGTCGTCCACCACGGAGGTGCCGGTACTACTGCAGCTGGTCTGAGATTTGGCAAGCCTACCATGATTGTGCCTTTCTTCGGTGACCAGCCATTCTGGAGTGCCATGGTTGCCAGGGCCGGGGCAGGAGCTAAAGAGGCTTTACCGCTAAAGAAACTTGACGCCGACAGATTCGCCGAAAGCATCCGACAGTGCCTCGAGCCTGATGCTAGAGCTAAAGCTGAAGAGATTGCTAGGAGTATTCAGGAGGAAGGAGATGGCGCAGAGAATGCTGTCGACTCTTTTCATCGAGCATTACCGCTAGACGGTCCGCACTCCATACGATGCAATATCATGCCAGACCGCGTTGCTGTCTGGAAAGTCAAGCACGCCCACACGCAATTGTCGCCGCTTGCAGCCGATTTGCTCGTAGAGAACAGGGAATTGCTGTATTCAGACTTGGAGCTGAAGAAAATTCGTGAATGGAATGACTTCCAAGGACCTGGCGAACCCATTACTGGCGCCGGTGGTGCGGTCGTGCAGGCATTCCAAGAAGCTGTGCATGGATTGACTGAGATGACCGACGAAACTAAAAGGGATTTGAAAAAATTCGAGAAGCGCAGACAAAAGCACAAGGAAAAGTCCATCGTCCAGGGACTGATTCTGCCTGGAAAGATGGCTTACGCCACACGAGGGACAAGCGTCGAGGAGCAGCGGAAAGAACACGCTCGTCTGGAAGCACAACTCAAACTCCAAGGAGAGGCGGAGCCAGCTAGATTTCCCTTTGCCCCATCACGTCCCGATCAAGATCCCGATCAAGACGGATCAACGAACTTAAGTCGGGTCACGACCTGCTCGTCTACCGGAGGGCAACCTGCAGCTGTGGTCGTCATAAAGGATATTGGCAAGGGTATTGGCCACTCAGCTCATGCAATTTTGGCGTTGCCATTCAGAATGTGGAATGCCACGACTCTTGGATTTCACAATGCACCCAGACTGTATGGCGACGCGACCGTTCGTCCAGCACCGGACAAGAAGATCACTGGATTGAGAAGTGGCATGAAGGCTGCAGTGACCGAATGCTGGCTGGGCTTGTATGATGGAGTCATTGGAGTCGTCCGCTTACCCATACTTGAAGTCCACGACGAAGGTTGGAAAGGACTGCCCAAAGGGTGTGCGAAGGGGTTTGGCGGGTTGGTCTTGAAACCCATCGCGGGGTCCCTTGGACTCGGAGCCTACACCTTCAAGGGCATCCACCACAGTATTCGGCGACGAGTGCGCGACACCGAGAAGACAGATCGGTGGATTCGCAGGGCCCGAATTGCGCAGGGCCAGAGAGATGCTGCTATTGTCAAGGGCCAAAAGAGGATGAAGGACCAGCCGCCAAACCCCTCGCAGCAGCATAGCGAAATTGATGAGCTTCGGGATCATGCTCTGCGCCAGTGGACGACAATCGAGAAAGACAAGGTGATTGAGGGTCGGGAAAGGGAGAGACGAAACCCATTGCTGAATCTGGCGCCGCAAAATGGGGGCAAGAACAACAAAAAGATTTCGCGGGCGAAGACTGTACAATAGTGTTGTTCTTTGAAGTGATGCGTATTACACAAGCGAGGCGTTTGGTGGGTCTGAGGTGCGAATATACCGATACCCAGTTCCTCGTACCTAGGTATGAGCCGGGCCTTTTCTTTAGAGTCGACTGCCTCGGATCGATACACACTGTACACAGTAGAATAGAGGCTTGATAACAGCACAATGTACATGATTATGCCACAGTGGTCGGTTTTTTCTTTTCTTTGGCCATGTTGAATCTCCGAGTCAGCTGTGAATTAAATCTGAAGAGTGACGACCATGCTGTTGGGGCTCACTCAGCGACACCTGGTGGTCAACCCATCCGTCGTGAAGAGGTGTGCGCATACATCATGCATTTGTGCAGGGTGTGATACGCGGTACCATAGTATGGTGTAGGGGGCGGAGGAGTTCATTCAAATCCACAACGAACAACAAAGGCTTGAGCGCAGATTTGATGGATAGGGTGGTGAAATTGGAATGAGGGAGATGAAGGCAGAAATAAGAAATAAATTGGTCAGGTCTCGCCAAGGCGCACCAGGCTGCAGCCTCGCGCTTTCTTGCACGTGATCTTCTCTCACATCTCGACCATCAGAAGTATCGAGGGCATCCCAGGGTCAGGCACTGGGCCAGCCACGGCCAGCCCAAGATCAGGAACACGCAATACAGAAAAATGTAGCGAAGAAATCTGATTCCTAGAATCATGTAGCTGCGTGTATTTCGCAATCTTCGCTCTCTTGAACAACTAACTCGCTTGCATGAGAAAAAGACAATTCTACCGAGCCTCACTGTTCCTGTCATCATTGTACACCTCAAACACCATTCCAATCGATCAATCTCGAATCGAAATCCTCCATGGGAAAGAACCAAAGATAAGGTATCATTCTTCGCTCAATCAGTCACATCCCGAGTAGATCTCAGCAGAGCAGCCAACAGCCAACTTTTGATATCTCCGGTCGGCTCAGCCTGCAGAATCTCGAAGCCACAACGACAATCACAAACATTACAAGTACAGGTGTTCATGTTGACCTCGCATGGTCCGCAATATTCTTCTGTTTCTCCTGATCCTCCATGGCTACGGCATGCCGATCACCCTGGGCTGGCAATTGGTGACCTGATCCGGAGCTGGTATCATGCGATCCCTCCTTGATCATCTTGGAATGCTCACCAATACCGTGGCGATCCTCTTGCGGCAAATCCGGGTCGGCACCATATTCGGTCTTTTGTGGCGTCCAAGCCAGGTAATCCCGGCGAACTTCGACGTAGTCATAGGCGAACTCACCGAGCTGGTCGTCGTCCATACCGAGTAGTTCAGCCTCTTCTGAAGCTCGAAGATGCAGTCCGGGAATGTAGTTGACAATGTACGCCAAGATGGCGCTCACGACAAAGGCATAGACTGTGCAGGCGACAACGTAGGCGAGTTGGATGTAGAATTGGCGATAGTTGCCGATGGGCCAACCTCCAATGCCCGTCCCGGTCTCTGGATTGCTGGCTCCAGTGTTGACTCCGTCGAGACCGACCACGTAGTCAACGCCGAATAGAGCGTTCCACATGAGGCCAATCATGCCGGCAAGACCGTGTTCGGCAAACACGTCCATAGAGTCGTCGATTCGGATCCAGTATTTGACTAACAAGAATGGTCAGCAAATAAAGAAAACCCAAATGAAAAAATACTCACTTTTGGTGCCAAAGTTACAGCAAACGCCAGTCACGATACCGAGAACAACAGCACCCCACGTATCAATGTAGCCAGAAGCGGGAGTGGCGGCTACCAGACCAGAGATTGTGCCGGAACACCAACCAACCATGGTCCATTTTCGAGCAAGACGGAAATCGAGTAGTGTCCAGGTAATCGCTGCAAAGGTGGCAGCCAAGTTCGAGTTCCAGCAAGCCATAACAGCTCGGAGGTTGGCACCAAAAGAAGAGCCGCCGTTGAAACCGAGCCATCCAAACCAAAGCAGAATCGTGCCCAACAGGATGAAAGAGACGTTATGCGGACGGAAGTTGAGCATCATCTTCTCTTGTCGCTTGCCGAGGACCATGGAATATGCCAGAGCAGACAAGCCAGACCCAATCTCGACGGGGCCACCACCTGCATAATCCATGACACCATACTTGAAAGCCCATCCGTTTGCGTTCCAAGCCCAACAAGCGATCGGATTGTAGACCAGGGTAGCCCAGAGGAACGTCCAGACCAAGAAGGGCATAAGTCGACCACGTTCTGCAACCGCACCTGCCACGATGGCAGCTGTCACGCAACAGAATTGCATCTGCTCTCGAGTTAGATAAAGGATTGACTGGCGAAATACTATGATCGTACCTGATAGAACGAGTAGAGAAGACTAGAAATAAGGGGAGATCCAGGACTGGGGTTCCCGAGAACTCTCTTCAGGCCAAAGTGGACAAGATCACCAATGAAGCCACTTTGACCCGTTGGCGAGAAAGTTAACGAGTAGCCCCAGAAGTACCACTGAAAGTTGATGATGCTGCCAGCAGCCATACAGGCCCACATCATGGAGAGAGCCGACTTTCTTCTTGCGAGGCCCGAATATAAGAACCCAAGACCCGGTACCATGATTAGGACGAGACATGAGGAGATGATGATATAAGCGGTATCGCCGGATTGAAACCATTTGTTGAGGTTTTCATGTCCTTGTAGCTGTTAGAGAAATGCAGACGAGATTCCGACGTTTTTACATACTCGAGTCTCCTCCCGTTCGGGCATTTGTAACTTGGGTATAGTCCGCAGGAGCTCCAGTCCAGTTATAAGACGCGTAGGTCGGGAGATAATCGGTGATGCCAGGAGCCGACATGGTTGCAATTTCGACTCGCTGGTCTTGCGCTTGTTGCGGCGTTGCCTCGACAGGCGGAGGGAAATCGATGCAAACGTAGAGCCTGCGGAGCGATCAGGACGTACAAATCGTCAATGTGTGTGTAGTTGTCGTCCAGTGGCACAAGTACACAAGTCACACTCCGGCTAGGTAGGCAGGAAAACAACAAGTTTGCGAGGCCGAGTCCTGCCGTATATCAAGACAGTCCCGTCGGTTGGTGTATATGGTGTAAGGAAAAAGAAAGTATACCAGACTCGTGAGCATACGGATGATGGATGAGAAACATTTGACACTTCTGGGCGAAATCGGCGGTTTGGCACAGCGTCATTCCTCCCGTACGAGTGTGAAGCTAGAATCTCGAATTGTCGTGGAGCATGGGTTCGGTGGCGTGGATCAGTGGAACTCACGTCACTCGATTGATAAAATGGTGGAGTCAGTAAAATGGAGTCCGTGAGCTGGTGCGTGAGACCAGGGGTTACACACGCCGTCTCTCGCCCACAGAGCCTTACATTTTGTGCTCGCACTGTAGGCTGAGGCACTCATGACGGATGCCATGCCTTGCGATTTCATTGACTTTCACTCTGACTGGTCGGAGGATGTTCTGTTATCAAGAACTGAGCTCGATTCCTCTGATCTTGAGCATATCACTCCTTGTTGCCCAGCCTTTCGGGCTTCTTGGCTGCTGATACTCCGTACTCATGTATCAAAAGCAAGACTCGTTGCCTGATCTGATCCACTGGTGAACAGGGTGATCTATTCGGAGCGGTTGAAGCATGCTTAGCAGTTTAGCATGAGCTTGCCACGATGAGTGACCCGCCGCTGCAGAGCCGACTCGTCCGGAACAAACCACCTCAATTGACGTTCGTTTGGTTGGGACAACTGCGAATACAGACGCAGAGAACGTCGGGCATTCTCGTAGAAAGCAGATTTATGTCTCGTAATGCCAAGAGTGGCTGGCTGATGCGTCTGGGGATTGCTTTTTGGCACGGCTTCGAATGGACATTCTGCTGAAGTGCAATTGCTGAAGGTCATCAGAAATGTTAACAGTCAAACCAATCAGAATACGTAGACTCTTATCATGAAGATAGATTGCGACAGGGGCCAACCGCAGCGAGCTAGCTGCCATGGCTCCGCAGACGTGCGTCGGTGGGATCAGGGTCGTCGCTAGCTTTATGCGAGCTTAATGCGAGAACCAAATGCGGCTCAGCACGGCTCTTATCTTGGACCAATCGTATATGCAGGTTGACCACCGAGCACGTGAGCTTCCATTCCTCCGCCCCGACGTTTGAGGTTTGCATCTTGCTGGTTCCTGTCGATATCGCCTCTGGAGGCAGCCTTTTCCGGGGAAGTGAGATGGTATTTTGGAGCTTCCCCATGCTCTGTCGACGTGGCTGGACACGGCTTGCGTGCATGGGAGATCAGGCCTTGCCATCTTGAGATAGGCTGTACTTGATTTTCCTGTCATGCTGATGGAAAATTTTCGCTATGCAGCCAGCTTGATATCGAAGCCTGCTCCCAAGAAGCAAATCACCTTAGCCTCAATCCCTGAACGTTTCAAGGAAAAGGAACTCCTCACGATGAGCAAGGACAAGACTTTTGCCGGTCAAGCTGTCTCAAATTCTTATCAGGTGGTAGTTGTACTTTTTGCCAATGGAGCTCATGTCCGACCAACCAACATGGTCTGCCAATGGACAAAAGCAAATTCTGATGTCAGAACCCGACGATCAGGGTAGCCGCTGATGCTCTTGAAGACATCGATCTCGAGGGAAAATGCAAATGTGGTTGCAGCGGATTGCTGGTTACTGATAAGGAAAGCTCCATCGAGACGGCACGAGGTGATGGGAACATTTGGTTCAGGTCAGTAGCCCTTGTCAAATTGCTCGGCGGAGTGCCTAGCCCGGGATTCCAAGGCCTGGGAGATGAGACTGTGGACGGTCTTGGAGTGACATATGACATCGTCGAGCCTGCAGGCGCAAAAGGTCAGCGGCACTCAGTCCATGCGACTCTCTGGGGACTCGGGAGAAGCTAAAGATGATATAACAGTGCATGGGCGGGTAAGAGCATGGGCCGACCCTAATCGTGAAGCAGAGAGCCATCAGTTTGGACACGCCTCATGCACGATTCAGCCTTGCCACATGTAACCCCGTCAACACCCTATCAGAAGGACGACCATCTCCGTCTGTTCAAGGTTGGACCGTCGTCATCTCGGCTCGTGGGAAGCATATCATGCTGCTGACCTAATCAGGTTCATGTATCGGATTGGACTCTTGCTGCTATCTGACCGGGTTGGAGTTTGGCTGGGTCTGTATCACAGTACGTTGTGGACGTTGAGGATTTCTGCCGTGTCATCGGTACTCGAGTCCAATTGGCTGCGTGGACGTCAATCGTTTGTATGCAGACCACCCGTAAGATCGCTTTACCTTGAGCTCGATATGTTTGCATTCGAGTCTCGTTCTGGCATGCCATTTATGAGGTTCGGAGGAGTAACGCAGAGAGGTGCATGTTTGGGAAAAGAACAGAGAAATGAAAATAGTGTACACCAAAACTAGAGCGCAAGCAGGAAGTGGCAGCTGAGAAGTGGTCGAGTCAAGAATAGCAGTAAGAAATCATCAGGACAAGACATCTTCCAAAGGCCACCTTGTAAGGGAGTTGAATCAACAATGGCTTGTGTCTTATAGTGTCAACTCATTCAGATGTGATTCTAGCGGCTCTATTCGAGTGCGCCATCATTTATCACGACATATCAAATCAGTGGGATTCGCTCATGAACAGCAGTAAGCAGCAGCTTCACCGTCGTCCTCACCACCATCAACGCCATATGAGTCCATGGATCAAACTTGCTATATTTTAGGCTTGCTTAACCACCCTCTCACTTTCGCCTCGCTAGTCACAGGATTTACTCGAACTTCTCCTCGGGTAGAGATCCATAAATGGTCTCCATAATGATTCCGGTGATTTCTGTGTCCAATATGTCAGTCACAACGTGATATAGCTAATGTGAGGAACAGGACTTACGGTATGGGTCACCGTTTGAAGCAGGTCGTCGATCCTCAAAGTATCCCTTTCCTTCTTTGGCGCAGGCTCGGGGAATTCGCACGGATGAGCCACGGTTGGCAATACCCCAGGTGAATTTTTCCATGCTTGAAGTCTCGTGGGCACCAGTCATACGCGCCTCATTACCCTCACCGTAGACCTTGATGTGTTCAACATGACGCTGCTCAAGCTTCTTCATGGCTTCTTCAATGTGTTTCATTCCACCATCCTCACGCATCTCCTTGGATGAGACGTTGGTGTGGAGACCGGCACCGTTCCAGTCACCAGGGATAGGCTTGGGCTTGAAGGAGACGACGACACCGAATTCTTCGGCGATACGGTGGAGGAGCCATCGGGAGACCCAGAGTTGGTCACCGACTAGGAACTTGTCAGTAGAAATTCAGGACATTGAACTAGTCCAAACTCACGGTTGATACCCTCGCAAGGACCGACCTGGTATTCCCACTGCGCAGGCATAACTTCGGCGTTTGTGCCGGAAATTTCAATGCCAGCGTACATGCAGGCCTTGTGGTGTGCTTCGACAATGTCACGGCAGTAAACACGGCCAGTGCCAACACCACAGTAATAAGGACCTTGGGGACCAGGGAAGCCACCCTTGGGCCAGCCGTACGGCCAACCATCAGGACCCAACATAGTGTACTCTTGCTCCAGACCGAACCAAACTTGATGTTTAGCATTAGCTTCCATCAGACGTGCGGCATCGTGGCGAAAGTTGGATTTGTTGGGTGTTCCATCTGGGTCCCAGGTCTCGCACATGACGAGGATGTTCTCGCCCAACCGCATGGGATCGGGGTACATAGCAACTGGTCGGATGTAGACATCGGAGTTGTCGCCCGGGGCTTGACCTGTCGAGGAGCCGTCGAAATTCCATTCTGGGAGATCATCAACCGTCTTGGGAGCCTTGTTCAAGGTCTAGAAATCGCCAAGTCAGTCAGCAAGATTCACCAAAATGGTTCCGCGAGTCAGATGAATTTAAATGTGTCAATTCGCCGTTGAACCGCATTCGGGGTTGCCATTGCTAAAGTTGGCGCAGGGCGCACTTTGACGTCGTTATCCGATGTCCCGAAATCCGCCGACCCGAAACTGATTGGCGAGACGAATGGTTTTGGCGGCGGCGCAGCACCGAAAGTATCAAGAGTTGAGCCACGCCTCTAGCGCAACGCTGCATGGACCAAGGTTGCCCGGCGTGGGGTCAACCATTGAATAATAAGCCGGTTGTTTGTCGGGACTGCGGGATTTTGAATAATCGTTGAATGCGAGATTGAGTGTTGGGCTTTGTCCAGTGCAAGCTTGCCGAAGAAGCGAATTGGCGGTGATGCTGAATGAGACCAAGAGAAACGAAAGTATGCGCTTACCTTTGTCTTGTTGCGGAGGCCGTTTGTACCATCGATCCAGATGTATTCAGCGAGAACCTTGCCTCTTTGGTCCAACTTCATGTACTTGGCCAACTGGGAAGAGAGTCAGATTTGCCCAGACAAAGGACGCCAGGTCCGAAAGAAGACTTACGTTGGTAGCGTTGGAAACAACGGTGGATTCACCCATGCCTGAAGCCTGAGAAGAGTCAGTGGCCTGGTCACGAGTGCGCAGGTGGTGAGATATGGGCAGCATACCATGATGAGCTGTGGGGGTCAGGAATGTGAATAAAAAGTGGTATGGACGAAGAATTCGGGTATGTACAATTGTCCAAAAGATCAATTGAACAGCGCAGGAGAAAGTCAGGCTGCGGAGGGAGGTATGAAAGTGAGGATAGATAACGAGGGAAGAAGGGCAGGGAGTAAAGAATAAATAAATCTATGAATGGAGCTCGCTGCTCCGAAGGGTGGGAGCTGGGAGCTCTGTTCGTAAGTGACACTCGCAGTCACTTTCTGCACGCAGCCACCCTGCAAGGTGTTGCCCGCCCGCCCTTTGCCCCGCCAGTCCAAATAATTGGCCTGATGGCCCCTCACCCCTGTACCAGTGAACGTAAGCAAGCCTAGAACTCCCCTGCTGGTTACCGCGCCGGCGGCCACTCCGCCTAACCACTGGCCCCGATTCTCAACAAACAGGGTCCCCTAAGCAGTGCACTTTGCCGACTCGTGGCAATAATCGGAGCCCGATTATCGCTTGTCCCTTCTTCCTTCTCCACTGTTCATTCTTCTTCTTCTCCCTTTCAACCATTCAGCATCCGTCCAATTCCAACAAAGTGCGAGATAAGGAACTCGATCGGCTTTCCTTCTTTGAATCGCTCGAGATCTAACTCAATCCTTGTTCACTCCCCGGATCGATTCCTGCGCGATGATGTGTACTATGACGACCACGAGCAGCAACAAAGCAAGAAACAAAGAAACGGGTGACACAGGCTGCGGCAACAAGGGCCACACGAATGCGGTAGTACGGACATGGTGCCGACAACCCAAAGTTATAAGAAACTCCACAGCGGGATTCGTATAGCACGGTCTTGGTTGCTATATGGGTCGCTCTATCATCAACCCGAGTGGAAACAGTCCAGACACTCGAATGTGGCATGACTACTCCCTAGAGAACAGAATACATAATGGACAAACATCACAGAAGCAATGACAGCGTTCTAGGCATGTATTATCCCAGCAACTTATATTCGGTACCTTGCAGCTCGTTCTGTACCGAAGTTTCCTTCCGTCACCAAAATATATTTCCATCTCGTTATATGTCATTGCGTTTTGTGGTCAAATGGAAGGAATGCACCAATCAGATTTTGGCGATAAGGACTCCCGCTGCATTCGAAATGGGGTTGGCACAGTTGGCTAATAACGGCAAAATATGCAGCTTGTCAACCTACCTTACTCTTGTCATCTTTGTTTTTCAAAGATTGCTTTTCCTCGTTGCAGGAATGAGCATGCTGCGAGTTACAAGCAAGTCTTCATCCAGCAATCGAAGGGCAAAAGGATGTTGTCGCGATTTCTCAGCTTTTCATGTCTGATGACAGCTCTAAGACGTCTGGGGCGGTCACCCATGCACCCCACGTGCCCCATGTTTGAGGGTCGATGCTATATTTTTGCCAGGATTAAAACCGCAGGTTGATCATGGTCGATCAGTACGAGTTCTGGAGACCCCATGCACCCAGCCATGATTCCCCTGAGATGCTTGCCGTGGCGAGCACATCAACGGGCGTTATTCGCTGGAAGTACTGTCCTGGCTAAGAGCCAATACGAATAGGCCCAGGGCGTGTGGCATCTTTTGAATGCAATGAAGTAGCGCAAGGTAGGATTTCATGACATGTTGAACTTTCAATTCTGTGCCGGCTTCGACTAGCCTCGAATTGATTCAAAATCTTGAAAGGAATGCTGCAGAACGCGAGGTGCTTTTCTGTTACTGATCTCGTCGCTTGATATTGGAAATATACGCCGAGGGTGGACCCATTAAGCAGTGGACAACCAGGTGGATGCCAAAGCATAGGACGAGAGGTAGAAATACACCGCGAGGGTACGGGGTACCTGTACGCGAAATTTCAGAGCGCAGTCACTTCACAGGCACCCAGACAGTCAAATAGAAAAAGGAATCCAGGTCAACAGAGAAATGAAATCAACACGATCAAGTATCGCGGAATATCGAATGCATTTACGACGTGCCGTATCTCTACGTTCGAGCATTCGGCAAGACGCGCAGCCCCTAGAATACATCCGGCTCGCCGGGCCTTACCTAAACATTTGCAGGAGGTGGCTTGAATGCCTGAGTATCCATCCAGCTCACCAGGCGCAGACCCAATTTCTACCTTGACCATGGTGTATTATTCCTTCTAGGACATATTCTTTGCAAGAATAACAAACTCGGATCCCCTGTAGTAACACTACCCACGCATGGCTTTCAGTCTGAGCCATGCCGCGCCACAGACCGACATCCGGATACGCTCGCCTTGCGCAGGCAGACGAAGATGAGCCATTAGGAGATGAAGAATCAGATAATGAAACCTATCACACAACACCTCTGACGACTCGATATGCCTCGATACAACCCGGCCCTCGAGAGAGCATGCGCTCCGGCTCTTACCCGGACCACAGACGAAGACCTAGGCAACGTATGCGGAGCAATTCGTCCGGCGTGGACATCAAAGCCATCAACGCTCGGTTAGAGAGATGGGCAGAAGAGATTGTAACAAAGTTCAAGATACATTCGGTCAAGGGCAAGACTCAAGAGGAGGAACAGTTGGAAATACACCATTCCGTCTTTCAACCACCTCCTGGAGTTCAGCCCTACACTACGGAAGATCTGGCTAGCTATGCCGCCGCAGAAGACCAGCGAATGACCAAATACCAGTTTGACGATATTGTCGAGAGTGTCAGAATTGCCATCGAAATGAATGTCCACCCGAAGATGATATCTCAGGGTAGCTCCGGAAGCTATTTCGCTCGTAACACGGAAGGCAAGGTCGTGGGAGTGTTTAAGCCCAAGGATGAAGAACCCTATGCTTCCAGAAACCCGAAATGGACCAAATGGATCCACAGAAACCTGTTCCCCTTCTTCTTTGGCAGAGCCTGCCTCATTCCGAACTTGTCCTACGTCTCCGAAGCCGCCGCATACGTCCTTGACTGCCAGCTGAGAACATTTCTCGTGCCCTACACCGATGTGATCTGGCTATCGTCAAAGTCATTCTACTACGATTTCTGGGAACGGAGGAGTAATTGGAGAGGAAGGAAGGCCTTACCTGCAAAGGTGGGTAGCTTTCAAGTCTTTCTCAAGGGGTTCAAGGACGCGAACATATTTCTTCGCGAGAATCCCTGGCCAGATCAATCAACGGAGTTCCGAGCTGATATGGAACATAAAAGGAAGAGGAGGCCGCTATCGAACTGTATACCCAATACGGCACAATCTGATGACGAAGGAGAGACGCCTCGAATTCAATCACCACAGCCTCAAGAGCAAGCCCCAAAATTCCATTGGACACCAACGATAAAGCAAGCGTTCCGAGAAGAGCTGGAAAAGCTGGTC
This sequence comes from Vermiconidia calcicola, assembly GCA_035928285.1. Taxonomy (NCBI): domain Eukaryota; kingdom Fungi; phylum Ascomycota; class Dothideomycetes; order Mycosphaerellales; family Extremaceae; genus Vermiconidia; species Vermiconidia calcicola. The sequence continues at coordinate 873,501 of JAXLQG010000007.1, forward strand.
ATACTAGACTATATCATGCGAAATACAGACCGAGGATTGGACAACTGGATGATCAAGATCGATTGGAAGCTGGAGGAGGTTTCAATTGTAGCCGAACCTCCAAAGCCGAATGGCAATGCTCAGCACGGAGAGGCCACCCCACGGCACGCATCCGTAAGCCCACGACCGGAGTCAAACACGTCGAGACCTTATCGAAGGTACGAGGCTATGGAGAGTCGGTCAACCACGCCATCCGTCGGTCAAGAACACAGTTGCTCAGTAACGCTTGGAGCCATTGACAACAGTCTGTCTTGGCCTTGGAAGCATCCTGATGCTGTAAGTACCTATATCCGTCGGCTTGTCTTCTCTGCTAATGATGCGCAGTGGCGAAGCTTTCCCTTCGGCTGGCTATTTTTGCCAGTATCACTCATCGGGCAGCCCTTTTCCAAGAAAACCCGAGATCACTTCCTCCCGCTCCTGACCTCTACAGCATGGTGGAGCGAGACCCAATTGGCTCTAAGAAGGGTATTTGCACTTGATGACGATTTCAAGGAGAGCATGTTTGCCCGTCAAATCGCCGTCATGAAAGGGCAAGCTTGGAATGTAGTCGAGACTCTCAAACAGGATGACCACGGACCGCTCGAACTGACCAGAAGGACACGAGTTTGTGTATGGGACGACCTGGTTGACGTCCCAGTAGCGATCCCCTTGCGCGTGCCGTCGACTGAAATGCACCGCAAACCTCGACGGTACGATCAGCAGGAAGAAATGGACATAGGAGCTTCCTACGCTTCTGCTCCGCCGGAGCGACAGGCTCCAGTGCACGACCTTCTTGGATCACCGACCATGGAGTTACCGAACCCGAACCGCTTCGATTTGACACGTGAAGACAGTGCTGCTGATCTTTCATTCATGCCTGGCGAAGAGGGACCGGCCAGCCCTATTAATGTCAGCGGATTTGATTCGATGGATTTCGCAAAAGAAGCGAGAAACAGTCTGAGCAATAGCTCAAGTCTCCCTCCCCGACCCACCATGAAGAATAAGAATCGATTCAGTTTTGAGTTTCCACGCCGCGACAACAATCCAAAAACGAATGCGCGTAGGCAGCGCTCTATGTCCACTAGAAGTGGAAAACAGCCGTCCATAGTGTACGAGGGTGATGATCTTGAAGGGGACCTTGGCTATGCTGCGGCAAGCGATATGGAACAGAACAAGCGCAAGGTCATTGTTGAAAGGCTTGAGACGATCAAGGGAAAGCAGCCAGTCTTCACGTGGTGTTAACCATCGTTTCTTGTCATGATGTTGCCGGTTAATGCATGGACTTTACGAGAAAAAAAGATTGGGCTCTCGACAGTGTAAGTGTAAGGGAAAACATTCGGATGATCGCATTGGGGGCTAGCATTTTGGGTTACGATATAAAGGTACACACAGGAGGGCAACCGTGGACAAGGTCAAGGCTCGATCGAATCGATATAGAACACTAGTCTAGTGATTGAGCTTACTGCTCCATGTCCAATATCAATGCAACCACCAGCCCGTCAACGCCTCAATGAAATTATACTCTGCTATTGATCGTAACTTCATATGCACCACCTCGTCTCCTCCGCATCTGCAGTTCAGCGGTGGTTCCTTACGAAAAGTCCTCTTCTTCCTTCTCAATAGCATTCTTAACCCTCAATAACAACGTCGTCTTCCACTTGTCCAATTTACTCAATGAATCGAACTGGAACAATTTATCCGCAAAGGCTTCCTGATCACCTTCTTCGACCGCACCCACCAAGTCCGTCAGCAGCATATTCTCCCTCGTCCCGGCGAAACTGTTGTCCAATTCTTTGTAATGCTCGAGAGCGCGCTTCGTAGCGACCTGATCTCCCGTCGCCAGGTGGCATATCCCGGCCTTGAGGAAGTAATCTTTCACGGACCAGCGCATCAGATTGTTGTTGAGCGAGGATTTGGCCACGGATTCGAGTTTTGAAATGGCATTCTGATAGTCGCCTTCGAGAGCCGCGAGGTCCGCAACTTTCAGGAACAGCTTGTTCGCGAGCGCTTCGGCGTTGTCGCTCTCGTACCATTGCGCGGCAGTGTCGTAGGCTTCCAGGGCCTTTTTCTGGTCGCCAATCTCGGTTTCATACACCTCTGCGAGATTCTGCTGGTGTGTTGCTGCGCGTCGGAAGTTGCCTTTGGTCGTGTAGTGGGTGATGGCGGTGGTGAGGACGCGGGCGGCATCGTTGGGGGACTCTTTGCGGTAGACTTTGAAGGCCTCGGTGAGGGTGTTGGCCATATCGTCGGGCTCGTTGAGTTTTGTTTGTTGTATCGATGCGGCTTTCTCGAAGGCCTTGCCTGCTTCAAGATCTACAACAAGACGGGACTGTTAGTTGTCTGGTCCAAACGAGAGCGAGAAGGATGGGAATTGCTTACTCTGCTTTTGTACCCGGAAGGCATTTGCTGCTTGTGTGTAGAGGTCTGCTGCATTTTCCCATTTCTCTCCTCGTCCACCAAAGAAGCTGAAGCCGCCTGTTGCACCTGCGGCGGCTTTCTCGGCTTTTTGGAGTAGTGCTCGAGGGTCACCGGCCATTGTGAGGGCGGAGTGGGAGTTGGGATCGAATGGATGGAGATGATGGATCGATCGTAGAGAGGATTCTGGTTTGTGGGGTTCTCAGATGCTCTTTCGTCCAAGATTCTCAAGAGTTCGAGGAAGATGTCTATGTGTATGTAAATCAAATGGGTGATACGTAAGGTCAAGAGAGACACCAGATGGAGCCTTGCGCAGCGGAGCCCCGCTAAGAAGTTCCGCCCAGACATTTTGGCTGCGCTAGAAATGTGCCGTGTCGACAACACCCATTGTTTACAGTCATCTCAATGTACAGAGCAATGTAGGGTACAGTCACTGGGCCTTCAATATGCCTCGGATTCCAAGGCCACAGTTCTCTATCCGGACGCATCTCATCGGTCCGGAAAAGAGTCCGGAGAGAGACAAATTTCTCAAACTCGTCAAGCATATCGATATTAATCCTCGAATCTCCCAACTCCTCGAAAACCCGACATGGTCAGTGGCCTCGTTATTGCCTCCTCTTCGCGCAAAGGCCGAGGACAACTCTGAGATTACACGCGAGAAACTACATCACCTTCTTCGTCTTTCTGCGCTCCCTCTACCAGCCAATGAAGAAGAAGAATCGAGCATGCTGGACACCCTTCGCCAGCAGATTCACTTCGTCAAGGAGATTCAGAAGGTAGACACAACAGGAATTGAACCTTTGGTGGCCATCCGCGACGAGACTAAAGAGGCACAATCCGAGCGACAGATCACGAAGGAGTCTCTGAGTGAGTTCCTGGCTCTTGAGGAAGAACGCGGCAAGAACGGAACAATCCGCAGAAAGAAGAGTCTTGAGCCTTCGAGAGTCGTTTACCAGAGACCAAAGCCATGGGAGCCAGAGAAAGCCGACGACCGCCTTGAAAATCCTTTCCGACTGAGCGATGATCCTAAGCACGAATTGGACAAGAAGAGAGGACGTTATTTCGTCGTGAGAAAGACTAGAAAAGACGCCGGACAAGCAGGCTGAACTCAGCTGTTGTGGGACCTAGCTAAAGATGGAAGGGGTTCTGGGCCTCACACATGGCATGGAAACCAGTGCTGAACCAAGTAACTCATGCAAAAGCGGCTGCACTCGACGAGTGATATCTGCTCAGATATCCACGCACGGCACATTTACTTCAGCGGTACACACCTCTCCAAACTACCCATTGCCTAGGATCGCCGTCTGCTCAAGCTTCGAAACCGATCAGAGTCTTCCAAAACACATGAGCATTCGCTGAGGTGCTCCTGGAGTTCCATATCAGCTGTTCAAGGATGCGCAATATACATGTCTTCAAGTCGTGGGGGCCGGGGCTATCCCTCGCCCGGAACAGGCAGGTGCTTTCCACACGGCACGGCTCAGCAACTTGGACGTCGATCCCGTCTTTCAGTGTGAATGCGTCCACTGAGATTGCCGTAGACAGGTACAACTCGGTATTGTCTTGAATCAAAGTTCCTTGAGCCGACAATAAGGCCACCAGCGTTTGCGTGGCTAGACTCTACCAGGCCGTATTGCCGGTAATGTACTTTACGCGCCATGATCGACCTTTGCCACATGTTGCGACCGTATTCACGAGGACTTGTTTCAGACGCCAACCAATCCAACGTGTATGTCCCTGAAGGCAAAGCAAATGAACGTGCGGACCTCACAAAAAGTTGCTGACCAAATCTTGCGGACTCCTTGAGTTATCAATGTCAGTTACGCTTAATTCACTGCGGCAGATCTGGAGGGGGCCATTCCCCTAAGTAACCTGACCTCGTAGATGGTCAACGGGACTTCAATCGAGCAAAGGCATTCGTCCGCCGCTCCTTCGCATGAAAGACGTACGAATTGATTGCTTTTGATCAAAGGATTGGACCTGGTCCAGCGAAACACTTCTCTGCACGCTTCCATTTCCTTCAGTCACCTTCAAAAGTAATACCCTGCATTAGGTCTTGCAGCAAGTCAAGTTCGCTTACAAAAGAACCACTTTTATCCCGCCCGCACCGGCGCACCATGTCTTTCCTGGCCCCCAAATCTCAGAGCCGCCAACCACATATGATTTGCCGTTCCAAGGTGTTTCCTGCTACAAGGCACAAGTGGTGATGTCAGGTCTCTTCGTTGATGCATGAACAGGCTTGAGGCTATGGTCAGTAAGGCTGAATCTCCATTGCCTGAGATGAGCGAGGATCGACAACCCTCAGATAGCGCTTGACGATAGCCCATGATAGGACCATCAATCGACACCAGAGTGTGGTATGGTACTGAAAAATACTATTCCCCTTGCACACGCTTCTATGGCTTAGCTGAAAGCACTCAAATCGACTTTCCAGCGTGGAACATGGATCGTCCCTCTCGCCAGCTAGGACCCCTAGGTCCTGATGGAATGGGGAGCATGGACTTCGTTATATCAGAGTCACAACTAACAGCCTCACCTCGAGTCCCTCTGCGCCCCAAGCCAGGTCCAAGTACTCTCGGACTTAACAGCACAACATGTTGCGAAAGCAAGCTCGAACATACTCAACATCATTGTCGGACATAGTCAGGCCATGGGGAACACGTCTCGCCTCTCTCCGAGGCGACGACGGCATACACTGGCGAGCACCAGCTATCATGGTTGTCAGCCTGTTCAGTGGCATTATGGTGTCCCTCTTCCACCACTTGTTCAACAGCTTTCTCGATGGCCGGAGTGCCGGCAGTGCAACTGAGCAACAATGGGTTCGTCGGCTTGAAACTGCCTTCGCTTTCATGTCGAGACTCTTTCTAGCTGCTTCCACGACAGTCGCGTATTCTCAATACCTCTGGCTCTATTTGCAGCAGAAGCCTTCGAGACTGTCGTCCATTGACACCATGGTGGCGGCCACGAACAACACTTTGCGATTCGTCAATGTCGGTTTCTGGCGTGGCCGACCGATGCTGGCCTTTCTGGCATTCGTGATATGGTTCGCTATGGCTATGAGGGTGATCGATCAAAGGAGCTAATGAAATGCAGGTGTCTACCTCTATCAGCGGTATTTACTCCGGGTACTTTGACAGTGCAATCACAATTACACACCTCCTATACGATGATCACGATTCCTGACAGGCAGTATCGCGACATCCCATTCTACGCTACTACCGTGCCGCGCAATGGCTCTTCCCTGTACAAGGGAATGACTGTGGAGACCACGCGGAATGTGGGAAGGGTCCAATTAGCCAACGCGCTGCTTTCAGTGCCACGACCAGATACGAACGTCTCATACTCGACCCATTTCTTCGGTCCAGCCTTATCGTGCTCGCCTGCAGAGGATGAGATGCTTGAGTCGGTTGGACATGCTCTCCAAAATCTTACCAACAGTTCGTTCGCATATCACGGGTACTCCTTCTCAAACTCGCAAATTGTCTATTTCGGTTGGGTGCCCCAAGTTGGTGCTTCGAATGTCAACACCTCATTTTTCGAAGATTTGATCATTCAGGGTAATGGTTTAAGCAGTGACAACCTTGATTATGTCTCCTCCGATGCAGCACGAATCTACGTATACCTCAACACCAGCGGACTTACTCAGGGGGAGAATGCTGACGGTCAAATGGAACGAGTCCCGACCATGACACAAACTTCGGATGCCCTTATAACTTGTGCTATGTACAATGCATCGTATCAAATGCACTTTGATGTCCGAACAACAGGAGAGCAGAATGTGACGGCGAGCACCACCTTCTTGAACTGGCAAGCCACTCAAGCCCAGATCTCGGACGATATGAGCTCACTGGAGATCGGAAATGCTTTCAGCCCACAAGCTCTCATGGAAGCATTCGGCTGGACCTTCACTCAGTTTTTCTACGTGCTTCCACCCTCCAACGGGTCCACAACCATTTACGGTACACACACACTGCAAATGAACTCGGCCCTGCTTCCCGTACAGCCTGGATTGGACCCGAGTGATTCTGCCGAGTATATGATGCACCAGATGGAGGATTTTTTCAAGAACATGACTGTGGGCCTCCGTTATGGAGAACTGCCAGAGTAAGCCAATGGTCCAGCCTTTGGACGTTGCAAACAATTGACGTCCCCTGCAGGCACACTGGTGATTCTGATACATCCATGACCGCCGTTAACGCGACTTCGAGATGGTTTCGCTCCGACTATGTCTACGAGCCAGAAGCACTGATCATCGCCTACTTCATCAGCAACACCATGTCCCTACTTTGTATTGGCATCGGCACTTTCGCTATCTACAAGAACGGCGCCTGCTTCACCAACAACTTCTCGACCATTGTTCGCGTCACGAACCATCTCGATTTCGAGGACTTGATTGATGAGGCAAGGGATCGCTCAGGTGCTGATCCGCTGCCGAAGCATATCGGCGACACCGTCATCAGCCTCGGACAACAGCGTCAGCAAATTCAGCAACAAGATGTCCCCGTGTTGCCCGAGTTGAACATTGGCGTCAAGATGGACTTTCGCCATACAGACATGCCATGACAGCTTGTCTTTTGGCGGTGTGTAGCACTCACGCTCGTATGGACTACGAAGACATGAGATCACGCCTCCTGTAAACTCTTGTGCCAATCGTTACCGTTGTCTCTCGCACCAATATCATGGAATTTAAGAACTAAGCAGTGCCAACATACCAATTCCAAGACTCGCAAAATTTACTGCCGCTGTCCTTCCTTATCTCTCCCGCAGTCGGATGGTTGCGCTCAAGTCTTGGCATAAATTTCTTAACTAAGCCGAGGCCTATAAGGTTAACTTAGTTAAAGGTCTAGTTAAATAGCGCAGTTAAAGCGCTTAACTAATATTCAATCAGACTTTTCTCTTCAGAGATATAGAAATTTACTGAGATAACTGAACTAAACTTATCTTTTATGTTATCTCACTGAGTCCCGGGGCTATTATCTACTCATTACTAGCTTGTCTGTGGTGGTATTCACTGTTGAGTTCTGATCGATTTCGTGATACTTCCACATAAATTCGTGCCAAGACTTGAGCGCAACCATCCGGCTGCGGAGGAGATATGGCAAGTCTACCTGCTCAATTCGGCTGACCGCCTTTATTTCCATCAGCCAGCATCGGTGAATGTTTGGGTATATATTTCTTTTTCAAATCACGTGTGAGTTCAATTCCTCTTTCCTATTGTAGCCTCTTCACGCCTCTCCCTTCGACCGGCTACGAGCTCGTAAGTAGGGCATCGTGATCACCTCGCCCCGTCCTCAACTCCTGTAACGAGGCCCAATGACAGTTCGCCGGCCACATTCCGACTCCGAGATCAGTGCTCTACCCCAGAAGTTCTCCATACCGTCGCTTACCGCCACCACACCATCCATGTATCACGAGAACTTCCCCTCGCCAGGTTGCTGCAGGCCCGGATAAAGAGCCGAGTCCTAGGACTACATAAAAGCAGTAAGTGGGATATGAGGGTCAATCACAATACATTGTACTACTTCAACTCGCATTCATTCATCTACTTGACTTGAATAGGTCCCAATGATGATAGCCTCATTCCTTGGAGCAGCATGTGCCTTCTTCCTCCTCTTCCTTAACACTTTCTCCGAAGCACAGGCGCCTTCGTCAACCGTTCCCGTCATTGATCTCGGCTATGTGAAATACAGCGGCTACCAGAATGCCACCGCCGGCATCAACTACTACCGCGCCATCCGTTATGCTGCTCCTCCAACAGGCGACTCACGCTGGGCAAAACCTTCGCCAATCGAGTACATGAACAACTATGGGGGAGGGACCATAAATGCTTCGACCCTCGGCCCAGCGTGCTACCAGTCCTCGGCGAAGTCAACCTACACTTCTCCATCTGCGCCACAGGGACAATCAGAGGACTGCCTCCTGCTTGATGTCTTGGTACCTTCTAACCCTGTTTCAACAGCATTGCCAGTACTTTTCACGTAAGCAGCCATCCAACCCTTTTCTGCTCATCGAAGCAAGCATTTCCCGCAACATAGGTGCATACTACTCCGCAGCTAGACCTATGAGAGTGTTCTCTTTTCTTGTCCGGCATCATTCAGCTTCCGTCCCATCAGACCTGCAGACTCTGACTTCGAATGTCTCGAACTAGCATTCACGGCGGTGGCTACGTTGGTGGCAGCGCTCCGTTCTCCTACCCGGGCGATGCTCTGGTGAACCGGTCCAACGGCAACATTATCTACGTGGGCATCCAGTATCGTTTGGGAATGTTTGGCTTTATGGGTGGGGATGCCATTGCCGAGAACGGAGCCTTGAACGCCGGCCTGCTCGATCAACGTGCTGCCCTGGATTGGGTCCAACGTAATATCCGTGCCTTTGGGGGCGATCCAGGCCGGGTGACCATCTGGGGAGGTTCGGCTGGTGGTGGCAGCGTATCATGCCAGCTGATTGCCAACGGTGGCTCTGATTTTGCTCCCTTTGCGGCGGCGATTGCGGATCATCCTTGGTGGCAGCCACTGGCGAACAGAAGTACCCAGGAAATGCAGTACAACACAGCGTTAAAACTATCAAACTGCTCGGACCTCAACTGCCTCCGAGGCCTGTCGTCTGAGACGCTGGGAGTCCTCAACCAGGCGGTGATCAATGCAACATACCCCGGACCTGGAAACGCATACGGTGTGTTTTATTGGGGCCCTGTGGTGGATGGCAAGTTCGTTCGCGATCTTCCCGACCAGGAATTTGCTAGGGGAAATTTCTACAAGGTCCCTTTGATCACTAACCGCGATGCCTACGAGGGCTACATATTCTCCAACGTGACCCAGACATCTCAGGTGGACGAGACCATAGACGTGAGCTTGACTGATCTCCCCTTTCCTCTTTCTTCTGCAGCTACTGACAAAACGTCCCAAACAGGCTGAGGATCTCTTCCCCTCTGCCGGGCCTTCATTTTTCTCGCGTCTCTACTCCCTCTACCCGCGCAGCGCCTTCAACAGCACGTTCTACCAGCGCCAGACCTGGTTTGGCGACTTCATCATAAACTGTCCAACGTACTATATGGCCTCGTCCATGGTGGATTCGCTCTCCAACAACTCGGCCGTCTTCAAACTGACTTTCGCTGCCGGCACTGAACTCCACGGCGCAACCAACCCCTTCATCTCCTCTAACGTGACAAACTACCCCAGTGCGAACAATTTGACTCTGGCACACATCATGACGAGCTACTGGGTAAGTTTCACGGTATTCCATGATCCGAATCCGTTGAGAGATCCAAGCGCTCCGTACTGGCCAAGTTACATATCGAGTGCCCCAGGCTCGGAGGCAGAAGGGGAAGGCGTGGGCTTTACTATCCAGGCCGTCACGTATAACAGTATAGGTCCAACGCCAGATCCCGACGCGGCTGCTCAATGTGATTTCTTCAATTCTCGGGGTTGGCAGATTAGGAATTGATAGGTATGCTGTAGGTCATGACATGCAATGCAGGACGTTCTCACGACGTGGTTCAGCTGTGAGGTACTTCTGAGATACTATCTTCCGATCACAAAATGCTGTTTATGCCACCCTCGAAGCAGCCCATCCTGCCCATGTCACTTTTGTTTGTCTGGCATTAACCATTAACAACAATTATCCCTTGTCAACTTTGCATTTGAAGCCCTTCAGCATCAAACAGTTGCTCAATGACGCTGTTGTCTTCACCACCGTGTCATGCACTAGTATGAAATGCACCTTCCTACTGCCCCAGCATTCACTGAAGAAGAGGCAGGCAGCGCCGCCACAACAAAGCAATTTTCTGCTCCAAAATAAACCAACCGTTCTATTGTGAGAGAGTCCTTACCTTCCAATCGACCCACGACCCCCCACTCGAACCTTTGCCACTGCGAGTCCTGGAAATCCTGTTCAGACCATGGACCGAGACTGGGAAGATACTTCGGAGGGGATGGAATTCCTCGACACGTCCCTCAACGAACAAATCGAGTACGAGAGAAAAAGAGCCGATGAAGAACGTGAAAAGGCCGAGGACGACCGCAGAGAACTCTTTGCAAAGATAGATGATGTACACGCGGAGAAGGAAGAAATCCTCCAGGAGCTTTCTGGAATTTCCGAGCAGAAGGTCTCCCTTGCATTGGACAACAAGCACCTGAAGGACAGATTGGAAGCCGAGCGTGACAAAGTTGCCAGGCTGGAGGCCAGCCTCAAGAAGAATGCGCAGGTATTGTCGTCGAAACAAGAAGAGGTGAATGAGGCCAAGCAAGCACAGCAAGAGGCCAGGGGAGCCAACAATAGCCTGCGCAAAGATCTCGACGCTCGTATTGCCGAGCTTGCCAACAAAGATGTTCAACTCGAAGCCAAGGACGAAGAGATACGAGAACAGAAAGGCCTGGTCTCTGAAAAACACGTCGAACTGGTTGAGGCACACCGGAAACTGGGTTCTCTTCAAACTGAAATTGCCACCCTGAACGGCCGATCTCGTGAACAAGAGACCACTTGCGAGAATCTCAAGGCTGAGAAACACACTCTACAGGCTAACATACTCGAATTGAAGTCCAAACTCGAGTATGCCAAGAAGCGCTTGCTTGGGCTTGAGCCTGAGGTCGAAATGCTGCGCGGAGAGCAAGCGTCGTTGACAACTCAGCTTCTGAATCGACAGGCAGAATTGGACACCACGCGAGCGAATATAAGTTACCTCCAGTCGCATTCTGGCTCTTCAGCTACCGCTGGTGATGTCACGAGAGAGAGATTGGAAACAGCCAACAACGAGATTGAGCGTTTGCGTAAAGAGCTTCAGGCATCGCATGACTTGGAAAGAGGCCTCAATGAGAAGGTGGCCGCTGACGACGTCAAGCTGTGTCAATTCCTGGACACTATAGACGCTTGCCGCGAGGAGTGCAAGGAATTACGGAAGGAACGAGACGATTTCAAGAATAGGTTGCATCAAATCCGCGGAGAGTTGTCGACGTGCCAGCTTCGATTGGTACAAGAGGGAGAAAAGCTACGCCGTACACGACTAGAATACGACGACTCGAAAACTGAGTTGGAGGCTGAGCGACGCGAGCTCAAAACCATCAGTACCGAATTGGACAACGCGCGAGCCGAGGCCTGGGATGACCAGAAGTCATTGCACGACTCCCAGGGCCAGTTGGAAAAGCTTCGGTATGAAAAGACGGCGGTCGACAGACTCCGTGCACAAGCAGAACAAGAGCACCAAGAAACCGCAAATCAAGCCCGACAATGGCAGAGCATCGTCTACTGTGGCGACAATATTTTAACGACCTTTGATTTGTCTGCTGTGTCTGCCTTGCTGAAGCAACCATTGATGCTTTATGGCGACGCAACACGAAGAGCCGCGACTAAATGGCTGAGCGAAGCCATTGACACAATAAACCCCGGTGCATGCCTGAATCATGCTGCCTCCGTGGCCTGTGGCTTGTTCCAAACCGCTGTCCTGGAGCCCAGTCGACTCAATCACACTACGATCAGCACCTTCGTCCGGTCGTATGCAGCGGATACAAGTAACGACTTCTCTCAGCCATTGGTGTTTCTCGAGGCTGCCATCCTAGTCCTCGCGCATTCTGACCAGGCCAACTTCTCCGAGGCACAATCCACCTTCGCCTTTCGCACTGTTGAGTTCTTGTGCTGGGCTTTCAATGCTGGGGATCGTCTGGACGGACTGAAGCGTTCCTTTGAAGCTCTACGGCCTCGACTGCAGGATAGCTCCCCTCTCAATCAAGCGCTGGCGGACCGTCTCGAGATGGGGTTCACGGTTGGCTTTGCTAGTTCACAGGCACTTGCACAAGATGTTTGGCATTACTGCAAGAGTCATCCTCACTGGGACATCCGACCACACACACGCATCGCTACTTTTGGAGACGCCACTTACGTGGTTCATTGCGACTTCTTGTGCGAGTTGGACACGAAAGAACGTGTTGAGATCTTTCCGAAGAGTGCACTCGGCTTGAGACTGGTGAATCTGAAACCCAACCTTATGGTCCGTGGCTATCCGAAGCTAGGAGAGGAGATTGTCGAGGACGTGGGGAGCAAGCTGAAGAAGATCACAAATTTGTTTCCATGGATTGAGATTCTGGACCAGTGATGCAAAGAATGTCACGAGGAGTCCAGAGAAGGGGTTTGTGTATGGGCCGGATTGACAATGCTGTAGCCTCCCTTGCCTGAAGCGCGAACCTTTTGGAGCATCATGGACGAATGTTCACTCGATCAATGGGAAGAATTACATACATTCGAAGAATGCACTGCGCTATGCCACTTGCTGATTGAGGTTGTCTTGAAAGGTGTAATACTTGCTACGCAGAGACCGGTACGAGTCCTCCAACGATTTGAGTTCCCCTGCCTCGACGCCGACATCATGTTGAGCCTGGGCAAGGTCCTTTGCGAGATCCGACGCCTTCCGTTCTTGATCTGCACCATGACGCTCATGTTGTTTTGTCACGAGCTCGAGCTTTTGTCGGAACTCTTGTTTATCCTTTTCATGCGATTTCCTCTCCGCCTCTTCTTTGGTATTGGTGATCTTCAGTTCCCAGGCGGCGTCCTGGTTTTGGTCCTCATATGCCTTCAGTCGTTCTTGGAACGAGGCGGTCGTGGCTTTCGCCGCATCAAGTTCTGTCGTCAACACCTCAACCTGCTCCTCCAGGCTTTTTCGTGTTGCCAGCCACTCTTTCTCTTTCTCTGCTAACTGTTTCGAAATGGTGTCAAGCAGTTCGAAACGTCTCTCCAGATTGTCGGCGCTTGTCTGCGCTTCTTTCCTCTTCTTCTCCACTTCGAGTTCACCCAGGCTGGCCTTCTCTAGCAACTCAGTCTTCGTCAACGACATCTGTCGTTTTTCCTCCTGAAGTTCTTCAAGGGCAGCTGTATAAGATGCTCTGTGTTTATCGAGGGTGGCGGCCGACTCCGCAAGGGATGTGATGGTGATTGTCAGGTCGTCCACCAGCTTGTTGGCGTTGCTGGCGAATGGCTCGGCTAGATTGATTGCCATTGTGGATAGGATTTTGGCGGACGTCTTGTCCAGTTGGTCAAGGTAGTCTTGTTGCAAGACGCTGTCGAATTCCTTGAATTTGTCACGCGAGCTCGCAATGAGCTTCCTGCCTTCCTGTATGGTGTCCTTCAGGGACGCAAGTGATGCCTCAAGAGGCTCTTCACCCAAAGGGGGCGCCATCATGAACGAGGCTGGCTACCCTCTTAGGAGGTAGATACGATGGAAACGGGCAATGAGTACTAAGTGAGGGACTGGTGAAAATTGAAACGGTATGAACTCTTGGGAAAATGGAAAAGGTAAGAACTCTCTCTGGGTGCAATGATTTAAATATACCGCAGCAGTTGATTGCTCTGTGTTTCAGGCAGTGCTGTTTTTCTTTGTTCAGTGACTGCAGAAACCATGGGAACCTGCATATTTATACCAGTGCATGACGAGGCGGTGAAGACAACGGAAACAGAATTTTTCAAGCAATGGTTTGATGGTGACAGACTCAGAGCACGCAAAGCGGTAAGAGACAAGCATTGCCACTATTTGATGGTGTAAGGCTCCAAACACGCAAAGTGGTAAGAGGCAAGCATTGCTCCTACTTGATGTCAGAGAACAGAATCATTGAGAGACAGTTGATGTTGAAGGGCTCAACTACTGCAAAGTGAAAGGCCAACAAGCATTGCAGATGTTTGCTGCCAGACAAACAAACCTGATATGGTATCGCTTACGCAAGCATAAACGACATTCACTATTCACATGGATGAAGACCAAAATATTAACACGACATCCAGATCAAAATCACAACCCAACAGCCAACATCAACCCATAACCCACAGTGATGATGACGGCAAACGAGAACATCGACGCGGGTATACCACGCGTTAGGAAATGCTTGACCCGCAAGTACCGGACGCCGGTCTCGGGGACTTCCATCATGATTGCAGCTGCACGAATTATTAGCACGCATACCACCAACAAAAACAAAGGGACGTACTCATGTTTGGGAATCCACTCGTGGGCAGACCCATTGCAGCAGAACACATCAACGCCGAGCCCATGACCAGCAGATTCGGGTGCGGCTGGTCCATACCCGCGCCGACTTGCTGGACCAAAGGCAGAATGATCAGCGCAGCAACGGTGTGCGAGATGAATGTTGCAACGACGAGGATCAGCGCCGCAAAGACAACGAGCACACCATAGATGGACAGACCAGACACGCCGTCGGTGATGCCGCGCGCGATAGTATGCAACAAGCCGGATGATGAGACTGCCTTCCCCAGACACAATCCACCAGCGGCGAGGATGATGATGGTCCACAGGAAATTGTTGAAATCTTCTTTGGTAAGGATTCCTGTGCCGAAGAACAAGACCATCGGTATGATGGCGATGACACCCATATCGCCGAAAACACCCTCCAATTGGTGTGAAGTGCACCACAGCACGATGGTGAGCAATGTGACGAAGATGATGAAGTACTGAAGTCCAGTGAGTTTATCCTTCATCGGACGAATGGGCACGATCGTAGTACCCCTGCCGGGTTTGAAGGAAACGAGCAACAGCAACCATATCAAGACGATGCTGATGATGCACACTGGCAAGGCGACGAAGAACCAGACGCCCCAACTGGGAGTGGGCTTCATATTCTGCAGCGCGACAATGTTCTGGGGCGAAGCAATTGGAGAAGCCATGCCACCGATATTGGAGGCCAGTGCGATACCCAGGATCAGTGCTTTCGACATGTTGCTGTCTGCCGGTAGATTGCGCAAGATGGGCTGGATGATGCTGAAGCACAGAACCGGCGCAGCGACGTTGGAGATCCACATGCTCAAGAACATACCGACAAACATGTTCGTAACGAGCACGGTTCTGGCTTTGGTGCCGGCTTTGCTGAGGACAAAAGTGGCCATCATTTTGGCAATATGGTACTTGGACAGTGCGGCGGCGATTGTGAACCCACCCAGCAACAGCATGATTACAGGCGTCCACATGGCTGCAAAGACGGCCTTGGTGGCTGCTTTTGAATCGAGTCGGTGGTAAGGCTTATCTTCTGAGCGCATGATTCGGAGGACGACAACCAGGAAGGGAACCAGGAGAGAGGTGACGAACAAGGGAATGACCTCTGTTGCCCAAAGGAGAGAAACGAAGATCAGCATTGCCAGACAATTTTGTTGTTCTGTCTTCTTCATTATCGGCACCAAGAGTAAGACCAAGAAGATTCCCAGGATCGCGGTGAGAGCGAAGAATGACGAGCTGAATAGCCATTTCGGACATCTATACCTGCCAACTGGCGTGATGATCTCCTTGGTGTCGGATTCGTCGCGGTCTCCTTGTAATCGTGCTTTTGATGGATCTTGTACGCCACCGAGCAACGTCTGTCTGATTCCGAAATTCGCTGCTTGGGCTTTGCGTTCGATTCCGATCATTTCTCGCCAAACGGTATTCCTCTCCCAGACGACGTGCTCACGAAGGTGGAGTCGAAGTTCTCGTCTGGCTAGATCTTGGTCACCTTTGGTAATGATATCGGCGTAGCATTTTTCGACTTTGCCAATGTTCTCTTCCAGATGGGCCATTGTGGTTTCTAAAAATGGGTATGATGGATTGACGACCTTTTCCAGGTAATCTTTCCTGATGTCTCGGTTGCAGACCTTGTCGTACTTTTTCGTGGCCTTCTTGAACCCTGTTTGGTTGAGTTGGATGAAGGACCTCAGTTCGCATAGCGACACGTAGATACTGATTATCCTCTTCTTGAGCGTGATTGCGGAATCGTACAGTGCTGACATGACTCCCGGCTCCGAACCTTCCAATTCCATGGCCAAACTGGGTCTCCTTCTCAGATATGTCGGTGATTCAGGCCTGGGCAGATCTTCCCGCGACTCTGCCAGATCCGAACGATCAGACCCGGTGTTCCAAGCACTCTTACTCCTTGGCTTTGTATTGGAGGGCTTCTTCTTCAGCATGGCGGCGTGATCTTCAGCGTCACTATCGCTGTCATCGTCCAACTCGGGCTCTTCCATGCTCACACTCATTGTTGAAGCCCTCCTCTTGCGCCGGAAAGGCGTGACGTTGAATATACTTTGCGACCTGGTCATTTTGCGCCGATTCTCAATATCCACCACTTCATCCATGTCTAGATCATTTGTTTCATGCTGGTAATTTTCCGCATCTTTCAACAGGTGTTCGACTTCGCCAAAGATTTCCAGCTCTTTCAATCGGTAGAATGAACATACTTTGTCGAGTTCCGAGTCGAGCGTGCGCTTGAACGTGGTATCCGGGTCCAGGTGGCCGCCGCCTAAGAGAGCCGTGTTTTCTTCATCTTGAGCCTCGCCGGGAGGTTTGTTGATCTGCTTTTCCAGACTGTAGATGGCTTTCTTGAGATTGCTGTAGGAGATGTAGTTGCTGCTCCAGTCCGGGACGGCGTTGAATTGGATACTGTGTGAGAACTTCATTTCTTCTCTTTCGGCAAGCTGCTCGAGCTTGCGGAGTCGTTTATTTGACCGATTTGCTTCTCTTGCTTGTGCGCTGCCAAAGGATTCGAGCTCGATGGACGGACCGGCCGGTTTAAAGTTAGGATTGGGAGAGTCGAGAAAGGGACGAGTGCGAGGCTGAATCCCTTGCATCCGACATGAGGGAACGAACGGTCTTTTAGGACGGACGTGGAGAACGAGATGAGGTAAGTGGATGGGTGCGAAGAGTGTGTGTGAAGTGTGAACCGTCGATCGTTAGCGGGGCCTGTTAACATAATCAGGCATCCTTCGCCGAACATGGACATGTCGTGTGAAGCTGAGACGGGAAAAGATAGACTTCTGGGCGTGCAGCAGATCACCAATAGCTAAAGCCATTCTTACGAGCATGAAATCTCTATCCAACTACTTCAGCCTCGCCAACAACCATTTCTTGCAAAAGTCTTCACTTTCCAGCGGCCCAGTCAAGCCAAATGATCGATCCATCACCAGCGCATCATGACCCTCATCAGTCGCCTCAAGGTACTCAAGGCCCGGATTGTTGACCTTGACATGATTTTTGAATTCGCGAATGTCATCCACAAGAACCTCATTGGAGCCACCTATAATCGCAATATCTTTGTCGCCGACTTTGATTCCCTTCCACCAATCTGCTGGCGCATCCAGAGGTGTATTATAGTTATCGGGCTGAGCACCACCCATGAAATTGTCCGACCATGTCTTCAAAGCCTCCAGGCCCAGGCCGTCCTTGTAATAATTCTTCGTGAATGCCGGTGCGCTCTGGTCAAAGGTAATCCAGGGAGATACGAATAGGACACCGCCGAGATTTTCCGAGAGGGACACCTCAGGCAAGCCAGGTTTGGGATGCGAGAGGTGGCCGAGAAGAGCTGCTGTCAGATTACCTCCAGCGGAGTCACCACCAATGATGATCTATAGCGTTGTCAGAACGTTCAGGAGCATTTGTGATGGTGAATCTTACTTGCGAAGGCTTGACACCCACATTGAGCAGGTGTCTCAGCGCAGCGATAGCCTGCTTGAGTTGTAACGGATACATGCCATGGGGAGCAAGTTCTGTGGCAAGAGTCAGCTTGTGAAGTCCTGTCCACCATGTGCATCATGATTCTAACCATATTCAAGCATCATGACCAGCAGCTCCTCGCCGCTCTCCTTAGCCTGTTTGATCACTCGCAAGAAGAACTCGAAATGCACAGGCGTTGCAGGAAAATTATATCCTCCGCCTGTCGTGAAATTAGCCCATACCCGCTCGCAAAGCAGATCGAGGACATACCATGGAACCATATCACAGTCTTCTTTGCTGTCGCAGGCCCAAGCATCAAGCCATGTCCACCTTCGTCGAGTGCGACAATCTCAGGCTCAATCTTGCGCTTCTTGCAGAAATCCTGGTATGCGTCGCCAGTAGTTCCGCCAGCAGCTCTTCCATCATGTCAGTCATGCGTACCTGGGCTAATTCATCAGAAGACCATACTGAGCTTGCTCCACAGTGATGTAGTTGAACATCGTCCGCGTCGTGCTGTAGATGACATGCTTCTTATAGTCCTTTGGGTAATCGTCGCCTCTTGCCCATCCTGTTGAAGCAGCCCATGTCAGGGTTGCCACTATCGACGGCAGATATTGTCAGTAGATAGTAAAACATGGTCAACCAGATATATGAAATAGGTAGATACATACATCCTCTCGAAGCTGCAAAGAGCAGCTGCAGATAGTCAGTCGCGCCCAACTGAGGTTTCTTCATCGTGCCACGATTTACTGTCTCGAAGAAGATATGAGAGAATCGTGGGGGAATCAACGGACTTTTGTAGTAGGATGGGGAAGAGACACGACGCGATTCCCCACGAGGTATGGTGGCCTAAAGCGATTACCTGCAGAGCACGTCCCAAGTGAGGAGAAGGCGGCTGAATACGCCTATGGTGATTCCAAAGTGGATGTTCAGATGTGATGACAAGAATGATAGTCGAGAAACAACAAACATAAGGTCGAAAGCTACAGCATTGTGAACTGGCCTGCTTTCCTACCACAACCATGGGAGTCGCTAATGAAGAAATCTATGTACAAGGCAATAAGCACGCTCCAATGCTGACTTTCATAAATCGTATGTTCAGCACAGCTTCATGAGAGGTCGAATCCTGCTCCTGAATTGACGGCATAGAGAAGTTTCTCCTTCAACGTCCTTATATCTCCGTATCGTGGTAGCTTGAGAAGGTTGACACAAGTACTCGTGCTGGGAAGGCGTTCTTGATCATCACTCGAGTCACGAATACTGAACTTGGGGTTGAGATGGCTGAAACCCAGCAATGGCGCACGAGGCGTGCTGGTGACAAACTTGAGGACTTTCCTCCTATCATCGTCACCCATTTCCTGCAGTGCTTTCCAAAACAACCGAACCGTAGGATGTTCGAGTCCATCGTCGCCGATACTGTAGACACCACCATATTGGGTATTGCGTCTTAGATCAGCAATGTCAAGCTCGGTGTTGTCACCTCCCACTAGTTTCTGCAGCTCTTTCTGGTTGAACATGGCAAGCCACATTGGCTGAACGATCTGACCAAGACCTTGCAGAAAGGCATCAGTCACAGCTTTTGGCTGTTGTTGCAGCTTGTATCTCACGATACGGTCAATGTAGAGAGGCCGATTTGTATTGGTGACCGGAGTGTTGGCGCCATTTGGAATTAGTTCGGTGGTGATTGTATGAGGCGTCTCCTTGCCATATTCGTCCATGATGTTCAGAGTGTCTGTAACGGTAAAGTCGAGAGCAAAGTCCGCCTCAACGTCACCAGGGTAGTTCTTTAACTTCAACAGGCCTTGGTACAGTTCTTCATCATAGTCACGGACATCATTGATGGTTGCATGATATGCCGACTCATTCGAGCCTACTGTCGTACCACCAGTCAATGCCCATTTGAGAAGGAAAAATCCTGCAAAAGTGACGTCGATTAGGATGCCTTCATAGAGACATTTTCCCACCACCCGGCCGAGAAACTGGAAGCGACGAAGAAACTCAGTCAGAGGCTTGTCAAAGCCGTCTGTGCCAGGCTTCCTACCAACTCGTTTCAAGTATTCCCTTGTCTCTTGATAAATCAGGGGATTTGGGTACAAAGAATGCTGAGGATTCTCCTTGAACATGCTCAGGCTCGCTTCGGGATCAAAAGCCTCGCTGGTCACACTCATGAGGAATTCTTTGGTGACGCCACCACCATCGATACCGGCCTCAGGAGCGCCAAATTTATCGATGAATGTGATTTGGATGGGCTCTTTCAGTCCTTCACCAAGCTGGAAAAAGGCATCATATGCGTCTTCAAACACACTCTCGCGATGAATCTCCGCATGGTGTCGACTGATGATATCAAGCCCCCTAGGCCGACCATCTGCACTGCGACCTTGCGTCAGGGTGGCGACAGACATTCTCCATTGATCCGGGTCAATAGCACCATCTCGTCGTCTCACTTGATCTTGGTGGATGAATTCACGGAAGATCTGTACCCGTGTTTCGAAGGGAATAAAGAAGGGCAGATTGCGAAGGATCTCAAGCCGTGGCGCAAGTGATTCGAGTTGTCTTTTCTTTCTAGCATGTTGTCGCTGACGTTCAAGACGATCAGCTTGACGTGATGCCATGGATCGTGGCATATGCGATGGACGAATACCGAACATGGAGCTTAGTAACGCGTCCGATGCCCCTGAACCTGCCGACATGTCCAATTCAGTAGCCTTGTCGATCTCGTCTTGCTGTTCCTCAGTCTCATCGTCATCGCCCAGTTGATGTCTCTTCTCTTCCTCTGCAACTACTGCTGGGATGAAGCCAGACATGTTGATTTGATCGCTCATCAGCCAATGGCCCGCAGGAACGAAAGAACGTCTGGAATCCCTTTCGTGCAGCATGCGTAGAAGTCCAGTGACCAAACCTTTGAGATAGCCCTGGGAGACACCATTGCCCGTCAATGTCTGCTGCTTCTTCTCAGTTGATCTTGTGGCTGGTGGAGCGGCACCGCCAAATAGAGCCGATAGATTAGCTTCTTCCTCGACCTCATTGCTTTCAACCAGGTCTGCCGCATTCCAGTAAAGAGTGAAAGCTAGGTTCTTGAGAAAAGTAGTCATGAGTGCCACGTCCTCCAAAGGAAGTGCGCCTCTTCTTGAGATGATGCTGCTAGGAGTATTGGACGTGCCAAATGTGCGGGACTTGTCTAATGCAAAGAAATCGTCGTCATCCATGAATTTGAGGACAAAAGTGTAAAGCTCCAGCAAAAGCAGGATTATCCGCCATTCGTCTCGCCAAAGAGAGATCTCTGCCTTCGAGACAGGAGCCTGCCCAATTTGATTAGTTTCTGGGGCCGCTTCGCGTAACAGCGACAAAATGCTTCCGTAGTTGTTTGTAGCTTTCTTGAAGACGGCTGTTGTCCGTGCCGTTTGCCAGAAATACTGAATAGTAGACATATCGGTATCTTCCAACGACCGTACGGAGCCTTGATACAAGGACATTCGAATGTTCTGTGCTCGAGAAGGGAACGCTCGTAGCAGCGCCACAGCATAGTTTGCTAATCGTTTCGCAGAGTCGAAATCAGATCCCTCTTGCGACTGCTTGTTCGCGCCCATCTCCTGCAGGACCTCGCGGACATTGTCTTGACGAGGTAGTCTCGATATCATTTCCCCTACAAATGGTGGAAATGGTTTGGGGGTACTGCTGCCATGTCCAAACACGGGTTGATCGGCAAGATCCAAACTCTGCGCGACCTCATTCGCACCTTGCCCTAACAGTGCTGATACCGCTTCAATATAGGTATTTTGACTGGCATCACCCGTTTGCAGAGAGTCGTGAATGTATATGAGATGAGCTAATTGCCACAGCAACTGGGTGATGTTTGTTTCTTTGGTGCCCGCGGTGAGATCTTCCACCTCAGTGGACATTGCCAATGCCAGTTCGTCGAAATCCAGGGCCATGGCAAGGTGGTCCAGAAGACTCTTATCAGCAGCAAATGCATCCTGACCTAACACTCTCGTAGCGAATGCAAGGTATACTGTCCGTTTGTGAGAGCTGGATGACGTGAGCAGGGCCACTATCGCCCCAGCGCACTGCCGTGAGACAGTTCCTCTCTGCGAGACTAGAACAGCTTCTATTGCATCAAAGAAAGTCTCTGAGTTGCTCGTCATCTCATCGGGCACGAGTCCGCAAAGTAGCGTGATCATGTCCAGTAGCCGAGATCCATGCGATGTCCTGGTCTGCTCCGACTCATGCCTTAGCACACACTTCAAATGACGAGCAACAATATTGCCCAGCCTTAACAGGGTTGACCTCCATATGTCGTCAAGGTCACTTTGTGCTGATGGAGGAACGGTTTGTCGTAAAGCCTCGCCAAAGTAGATCAATCGAAGTGTATCTGTCTCATCTCTTACTCTGTTTCTCCTGAACTCTTGGAATCGAAGAAGCAGTCTTGTCTGGTATAGGAGTTGTGCCGAATCCCGATAACGAGTAATATCGTCCACCGCATCGATCAGTCTTCTGTAATCTAGTCGCTGTGACGATCCGCATCGCTGTGCCTCATTTTCATCCCACATCTGCCTCCAGTATGCTTTTTGTTTCCGCCGAGCCGAGTGACCTCTCCAGACACTTTGTATCCTTTTTGTAGCGGTCAGCCTATCCCTTTCTTGTTGTCTCTTTAGTCGATCCGCTTGAGCCTGGGCGACGGTGGATGAGGCACTGCTTTGACCTGGTTTCGCCAATGCAGCCCACGGATTTGGGGCGCCGCGACCGGATAGGTTGACTTGCCGGGCCTTACGGGCACTGCCTGTGAAAGATTGATGCATGGTTTCGTGCGTGGCGGCCGAGGATGTGAGATGCGGGTTGGGTGTTGACTCGCGATCCTAGTCAGTAGGTGTTATCCTGGTGTTGGCTTTCGAAGGAAACGCTGGACTCATTGCCTCTGGTATTAAGTAGCTAGATCAGATAAGAAAGAAGTGTATACAGCAGAAAGAAAACGCAATGTTGCCGTGTTAGTGAGTGGATTGGCGAGCGGCGAAGTGAACTGAATGGAATAGAATGACGCCGCATCCAACACACGAGGCTGACCTAATCCGCACCTCAGCCTTGTCTCTGCCTGCTGCGGAGTTCGACACTTTCCCGAGAGACGACGCACCTGCAACCCCAGAGATCTTTGATTCTCCGCGTTCTCGATACAACCTCATAATTCCCCTGTCTTCTTTGGCTTCCCTTTCACCCATGCCGAGTAGGAGAGACGTCTCCACGGCCTAGGTTGACAAGTCTATCTTGACAACAAACAGTTTCAACAGCGCATCCTCCACGCCAATCCCCCGGAAACGTCCAAGCACCATCACTTTCATCCCCCGTCAAACGCCCGACCATGTCCTCGGACATCCTCACCCAACTCCAGACCTGCTACGACCAACTGCTCACCCAATTCTTCTCAACGATCTCCTACCTCTCTCAACGACACCCACTCATCGCCCCGATCCCCGACCCGAACGACCCCTACACCAACCCTCCCTCGTCCACCGCGCCGCCCCAAACACCCAACCTTGACGGCACACCCGCACCCCCGTCGTCCGGCCTACTCCCTGGTCCTGAAGACACAGACCGCTCCGTGTATCCTCTCCGGCCCGCGGCGCCGGAAGTCTTCGCGTCCGCCCAGCGCGAACTTAGCGACGACCTCGTCACCAAGGCCCAGCAGATCGAATACCTCATCTCGCGACTTCCGGGCATCGGGCGCGGCGAGGAACAACAGGCCGAAGAAATCCGCATACTGGTCGAGAAAGTACGAGAGATGGAGGCACGAAGAAAAGAGAAGCGTAGGGAAATGCGTGAGTGCGTGGGACGATTGGACGCAGTGGTGTTGGGCATGGCGGAGAGCATAGAGCACGATGCAGATGTCAATAAGCACGAGCAAGCAACCGGGACGTGAGGATCAAATTTTCAGTGACTGGCGAGCAACAAACAAATGTGCTAGAAACTGAAGGTCGATTTCAGAGCCTTTCTGTGGTCTAGTATCGTGGTCAGAGTCGTGAATGGTCATTATTCAAAAGGAAAAGCAAGAGACTTTATCTCCTGGTTTACAAAATCGTCACCACGCTTGCTCGAATGACAGACGACAAGAAGCAACGACATTACCAAAGACCATATCCGTCAAAAAGCCGCGCGAGCCACCACGATAATTCTCATTCATTCCACGTCGAAGCTCGCGTCCTTGGCCGAGAAGTGCCGGTCTGCTATACCATCATGCTCCTCCGCCGACTTGCCCTCTCCGTACTCGGAGCGATGCTGTTGCTCGAGGTGGTACTGCCATCAATACCTGCTGGTCGTACATTGGAGTTGATGATGCTGGAGCGCTTCAAGCCTGTGGCTCGAGAGGATGACGAGTTCTGTCTCAGGCTCGCCGCTGAACTGGGGCGCGGAGGCGGCGCCCTCGACGTAGGATTTAACCGCGAGGTCAGTAGTGGTCCCGGGTTGTCCTTGGTAGAAGTTTCGACGGCTGCGTCGGAGGCGGAAGACTGTATAGAGTGCCTTCTGCGCAGCAAATTGGTGGTACTTTTCCGCTTCGTCGTCCTCGCATCTTGCTCATGTGGCTCTTCCATGGGTGAGGACACTGGCGGATCGAAAATACTTAGACGATCGACCGCCTTTTCCAATTCGTCCCCGTAGCTCTGCCGGCTTTCGTTCTTTTGCTCACTCTTTGCGTTGGATTTGTCGAGTCGAGTGACTTCTTTTCTTTCCTTGTCTCGTAGTGGACTGGTAGGTTCTTCCTTCTTGTTCAATGGCAGCCCCTTCCATCTAGCTTCTTCGCTGGCGGGTTTGTCATGCTTGATTCTGAGGCCTTCTTCGTCCATCGATTGAGGATCGTCTGAATTTCCTGGATCATCAGACGTGCCTCGAATGCTCGTCCTTGCACCCGAGTCTCTGGATTTCTCAATGCCCTCGACTGCTCCGACCAAGTTCTTAGTCGGCCTTCTCATTTTGTCTCGCAAATTAGGCAATGCATAGCTAACCGCTGGCCTTGATCGTCGCGAACCTCGTCCAATGCTCCCGTTAAGTACATCCTCCACCGAGTTCGAGATGGCAGCCTCCTTCGTCTGGTGAGTCCGAGCAGATGGCTCAGTCGAGATTGGAGAGAGTACATCGTCTTGCAGAACTGCTGGCGTCTTTGGGGGCAAGCCGTTTGACTCGGCCTCCTTTTCCGGTTCCAGAACTATCCCTTGCGCTTCAAGTGGAGGTGGAATGTTGAGCCTGCGTGAAAGTTTGACTGAAGGCTTTTCCTGCTCATCATCTTTCACAACTTCCAGCTTTTGAGCCACACGTACCCTCCTCTTCGCGGGAGAGTTCGTGCTCTTGGGGGCAAGGATCTTCCTCTCTGCTGGCTTCTGTGGGGAAGACTGAACAGTCGCTTCCACGGGTTTGTCGTTCTCCCGACCAGGCGCTCTTGTGAATCGAGATGGCTTCTTGCCGGTAGCCGCCGCATTGGTCCAGGGCTCCTGCCTTCGCTGAAAGACAAAATCATCGTTCTCGCTGAGTTGCAAAACGGGTTCTTCCAGCTCAGTGACATCCAGCTTCCGTTTAGCACCAGACTTCAGCAGCAATGGCGTTGCTTTCTCCTTCTCTAGCTCCGAAGAATCTTCGATACTCATGTCTTGTAGCAAAGCACTCGTCCGTCGTTTCCGCCTCTTCTCCAGCGTCGGCGGCAATTGTGCCACATCCTCGCTGTTTCCGTCTAGCGATCGCCCGGGATTGTCGAAAGAAATTGCATCATTCACGTCGAAATGCGCAACAGGAGGAGGACCTAGCTCTGGCGACTCTGAAGCTTGCTGCATAGCTTCTTCATTCCGGAGAGCCGTGATTTCAGCACTCTCCAATGTCCGTCGAGGGTATAATTTGTCTTCTAGGATAGCCGGTAGTCTCCCATCGTCCATGTCCCTTTCAGCGACCGCCGCTTCCCTCATCGACAGACGATGCTTCCAGTCTTGTTCAGCGAGGCTTTCTGTCTGGATGCGACTCTTCCGCTTGGCCTTTCTCGCTGCTTTCTCAGGTAGCTCACCCATCTCCGCGAGTAGCAGTGACACCTCTTTGACCTTGGATTGCAGCTTCTCTTTCATATTCAGAATCTCCTCACTAACACTGTTCGTTCTCCGCCATCGTTCGGCCTCGGCTTTGGCGGCGATGGCTTGTTCTCGCCAGGCGACATTCTCAGCGACCAGCCGGGTGACTTCGGTCTCCAGGTTTCGAATGCGTTGGGACTGGGTCGAATTGACTCGGGCGATCTCGCGGTTCTGTCGGATGAAGCGTCGTTTTACTGTGGTCAAGTCAGATGTTCGGGTCACAATATGAGTACCTCAGTCACGAACGTACAAGCATCAATACTCTCCGTAGGTGGAGGAGGAGGATCATTCAGTCTTGCCATTTTGTATCAAACCACTCCAGCAGCAAACTTCCTCGATGAGTAGCATCACCAAGACAGGATTATTTGCGTGTACTCAACGATGATGCGAAATCTTTGTGGTAGCAATGCTCTGCTGACGATAAGTGAATCACCGTCGATGTTCCTCTTCCAAGTGTATTCGATTTTTGTTTACAGTTTTAATTCGGGTTAGCGTTATTCTCTCTACCCACTATTCTGCGGTTGAGCCAATCACGGACGCGTTCCGCGCTGAAGCCCTGCACGCACTGTCAACTGATTGCATGTGCCCCTCCCACCACCAGAAGCGCAGCGCAACTCTAGGTTATATATGTACAGACAACGCACCCTGGATTGCAAACAGACTCACCCTTGAAAACGCCAATAGAAGAGTCCAGGCTGTGTGTCCGCTGCGTTCCAGCAAGGAAAAAATGTCCTACGCCCCACGCCATACGAACGTCCACCCCTCGGGTTTTGGTTCCGGTTATTCGAACACTTCAACATCAAACACAAATACAAACACATCCTTCCTACGCCAACCAAGTCAGACACAGACACAGACACAGACACAGACCCAATCCGCTCTTCAAACCCGTATCAACGCCAAACGCGCGGAACTCGAGAACCTTCTGCAATTGCGCGACCTCAGCGCGAACCTGGCGATCCAATTATCCACGCTCGAGCAGAAACTGGGCACACTGAAGGACGGCGCACACAGCGTCGCATTGGTGTTGGCGAATTGGGAGAATGTGCTGAGGGCGATCAATTTGGCTGCTAGTAAGAAACTCCCCTCCCAGTCCTGTCATTCCGTTTAGAAAAAAACAAAACAAAGTCTTGGGTTTTAAGGTTGCGTCCCATGGCGCGCAAAAAGAGCGGACGGACACACACACATATGTACACGCAGGTAGCTTGTACAGTGTACAGAATATTGCTGACCAAAGGGCACTCGAAAAACACACAGTGAAAGTCCCGATCCCGAAAGATCAGACCGAGAACGAGAACGAGAACGACGACGAGAACGGCGAACAGACGGAAAATGGCGACGAGAATACGAATGGAAATACAAGGGCGCAAGAACTGCCAGTGCCGCTTGTGAGGATCCCTCTTCAACAGATGGAGCCACCTGTGGGAGGATGATTGATCACCACCGATCGAACCCGATCAATCGATTAGAATCCCTCTTTTACACAATCTCTTCGGACCAGAGAAGAAAGGCGAGAAAAAGAGGCAACGACAACGAGGCCAGAACCAAGAGTGAGACGGAAACCTCCGTAGAACTAGGACTAGGACTAGGACCGCACTCCTCCTCCTCCTCCCTCTCTCCGATCCTTTGGCGGTAGGCAAGGTCCCGATTCCAGCCAGACAGCAAATGCGGATGCAATGGAATGGAATGGAATGCGAGTTGTTATGCCATCCTGCTGGACAGGCAATGGGGATGGGAAAGGAATTGGAATTTGGATGTTGTTCGACCATGTCCGTTCGCATTTTCATGGAAGACCCCAATACGAAGCAGTCCACGTATCGCAGCCGAACATCCGACCTACAGCGGTAGCAACGGACCAATTGTGTCGGGGACAAGACACTATAAGCCACGGACGTCTCCTGCAAGTCTGGCACGGCTGACGAGAAGCAAGCACCATAATGGAGCGAAAAGTACGGCACCAGCGAAAAGTCCATGAGCTTGACGGATTTGTGTACGACATTCAGTCTGCAGATCTGAAATAGAAGAATAACCAGAGAAGCGGTTACAAACAGAAACATCTCAAAGTAGACTATCATTCTGTTTGACTCAAGCTATAGAAGTACCTGGTACCATCACAAAGGCGAGTGAGGATCCAGGGCCTCTCGTCATGCAAATTCGTTCCCTTCGGGTAACAATATCAGTCGACCTTACCTAGGTAGCAAAAGCAAGCGTACCAATACCAACACCAGTGCTGAAAAGAGCATAACCCAAAACAAAATCGTTCTCGTTCGTTCATCCGTTCATCCATCCATAGTTGACCCTGTCCAGTCCTCACGTCAAGCCTCGAAGCAGTGCCTGGATCTTTGCATCACACCGTCAGCTACGACGCATTGACAGCGACCAAACCCCGCCCCTCATCCTTTCCAGATTTTGCTGCTGTCTGCCCGGCCGCCATCTTTTTCTTCTGCTTCTCTGCCCACTCACGACTAGCTTGCCGTCCTCGTTCCGCAGCCTCGGCCCTCGCCTTCCTGGCAGCGTCCTCCTTCTCCTTTCTCTCCTTTTCGAGTCGCTCCATCTCAACCTTGTTTCGTCCAAACACCGCCTTGCCCCTAGCTTTCTGCTGTGCTTGATCTTCTTTGGTCACAGCCAGTTTCTGGCCGGCCGCCAAGTGCAAAGACGATACCCTCGGTTTCGCGGTCGATCTCTCCATGACACTAGTGGTCCGTCGAACGCTCGAATTCGCCTTGGTTACATCCTTGTTCACCGCAGCGTGGAATGAGGATGGTCGTGACTTCGGCGCGACGTTCTCCTTATTTGTTCCGGTCGAGTAGATGCTAACTCGCGCCTGACTGGCTTTGTTCTCGCGCGGGAGGACACTGGGTCGAGATGTCTTCCGGGGAGCTGGTCTAGCTTTGAACACTTTGCGCTCTTTCTCGGCTTCTTCTTCACGCCTCAATTTCTCCTCGCGTTCCGCCTTGAGCTTAGCTGAAATCGCTTCACCAGGAAGAGTGAATGTTGGCTTTGTAGGTGGTTTGGCTGATTTTGCCGGGACGAATGCTGGTTTGTTAGTGGACAAGGTAGCGCTAGGCACGCGTTTCTTCGTTGTGTTGGGAAGGGACTTGGCTGGAGAGTTGGAGAAGGATAGTGATGGTAATGTGGAAGATGCTGAAGGTTCCCTAGCCTTCAAGCCATCAAAGATGGGCTTCTTTGGCTGTTTGGCTACCAAGGTGGGTTTTGCTTTGATGCTCGAGGCACGGCTGACGCTAGGTCTGGGCTGAGGAGGACGTCCAATGGAAGGTGCCTTTCTGGGCGATTTTCGTACCGATCTTGCAGATACTGGTTCTGCCTTTCGGGCTGTCCCTGGTGTACGCTGCAAATTCAAGGGTGCGGGTGTGGTTTTGCGAGATTTGATGGGAGATTCAATTTCGAGACCATCCAGATCTGGCAATCTTTCAGAGACCTCCTCGATAGCGTCTTCAAGCGCGTCTATGGCTTCGACTGAGTCCTCGATTCTTGGCACATGTGTAGTCTGCTCAACCGAATGGACTGGGGTCAACTGTTCTTGCTGTTCGAATTGCATCTTGCTCGGTGATCTTGTTTTGATTTTGTCCACAAATGAGTCCTCGACAGTATCTGCGGTTGGTGTTGCTACTCCCTCAGCTACGTGAAGGGTTGGGTCGAATTTGGGTGTTTTTGGAGGATCGTTGCGAGGTGGACTAGGAGTAAAACTATATGTAAGAGGTTGGCTTTCTTCAGCTGCCGCATCCACTGCCTCGACGCAGGCTGGGAGTTGCACAGCTTCCGGTTCGACCAAGGCGGTGTCTTGACCTCCCTCAGCTTCATCCGTCTGTTCTTGGCTATCGTACGTTGCTGCCTCGAGCACTTCTTGTTGTTCGCCTTCTGTGGATTCGTCTTCGGTCTTGTCCTTCTTGGTCTGTTTTTGTTCTCCCCTGCTCTTGACTCTACTCAAGGGTATTTGTTCTTCAATTGCGAAGTTGTCCTCTGTAGTCGGATAGTTTTCATCAGTGATATCTTTTAGAGCTGGTCGTTCAGTTTCGTGGATTGTGCCTGACTCGTCCCGAGAGGTGTCCGCGTCGGTATCTTCGTGTATTAATGGAGTCTCGTCATGAGCTTGAGCTCGGAGGGCAGCTCGCGTGATGCGCATGGTGCCGGTTGTCTGAAACTCCCAATTTGAAGACGTAGTACGTAGTAGGTAAGAATTGTAGTGGAGGAAGAAGAAATGTTGTTTTAGCTGGATACTTCTGTAACGCGTTTTGTTTGGGGAAGTCGCAAAGGGCAACCACGACCCCGTGATTGCCAAGACATCGGTTCGTCAGACTGTCAGCCATCCAGGGCCTCTTCCATGCATCTCGACCTGATGGCGAACATGGCCTCCTCATCTGCATCACGGCAGTAGAGTCGCATTTCATGAACTATAGATGCTTATGGTTGATGAAGAACTGACGTTTGCTAATGTCCCCAGCAAAGAACAAGAGACATCAAGCCCCCGATCCTACTCGTCTCATGACCTCTAAGCGACAGTCTACTACCTATTAATGTCCACATCATGGCCCGAGCAAGGGCTGATACAGGGAACTTTCCCAAGGAGCCTCATTCAGTATCATTAAAGGGTGGGTTCGTTGTTGCTATTAAAACTCGTTCTTGTGCTAATACAATTAGTTTTAAGGTAGTGTCTGGTTCACCTCGAAGCTCCCGACTCGCATTCTTATTCAATTTGGTAGGCTCTCACGACCGTCATTGGTCCAAAAGCACCCGCTGCCACAAGAAGTCGATACCAAAATACCCCATATAGCCTCGTTGGCTTATCCAAGCGAGGTCACCGACCAAGAGTTCATCCTTTCCAGTAATCTCGGACTGCCGCCGTCCTTCGGCTCCGCCCACGTCGGAGAGACATTCTCATGTGCATTATGTGCCAACAATGAAGTCTTGCCAGGAAAGACCTTCAAGTCGGTCTCCGGCACCAGGATCTTGGCGGAAATGCAGACACCATCGCAAGCCGTACCCTTGGAGCTGTATGCTGCTGACACGGACGAAGAGCAAACCGGACCCGGTAGTTCTGTTCAATCAATTATTCGGTTCGACCTGAAGGAAGAAGGTAATCATGTCCTTGCCGTAAATGTCACCTATACCGAAACGACGACAGGTGACGGACAAGCCACTAGTGGGAAGGTACGATCATTTCGAAAGTTGTATCAATTTGTGGCTCAACCTTGCCTGAATGTGCGGACCAAAGCCACGGAGTTGGCTGCAGTAGAAGTTCCTGATAAGACCCATGGTCCGTATGGCAGAGCAATTCTGGTTCGGTATGTCTTGGAAGCTCAATTAGAGAATGTCTCCGATGCTTCCCTTGTGCTCGAAGAGGCCAAACTTCAAGCAAAGGCGCCGTTCAAATCGACTTCGCTCAATTGGGATGCTGAAAAAGAGAGTGGTGTTGTTGTACAAAATCCCATACTCAAGACTAGGGATGTGATTCAGGTTGCGTTTTTGATAGAGCAGGAACATGGTGTGGAGGATGATGTGGAGGAGCTCAAGAACAGTATGAAGAAGGATGGCAGGGCAGTCCTCGGTCAGCTTGCAATACAATGGCGAAGCTCGATGGGTGAGCGAGGCTCCCTGAGTACAGGCAATCTCCTGACAAGACGGAGGGTACCCTGATGGGTGACTGTTTGTGCATAGACTTCAGCTCACGGCGCATGCATGCCTAATCCATTCATCCTCCCAGTCAAAGTTGTTGCCCTCGTCTTCTTGGGTATGATCGTAGGCAGGTCAGGCACTGTCTCTTCTTGCTTGAATAGACCGTCTTCCAATTTGGCTGGGGTCCGTGTGATAATGCTGTGATAGTCTCGACCTTTTGCTGCAGGGCCTAGATCTGGCCGCTCCGAACTACCCTGAACAGCAACAATACGCCATTGATGGTGTGATGTGTCTGAGAGGAAGTCTGCCCTCGTACTTCCCGATGATGATCTGGAGGCGAAACCTTTCCGACCGAAAGGAAGAGACGATCTCAACATTCCGGCTCGTCCTCGCTTGGCCATGATGATTGCATCGAAAAGTGCTATCGAACCCTTGGAAACATTCTCTTCACGATCCATGACAAACTCGTTCCAGGCTTGAGTTTGTTGCAGCATTTCCATGTACGCTGCATGATCTGGCGGAAGACTTCGAATAAATGCCTGGTTGTCGAATTGATAAACTGCTCCGAGCTTCTTCTTTTGAGGTGGTGCCGTGTACATGAATTTCCGATAGGTATAGAACAAGCTTGCCAAACATCTGACAAATGCAGCTCGAACCTGGTCAGGATAAAATGCAACTGAGCAAACGATAGTGATCTGATGAGCACATCGATCGTGAATGACGAATCCACAACCGGAGCACCGATAATACCCATCTTGAGCCTTGTCGTCACAGAGAACACATGTCGAAGGGCCATCCGCCGCTCGCCACTGTAGGCAATGACCTTCAACCCAATATGTTGACTCCGTATTTTGTGCAGGCTGGACGTACATGTTCGGCATTATCGAAGATGCTGCCAGTGTAGATTGAGCATAAGTGGAGGGAGCATAAGTCGAACCATTTCTCATGTCGGGAATTGACATAGTGGATGGACTTGCATTGTGTCTCACAAAGGGAAGACTGGCCTTTCTCATCATGTGGGTAGGTCCAGAAAAGCTTCGCTTGGAAAGAGAGTCGAAGTGACCGGATCTCTTCTCACGCAATGAGGTCTGAAGGGTGTAGCCTGAATCATTCCGCGGTGAGCCGTTGCTCATCGAGTAAGGGAAATTACCAGTGGTTGGAGACATGTCATCAGAATTCGTGTGAAAGGATTGTCGAGCGGTCACAGTCGAGGTTGTTCTTGGTCGATCCATGCTCTTCCCTCGTGTCGAACCAGCACTTAGAAAGACGTTCAACATCGGAGCACGACGAATGGTATCGGAAGCAGCCTGTGGACCGAATGAAGTTGAGCTCGTGCTTGCCAACTTGTCCAAACTTGTGGACTTGACGATAGCTGTGAAGGGCGACTCGAGTTCGGCTGAAAAGGCATTGTGTGGAAACGTCTCGACCGCGTAGGGCGGCGCGCCTGGCGTCACCCCAAAGCTGTGATGGAGGGGTGCTGCGTGATGCAATAAAGATAACAATTTTCTGCGTTGTTGTTTTGGGAGATTGGGTGGAGGTGCAACACTGTGCAATTCATTTTTGTCCAAGTCGACCAGAACAAAATCGTCCTCCGGCAGGTCATACTTCTCGTAGTTGCGATCGATCCCGCAGATGTAAGGGCAGGGAGCATCAAGGGCCTGAACCAACCGTGATGGGAGGACTGGGATATAGATTCCAGACCACTCGAGGGGCCATATCAGATCCAAGATAGCCTTGCTCACCAACTGCAGCATGGATGTATGTGAAGACAGCAAAATAATTCGTGACTCAGCCAGGACATATTCGTAGAGGAGAACAATGTTGGGGATAGTGAGTGTCCTGAACAGCGGATACAAATCTGTTGTGCGGCTCCCAGGGAGTTCGTTTGAAGCTTCTTTCTTCGCGTATAGTTTCAATTCTCGGATGGAGGTCTGGACTTGCACCTTGGAGGATATCGGGCTTGGAGCTTCGAGGCACAAGCTGGAAACGTATCGCTCCAAGGGCTGCCACATGCCGACCTTAGGAGAGCTGGCAGGTACTCGTAAGATACCGCCATCGGTCATGGGAACCACAGCTGCACGCAACCATTGTCTCCAAAAATTGGTCAGTGTAACTTCTTTGCCGAGGATACCGTAAGCTCTGGGAATCCAATATCGGGTTTCACCCATGCCCAAACCTTGGATATCTGATATCGAGCCATGCCGCAACGGTCTCAACATATCAGACATGACGCCGATTCTCTCTTCTACTGCGCTGATCTCTTCTTCCAACTGTTCTCTTTCTTGGGAATCCGGGGACACCTCAGGCAGTTCAGCCAGCAACTTTGACAGTTTCGCACTTTCAATGGTCAATCTGTCTTCCAGTGAGGTTGCCAGTTCTCGTTCCGCTTCCGACATGTGAGCTTTTTTCCACTCATCGCATTTCCTCTCGAGGTCTGTTGCAATCTGATGGCTGACTGGGATCCAGATCGTGACTTGTACAGCTGCAATCCTCGAATTATCGGCCGCAGTCATGGAGAATTCGTGCCATGTCGATCGTGGTCTGTTGTCCGCGCATATGATTTTGATGTCGTTGGGGAAGGCAAACATTGGAACGTAATCTGGAAAGGGCCCTCTTCGTTGAGCTTTATCCAAGGTCGATACTCGAGGGTATCTCTCCAGCAAAACAGGCTCAAATTTGCGCGCCAGTGGATGCTGGCTGGGAGGACTGTGGAAACTCTCCGGGCTGGGTATGACTGAATTATAACTGCTCATCCTGCGGGACGTCCGTGTAGAGGTATGTCGAGCCATGGATGGTTGGCGTTTAGTGCTGGTCATATCTTTGAACGAAAGGTGTCTGCGAATACTGCCGAAGTTACGATTGGGCATCGGACCTGGCTCGTCCTGTACCACAATCTTCTGTGTGTGAGGCCTTGACCTTGATTGGATGGGTTTTGGCGTCGCTACTGGGTTGAAGGTCAAGTCGAGGAAGAAGGTATCTCTGTCGGTAGCAAATTTC
Source organism: Vermiconidia calcicola (assembly GCA_035928285.1). Taxonomy (NCBI): domain Eukaryota; kingdom Fungi; phylum Ascomycota; class Dothideomycetes; order Mycosphaerellales; family Extremaceae; genus Vermiconidia; species Vermiconidia calcicola. The sequence goes on from JAXLQG010000007.1 coordinate 908,103, forward strand.
TTCATTGCCTTTTCAAAGTTCGCTTCGCTGATGGCAGTTGACATTCGTGTATCAATATCCGGGCCCGGAGGTCGAATGGTGAGACTGCTGCGATTACTCCGTGGTGAATGTGTGACATCGCTCAGACTCTGGATGGAATTCCTAGCTTCGTCCGAGAGTTGAGATAGTCTCTGATACGAGTCATGCCGCGAATGACGAGCAGAAGGTCTTGGGGATTGCAGGATGGAGTTTTGGTCGTCATGGACCGTGGTCTCTTCCTTGATAGGTACATCAATCCCATTGCTTTCGTTGAACTCGTATGACCATCGGGGTTGAGAAAACGCATCCACCAGTTGTTGACTATCCAGACCGGCGATCCAAAAGTAGTCCGCAAGTGGTCGAGATCCATCTACCGAATCTATTGGAGCCATGGTTGATAAAACATGCGATCGTGTAATTTTTGGCAAGAGTTCACTGCATCGTCTCTGGTTCCGTGATATTATCAAAATTGATGAGTGGCCGAAAGGGTTGTATGGACAAGTCGAGATGTCTATGGCTCGCTTATCATGTTGAGGCGAACTTCACTGTTCCTCGTTATCGAACAGCGAGAAACACCTTCCACCCTGATCGACAAATGTCCGAATCCGTTCTGGAGAAGTGATCCCTGTGCTTTGTACAGACAGAAAATGACGCCCTGTTCACACAGGAGATGGAGTTCGAGATCCAAATACAGTTTTGGATGGGGGAACAAGGATCGTGGAGACTGTCAGGGATGTGTGTTCAGAACTAGCGAAGAGAAGAGGAAAGGTCGCGCCACGTTGATGATCTTTGTATCTCCACCAAGTGAGCTTCAAGAATTCGAGAAGCGAGGGGCTGATGGCGCTCTGGAATGACAGCGCCAAAGATTGTCGATCGAAGCAATGAGTGTGAGTCTGTAGTGAATAATGATGAATACTGGTTCATCTCCAACACATGTTCCCCTGATTTGAAGCGCATATTCTCTCTGTCACATTCTCCCGGCACAATCCAATTGCGAGAGTAATACGCGTTCCCACACGATACGATACGCGTCCACAACTTTAGATGGTGGGAGCAGCTAGCAGCTTAAATCCCCAGTGCTAGGCACCCGGCTAGGGAGCTTAAGGGTTGTCGGTCCAGTTAAAGATAGCAATGGCTTTCCCCATGATGGCCCTTGATGGCCCCTATGTTTCAGTCTGCTTTAACCTTTGTCTCGCGGAGAGTAACGGACCACAAGATCAACACAGAACAACACCACCACCATCTGGCGTCCGCGACATTTGGAGACGAGATGGCAATCCTTCGCTGCAGGTGGCTCGTATTCCCTGAATGCATGCATTGACTGTCACAAACCCCCCGATCCCATGGCTGCAGAACAACAGCAATCAGCGTCGAGAATCCCATGTCCCTTCCATGTTGTGCAGCTGCCATATTGACGCCATCAACGCCATGCAGAAACTGCGCCCTGGTGTCCCTGACGTGACCCCGGCTCCTATTATTCTCCTCACTCCACAACATCCACGACATGCACCTCGACACCACAGTACTATCTCTCGGAATCGATCCTTACGTGTATGCAGTACGAGTATAACCACTGTCCCTTGTGCTGACCTGTACGGAATGCGAAACTTCCGATGCCTCAAGCCTCGTCTGGCGGGGTATTGATCTACCTGGTAGTTGAGTATGGCCGTCAAATCACATCCTCTGCTACTGCTCGTGGGGTGATATAGAACCGACAAGGCCGAGCAGACGCAGCCACTTGATATGTATGTATCTCGTGCGGTGCTGCTCACTATCTTCCATTAGTCTTCCATCCCTCTCGCAACAATGTCGACCGCAACCAGTGTTGGACTCCGTCCGACTCCTATCCTCACAATCCCTCTCATTTCCTCCTCTCTGACCCTTTTCTACGCCATCGTCGAACCTACAGTCTTCATTCCTTTCCTTCAAGCTGCAAAAGAGGATGCTCCAGCGGCCAACAGGATCGTACGCTTATGGTGGATGAATTACCTTCCCTCCGGCCTCGTCACAATCTTCGGTACATGCCTTCCGAGCATAGTCGGAGGTCTATACGCTGCACGACATCTTCCAGAGAATAGTATAAGACGGAAATTGTGCTTGGGTGGCTCGGTCTTTGCGGCTGGACACTTTGCTTACGGCTATGCCATTGCTCAAACGATCAAGAAGGTCGTCGACAAAGAAGAGGTAGCGAAAGGAAAGAGCATGGACTATGTCAGAAAGTGGCTCGATATTCATCTATGGAGGACATTGACCACAGATCTGCCAGCATTGGTCTGTTTTGCTTGGGTTGCCTTCGGACCTGATGAATGATCCATGTACGACAGAGAATTGTGCAGAGCTTGACCATCCAATACAAGCCCCTTATTCACGCTTGCTGTACTGTTCCTTTGTCACGCCGACAGTCTCCAAGTCCAATTTGGCGTAGGTCGGACGGCCTTGAGTTCCCTGTCTAACGACCTCTGCCTTGACAACAACAACCTTTGTCCCATTCTCGGCCTGTGGAGTCGTTTTCGCAGTTGCGGTGGTCATCTTCTGTGCCACGCGATATCGCCCTGAAACACCGTACTTTCGAACCGGATTTGGTGGGCTCTTCTCGCCGCGTGCCTTCTTTGCATTCAGGATTTCATCGATCGCCTTGTTGAAGGAAGGGATCTCCTCTCTCAATGTTCGGTAAGATCCATTGGCTTTCAAGGTCTTGTTCCAGAATCGGACAGCCACGTGCTCTGCAAGGACTTTCTGCATTTCCAAATCTGGCGGGATTTGGAGCCAGAGCATGCGTACATCTTCGCTGTGGATTTGGTTCACCGCCATGCCGTCCATGCGCTTCATGATGTTCTTCTCCAGATACTCGCATCCAATGATGGCAGCACAGTTACGTGCAAAGTACAGGTAGGCGAAGACTTTGAATGGAGGGTTGTCAAAGTGTCGGATCCCCTTTCCTTCACAGCAAGAGATCATCCAATCCAGTATGTTCTTGTGAATCACCTTGTTTCCCCCGACAATCGTGATTTGGTTCTTCGCAGCAAACTTTCGAAGATCGGCTACCTTGAGCTTGTTGATCGGTAGGAACTCATCCTTCCACTTGGTGGAGAAGGTGGTTGCGATCTTCTTGGGCAGACCCTCGCGCAGGACACTGGATTCGGCATTTTGATGTTCTTTGTACAGAATCGATACTGTGTCGCCCGACTTGAGCCTGCACAGTACATTTTTTTGTTAGCCACGACGACGGACCACGAATCATGCCAGAGGCCAGATCGACACAAGGGTGGGACTTACTCTTTGAGCTTGGTTGGGGACAGCGAGGTCAGTGATTGAGACATGTTGAATGCCGATGTTTTGTGTTGGTGTCGAGAAGAGGTTACCGTTGTCGGTTGTCGATTGTCGCTGGTATGCGATGATAAAGGGGCAACGTCGGGCAGGACAAGGACAAGACCAAGAATTGTTCCTGATATCAGGAGAGCTCTTGTCTAGCTTGACAAGAGATGGAGGTAATATCCAAGAGGTCCTGAGCAGGGCTTTTTGATGGGAGAAGGATGGTTAGAATCAGGAAGAGTGGGCGAGGACCAGGGTACTAGTACTTATACTTGTCCAGTCGTTGACAAGTGACAAAGATCGAGACGGGGCAATTGCTTTTTATCACTTCATTTCACGGGCTATGCAATATCACTTTTTTCTATACAAGAAGACATGTCACAGGGAGTCACCGCCCTCCGCCCGCCCCTTATGGAGGGGGTCCGTGCCTATATGTGTGGCGAAAAGAACAAGGCGACGTGACAATGACGGGGAAGTGAATAGAGATGTGAACGGGTGTGAACGGGTGAAACGGGTGAGGACATCAGTATACGTAGTAGATCGACTGGGTCGTGACTCGTGCTGGGTCTAGTCGATCTGAGGTACAAACAGCATCGCCCAGGAGAAAAGGTATTTTGGAGATTTTACTGATTTACAATTAGTCCGTCGAGACCAAGATACCTAGGTACCTACGGACAAGGGACGTGGTCGTGGTCGTGGTCGTGGGCATCAGGATTGCATCGTCCTGCGGCAAGGCTGAGATATCTGGGGGCTTTCTTGGAATCACAACCATCGGCATTGCATTGGATTGCAGGCATGGATGGCAACCTGGGGGGAATGGTTCTGTCTACTACCTTAGGTACTCCGTACATACTAAGTAGATCGACTGGTAGGGTCTTTTGGAGAGAGAGAAACGGCAGCAAGATCGTGGTCCCAGGGCGATGAGATTCCTTTGAGGCGGGAAATAAGTAGTAAAAAAAAGTACTGGAACGAGGTCACCGTCCAAGACAAGCTCAGCTTCACCAGCAAGCAAGCAAGCATACCTAGGTATCTGTGATTGTCGATCTCAAAAAGATTTTAAGAGGCCATCTGATGATGAGCGGACTGGACTGGACTGGACGGGACTGGCTTGGGAGATATACGGCGAGACGGGTCTTGTTCTGGCTAGAGCCAATACGGATACTGGTAGTATTGATATAGTTGATATAGTACGGGTAGGATACAGATGGTTCATACATTTCATCATCATCATCATCATCATCAGAATCATCATCATTGAGAGAGGCTGTCGTAAAATGTATTGTACATAGTAGCCCATCTTGGAAATAAATGGGCAAAGGAGATGGCGCATCAAGGGCTCCGCCTATCGACGAATCGACGATCGTACATTTGTCGTCAAGTTTTACTTTGTACTTTTCACTTTTTCAATTTCGCCGGCCCCGTCGATGTCGATGTTTTTGGCGGATTTGCGTTTGATTTCGGAGGAGGCTTCGATACGGGCATTGCTGTCGTCGAGTTCGGCTTCTTTGATGGGGCCACGGTGGCGGTGTTTGAACGTGTGGAAGGTTGGTTTTTCGGGACTGGGACTTTCTTGATGACTGGAGGGATCTTTGTTGCGGCGCCGGTGCTGGTGCTGGGCTTGGTGCTGGTCTGCAGCTGAGGGAGTTTCTTCGCGGTCGACGTCGTCGTGGAGGCGGTACTCGTACTCGTATTCGAAGGCTTAGGCTTAGGCTTTGGAGTGGCCGTCGGGTTGTTGCTGCTGTTGCTGTTACTCGATAGTTTCGGTTTCGGTTTCGGTGCACCTGTACCTACAGGCTTCGAGTTCGGCTTCGACTTGGATGCATTTACCGGTTTCAAAGAAGGAGTATGTATGGTGGCCTGCTTTGACACAGGCTTCGACTTCGGAGCAGCAGGAGTGGGTGCTGATACCGATGCATTCGGTTTCTTCACCGTCGTTGCTCCAGCAGCCTTGATAGGTGAACCATTTGCGGCGGCCGCCGGAGTCTTCTTCGCTGATGCAATTTTGGTGGGCACAGGATTAGGATTAGGATTGGCCGATGACGATATCTTATTGCCCTGCTGTCTTGCCTGTGCCTGTGCCTGTGCCAGGCCAGCAGCAGCAGCTTTCCGCGGACCAAGTTTTGGCACAGAATCTTTCGTCGAAGTTGAAGAAGCGATGGATGCAACAGCTGTCGAGGCATCGCTGGACAGTGTCATGACCGTGCCGTATCGACTGTTCTCCTCGGTCTTCAAGTCATCCCAGAAATTGCCTTTGCCCTTTAGGTTGGAGATTGTAGTAGATCGACCGGTTCTTTTGGTTTCGGCAGCCTCGAGGTCCTTCCAGAATGTCCCTGTCCCCATTTGCTTCTTACCGGCCGACACCACCGAATCCTGCCGGCTCTTCTCCTCGGCGTCGAGTTTCGACCAGAAGGTCCCCCCTTTCTTGGCAGATGCAGATGCAGATGCTCCGTTTGTGATGCGTTTGACGCCATTCAAAGGAGCTGCGGTTCCATTCACCCCGCTGATCCTCCCTCGCTGCTGCCTTCTCGCCTCTTCCTCGCCCAATTGCTGCATGAAATTCTGCTGCTTGTTCGTGATGCTCTCTGTGACCATGCCCTGCGGATCCGACAGAAATTGCTGAATAAAGTCGGCACGATTAAGCAGAACCTGAGCGGAAGGAGAACTGATTAGTTTTTGTACGGCCATGGCACCGGCTTTGAAGCTCTCCTTTTGCTGGTCCGGGTCGAAGAAGGAATCAAGTGTCAAACCACCGAGCGAAGTAGAGGCAGATTTCACTTGTCTTGTAGCTTGCAGCCCGGCTTTCTTGACGTCTTCGGTTCCAGACTGCAAGGCTTGCTTGTTGATACTCTTCCAGAATTTCTGCGGTAGATCTCCGTAGAAAATGTACAAGACCATGGCGAGGATACCCATTGGAGCGAAGATTTGCAGAAATTCGTACCAGTGACTCGATCTGATGGGGACTTCCATAAGCCCACAACCACGAAGAGTCTTGCCGGATTTGTACTTGGTAACGCCCACGTCCGCTGGGAACCTGCCAGTCTGGTACCACTGCTCGATCAGAACATCCTTTTCACGCCAACGGGCCAGAAGCCAAAGTTCGAAGGCCTTCTCGTTATGGAGTGGGATGTCTTTGACCAAAAAACGACGCCAGTGCATGCTGACGGATTTCGGTGGTCTTCCCTCGAGGTAGCCTGACTTGAGGGTAAATATATCTTGAGCATATTGGCCTCTGGGAACGCCTTCATAAGCTACCGTACAATCGTAGACATAATCGACGGAATCTCTGAGCTGCTCGAGACAGAAGTGTAGACCTGTACTGCGTGGCAACAGGACATGTCTCGTGTCTGAAATGTTGTTCTTCTTTGCCCAAGCAGCGCTTTTTGCCCGAGTGCTGGGGGCTAGGTTGGTGCCTTCAGGAAAGAGGAGAAGCCACATTGGATCTGTGATCTTGTTGAGCTTTTGTAGGGCGGTGGCCATGTTCGGTCGATCTTGTTCCCAATTGCGTTTGAGGAAGATGAACTGGTTGAATTGCATGCCCCAGCCCAGGATGGGGATCTTTTTGAGGGATTCTTTGAGAATGATGTATAGCCGTCCATGCATGCCATTGCAGTAAGCTATCCACCATAAGTATAGCCAGTCGGTGTAGATTTGGTGGTTGGCAATCAGGACAAGGCGCTCTGGAAAGTCCAGAATGAGGTCTCCTTCTACTGATTTCAGCAGTTGACCCCGAACAGATGCATCTCCAGAGACGATGACTTTTGTGGGTGCAAATGTTTGCGTCAAGGTCATGGTCAGCAGCCCGAAGGACTGCTTGGTGAAGGCAATCCAGGCATTGTACCAGTCTTCGTTGACCAGAGCCAAAGGAGCTCCAAGGAATTGAGAGAGGTTGATGGCTAGAGCTCCGGATAGAAAATATGTCGACAGCGCTACGGCTCTTGAAGCAATTGAATATTGTCCTTTCTGGAGAGGCACGCGATCAGGACGATTTGCTGCCGATTCGAGCGAGAATCCTGCAGCTGGCTCGAGTGCAGGTTGTACCGACGCCATGTTTGTCCGCGTTGCAGAGGATTACGGAGTAACCGGGTGTTAAATGCTATCGTGCTTCGCTCATCTTCGTCGTCGGCGACCTTGCTGTCGACCCTCGTGGGCAAGCAGCTATGATGGTATCCAATTTGCGAGACGGCTGGAGCGACACATCAAGACGCCACCTCTGACGTACGCAGCGTCGAGATGTTGCAGGGACTGGCCTGTTCGCTGACAATTGGAATGCTGGGTGATCGAAGTCACTGTGGCGCTCAGGCGGTTCGATTCACTGCACAAGGTCGAATGAGACGTCGAATGGGAAGGACGCCGGCCTCGATGATCCCTGCTTCATCTCTTTTCTGGGCCAGCATCAGCGATCGATGCGTGATCGTTGGAGAGAAGACGAGAGGCCACCCCGGTCATTTTTGTCCAGACCGGTCGTTGTGACAAGGATGTTTGGGTGCAAAAAGCAGGGAAAACAGGATATCAACCCTGTGGCTGTGCCCGACCAACGACACAACTGGACCCCGGATGACGTTCCTCCCCGCCCAGGCATCGATTTCGATATCAACCTGCGAGAGGGAGAGAGGGAGGGAGTCCACAGTCTTGTTCGACATAAACTACGAGTAACTGCCTTCCCCCTTGACATCACACTCCCTTTCTCTCTCCGTCTTCCCTTTTATTACCGCTTCAAAATCTATTGACAACTACATGCTCAGTCGAATCTTGACTGAGTGACCCAATACCCCCTCTCCCAATGCCTAACATATCCTTTGATATCTTCTTCGACAAGGACTTTATCAACGTCACAGCCACTCGAGGACATACAGCTCCCAAAGCCAAACCAGAGTGGAAAGTCCGTACTGCTCCCAAACTACCTCCCAAGCCGGTTCCCGAGGACCACAGCGGTGCTCCACGACCACCGGCCAGAGAGAAACTGACCTCGACCCGTCAATCTCTCGCTCCTCCTAAACAATCCAAGGCTGCTGCTGGTGATTCTTCCGACGCAGCTTCCCAGACCAGTGAGAAGGCCGAAAAACGAAAGCCACCCAAGCTCGGTGCCAAAAAGTAATCACCTACCTAAGTACTCGTACCTAGAGTCATGGCAACGCAGTGGGTATTGGGCAAGGTGTCCGAGGCCCTTGCCCCGACCGTGTCGAACACGGTGTCAAGTGCAGGGTCCTTTGCAGGTGGCGCTGTGAGTGCAGTAGGCAACAGTATCAACAGTGTAGGGGAGGGCATCAACAGCTCCATCCGGAGATACGGAGACGGAGTCAAAGATTATGGCAACGCCGTCATGGACTGGACGTCGGCTGACTCGGTGAGGGCATCGACGGCAGCAAACCCGCTGGGTCTGAGTGCTGGCAAGACAGGTGGGAAGAGAGGAGTGACGAGTCCTTCGGTCTACACGCCGGTTGGAAGGTCGACCAACCCTTCAAAGACGTTGATGACGACCAACAAGACCCAGAAGAAGATCGAAGCTGGCACGCCCAGGAAGGCTCTGCCTGCTCCTGGTCCGAAGCCGGTCGGTGCAAAGAAGGCTGTCTCTGCGCCACCCCCAAAGTCGACACCAGCAAAGACCTCTGCCGCGCCTAACCCGGGAGCGTTGAGAAAGAAGCCAGCCGAGACCAATGGCAACGCCAAAAAGCCATCTTCGGTGAGCAAGTCGACTCCTGTCAAACCCGCCGCTCCCAAGACAGCCACTGCCGGACGGCAACAAGCCAGAGGGAACCCTACGGCCGCAGCGAACCCTCTCGGTTTGTCGTTTTGATCTGATGAAATTGTGTCTCTCTCTTTTGTACGATTATGGGTTCTGTCTCACGATGACTTTGAATGATTCCTTTGCTTGTTTTGTTTCAATACAATTTAAAAAAAAGATGGGCGACAGAAAACTATCAAACTTTTCCGGGTTGATAAAAAACTTAAGACAAACTTTTTTCTTCAGTGCCCTTCTATCTTCCATCTTACTGCTTTCATAAAGTCTCGATAGTCATAGGAGACATACTGCTCTGACAGTGCAACTATATCAAGTAATCTGCTGTAGATTGTTTCTTACCCAAGCTCGGAAACTGGTTGGACTCGCTGTTGTCCCCTTTGTGCCTCCTCACACCCATCGTTCAGACCATTTACTCGCTTCGCCCCCTGGTCGACGCCTCTTGATGATATATCCACAAATATGTCCATGTCATCGTGAGGACCAGCGACACCAATGATAAAAACTGCATGTCATGCGTGTGAAACTGTTTCTCCAACCCAAACGCATAGAAAAATAAAGTAGATAAAAGGCTGGCGATCCAGTCCCATGCCCCATCCATCAGCAACAACGCTTGTCGACATCCAGCAACCCATCATGACAGCTACTGAGCAATTCGCAACTCCTTCTCCGTTTGCTCCCGATGTGTCGACATATCCTTCATCTCGATCCATACCATCCCGTCGTCGTCCACAGTCTCGAGTCGTTGTCGTTTCTCAGTGAGCCTGTCCCATGTCGTCCGGACAGGTGCGAATAATGCGCTGAAGGCGGCCGCAGCTGACAGACCGGGAGTTGTGAGGATTGGTGTAGAGTAGACGGATCTTGACATGGCGGGCACTCCCAAGAGATTCATGTTGGTTATTTTAATTGTTGTAGAGGGACCGGGGGAGTCGACACTGTCGACACTATCGACGAGGGGGCCTTTCCAAGTCGGAATGGGTGATGCGTGTCGAGGCTATTTTCCAACGGAACGGGCTTTGGATAGAGACAACTGGCGATGGAGTTCGACTGAGTGACGGATCTGACGATTTTGACTGCTTCGACGATTTTTGACTGCTTTGAACAAGAGAAAAAGTTAAATGGATGAAGGAACTTCCGCGCCTAGTATATGCTCAAGCCAAGATGAGGACCTGTTGTTCCGAAACTTTGATACTGAGGGCCCTCGGATCAGAGATGAACAGATGAAGAGAGAAAAAGTCTCGCTGTTGCCTTGAATCCACCCGTGAGAACCTACCATTCTACCGGTGCGTACCTTTGCCGGTCGCACTCAGTAGCCATCCAAGCCTTTGACCACGCCGAATGCACCGCCTTTCTTGCCAAACATTTCCCTCACATCACCTATCAGATATTGGGGCTTTTCATACGCAAAGAAATGTCCTCCGCTGTCGTGCGTCTTCTCGAACACGACATCGCCTTGGGTCCTGGTCCAAATGGACGGCAAGACCCTCAGCTCTTTCGGTGCATGGCTGAGCCCGAGTTTGACACCACCAATGTATTCCCTCGTCCGATCTCTCGTGACTCTCGTAGCTGGATCATCCCAATCATGGGTAGCCTCATAGTATATCCGAACATTCGCAGCCGGGCCAGCGGTGGAGAACCAGTATATGCTGATCCACGTACAAACTTCGTCTTCGGTCCACGGGTACGAGTCTGTCCAGTCGTGCAATTTCTCGAATATCCATGCCAAAAGGGCGACGGGAGAGTCCGCAAGCGCGTAGCCTAGAGTTTGTGGTTTCGTAGACTGCTGGGCACGATAGCCTGAACCTTGCTCGAGGAACCATTTCGTCCGCTCCATGCCTTCCTTTTCTGCCGCTGTATATGGGGTGACTGCGTGCTGAAGAGCAAGCTTGGGATGTTGGGTCCATTTTGGGGCATCGCCTTGGTCCATATTCACGTGTGTAGCCTTGCAGTGGTTTGGATACAACAGAGATATGGCACGAGTGATATAGAAACCCCAATCACCACCCTGGGTAACGTACTCCGTGTAGCCGAGCTTGAGCATCAGTTTGTTGCATGTCTCAGCGTATTGGGCCAATGCGAACCCCTTCTTCTTCGACCCTTCCGAGAAGCCGTAGTTGGGCAAGGATAGAGCAACGAAATGAAAAGCTGGCGCGTCAGAGGAAGGCTCGGGAGACGACAATTTGTCCCATATCTTTGTGGCTTCGAGGAAGTTGCCTGGCCATCCGTGGACGAAAAGCAGAGGTATAGCATTCTTTCTATCTGACTTGGCATGGATGAAGTGAATGCGTAGCGGTTCGAAGCCATCGCATGGGATTGTGGTTGTGTATTGAGGCACAGTGTTCAGTTTCTTCTCTGCATCTCGCCAGTTGTATTTGTCTTTCCAGTAGTTTGTTAGTCGTTTGACATCTTCTAGAGGGGCGCCGTAGTCCCATCCTGCACCATCGATCTCATCAGGGAATCGAGCGAGGGATAGGCGAGTCTTGAGGTCGGACAGGGAGGAGTCAGGGATGGAGATGGTAAAGGGTTGGACGTCTGCCATCGTGGAAACGTGGGTTCGGAGATTGATTGAATGTCGTTTAGCCCTGCACTGGAAGAAGAACGTCCTTCGACGAGCCTAATGAAGGAGGAGTAGTCTGTTGGAGGAGACCTGAAGCGCAGCAAGTTGGCCCGGTCTTTATATCACCAGAGAGTCTGTATGGTGTTTGTCAGCTTCTTCAAGCTCCTACCGACCTACCAGGGCGAGAACAAGGCATCAATTGCAGGCCAAGGCCGAGCTTCTGTAATCACAAAAGTCGTGTACTGTGAAAGGCGTGTCGTGGACACGAATCGGCAGTGATTGTCGGTTGGAGGGAGAGCATGACGGAGCTCTTTGGTGGTCGATCGGCTAAGGCAGCGAAATACGCTCCAAGCAATCATCGCCGAGGCTGCTGGACTTACATCCACATCATGAGAAGCTCGAGAGGCTATGAGAATCTAGATATAGCCATACGTCCACAGGAGAGGATCGAATACTTTGCAGTGACCATGTAGCGTATGTTCGTGCTTCATACCTTTACTGTATTTGAGCAGGACTCGATTGTGGTTCTATGTCTACACAGTATGCCTTTTTTTCGTTCAGTTGATTCCAAGATTTGTAATTATAATTTCCCACCTCTCCTCTTGTCTACCGCATCCCTCAGCACCTTGATGACCTGGCCTGGATCCTTCGCTCCAAACACCGCACTTCCAGCGACAATAACATTGGCGCCCGCATCTGCTGCCTGATCAATTGTGCCTTCGCCCAACCCACCGTCAACCTCAATGTTCATGTCAGGATATTTCTTCCGCAAGGCCGTCACTTTCGGTAGCTCGCTGGCCATGAACTTTTGACCTCCGAACCCAGGGTGGACGGTCATTACTAGTACCATCTGTTTCCAATCAGCACAAATTCCAGAGACAACGAGGTAGGACATACATCAGGCCGCTCGGCTGCGTTTTCATTCTCCAGAATATCCCAAAGTACATCGACACTCGTCTCGGGCTTGATAGCAATACCAGCTTGCATGCCCAGGTCGTGGATGTATTTTATCAGTTCTTTTGGGGAGGTCGGTCGGGTTGTAGTTTTGTCTTCGGGTTTGGTGGCCGCAACGGACGTCACGGCTGCTTCATAGTGGAAGCAATACAGGTCGCAGCCGGCGTCGCGGAATGTCGAGGCCCACCGGTGAGGCTAAAAGAGATCGAATATTAGTAAATGTGCTTCATGCATAGGCACAGCGTTGAGACTGATATAGCATTCCCCGTTGGTGAAGGCAGTGACAGTACGAGGGAAGAATCTCGTTATTCCTACCTCTGATATCATCATATGGCAGTCAAATGTGCCCCTTCCACCTCCGCTCTTGGGTCGTTCGACATGAGACCGTATCTTCGAGACGACGGGCGCTCCAAAAGTGATATTCGGTACAAAGTGTCCGTCCATAATATCAACATGAAGCCAATCGGCACCATCTTCCATTGTTTTCGAACATGCTCCTCCTAGCGCAGCAAAGTCGGCGCTTAGTATTGAGGGTGCGATGATCGCTGGCGGAGACATCTTGTCCTGTTTTGCTCTTGTCCTTTGCTGAAGTGTTCAAAGGGTGGCCCGTGTAGGTGCAACTAGATGGGTAGGTGTTTCGGAAGCTGGGCCAGGAATCGGCGGCACGACAGAGGAGCGAAGGAGTAGCCAGGGGTATGTCGTGCTCGTCAGGGGCTCTTATAGCGTATTCGAAGGATCGCAAGACACCGTTCTTTATTGCCCACAAACCGAAAGCTGATGGAGTATCAACTGCGGTAAGTTGTTGTTGAAGCTCAAAAATTAATGGGGAGCTGCGGCATCGGGAGGGGGCCCCGGAGTGAGGGGCTCGGAGCCTTGTGGAATTGCACAAGCTTCATTTCATCACTTTTTCATTGCTTACAATGCAGGAATCAAGCTAAGATGAGCAATTCAAAACAGTCATGATGCATTGAATGTATTGCTTGACGTTAAAGTACTACTTGCACGCTCAACGCCATCAATCATAAAAGTACACAAAATCCACCGCTTGCTGATCGTCATATGTAAAGGAGAAACGTCTGTCTCGCATCCGATCGCTCGGTTGGGTAGATATTGTACAATTTATCATGATCCCGACCTGCATCAGATGATGTGCCAATTCGAAAGACCGTAAACCAAGTCCCCAACCTGCCACCCTGAAGCGAAAATGAGTATGGGCTGATTCCAAAGCGATAGGTGTTGTTGTTCAATAGTGTCTGCAGAGGTGACACATCTGTCTCGTCCTGGCATGGCGACACACTCTTGGTGGTTCCGTCAGCTGAAGGAACTGGTTCGCAAACGCTGCTCCAACTTGACTGATCAAGTTCGAAGTTGTAAGGCTGTCGGGTGCTTGCAAGAACGATGATGCGTATTGGCTCGAGAGCATCGACATGTCACTGCTGCTCAGTCCTCCCGTCTCAACATACAACGAATCTTCCATGTCTTCAGCGCCGATCATGTTGGAAGAATCAACCTGTTCAACATCGTCAACCTGGCTGAGGTACCGACCACTTGCCCAACCAGGGTCGTCGTCTTCGTCGTCGTACATTTCCCCAAATGGGTTGACAGCATCATGGTGGGCCAAGATGGTGGCCAAGTTCGTGTCGTTCACCTCAAAGCTGTTGTCAAAGCTCATGCTTTGGTCGTTTGAGTCGATGGTGCTGAGAGACGACGGATATCCCTGATGTGTGGTCGCAATATTCTGAGGTGTCGGCATAGGTTGCCCACCCTGTCCATTATATTGTTGTCGATTCGAGTTATTCTGGATAGGTCTGTTTCGACAGGCACAGGAGGGACAGCCACAGTTGCAACCATGGCAATGGTCTCCACAGCATGAGGATGGCATTTGTGGATTGTGATTGGTTTTGGTAGAGGTATCAGGAGCTGAAGCACGGCGTCGTATTGGTTGAACAATGGTTGGACCGTCAGAGACGGGTCGAGATAAATAAGGCATAGGTGTGGCAGAAATATGCGAGGGACCCCTGCAACCGACGTAAGCTCATGCAGGTCCCTCTGGTGATACAGGTCTCTTGATAAGTATTGAGACAGCCGAACGTTCAACGAACATATGATGGCAAAGGCGAGAACAGACAAGATGTTATGGTACAGTGGTAGTTGAGAAGAAGTGGCAGAAGGGGAACCAAACCTTTCAATTGATACAAATAGAGAGGATATGATATAAATAAGGCATCCAGGCATCGGCAATTCGAGGTTACTGAAGGAGTCGTCATGGTCGTGGTCAGGTGCTGAGGGACAGTGTTGACCTGAAGCGGCATCACGAGGTAGCTATTACATGCCGGTGATTGTTAAGCACGGTAGACCTAGCCAGTCGTGCTAGGGAATCTGCCTTGCCGGGCGAACTGGAGATTGGCGCAACGTGCAAAGCATACCTCGCTAGCATACGGAGCGGCGCCGATGCAGGACCATTCTGATAGTGAAGCGTAAGGGACCGGGCATGAGGAAGTCGTCAACCGGAGAGACGAAGAACGAGTAGACGAGTAGGAAGAAAGCCAGGCGAGACCCGATGACCACTTACCAGCCGTTTGGTATATCATTGCCGAAGGGGGGGCCATCACGGGTTGCAATACGGAGAGAACCTCGGTCTTTCTGAAGAGAGGGAAGAGATGGGGAGAGCAGTGCCGTAGGAGCAGGGCAATGGTCACGGGCACCACGGTTCAAGAATGGGGTTGAACAACGGCCAGATCCAGAACGAAGCGAGTTCATATGATGCCGTGTTGTTGATCGACAACCACATGTTCTTGCCAAAGGCCAATGTAGAGGGAGGATTGTATATGCAGGGAAGGTAGGAGTCAGTAGGGGAAACAGTATGAAGGCCAATTTGCCATACTAGTATCGTGTCACAAGGCGTGGAGAGAAGAGACCTGGAAAGGATCTCTGCTTCGGATCCGGTCTGGTAACTTATGTCTTCTAGTAGTATGATCGCTGAATGGCTGCCTTGATATTTTATATCTGTCGACCATGATTCTTGACCGGTGAGGACACTCGGAGAAGGACACCCAGAGGAGGGTTGTACAAGATTCTACGTGAAGCATCTGCATTTCCGTCCCGATTGTCATACCATGGTGGACTTCTTCTCCAGTGCCAACCAGCTGATTTCAATTCAGACACTTTCATTGTGACTCGCACAGAACTATCCCTCATCCCTCGCTAACACCTGCAGTTGCTATTCGACCCGCAATAACCGCCTCATGGTTGTCCCTGGGTCCCTGGGTGTCCCTTGTGGTAGACTCGGCTGTCACAACTGTCAGTCTGTCACCACCACCACCACCATACGTAGTGATGGAATCTTCTTTGACCCTTCTCTTTTCTTTCCTTTTTCCGGTCAGGGATCTTGCCCTGGCGACTCGGACATGCCGCATTTTCCACGAGACGGTCAGTCGAGCCGTGTACTCGTATTATTGTGTAGTCAGTCTCGGCTGTCTCATATTCCGGTGTTTTGCATTAATATGTGCTGTATACAGCAAGCTTCTCGCCGCCAGTCAGGCCATCTGGTTATTTCCTACTGCTCTCACTCTTGACCTACCTTACCCATCACCACGGACACCGCCAGAAACCCTGTTACCAAAAAAAAAGAAATTCCTCGCTAAATGTCAGCCCTAACCACATCGCCTGCAGACTACCACAGTGCCTACGAGTACCAGAGTGCCACAGTTCGGCCCTCTCCGACCTCAAGCTCAATGTCAGCCCGCTTGTACTTGTAGGTGCCCTGATAGTGGCTGATCAATTCAATCCCCCATTCCATCACCGTCACCGTGCAGACGTCGCTAGGTTAAACCTGCCCAGAATCGAAAATGATCTACAGTGTGCATCGTGTCCGTGCGTGTTCTTCCTCCACCCGCACTTCCATCTTCCATCTTCCATCATCCATCATCCATCCACGCTATCCTCGCTGTGGCACGCTGTGGCTACGAGTAGTTATGTACACACGTTAGGTCCACGGTCACGGTCCCACAACCATCCTTGAACAACCGATGATCCATCGATCCTCCTTCGGCCTGCTCCGATGCCATCATTTTTTGTGCGAAAGGCATGTGAATCCTTCACACTGAAACCCCCATCATCCCCCCTGGAGGATAACACACGCCGTATCTACTAGGTACCTGATGGAGCAACGTCCACGCACACGCACATCTCTCGTATTATTTCCTCTACTGTGTACCCGTCAAGGCCGTACAGTCTCATGCAAAATCACTTTCCCCGTAACTGCAACAACTGCAACTGCAACTCCAGAATGTCTCCGCCCCACTCCAAGTTCCCGTGATCCGGTTGCGTTACCACATCCAGTTCCTTAGGTCCCCGAGTTTCGACAGTCGAAGTACCACAGTATCAGACGTTAAGGACGTGTAATGTTCACCCATCATTCGGCGAAGGTCTAGCGAAAATACTGTACTGCATCTTGATAAACACCGTAGATTAGCTCGCATCAGGTACTGTGTCTTTCAATAGTAGTACTCCATTCTTCATCCTCTCCGAGATTCAGCAAACAACTAGTTCTCATCGACCCTTCCTTGCCTTATTTCGCATCAAAGAATATGCCTCTACACACTCCCTCGTGTCGGGATGATCAGTTCCGAGGACTCGCTGAGATCCAGCCACTGCTCTCTTATAGAGGATAGTAGCCTCGACGAAGCGAGATCGTAACGCCAGAAGGTCTGCCAGATTATATACGCTCGTCAGCGTCGAGGGATGCGCCTTCCCTAGAACCTTCCCCCTTAACTTCAACGTCTCTCGATGTACCTCCTCCGCCTCCTCGTACTTCCCTTGATGGCGTAGCGTAACGGCTAGGTTGTTCATACTCGTCAGCGTCTCAGGATGCTCCTCCCCTAGAACCTTCCTCCTCAACTTCAACGTCTCTCGATTTATCTCCTCCGCCTCCTTGTACTTCCCCAGACTGTATAGCGTATCAGCCAAGTTGTTCATACTCGTTAGCGTCTCAGGATGCTTCTCCCCTAGAATCTTCCTACTTAACCTTAACGTCTCTCGATGTATCTCCTCCGCCTCCTCGTACTTCCCCTGATCGCTCAGCGTATTGGCCAGGTTGTTCATGCTCGTCAATGTGTCAGGATGCTCGTCCCCCAGCACCTTCCTCTGCAGCCTCAACGCCTCACGATGCATCTCCTCCGCCTCCCCGTACTTCCCCTGATTGCTCAGTAGAGTGGCCAGGTTGTTCATGTTCCTCAACGTCGAGGCGTCTTCTATCCCGATCGTCTTTCTTCTCGTATCGTACGCTTGTCGGCGGAGGCCCTCTGCTACCCTATAGCGTCCCTGGTCTCCATAAAACGATGCAAACCATTCCGCCGCCGCACAAGTACTTAGCTCCTGTCCCAATCGTCGGCTGTCAGGGGAAAACCTTTGGTTATTCTCGACGCACATATCGACGTGCCCGAGAAGTATCATTCTTGCCTGCAGCAAATGGTTGACACCTCGGACCATCGGCCGGACACTGTCCGCCACCATCTCAATCGCCTCACATACAAACTCGTGATTCGACTCCTCCCCTACTCGGAGTTGTAGCCAGTCACAGATCACCGGATGTAACGAGAAGCGTGACCCGTCGATGGATGTGCCACTGGCGATGCTGTCCAACAGGGAGAGATCATACGCCTTCGAGATCAAGTCCCAAAATAGTTGAGCATTCCACGATATTTGACTCTTCCACGGTATTTGAACTTTCCACGGTATTTTACTCTTCCACGGTATTTTACTCTTCCACGGTATTTTACTCTTCCACCGTATCTTACTCTTCCACCGTATTTGACTCGACATTGGTGTCTCACAGCCTGCTGCGCTTGACTCTGACTCGGAGAGGGCCACTGGATGCCCTTCTAGGTCGCTGTTGGAGACTCCCTCCCGGTTAGGCGACTGCTGGCACTCGTTTCTGTTGAAATCCTCATGAGTGAATATCCTCATCCAGGCCGGTGTCGGTCCGCTCGATTCCCAATGGTGGCGGAACAGTGACTCGCTAATGTGATCCGGCTGTAAGAAGGCCGACACGGTGAAGAAGTGTTCAATATCGCGTCTCCGCGCCTCATCTTCTTCCAACTGCTGAAACGACATCTCCCACGTCGTAAACGCGCTGATCGCCGGAATATCTTCTTCCTTCCCATCAACCTGTAGCGTGCCGTACTTCCAGAACCGTGGCGTGTGTCGTAACACTTGTTTGCGTTGTGCCTCGTATAAGGTTAAGAACTCGTCCAGTTGGTTCAATCTCAGTTGCTTATATCGAATAAATGCTGCCGCTTGATCGAGGGCGAGAGGTAACCCTCCAAGCCGTTCAACAATCTTGCTACAACTCTCCTGGTGAGCTTCTACCTCAGTCGTTGAGTGGTCGCGTAAGAGTAGCTCTGCCCCTTCCTGTTGCGTCATGCGTGGCACTATCAGCACCTTTCCGAGTCCTTCCAGCCCTCTGCGAGTGGTGATGAGAATGTCGCCCAAGCCACCTAAATTGGATCAATTAGCCAACTTCTCAGCGATAATAGTGCGACTGACAAGATGGAATGAATTGTTCAATCGTCTTAAAGTGGTCCGGATCGTCATAGTTGTCCAACACCATAAACCACCGCTCGGTTCGTCGTGCGAGGGCGCGGACGACCAGTCTTATTCTTTCTCGAGCGTCGTCAATTCCCGTAAGTGGTTGCCCAATCTCCGCCGCCACTCGTTCCAATGACTGTACCGCCATCGCCTCCGAGCTTGCATTGAGCCAGAAGGTCTCTGCATACCTGGACGGCCATTGTCGACAACACTTGAGCGCAATCTGACTCTTCCCTTGTCCGCCCATCCCTTGGAGGATGAGCACGCGACGTTCGTCCGCGGCAGCGTTCGAAAAACACTCGTCGATCCGATTCAACTGCTCCTGGCGACCTCGGAAATACGTGACCCGCCGACGGTCAGCCTGTTCGTACGACGTTTCCACAGGCACGGATACAACCTTCCGGATAGAACGGACTTAGCTATTCTGCGATCTAACTCTTCCATGTACTTACAGGTGGGGCCTTCGCCGATGGCACTGACAGTGGCTGTAGAGCATTTCCCGCCATCTCTTCGACCACTTCTGCCACTATCAAATAATCCTCCTCCGTTGGCCGGGCAAACTTGTTCATGTTGAAATGCGTCCGCGCGAGCGGGTGTTTCGAGACTCGATCCGACACATCAAGACACCCAGATCGTTCATTAACTGCGAACGCCTCCAGTACATCAGTATAAGCTCGAATATAGAGTTACATACTCTTCTTACCTTTCGTCTCTGCTGCCCAACGATTGCCCCAATCTCGCTCGCTTGGAGCTCGAAGAAACACGCGATTCGCGCGTAGGGCATCTCCACCCATACCCTCTGAAAATCATCCACTAGGTCTTGCAGGAGCTCATTACCCGGGTCGAGGATATGGAGAGACTCTCTTTCGATATCTTCTTCTGTATACTCTCGTGCCGCCGCCTGCACCATTTCGCTTTGGCTCAGCCCGTCCGCGCCGTGGAACGGCGTGCCGAAGAAAACCAGCCCTCGTACCGCATCTACTATGCCGGGCCACTCCTTGCTGTAGTGGTAGGTATTACATATCACCTATGGTTGTCATCAGCTTATATTCGCTCCTCCGCATGCGCACGGACCTTGAGGACGACGAGCCCGCCAAAGCTGTGCGCTAAAAATATTAACGGTCGCTCAACGCAGCTCTTCTCCCGTCAGCCCGCTATACTTATATGATAGCCTGTCTCTTGCCTACCTTACGCTCTCGTTTTAGTGCATGAAGAAGCCTCTCTGCTGTTGTTCGAGCCGACTGTTTGATCGCGGACGGCCCGAACCAGTCCGACTTGTATCCATACCGCATGATGCGTGCGTTTGGCACCACTGCCGGTAGCATCTCCTTGTCTTCAAGCCAGTTGACCCAACGGGCCTCACCACCCTCGCCGCATTTCTTGCTCCAGGTGTCGTCAGGGTGCGCTCCGAGGCCGTGGACGGCGACGATGCTGGAGCACGTTAGAAAGATGGAGCAATCACGTCAGACACTGTCCTTACTCAATAAACGTCTTTCCATCTTTGTCCGGGCCCGATGTCGGCTCCCGCAGCACCTTCAGGCCCGTATCGTCGTCGGTGGTCGGTCGCACCTTGATCGAGTAAGCTACGCCAGACGAAATAACAGAGAAGGCCGACACATACCATCGTTGGGCAACTTCGATTTTGAGATGCGAACAATATATATATGGAGCGCAGTTTCCAGAGTGCAGTTCAGACTCGATGAAGGCGTTTAAACCGGTCATCGAGGTTGTCATGGTTTCAGCTCCGCCGTAAGGCTGCAGCAGCAGGTTCTGCTGTCCCCTTGGGTTGCGGCTGATACGTCTGATTCCATTGGGTGAGTAGTCCATGCATCACGCAGCTGTGGCTTGTTCCATTGTAGCGGCTGGCGTATGAGAGAAAGCGCCTACCCTGCATGCACTTTTGACGAATTGAACGCCCATTACTCCGTAAACGAAAATGAAATAGTTACAGTGAGGCAGAGACATTCTCGGGTTTTGTAGATTCGGTGAAGGCGATTTGTTAAGCAACTGTAGCTTTTAGATTCAATAAGAGCTCCCTGAGTGTACGAGGTAGTCATGATCGCGACGCTGTGGGTGTCGATAACTGTGGTGTGTAAGATATGTGTCGAGTGTAAGAGGATGTAAAGTCGCAGGCGTAAATATAGGTGTCCTAGGTGTCCACAGGCGGCAAGAGCCAACAACCACCCCCTCTTCCACAAAAAAACAGTTCAACGGGTCTCGAATAATAGGTCGTAGGTTCAGGTTCGGTTCTGGTTCGGTTCAGGTGCTAATTCAGGCTCAAGTGCTGGTACTGGTTCAGGTTCATGGTTCAGGTTCGGTACAGGATCGGTTCAGTTCTCTACCCGTACGTGGATAGTTAGGATATTCGTGATTTGCCCGCGTCGAAGTAATACTAATGGCTGTTGACAGTATAGAGACCTCGATAAACAAAGACAAGCAACGCCAGTCGACCCGGGACAACCTCCAGATGTAGGCGTCGACTCTGGTGTGTAAGATATGTGTCGGAGCGTAAGAGGATGTAAAGCCGCAGGCGTAAGATATAGTGTCCACAGGCGGCAAGAGCCAACAACGCATGTTCGGGGAGATTGACCCCTAGCCTCCATCACACTCCCAAGATCTTTCGAGGTATTAGGGTTTTTTGGTACTGTAAGTACAGGCGTCTCATGGTATGGCCTCACCTGTCAAAAAAGAATCCCCAACGGCAGCGCACATGCCACGAATTGAATTCATGGAGCCCACCACAGTATACGCTGCAACGTTCTTTGGATGTTCAACTCTACCATAACTGTCAACCATGAGGACCAGACGGAGACGGAGACGCCGACGCAGATGCAGACGCGGGTCTCAAAAGTACCAATGATCTCAGCCTCATTCGTGTACCATTCTTGTTGAAGCTTTAGCCTCTACCATACCTTACCTACTACCTTAGTACGGAGTAAGTCTACATCAGTGCCATGCCACCTACCTGCCATGATGATGATCGGGGCATGCTCCCACAGCTACTCAACCAAGGAAGTAGAAGTCTGGCAAACCAAGGTTACCTCTTGGCCATTTTCCTCCTTTCCCCCAGTTTTCCTTACCACGAGGCTTCATTGGACCCGCGAACCACACGCATCGCCAGGAAATCAATAGCACATGTCAAGGTCACAGCCACGGAGAGAAAGAGAGAGAGAGAGAGAGAGACAGAGTTTGTACAGATTTGGGTTTCATTTCACATCACGGGGAGATGGGTATCACAAAAGCTATTTCCAAAGGCAGCGTGTTCTTACCCGCTATGGCAATTCATGACCAACGTCCAATGTCCAATTCATAACCTGACCCCCCAGCAGTCAATGCCATCCCACTCATCACTCATTGATCGTACCAAGAACCTCATGATGCTCCAACAGCTTGGCCTAACATAGACCTAGCCCATCCCAGCCCACCCAAACGTAGCATCGTGAGCATCCAAGGACTTTCAAACAACCTCGGAGAAATACCGTTTGCTCGTATGCCTGCCCGGACTTCTTGGATCTGGCGGCAAAGGCCCACTATGATGCACGACATGGGGCCGGAACACAGCATCGACCGGTGGCATCCAGTCGTCCAGCCCCAGGGGGAAATACTCGTAGAGTTGATCTGCACTCTCGCCCTCGGCGTGGAATGGGAGTGATTTCGTGGGTAGCAGCTCTGGCCTTTGTTGTGACATGGTGGGGACAGAAGAAGCAGAAGCCTGACTCGTCATCGGCCCGTTCGAGCTCGGCATGCTTGTGACGCTGACTTGATGGGCATGCAGTCGTGGTCGAACAGCCCCTGATCCGACACCAGCGCCAGGGAGATGTCCCGGCGACGTACCACGATTGTACACACCTGCGCCTGCACCAGCACCCGCACCCTTGTTCACCAGTGACGGGCTTGGATTGCTCGTCGGCGGCCGCGAAGACTGTCTGGACTCCGGCGGATGAGGGTACGGACTCCCTCCGCCCTCATCGTCGCTGCCAAAATGCAGACTCATCGGGCCTGAATTTACAGTCCCCAAGTCTTGGGGAAATATAAAGGGAAACGTCCCTGGCGTCCCGAGTTCGGGTGTGCTGTCGTGAGAGAACGTGGGCATGAGGGGAGGATTCATTGCCGCCGAGTACGGCGCCGTCAGTGACTCAGGAGCCATTTGAGACATCCAGTTGCTTCCCTCCATGTCTGGTGTCGGCTTGTAGTCGGCTCCGTCATAGGACATGGTCACTGCCGGAACGTCTTCGGGTGGTGTTTTGATTTTAGGTGCCGAAGTCACCTGAGGAACCGAGGTTTGGCTATTGCTAGCCCGAGATGCTGATGGGAGATGTTTGCGAGCCGTTGAACTGCTGCTCAGGGGGAGATCTTTGCGAGCAGCGAAATTCCGAGGACTTCGTCCGCGAACTATGACTGCTCCAGAATGGGCTTCGGCAATGGAGATCTTTCCACCTGTCGACAGCGAAGCCATGATTTTGAGATGGAGAGTGAAATGCTGTTGCAATTCCTTCCGACGCCCATTGTTGGCTGTAGCTATCCGGAATTGCAATCTCTTCCACTGGACGGGGAAGGTGGTGAAATCAGTGTCTAGATCTTGGCCCGACATCTTGTCCAACGGGATGGTAGGAGGTTCCTTCTCGATCTTGTCTTCGGGTTTGGGTGCTTCTCCGCTAGCTGGAGTTTTCCAGGGCACGGAGATGATCTTGACGGGGTTGCCTTCCACTGATTCAGTGGCAGAGACTTGCAACTCTAGCTCGTAAATCGGTATTCGTGAGCCGTCATCGGTGAAGACATATCTCAGATTTCGAGGCAATGTTACTGAGCCTGTAATCTGAAACAGGTTTCGTCGGTAACATGTGAGTTCTGGAGGTGGTGGAGGAGCATCGGCTGTGGCTGGCCATTGTGATTCGGCGAGAAAGAACATTCCATGAAGTTGCGCATTGATATTCACCGACGACCGTCTGAACGAGTCGTCCAACAGGGTGAAGTTATAATGCGGCATCGAAAAACTTAGGTATTTGCTGTCGCGGTCAATTGAAGGGCTCTCGCCCATGCCTTCCGTGGGCATTTGGTCGAATTGAGCCAGTGTACTTTCTGCGAACGGATCTTCGTAACCTGACACGCCTGACGAGAAGCGCTTCAAGAGCGCGGGGTGTTGCATGCTCGTAGATGGCGCAAACCCAAGTTCATCACCACTGCAAGGACAAATCAGCAAGGATTCGACAGAAACAGTGGCCGAGCAGCCGACCTCATGTATGGCTCCGAATCAAAGTTGGAGTATTGATCTTGCAAGTCCATCACCGACGGTACGCTCATGTAATCGAGGTTCTGGAGGTTTCCGCCGGTAAAGGGCATAGGACTGTGCAAGTAAGGCATTGCGAGAGGATCAAAGCCGTCCATGGCCGCGGTGTATATATATTGTATGTATGAAGTGTGCGGAGGTGGAGATGAATCGAGGTGCGAGCAAGCAGACGGAGAAGAGCTGGAGGGGTGGATGGCTATCGTGAAGAGGTAAGAATTCTTTTCTGCATTCTCGACAGCAGGAATATTCTGCTCGAGACCGGCGCCACCGCTCAAAAGTGATTGCAGAGTCGGTAGTGGTCGTTAATCAGCAGCTTGGAGGTGAATGCTGTATTGGTGTTCGGTGTGCACGAGGCCAAAGGCGCCGGGCGGGACACAAGAATAATGGCGCGCCGTCGTCGATTCGTTGCCGGCAAATTGGTCGATGGGCGAATCAGAGGGGTAGAGATCGACGGCGAGCGATTCAATGTTTTTGACTCGAGGGAGCAATCAATGCAAGAGTAGACTCGTCGATAAATTGAAAAGAGGTGTGGGACAATAAATGAATATAGGCCAGAAGGGTCTGACAGGTATATAGATCAAAGAGGTCTATGCACCGAGCACAGCGTCAGTGGCAGACGGTAGACAGCAGACCATCTTCCAACGGTCTGTGTGGTTTCCCTAGGCGGAGTCTGAGATGCGAGTTGACAAGGTTGACGGCGGATGTGGCAGAGTGGGTGCTTCAACCAAGTCGTGCAGGTGCCCGCACAGTCCCTAGTGCCCCAGTGAGCCAGTCGCCATCAGAGTTGCAGTGGTGGCTGGTTCTCAAACTTACGGAGAGGAGCATGAGGAGGCGGACAATACGATCGAAGACACCAAGTGGCCTTCTAGAAGGAACGGGGTCATGCACCCTCACACCAACAGGCAAGGCTTACGAACCAGCTTACTGCCGGCTAAAGCAGCTAATCCAAGCATCATCGTCGCCTCTCAAGGGTAGGGTATTGATGGTATTTGCTCACTAGGTACTCCGTACTAGTTAGTAAGTTAATTGATTCGAGCCAGTCGATCATCACAAGCACACTTGGGCTTTCCTTTGTTTTGTCGTCGGCAACCAGAAGACATTGACACTTACCTAGGTATCTCAGAAGTCAATTTCCTCAGGATCAAAAGGCGTCTCGGAGCTTTCCCAATCACGACCGGCAGCCCCGTGCCCACATGTTTCTGCAAAAGTCCTTTCTTGGAGGAGCTCTCAGTGGTGAGCCAGAGTTAGTGACTGAGTGAGTGAGGGACAGCCCGGGAGGACACCATTCCCGCTGCTCGTAATGTACTCCGTACCGAGGTTGGAGCTGCAATTGGACATGCACCTTTATGCACCGAAGCAGCCTTGGAAGACTTGGAAGCCCATTAGCCTGCATCATTTGGGGGCTCTTGCACCCGAGCTCCAGTCAGGTCGCGGCATCCTGGCGGCCTTTGGTTCAACGAGTTAGGGAGCCGTGGTACGAGTTGCCGCCTAAGCTAGGGAAACCCCTCCCGTGTCTCATTGCTGATCATCGCCCATCGCTGCGCCCGAAGGCCTGACATGCATAATTATAGCTTGGAACGCGTGCGCTTGCCCACTGTGGTAAGGTCGTCTGCAGTGTCTCGCGGTCCCAGACAAGAGCACGAGAATACATCATCATGCCCTCATATCGTGATCATCTCTGGTCGGCCTCCATCTCACAAAGAGAATTTCGGGTGTCACCGAGCGGCCTTTCGTTCCTTTGGTTCACTGTTGACTGAGGTAAAAAACTTTGAAAGGGAGATGCGTCGAGTATGGCGAATCGCTCAAGCTTCCCAGACGACGCCATCCAGGTACCAGATGCGTGTGTGGCGGTCAGATCCATGTCTTGACAGATAGCTTCTGAACGAGTCCCCATTGATGCTCGCTATCAGCCCACCTCGTCTCGTCCTTGTGGAGTGAGACAACGAATAACAGTCCTCTAGCTCCGACATTCCGCTGAACCATTCGGTGCCGTAGCAGGAGCGTCTTCCATGCTCTTTGCCAGCTCGAGATCAAAATGTTCCGATCGTACGAGCTAGCGAGGCAAAAACGCAATGGCCACCAGGCGACACCAGCGCGGTTCAGAGTCCTCGCTTCATTATCCAAACAAGGGTTCCTCCGTGCATCCGTTTCCCTCAAGGGAGTTAGCTTCTCATGTTATTGAACTAAACCGTTTCAAGTCCATCAATTATTGGACCCCAACCCCTTAGGCCCAATGGTCGATTGCCCTCTTTCAGCTTTTCCTTCTCGGTGCGCGAGGACGATCGGTTCGGTCCATTTGGACCCGTATGTCCATGCGCATCGGGCTATCTCTTCGATCTATTGATGTATTGACAGACATTTGGATATAGACATCTCAAAGATGTGCCTAGTGGCCTGCCAGATGGCCAACGACGGTATGAACGAGGTAAAAGCTTGGACGGGATCGTCATCCTCCGACATCTTCTTTCTTGAGGTCCTTGAAGTCGACCGCGCAGCTCTGGCAACACCGTGGTCGTGAGATTTGTGCGCAGCTTCGGTCCTGATTGATTACTCAGGATCAAGATAGTGGTTGTGGCGGCATTTTCTAGCCGCCGTCGTCCGGCGGATGGACTTGGCTCATTTTGTACTTTTGTTCCGGTAGGGAAATCCAATGCAGGAAGGCATAGACGGGCTGGGTGGTGCCGATATAAGGTGATGCAGACTGTTGATCACGTTCCCGACATCATCGTCCAATGTATCGGGTCACTGGAGATCTCTTCAAAGCTGTTCGTGATAGTGAAGCCCAAGGCCTTGAGACTTTCAGCCGTGACGTCCTCTCGAATCTGTGGAATGTCAGCAGTTTCCCAGACCTGATTCCACAATCGCAAACCCACATAATCAAGGAGTACAAATCGCAGTCCTTGCTTCTTGAACTGCTTTATGCCTAACAGAACAAGACCTTGGAAGAGGGATTTTCTGTCGCCGTGCAAAGTCGAAATGACCGGAGACGATATACATGCCATTCCAGCTTGTTTGTACAGTGCCGGAATGAACTTGGCTATCTTCGACTCCGCTCGGCAGACGAGTATGGATCCGAGTACAAACTGATCACTCGTACGTTTTGCTCGAATAATGCCGCAACCTTCCTTGTTGCTCATCGCGAGCTGATAGATTCCTTGGAGGTCGGTTCGGGCACACCGCTTGAGGTGTTCCATCATAACATCCATGTACTCGCTTCCGTAGACAAGATCGAATTTGACATCAGGATTGGTCAGTTTCTGTCCGAGACCATCAGGAACCGACCACATGGCTAGATCGCGTATCATCATAGTGGCAACAGGGGTCGAAAGCGAGGTATTCCAGCCCAACTTTGCAAACCATTGGCGGAGTTTCTTGTATTCGCCAGGGTCGAGCTTTGGGACGCCCAGATACACACTTGGGAATCTCACGCCTAATTGGAATTTCGTAATGCCCTTCTTCTGGAGCAGAGCTCTGACAGCTCTATCATGTAGGGAATGGCCGATGGACAGTCTGCGGCGAGTGGGGTCCACGATAATGGCTCCGATATGTCCTATGCCGCTGGTCTTGAAGTAGTATGTTGCGCAGAACCCGAACAATTCTTTGGTGCTGCTGTTCCGGACCACAAAGTGTGCTTCTTCGACCTCGGGATCTCGCAGGATAAAATTGCCAGTATGTGTATTGTTGAGTGTGGCGGCGTGTACCGATTGCTCTTTCTGACATTGCACTAGTAAAACATCTAGTGCAGCCGAGTCTCGCTCTTCGCTAAAGGCTTCCACGAGCCATTGCTGCCGGGTCTGACTGGTTTGAGGCCTTTGACTGAAAGATCCCGGGAGTACACCTGTTGGGCTGAGCTCACCGTACAGCACTTGAACAAGGGCTCGGAGCGCGGTTTCGGTGAAATCATAAGTGCAAATATAGGTGCCGATCGAAGCATCCGCCGCGAAGTCAAAGGGGGAGCTGACCGCAACAACAACGCATGGCTTCTCCTTTCGAGTTCCGTCTGGCCCAACGGCCAATTTGCACAGCATTGAAATGTGTTTAGCGAACGCGTTCTGGTACATGTTTCGACCTGCATCTGCCGTGACCACCACGACACCTTGCGCGCGACTCAGCAGATTCTCGTGCAGAGGCCTGACGCCATTTGCTGTGTATGAGGTATGAGAGATCTTTCCATTCCGATACCTGGCTAGTGACCGACCGAGTTCTCGAAACACTTGCTCCCCACTCATGACTGAAGTGTTGGCATCGACACTTGGATTATGCCCGAGGTGTGGGATTGAAGTCATGTCGTGTTGCATCTGATGAAACAATGCCGAGGCTGGTAGTGGTTTGACCAAAGGCGTCAAAAGGAGAAGCTCCTCTTCGGCTTTGACCACTCTTGACAACGGCAGATAATGTTTCTGGTCTCTTACTACCGTGATGGACTTGTTATATGCTGTCGTTGAAAGACTGGTATGGAGAGGCTGCAGTCGAGCAAGGTTCTCGATCCCAGGAGGAGAGAATGCTTTCTCCCATGACGTATACTTCGCCTTCATTTTGAGAATTCGCTGAACAGATTCCTGCACTCGGTACCTTTCGATCATGCCGTTGTCCAAGCCGGCTTTGAGGCCATTCATGGCATCTTCCTGGACCGACATACTCCTGCACGTCAATATCAAGTCGCATCCAGCTTTGAATGCCATGACTGTCCCACCACTGATACCAATGTTGCGGCTCAGGGCTTCCATTTCCAGGCATTCTGACACGACGACTCCTTCAAAGCGCATTTCGTGACGAAGAAGATCCCGGACAATTTGTTCAGAGAGACAGGCATGCATTACATTGACCTGTGAGGTGGCCATTGCAACACCACCCACCATCATCGAATCAATGCCCTGGGCAATTGCAGTGCGAAATGGGACGAGAGCACTTTGGCTCAGATTTTCGAGAGACTCGGTTATAGTGGGCACATCCTCTGGGACGCCAAAGAATTCGAGGTTGCCATAAGAAGGAAAATGCTTCCCGCACGTGGCAACTCCGCCTTCCTGATATCCGCGAATGGATTCAACTCCAAAAGCAGAAACTTCTTGAGGGTCGTCGCCTGTTGATCGAACGCCAAGGGGCTGATTTCTGGCATTAGTCAAGACATCAAGCACCGGACCGAGAACCCAGTTAATGCCGCACGAATTTAACTCGTGCGCTGTAGCCCTTGCTATCTCTCTGGCCAACTTCTTGGACCCTGAAGCAGCGACGGCCATGGCGCTGGGAAATTGGCGGATATACACTTCATCGTATAGACTGTTGACGCCGCCATTCTCTTGATCCAAGGCGATGAGGAGAGGAACGGCATGACCAGATCGACGAGCAATCGTTTGCAGTTCAAGAGTAAGCTGGGTGGCCTGCTCTGCAGCTGTTGTATTTCAACGTTAGTCGATGGTCAGCCGATGAGCAGAAGCAAGCACGTAGCATAGAAATGCAGGGGCAGCACATTTGAGGTTTTGAGCCTTGAGAAGAATCGAGCCTACGTGATACTTCTCAATGAGAGTCCTGACTTGCTCAGTGACCGAAGTGCCATCAAACCCCATCATAAACAATTGGCCGAGTTGTCTGGCATATATAGGTCAGTTGTGGATTGCCTAGCATCTTGCATGACGGCATGGATAGACGTTACCTCGATTCGTCCCACAGGGATGGTAGATCCCCGTTGGTGGCCATAATGGTGAATGGTATAAACGCGTTATTCTCCACATATACGCTGATTGGATGGAAAGTAGGTAAGTCGGTTGTATGAGACGAGTATGGGAACAGGTGATCGCGTCAGGAAGTCGGTCAAAACCCAAGCCGAGCAGTCATTGATGCACGAACAGACCATTGAGGGTACTTCCGGCTGGGGTCAAGGTTGGCGCGTGGGCTTTGCGCATGGCGTTAGAGAAGCAATTGGCGAGAGAATGGCAAACGTCGGAATGGGGGAGCGAGGTGATGTTGCATCTGTCGTCAGGAGAGTAACGTTGCTGCCGAGAAGTGTGATGGATGATGGAGACGAGTGAGAGTAGAAAAAGCTTGACACTGGCAGTCCGGCTTCCAGTGCTACCGGCACGTTACACTGGCTATCGGTGCAGTCACGTGCGATAAGCCAAGCCTAGTGAGCCTGCCCCTCAATGCCCTCCAGTGCCTCCTACTGCCACCATTCTGCTCCATTTCTCTCTCGACTTCTTCTTTCCAACCAACCGAATGACTGCGGCGCCTTTGACTTGATCCCACTCACTAGGTATGGCGCCATGCTATGCTGATCCGATGCCACTCGACTGGGTTATCTTAACTTAAGAGCCTTCTGTGTGACACAATGGTTGGATGATACCCAACAGTTGCATCGTTACATATTTTCCCTAATCATCCTTTCGCCTTTTCCCGCTCGCCTTACCACCTATCTCAGTCGAGGCTACTCCGCATGATGACCTGGCTATCGTCGTATGACTGCTTGCTTGCAGAAAACTAGCTACGTCAAAGGTTTGTCCTTCTTGTCGATGTCTTCATTTTTTGCTCTACAATCTCTACTGCGCATTTTTCCATATACTGCTTGCCTACTAGATTTCTTGACCACATCGCCAAAACCATTGATGCACAATGCGGGTCATCATTCGTGAAGAGACGGACAGCGCGTCAAGGTACGCAGCCAAATACATCATCAACCGCATAAACGCTTTTGCTCCAACACCCGAAAGGCCCTTCGTACTGGGTCTTCCTACCGGCAGCAGTCCAGAAATAATCTACAAATACCTGGTCCAAGCCCACAAGGCTGGCGAGATCTCATTCGCAAATGTCGTGACATTCAACATGGACGAATACGTCGGCATCCCAGAAGACCACCCTGAATCCTACCACAGTTTCATGTACAAACATTTTTTCGCCCACGTAGATATCAACCCTGCCAATGTCAACATCCTCAATGGCAACGCTCCCAGCCTTGCAGCCGAGTGTGCGAATTACGAAGCCCGAATCACCAAAGCTGGTGGGATCGACCTCTTCCTGGGAGGTATCGGACCAGATGGCCACATCGCGTTCAACGAACCAGGCTCCTCTCTGACGTCACGAACGAGGGTAAAGACGTTGGCAGAAGACACAATTAGGGCAAATTCCCGATTTTTTGGCGGTGATTTGAGCCAGGTGCCCAAACAGGCCTTGACTGTGGGAGTCGGGACGGTCATGGACGCAAGAGAAGTGCTTGTCATCGTACTGGGTGCGAACAAAGCACTGGCACTTGCTAAGACCATCGAAGGCGGGATCAGTCAAATGTGGACGGCCAGTGCCTTGCAGATGCACGAGCAGGCTATGATTGTCTGCGATGATGCGGCAACCGACGAAATGCTGGTCAAGACTGTCAAGGTACGTTCCTCACGAAGCCTGAATCATGATCTTTGTGCGCTAACAAAACATCCAGTACTTCAAAAGCATCGAGCATATCGCCGCAGAAGAAGAAACAGGCAAAGCGACTCCTCAACAGCACTTGCCTACGAAAACGGAGAACTGGCGAAACGTATTGAAAGACCTGAAGATTGATACCGATAAAAAAGGGCAGGCGGAACAAGAGGACGGCGAATTGACACCAGACAGCATGTCCTCGAGGCTGGTGGATTCGGCGATCGGATTGAATGACAAGAAGACGGATGATTTTATGTTCGACAAAATGGGTTCACGAGTCTCCACGTTTACGACATAGGTCGGCAGAAGTCGCAGTCTGGTTTTCTGATTGAGTACGGCGTCCAGGCTGCAAGATATCCAAGGTCAAAGCCTGAAGGAGTTCATCGGCGATATAAGTGGCAAGCATAGCCCAGCAAAAGGATATTCAATATTTTCATGGCTGCTTTGAGTCAACATATACCCATCTCAAAGTTTCGCAAATGCTGTAGGCACCGCGCCGCCCATTTCCACCAGGGTGCTTTTGTTGCGGACCCAAGCTTCAAGCCCTCTTCTTCCATTTTCAACGCCAACACCACTTTGCTTCCATCCACCAACAGCCATCTCAGCTGGAGACTCACCCCAGGTGTTGATCCAGGTGATGCCTGCCTGCAATTGTTTGACGACGCTATGGCAGTGATTGATGTCTTTGCCAAACACTCCAGCGGCCAGACCAAGGTCGGTATTGTTCGCCCTGGCCACAGCTTCGTCAACTGAGGAATACGACAAAATCGTCATGACGGGCCCAAAAATCTCCTCCTTGACAATCTTCATCTCGTCCGTGCAGTCCGTAAAGACCGTCGGTCTTACCCAATACCCATTCTTCAACTGCTCGGGAAGACTCTCCGGCTTTCCCAGCCCACCACGAAGTAATGTGGCCCGGTCCACGTTGACGCCGTGCTTGATATATCCCACCACCTTCTTGTAATGGGCCTCGCTGACCAAGGGGCCAACATTCGTGTTCATATCCATCAAATCACCAGGTCGAACATGGTCCATTTTCCGCAGTAGAACCCTTTCAAATTCGGCCTTCAGCTTCTCCGGCACAAAGACCCTCGTACCGTTCGTGCACACTTGACCCGTGCTGAAGAAGTTGGCCATCATCGCTCCGTCGACAGCTTGTTCGATATCCACGTCCGGCAAGACAATCACGGGACTCTTCCCGCCGAGCTCCATCGTAACGTACTTCATCTCTCCAGCCGCAGAACCTGCCACTTTCCGACCGGTCGAGACTTGACCTGTAAAGCTGACTTTGGCAATGTCGGGATGTTTCGTCAGATAAGCGCCAACTTCCCCGGCACCATACACGACGTTGAACACACCATCCGGCACCCCGGCCTCTTTGTAGACCTGGGCCAAGAATTGAGCATGAAGCGGCGTCACTTCCGAAGGCTTGTAGACCATCGCGTTACCAGCCGCTAGACAAGGTGCAGATTTCCAGAGCGCGATCTGAATCGGGTAGTTCCACGCTCCGATACCAGCGCACACGCCGAGCGGTTCTTTCGAAGTGTACACCCAAGCCGAGTCGCGGAGATGGAATGATTCACCGTTCAGACCACCCGAAGCGACCAGGTTGGCGAAGTACTCCAGGACATCGGCGCCAGTGACTACGTCGACGGTGGATGTTTCGGAAAAAGGCTTGCCAGTGTCGAGAGTTTCGATTTTGGCGAGCTCATCATTCCGGGAGCGTAGGATCGAGACCGCTTTTTGGAGGATGCGGGCTCGTTCGACGGGTGGAGTGCTGGACCATGATGGGAAAGCTGATTTTGCTGCTGAGATGGCAGAATCTATGGATGATGGAGAGGATGTGTGAATCGTGCAGACTGGTTTGGATGTCGAAGGATCGACTGATTGGAATGTCTCTGATGAGGTTGATGATTCTTGTGGCTTGCCGGCGTAGAATGTATGGCGGTCCGGAAGGGACATGGTGAGCACCATTGTGCTTGATTGGAACGGAGTTGTCTTCGCTGTCTGATGTTGCTTCAATTGTACATTAGGCTGGCCTGCAGCCTTGCACAGTCTGATATCTGTACAGGAGGCGTAGAAGGATTGACGTCGAAGCACCATCCAAGGACAACAAGGTCAGGTGTTATTGCGACATCCACGGCAGTTTCAAATGACACTGAATTTCAGACGGACTAGAATTTCTAGGCGGTAGGCTAGGCGTGGCACGGCGTGGCTAGGCGTAGCATGAACGGCGTACTAGGCCATTCTTAGCTGGACTGATCGATGTTTCGGCTCACCATTCCGCTTGCCAGGTGTCTTTCGGGCTGGGCTGTCAGTGATTCTTTTCCTCTTCCAGGCATCAAATGTCATTCCTTTAGCTGCCATCATCCACAGCCTTTGGTCTTAGCATGGCGATATCGATATCCGCACCCAACCGGTATCAACGGACCGACCGGCCTGTCCTCTCGTCTAAGTACCAATTGATACCAGGTACCCAGCGAGAGGGAGTAGGAAAAAGGTAATTCGCTCCTGTTCAGGCAACTACAACCTGAAAGACCTCACCTAGGTACTCTCCTTGCGCCACAAGTCAGTGCCCTACCATGCCTACACAGTAAGTCGCTCGTATGACTCGGACTTTGCCTGAACAATGTTGCAGTCCGCCCAAGTCCGCCATCATCCGCCAAACTTTTCACCGCCTCAAGCCGAGGGAGGCTCCCACGAATGAGACCAGGATCACAGCACGCAAAGGCCCTCGTATCCACCTCATCGGTTCCAGCTGTCAAGCCGAATGCTCACTGGTTGATTCAATGTATGACTACACGATCT
Source organism: Vermiconidia calcicola (assembly GCA_035928285.1). Classification (NCBI taxonomy): domain Eukaryota; kingdom Fungi; phylum Ascomycota; class Dothideomycetes; order Mycosphaerellales; family Extremaceae; genus Vermiconidia; species Vermiconidia calcicola. The sequence continues at coordinate 942,762 of JAXLQG010000007.1, forward strand.
GTGCATGACGGACCCTGGCACCCTGGTTGTCGAAAATCCATGGCGGTCCGACGTGAAGCATTTTTCCCATCCAGCGTCAACGCAACTACAGGAACCATTCGGGCCGGATCAGTGGAATCAGTGGACTGAAACAAAGATTTTGTGGGGTCAGACTTGATATCTTGAAGCTCAACTTCTCAATCTACAATTTCTGTCGACGTATATTCTCACTACATCCCAATAAGTCGAATTTCAAGCTGCTTGATTCAAGAATCTTGTGTCACACAACCCTCGTATTCAGGAGACATCGGCCATCATCATGACAACCACGCAGCTTGACGCTTCCGAAGTCAATAGCTATGACTACCTTATTGTGGGTGGTGGCACAGCGGTAGGTCTACTCGGGAGAAAGCATGAGCATCCAACAACGCATGAGTTTTGAGAGCGGGAAACTGTCATTGGAAGACGATAAACACATTGAAAACACCCACTAACAGGCCATGCCAGGGCTGTGTCATTGCCTCTCGACTGGCCGAGTACCTCCCACACAAGAAGATTCTCCTGATAGAAGCCGGGCCTAGTGATTTCATGGACGACCGCGTTCTCGATCTCAAACAATGGCTCAACCTTCTCGGAGGAGAACTTGACTACGACTACGGCACCACTGAGCAGCCAATGGGTTAGTCGTCAACTATCAACAGCATCCCCAATACCTCACTCTAACTTCCTTTTCCAGGAAACTCACACATCCGCCACTCCCGCGCCAAAGTCCTAGGCGGTTGCTCCAGTCACAACACGCTGATATCGTTCCGCCCATTCGAGTACGACTGCAAAATCTGGGAGTCCTTGGGCGCCAAGGGCTGGACTTTCCCAATGTTCATGCGCGTACTCAATAAACTCCGCAACACCGTGCAACCTGTACACTCCCGGCACCGGAACCAGTTGTGCAAGGACTGGATCGAATCGTGCAGCACAGCCATGAACATCCCCGTGATCCACGACTTCAACAAGGAAATCGCCACGACCGGAGCTCTCAAAGAAGGCGTCGGCTTCTTCTCCGTCTCCTACAATCCAGACGATGGCCGCCGCTCATCCGCAAGCGTTGCATACATCCACCCCATCCTGCGGGGCGACGAACCCCGTCCGAACCTCAAAATCCTTACCAACGCCTGGGTGTCGCGAATCAACGTCTCCAACGACGACAAGGTGACGGGAATCAATCTGACCCTCCAATCTGGAACAACCCTGACTCTCACCGCGCGCACCGAGACCATCCTTTGCGGAGGTGCCGTCGACACGCCTCGCCTCATGCTGCTCTCCGGCCTAGGCCCCGCGGCCGATCTCAAAGCCCTCCACATCCCAGTGGTCAAGAACCTCCCCGGCGTCGGCGAGAACCTGATCGACCATCCCGAGACCATTATAATCTGGGAACTCAACCAGCCCGTGCCCCCCAACCAAACGACCATGGATTCCGACGCGGGCATCTTCCTACGCCGCGAAGCCCCCGATGCAGCGGGCAAGAAGGCCACGCCCACCAACCCGCACGCCGTCCCCGATGGCGATATCGCAGACGTCATGATGCACTGCTACCAAATCCCCTTCTGCCTGAACACGACAAGACTGGGCTACGACACGCCCATCGACGCGTTCTGCATGACGCCCAACATCCCTCGTCCGCGCTCGCGAGGTAAGCTCTATCTGACCTCCGCGGATCCCAGTGTCAAACCGGCGCTGGATTTCCGCTACTTCACCGACCCTGAGGGTTACGATGCGGCGACCTTCGTCTTCGGCTTGAAGGCCGCACGCAAGTGCGCACAGCAAGCGCCCTTTAAGGACTGGATCAAACGCGAGGTCGCGCCCGGCCCGAAGGTGCAGAGTGACGAGGACCTGAGTGAGTACGCCAGACGTGTGGCGCATACGGTGTACCACCCTGCGGGCACGACGAAGATGGGCGATGTCAAGAGCGACGAGATGGCGGTTGTCGATGAGACGTTGAAAGTTAGGGGTCTGCAAGGTTTGAGGATCGCAGACGCTGGCGTGTTTCCCGTAATGACGACCATCAATCCCATGTTGACGGTGCTGGCTGTTGGCGAGAGATGTGCCGAGTTGATTGCGCAAGAGGCTGGGTGGAAGGGAGATGGTGCGGTCAGGGCGATGCTGTAAAAGAAAAAGAGGGAGATACTAGTATGGGTTTGGATATACCTATACTGGGGAAGTACGCTGTGGGTGAGTATGGAGAGGTGTCTGGGGAGTTGGGGGTTGGGGGCGGGTTGGCTGTGACATTTGGCTGGTCGTGGCCGGTGCCATAGCCACATATGCTAGGTACAGTGGTCAATACTATACTCCCTGGGGTATGATGCGAGGATCAAGGCGGCGACTCGTGTTCTCCTCCACGGCTCAAGGACGAAAAGAGCAGGAGATGTGGACATTGTTGTTCTTCGAAGGAAGAGGACATGGTACTTACGAATGTCGTTTGGTCATAGGGGGGACGACCATGTGGGCAGCATTGGTGAGGCGATCATGTATGCAGATTGGGAGCCGATGATTGGAAGATCAAGATCGCAAAAAGACCACGGCAAGGAAGTGGACGAGGGGACGACAGCTTGATGTGTGTGTACCTACCTAAAAAAAAGGACTGCCAGGGATATGTTTGACACAGTCTCGGCTTCTTTGGCCGGATATCTGGAGTTTGGTGGTAGGCTTGTTGGGTGAACCATGCTGGTACTCTGCACTGTTATCAGACAGACATCATTATACGGCATCTCCAATTGGGTGAACAATGATGCCACAATATGAATAATACCCTTGGACATAAGAGACACGATTCCAGGATATGGTCCTCTAGTTTGGTCCCCTTTTCAGTGATACCGCCTTGGCTAGCATCGTCTAGTCGACACATCGATGGGGCCAGAAATGATGAAGTCGACGACTCTCGTTGCACAGCACCTCATCTCAGCTCAGCCAGCTCAATCACCAACACTAACGCCAGCCTTATCCGCATCCTTGGCCCCCGTCTGCTGCGGGTCTGTGCCTTGGGTGACCTGCTCCTCTGTCTCATCCGTACTCGTCACAGCCTTATCAGTGGCTGCGTTTGTCTTTGGCACATCATCACCTTCCTCTGCCTCCTCAGGTATACTAACGTTCTTTTCCAGCTCTTTAATCTCGTCGGGATTCGCTCCTCCTATATCACTGCCCCGATGTTGCTTCGGCATATCCACAGGAGGGTCGCTGTTGACTTCAGAGTCTGGCACTGCCATTCCGGTGGCTTGCGGTGGCGATGCTTCCGCGTCTTCGAGTACAGTTTCACTCTGATCGGCGGGAGTGGAGACACTCAATCGTGATTTCTGTTTCGTGACGCTGCTTTGTCTTCTTTGCTCGACAAGCTGTGCTTCCGTCGACGGTCCTTCACTGTCGCTGCTGCTTGCACTCGCCGTGCCCGTGCCCTCGGATTCGGAGATCTTGTCGACAGAAGTTCTCTTTGCACCTTCCGATGCCAGTTGAGCAGGGGTCTTTGCTGCCGTGACCTCCGTCGCCATATCCGGAGATTCGACGGCGGCATCTGCACTTAATCTCGTTGCCGCAGGTACAGGTGTCTGCTCGGTAGTATCTGGTGCCTTTGTGGGTGCCTTTGCAGCTTGTGCCGTGGCGGCCTTCCTTTGGCCTGCTTTGGCTGCAGCTTCAGCACCCAGTTGTCGCATAGCGACATTCATCGGGGACTCGGCGGGCTTGGTTGAAGATGCTGGGGTGTTTTCGGAGCCTGCGGATTCTCTAGCTTTTGGCTCAGTAATCGAGATGTGCCGAGTTTCGGAGGAGGCACGCGAGGTAGGGCCGGACGAGGCTGTGCTCGTAGAGGGGGCCTCGGGAGCTAAGGTGTCTGGTGTTGAAGTGGCAGCTGGACCGCCGAGTTCTGAGAATCCAGCAATCTGATCTTTGAGTTCACCGTACTCGTTCCACTCTTCGATTTGTTCGAGGTCCTATGCAGGGATTAGCCACGGATGATGTGAAGTGATCTTGCTGACATACACCGATGATGGTACCATATTTGACGAGTCCGGGTAGTTTCCTGCCTTTCGATCTTCTTCCCCATAGCATACGAGCCTTTTCATCTGTGGCACAGTCGAGTGCTCGAAAGGGTATCTTGTTCGCTTTGAGGATGGTTTCAAGTCGAGAGGTCGCTGTGATGATATGGGAAGATCCTGCAGTAAGAGAGGTATAGAGGTATAGGGTAGGGTCTGCAGAATAGGATGTCGCCGCCATGGTGAGCAGGCTAACGCGAACCGACCAAGGTGCGGCGGGGAAAACGAGCAGCTCCCGATCTCAACGCAAAGGGATAAGGCGGTAGATGAATTATGCAGTGAGAAAGAGAGACTTCACGATTCCTCAAGTCAATGGCGTGACTTTCTTGTCGTCGAAGTGGTCAGAATGAATATGATAGTAATAGATAGTGAGATAAGTGAAGCGCGTGAGTTGGCAAAAGCATTGCCGCTCGGCAACCGCAAAGATCTGCGTTGATGTCATCAAATCTGCCCAAGGCTTCAACTTGCAGCTGACTCGCCCCGTAGGATTTAAGTTACTAGCCAAAAGAAACACCTCGTTACCGCCCATGCGATGAATAACTTAGCACTATGAAGTTATGGAACAATTTTACAATACCTCCGAACAATAAGGTAGACTTCGCATGCAGACGGTATATAATTCGAGATGTGATGACGAAGATTTAATACCATGACCATCAAGCAGGAAACCATTGAGCTCTAGAGCAACCATCACAACAGGCAATGGTTGAGCTGATGCCTGCAGAGCTATTCAAGCCAGTATACATTGGTCGTTGCGTAGATGCTGATCAGATGGAGTACTCCTAGTATACCTAGCATACAAAAGGTGAACGGCCGACACAGTGCAACGATAGTGTGCGGCATCCTCGGAATATTGTTGTTGCGGGCTCGCTTGGTAGGTGAAGCTAGGCTCAGCTTACGCCATAGGAGGTTTTGCGGGCACAGGCGACAAAAGGACCCTTGATGGCGCCTGTGGCTTTCGCCTAGAAGCAAGTGTTCTAGGCCTGCAAGTTTCAAACCCACTCACTCAGCCCATGTCAAGATGAATGCTACGTAGAGGCCCTCCTGTCCCATCTGTCGAGCCGTGTAACAGACCTTTGGTGTGTCACAGAGAATTTCACAAGTCGGTACACTGCAACGATACCCCGCCAACGGCGCACAAACGCTGTCATATAAACCTGGATTAAAATGTGAGAACTTGTTTTTGAATTGTGATGTCACGGTCAGTTCTGGCTACTAGCCACGACTAGCTTAGCCACAGTTCCCACATGATGCCGCCTAAACAATTTTAACTCGTATCTAGCCGGGGCTAATAGTTGAGACAGCCAGTAAGACTTGGAGAACAGCACGTGGAAAGGGCGCGACAGGGATAAGCTTCGGTTAAGAATAAACGGCCACTACTTTATTTGCCCAGGTGTCTATTCCATGTCCAACGTTCCCCTTGTCTTCCACTTCCTGACTTCCTGGCACAGTCTTATCTGTCGAGGGTGAACATCGATGCTCTGGAGACCGGAATTACGACGACAATGGCCAACTATCGGAGCCTCATCTCTATAGCCACCGGATTGATTGTCTTCGCCCTTGTTGTGTATTACAGATTGGGCCATGCGACATCATTTGCCATACCGAAGGCTGAATTCGGTGGACGGGGAAATAGGCACTTTAATGGAAGATGGAAATACGAGAGAGACGCTGAGAATTTGATGCTCAACTCCCATCAATGCGAACAGGCTTTTCCAGGCTTGTTTCAGGAAGTCGAAAGACCTGTGAATGGCAGGAAACATTCACCCATTACTCTTGAAGAGCTTGATTCGATTCCACAACAAAATGGTTATGTTCGTGCAATGATCTACGATCAACAGGTATGTGTGGAACTTTCAACGACTTCCGACACGCATCTTTTCTTTTCATCGCATCCAGTCACTGACATACTTGATATAGCTCTACGTTATTGCAACAGCCGGAGGTATCTATTCTCGCGAACTCGCTACCCTCCATGCTTTACACCGGGCTATTCTATCATCACCCGAGCCTCTGCCAAACATCGAATTCGCTTTCAACACCGACGATCGAATCCCTTCGGTCGCTATATGGGGTTATGCCCGGCGCACCGAGGACACAAACATCTGGCTCATTCCTGATTTTGGCCATTGGTCATGGCCCGAGACAAAAGTCGGATCTCTGCGAGAAGTCCAAATGAAAGCCGCACTGACCGAACAAATCGATGGCTGGTCGTGGTCCAGAAAGATACCAAAGATCCTCTGGCGAGGCGCTACCATGGGCCTGGAACTACGGGAGCGATTGCTCAACGTCACCGCTGATCAGCCTTGGGCCGATGTCAAGGCATTAACATGGAGGGATAAGGACTCCATGGCTAATGATCTCAAATCCATGCCCGAGCACTGTCAGTACAAGTATCTGGCTCACACCGAAGGGAATTCCTATTCGGGACGACTCAAGTATCTCCAGAGTTGCAGGTCTGTAGTGGTTGCCCACAAAATGGACTGGATCCAACATTACCACCCTCTTATGCAATCGAGCGGACCCCGGCAGAACTTCGTCGAAGTCGAGCGCAACTACGACAATCTCGCCGAGAAGATCTCTTGGCTTGAACAGCACAGCAGCGACGCCGAAAGAATTGCTTCAAATAGTGTCAAGGTGTTTCGAGAGCGGTATCTGACCTCTGCCGCTGAAGTCTGTTATTGGCGAAAACTGATTCACGGTTGGTCCAAAGTGAGCTTTCAACCAGAGTTCTTCGAGCTTGCGAATGGCACCAAGACCTGGAGAGGCGTACCAGTGGAGTCTTTCTTGTTGGAGCGAAGACTCAAGTGGGATCCTTATTGATTGTGGAACGACTGCACAACGTACGACGGAAAGGATCGAGAGGTATGTCGAAGCATATCAACGACAAATGCACGCACGGTACACAGAACGCTACGCAACGACACTTCTCGCAATCCAAGCAGGGATGGCCCTCGGATTCTCAACGCGAACCTAGGCAGCCCTCAGTCTCACTCAGCGTCATCGAGAAGTACACTATCTGATGGAGCTCATCACCATCACATCTATGATAGCCATTGGTCTTACTCCTCGAAAATGGTAGCATTACTCCACGAACCATCATGCAGCAAGTACTCCGTGACCAGCCCGCCGGTTGCGTAGACCACAAGTAGATTCTGGAGATCGTCATCGTCACTCCATCCATCGCAGCCAATCGCGCCGCCGGCATCTTCAGCTTGATCAAAAGACGACGTTGCTGGCGCCCAAACGCCGACTCCCGCCTGCTTGACCATCTCAACCACGTCACCTGTCGTTGAGATCTGAAAGAGTGCCAAATAGTCGATCGACAAGTCTTGGCTTGGGTACATACACGAGGCCAGCTCGGCCTTGGGCGTCAAGTTTGCACTGAAGCTGTAGGGGACATCGCTGGAGACTAAGATTGACCGGTCAGTATCCGAGGCCAGGGGAGCGCTCAACCGAGATGCACGACAAGGAAAAAGGGAAAGCAGTGACGCACCTGTCCAAGGGACTGTAGTCCCGGTTGGTGCTGCGCTCAATCCATTCGTACCTCCCGAGACTTCGATCCAGTAGGCACGTAGGACCGGATCGTCGTCGCCTAGGATGACGGCGGTGAGACCACTGCCTGCAGCGACGCCGACGGAGACTGAAATCCCATAACTCCAATTGAGTCCGTCGTACGTCAGTTGACCCAGTGTGTCCTCACTGGTCACAAAGAGCAGGACAATTTTGTTCGCGACCGTCGAATTGCCCCAGTGCATGACGGCCAGGCCGGAGGTGGTTGACACACCGCTGTCTAGGATCACGCGACCACTGCTCCAGTCGCATACGGTGGCGCTGCTGCAGCTACCGCTGAGCTCCATGATTTCAATGTTATCGCTGATATAATAGAATCGGATCTTTGCGGGTTAGTCTCAGCACGGATACAGTTCCCACGGGGGCGTACCTCGTCCCAACCACCATCGATCCAAGAGGTGGCGGCTAAGGCGGACCCTGGAGCCGGGGCCTGGGGAAGGATGGGTTCGTTTGCACCCTGCATGCTCTGCCAGCCGGAGGTGGTCTTTACATGAAATGTCACACTGTTGTTGGAGCTGTGCAATGCGAATAGCAGCGAGTCTCTCGACGACCCGGCCCCCGTCAAGGCGATGCTCGGGATCTTGAACATGGACTTGTCAACTAGCACAGACGGCGTCGAGGAGATAGAGGTTGTTGTTGACGCTGTCGTCCTAGTCGCGCTTGACGATCTCGTCGCAACGCTACCAGGCGATGTGGTTGGAACACTGCTTGATGATCCTACCGCAACAGTACTGGATACTATAGCTGAAGTACTATTGGCTGATAATCCTGGAGCACTGGTGGATAAAATACAATCAGCATGCTGCTCTCCGATGTCTTGTTTCGTGCCAGCTTACCTGGAAGACTCGTTACTGCTTGACTTGTTGGAACTTCTGCTCCCCACAACGCCCCCAACAACTGCGCCAACAACCACAAGGACGGCGATGACGGCAACAATCAGAAAGAAGACGCGGCGGCGTAAGCCCAAGATCTTCGAAGCTTTTGGAGGAACAGAGGGTTCTGGCTCGGCCGTATTAGGTGGGTGTGGCTCTTGCGGGACATAATGTTCCTTCTCATTCTCGTCGCTGACCTCCTTTTCAACGGTGTTGGCCCCCAGTGTTGTGGATGGATCAACATAGTGTTCGGGCAGGTTTTCGTCACCCAGAGGGCGATCCAGGCGTGCGGATATTTGATGTTCCTGGTTGGAGTGGTTGGTTGAAGTTCATTCTGCAACGGCAAAGGCAATCAACGCAGAGGTGGACAAACCATTTTCACACGAAAGTCGTCAAGCTCCGTTTCAGCCTCGTCGTACGAGATCCATCAAGGGAACTGAAGGTGACGAATTCTGGGGTAATAAGGTTCAGCTTCGTCGCGCAATACGGAGGGATGGAACAAATAATGCGCAGATTCTCCATTTTATGGAAATGACAAAAAGAAACCAGTCCAAATGCGACGGTCGATTTAGGCTGCGGTAAACCCCGTAGGTGCCTTGGTAGGTCATGGGTAAATGCGGTGGTAGGGCGTTTGCAAAAGGACGGGGAAGGTGGCTTCTGTATAGGCTGCCTAGCGGTGTTGACAACTCGACAGCAATGGCTCGGGGCGTATTCCGCAATCCTCTAAAAGGAACTACTGTGGCTCGTGTGGTAAGTATTTCAACGGCTCAACTAGCATGTTGATCGGCGCCAATCCTGGCACAAACCAGAACAGGCCATGGCAGCCTAGCCCTTTGTCGCGGGCGGTCGACGGCCGGGCTTCAATGAGACTCACACTTTCATGGTATGGAATGGCAGTCATGGACTCGGACTCACAGAGTGATGTTGGTGTGCAGGGAGTTGATCTCTTTATGGAGGACAGGACTTCGAACTCACCTCAGTCCAGGCGACGCCTTGAGAGCTGTTAAGGACTCGGAGCTCGCTGTACATGCCCTCGATGCCTGACCTCAGAGTCTCAGAATCACACCCCAGACTTGTTCCGAGTCCCGACTACTACCCTCGCTACTTAGCCTTGCTAGGTACTCATCAAGCGTGGGGGCGAGGGAGGTTAGCCCTTAGCGCGAAAATGAATAGTCACATGTATCAAGGTAGTAATAAGTAACGACAGAGCCGCGCTGTTGTCGGACAACTCGAATTCTCCCCCGATACAGCTCTGACATAAGGCTGTCATGTAAATTACTACGACAGCCTCGTCGGATGAATAGAAAGTCCGTCCCGGGACGGATTTGAATCCGCCAAGTGAATCCCCCCGGAGGCATTCCCGTGGACGACATCCTATTAAACACTCCGGGCAACCGTTCTTGTGGCTGAACATGACAACGTCTTGATCGACAGCAAGGACAATACGTGGCTTATTGACTTTGGCGGGGGCTTCAATTCAGCATACGTACACGAAAATGTGATGGAGACAGTCGAGGGGGACTTACAAGGAGTGTCGAGAATCATGGAAGATTTTCATTGAACAAAGACCCCCTTCAGATGCATGCAACGTTGGGGACGACTTGTCCAATATACTGACTAGTGACTACGCTGCGACTCTGTCAAACACATTCCAAGTATATTGGCTGCTTCCAGCGAACGTCAAGTAAGAGAAACGCCCCGAACCCGAACATCTGATGTGTACGGCTCACAACCCTGGTTACTCTGCAAGGTATAGACGAAGTTATAGAGCTTGCCAACCGCGCGCATCTCATGGTTGCACAATTGCTATCGCCGCAGAGCTTCGAGTCTTCGCAGAACGGTTCCAGTGAGTGATCTCAAAAGGACGCCTCTCACGACACCTCACTGACCCTTGACATCCACTTGGCTGCAACGTGGGGGATGTTACGCTTTTACAAAAACCATGGTACTACCGCCTCACTCATCTTGGCATGCACTCTTGTTGTCTGATTGGGAACCACCCCTTCCGACTGACTGCCCATGACCTCGCACTCGAGGCGCAACGCTTGTTCGTGATTCCTTGTGTTGCAATTTCAATCAGTCACGTCTCGAATCATACATCGCGAGTGGTCCCTTTCTATGCATTTCGCCTAGACCACCACAGGCTGCGGTTTCTGATTCCGGCTCTCCTTGCCCTTCTTCCAGCGCCAAATAACTGGACGTCACCACCACAGGTTCGATCCTTCCCTGTGTTCAATCACATTCTGAAGTGCCTCTCAGCTTTCCATTTTTCACTCTCATGATGCCGTCAAGATCGTTCTCCACCACTCGACTCTCACTCGTTCTTTGTGTGGCCTTGATTGCGTGTCTGGCCATTCTTGTTGGACTCGACTATGAATACAACCCCATCGCTTTCTTCTTCACAAGCTTCTCAACGGCGGGCAACATGGCAAAGGGACAGGTAGTCAAGCAAAGTCCCGTGTGTGCGCTGGATCGCCAAATGGACTGGCTCGCTCAATCGACAAATCAGACACCGACCACGACGAATCTGCTGCTGGTTTGCCCTGGTGTCGCGGTCGCCTTGAAAGACCATCAGCATCAGCATCAGGAGTCTCACGTGCAATCTTCATTAGTATTCACTCGACGGCTTCGCACCTACATTGCGTTCCAATTGCAACAAAAGGCCGACCCATGTTTGGAATGGATCTTCTTTCTCAAAGACCACGAGACGTTGTTTTCGCACACACCCAGATCACTTCGGAATTTCATCCACCATGCCACAAGCGAAACCCACGTTCTCATTTTCCCACCCGCACCACACGGCACTAGGAGTACGAGTACAGGTATTAACCCGGAGGCAGCGCCGCTTGCGCTGGCCCTCGGTCTCTTTGCGATTCGGATCGATCCCCGGAGTGTCCGCCTGCTTGATTTGGTCCTGGAATTACTTGAACAACAGCAATCAGGTCTATTCGAGACCGGTGGCGCCATCATGACTGCTCAGGCAGCAATATCTTCGTACAATGCCGCCAGCACCGTGGTCGTTGTTCCGGAATGGTGGCTCGAGGTCAGAAGTAACTGTGTCGAACGAGCTACATGGGAGGCGCAATTTGGAGTGACCCGCGTGGTGCCGACGGATCGGCTTTGTTGCGTCTCGGATTTCTGTCGAGATGCTCTGAATAAAATCGCTACACCGCGCGAGCTGCCAACAAGCGGCGAGGGCCAAATTGTCGATCCACAAATCTCGCTCGACCATGATTCAGACTTATCTGTCGAGCACATCGTTGAAGCTTTCTGGAGGGCTGTGAGGCATCTGGAGCTTGACTATGATCCAGCTCCTCCTTTTCAATTCGCAGATGAAGGTTCAGCAGCGGAGACAGTAATTGTGTCGTCGGCGCCCCCCTTTGAATTCCATACGGCTGTTCTGGCGTAGGTTTCGTTAACATCAAAACGTTTGTATTCGTACGGAGTACTAGTACTAGGCTTCAAACAGGGCATAGATTAAAGGAATAGCTGGCTTGGTGTCGTGAACACTGAACAGCCAGCTGATGTCAGCGCCAAGTTGATATTTCAGGCCGTGACTGCTCGCTGCTTTCCCGTATATCTGGCAAGCTGGCTGTGAGTAAAGCTCTCGATTATTGTAGCCATCTCATCGTCTCCCATCGCAATCTCCCATCAGCATCAGTGTGATCCGGCACCTTCTGCCTAGGTCTGAAGCCCCCTGGGTTTGCCATCTTCAAGCGAGTGACATGATCGGGGGTATAACATTGGACAAGGTGCGTGTGCCTGATGTAAGTCGCCTGGGTCATGTACTTATCACAGGATCGTCTGCTCCTGAAATCAACCGGCTGAAATCAGACATCCTCTCTTGTTTCCCGGCTTGCACATTCCCCATCGTGAAAACATTTCTCTCTTCAAATCATGGTATATCGTAAGTCCGAATTCGTCGTGACCAAACGTCCCGTCCATGCTCAGTCAAAGCCTTCTCCAACCGAAACACTAACTTCTCTTCCTTTCTGCCGGCTGATCTTGGGTCCTGTATTCCCCTGTTGCGCAGCAATGGCTTCCATCTTCCTTAACAGACTCCCATCGGTAAATTCGCTGGTCGGGTGAAGATCGACGAGCGGCTTCCCATCCACAACACAGCCTGGCCGACTTCCACCACCACCACCTCCTCCTCCTTGTGATTTGCGACTAGCACTCCGCGCAAGTAGTCCCGCCCCGGTGAAGGGGCTCGCTTCAGCATGACTTGTGCTGCCTGTGGACGACTCGATTGTGATGAGTTTGCCTGAAGGATAAGCACATGGAGGCGGCAGTCCTTGGGTTTTCGAATGTGAATGTCGCGGACTTCCAGTCTTGCTGCTGTTGACGCTGGGTTTCGGTTTCTCGGGACCGAAATCAACCAAGGGCTTGGGAACATCGTTTTGAGACGGTCGAATGGGAGGATGTGCGCCGTCTAGTCGAGCACCCATCTCCGTGTTCGACCTAGGCTTGCATGATCTTAGTACTTGGGACGACGATGACGATGAACCCTTCGAACTCCGGCCTGTACTTGGTCGATATGCTGCCGAACGCAAGCCAACTGCCGGACTTATTTCCCTTGTCTGCTGTCCTTTGCCAATCATGTGGAACAGATACCAGCTACGCCAGGACTGTACTTCATGGTACCATTTCCCAGCCATAATCTGATCCTTGGTGCTAAAGAAGTGGACGAAGTTGGCACCATCAAGGAACATGGAGGACTTCTCTTGGCTCTTCAATGCGAAGCACATCTTCCTCGGTGGTTTGAGCTGCTTGACTTGTTTCGGCGTTGGGGTGTAGAGATCGAAATCTGACAGATGACAGATATTCGTACAATGGATGTCATTCTCAATTTTCGACATGGTGATCTGTCCATCTCCCTTCAACCTCAACCATCTTTTCTCCCATTTGCCTGGTCGTTGTGAATAATACATCTGGACAGTGGTGCCAAGGGGTTGTTGTCTGGGAGCATCCGTCTCGTGTAGGCCCGAAGCAGCACATTCCGGTTGAGCCACGATAGAAAGACAGTTTTGATCATCGTTGGCCCATGAGTTCATCACTTCACGAATCCTCTCATACCTGCGTAGAGGTCTCTCCAAGCCAAGCTGTGCGAAGGACTCTAGAAGTACTGCTGTACGGACGTCGATGTGCTCTGACAGACACGATGCTGCGGATCTCAAGATGTCCTTGCACGTGGTGGCAGGCGTGATAGGTAGAGTAATGACTGATTCTTGACACTGGATCCTCACCCTTCTTTCACCAGCATTGATTGCAGATACTGGAGCATCGAACTGGGGAGCAGATTCGCGGAGCCCGCCAATCTTCCCGGTACTGCATAACCTGGTGTGAGCTTCATGGGAGGGTTGGTCGGCTGGCAAGGCAGATGAGACACGCTTGTGTTGTCTTTCTGCTTTCGTGGCACTCGATCCGCCGATAACTAGAGTACGTGGCTTTGGGTTTTGAGATTCCGACACTGGCGGACCATCGCTGACCACGGGTTGCGATCCTCTCGCTTGAGCTTCTAGTGCGGCGTCTTGCTTCTCCTGCTGTCGCTGTATCTCCTTCTGCTTCAACGCCTGGATGCGATCGAACTCGCCTTCAAGGATCAGTCGAGCTTCCTCCCGAGCGACTTGTAGTGATCTTCGGAGCTGTTCAGGTGATGGTGGTTCCGTACTCGACCCCGACGTCACTGTCTTGTCTATGCTTCTTTCCGCTCTATGACTTGGTGTTTGACCATGTCCGATGATCATTTTGCGGCTCCCACTCGGTTTCCTTTCGTGTCTCGTAGTATTCGGAAGCACTTCTGCTGAATCCTCGTGTATCCGCCAGGGCTCCTGACTGGGTCGACTGGAAGAGTGATTTTGTGTGACAACATTCTGCGACGGGGTAGGTAAAGGAGGGACTTCAGTGCTCTGGTTTGGTCTGCGATGGTATCTCGACGGTAGCCGTGTCAAGGAGGTTTGTGAAGCGTTTGGCAAAGGCGGCGGAGGAGAAGGACTTGTAGGTTCAGGATCTTTCGCAACGGCTCTGCGTACGGATCTGTAGCGCAAGAACTTCTGTGGTTGCGCCGGTTGCGTGGTCGTTTCGTTGGAATTGGTGTTCATGGTGGAAATCGGCGCAAAGTATCGAGCGACGAGTGATTCAGCGTACAAGAGTGCATTGCTAGAATTTCATCTGCTCGTCCTCGTCGTCAAGAAGGAAACATGTCGCGTGTGTCGTCACTGGTCAGGAATGCGAAATGCGAAGCGAAGCGAGTAAACAACCTGGGCGCGGAATTATTATCTGCTCGGCTGCGTGCGCCAAAGTCGGTGGGCTCATCAGTCTCAGTGGGCTGGGAGGCTGGGGACCGCCTAATAAATCTCTCCCCACAGGCCCACCAGCGCTCCATCATGGCCCCTGATGCCCCCATAAAATGAATGCAAGGTACCCGAATACCCGTATACCCGTATGCTTCACATGCTTGCCATCGCCAGCCTCGTCGTCATTCTGTTCCCACATGCACAGACAACAACAAAGGTCAGTCCCATCGATGAAGTATTGCAAACCCTCCGATGCCTTCGACGCCCGTTGCTGTCGATCTGGCAGATTCCCCAACCACAATACACCACTTCCCACAAGGACTCCAATCAGCTGCTCTGGCGTTGAAATGTGCATGATTCTTAAATTGCAATTCCATCAGAGACACTTTGGCATGCGGCTTAAGAGGTGTATCAGCATCGTGAATGGGGTATCGTTCGCGATCTCGACTGGGGAATTGAGGTACATTGTGTGCATCGGACATTTCGCTGGTCGCTTCAGTAGAGCTTTGCCGTGGCCTGGCTCCAGAGCTGGGGTTGGACCGTACTGATGCTGGTGAAGATTCCTTGTTGGTACTTTGAGGCGTGCCATTTGTTCGAGTCAGACGGTCCTGCGGTCGAATCGGCTGTGCCACACCTTTGTGTTTCTTTCGTGGTTGTGGATTCTTGGGCTCATCAAGTCCTCCAGCATGCCCAAGTGCTAAACGCTCGAGATCCCAGAACCGTAGCTCCGATGTAGCGTTCGCAAAAGCCAGAACTGGGTGTAGTTTGGGGTGTGCAAGTGACGGCAGCAGCAAGCCGAATCGAAGGTAGAACTGTTCTACCTTAGGTGTCTCAAACTCCAACAGTCTTTCATACAATGGCTGTCCCTCATATTCTTCTGCGATGTCCACATCCACAATTCCGTCGTCGCGCGTGGTGACTGTGCGGATGAAGCCATTGCGAGTGTCTAGGTACTCCTCAATCTTGGGGGCGGTGGTAGAACTTGGAGGAGTTTGTCGCGAATCGAAACCGGTCACCTTCCACAGGACGATCTTGTCTTCATTGGCAGCCTTTGATATAATCAGGTCACCAAAGAATCTTGCACAGTCGACGAAGTTGGAATGCACTGCTGAGCTGACGAAATGAGGATAGTACAATGTGAAGACGTCGTGAGAACTCCGCTTTCTGTGCTCGGGTGAGATCTCTCGCCAGAAGGGCGAGTCGTCAGATAAATCAGGGACTGTCCAAACACATATCCTTTGGTCATGACCTCCGGTGACCAGGTATCGGCCACTGGCATGCCAAGAGACCGTCAGAACACCCTCGCAATGTCCTGTTGCTTGACCACATATGATTATGGTTGGCGATTCGTGTCGACTGGCATGCCGTCGTAGATCCCAAATTCGAAGGCTCTTATCCATCGAAGCGGTAACGACAATCCATGGGTAGAGTGGATGTGTCGCGATATCGTTGATACCTCCATGCCCGTGGCCAATCAAGGTCGTGAAGAGGTCTCCTTCGAGTGCATCAATGATTTTCAACTGCCCCGACCCTCCAGCCAAGGCAATCAAAGGCTTCTGTGGGTCGATGTAACACCATGAACATGAGTTCAATCCTGGTGAGTTTGGGTCGTCCGTCTCCTGCTGATCTACTAATTCATGCAACGTCGTGAGGAATTGACTTGGCCGGGGTGACAAGCGATAGATGTTGACTTTCTTCTGGGCTACGACCGCAAAGATTGGTTCGTCATCTGCCGTGCCTGCATAGGGGTAGAATCTGACATCGTAGAAAGTGAACCGATCCGTCTGGACTGGAGATTTATATTTGAATTTCAGTTTCGGAAGGATGAAAGATTCCTTTGTGATTGCATGAGTATGCATCATGAGCTGAGAAGGACAAGCCCAGATCGTTGTGTCGTTTGCTTCGGCTTTAGGACAGATGAAAGATTGTGAAAGGTAGCTGGAACAGAGGAATAATGGTAGTTCTTATGAAAAGCCATACCATACGGAGTACCGCTTTATCTACTCTTCTGGCCAGAGGCAGACATCAGTTGGCACGATCAGATCTTGACTTCTGGTGTTTTGAGCGAATCGCTTCAAGTCTGGGACACTGGACATTGCGTTATGCAAGCAGGGTCCTTACCGGGCTGGCCATCGTGACAGTAAGCTGGATACTATGCATATGACCAAGAGGATGTGATATATTTCGCGTTCCAGTTACGCGTCAAGAGGCTTATGCGCCGCTTTACCTTCCAGTTTCCTCGACTCTACGAACAATTATTACTGCCGCTCTCCTTCCTTGTAGGGTAATTTGACCTACTCTATTCGGCTGACCGCCTTTGTTTTCATCAGCCAGCAACGAAGAATCGTTGGGGATATATTTCTTTTTCCCAGTCACGTGTCTGTTCAATTCCTCTTTTCTATTGTATCCTCCGCTCGCCTCTCCCTTCGGCCGGCTAGCGTATCGTGATCACCCTTATCCAGTGAACCTGTCCCATGGACGGGGGAATTCCAGCTGCGACCAAATAATGTATTGCACACTATGTAGAGCCGCGTGTAAACATCTGCCCGGGCAGAATGTCATGGGCGCAATATGAGTGGCCCGTCGATGAGAAGAAGTCTTGGGTTGCAAGTGGCAGACGTCACTCTTCAATACCTACCCATTGATCCGTCTTGCCGCCATTACCTCTTGATAGGCACCTCTTCTTCTCTCCTCACTAATACCGCAAGTCAATTCGCGCATCGAAAGGTCGCCTCGCAGAATGATGTCCGCCGAGTCAGGCGCTCCTTCGGCTCATAACGTCGAATTGTATGAATCAATTCTCAATGAAATCAGACTACCGCTTACCAAGGTACTCAACGATGCTCTCTCGTCTCATCAAGCAGGTGGTAGAGTACCTCTGCTCCGGCTAGAGGCATGGCTTGACAATTCGAGCAGCGAATCCCGGCAAGATGAGGCCGGGAGGGTGACGCTGGTAAGACAGTATCCGCTTCATGTCATCTATATGTTGACCATCTGCTCTAGGCGACGATTGAGCTCGCATCGACTCCCGCAAGGGACCGCAGCGTTGATACTGATACTATGGAAGAGGACACCAGCAGAGACTGCGACTGCAGCGAAGAGGAGACTCGTCCTCTAGATTCCGTTTCTAAGGAGGACTTATGTCAACGCGATGCTCGCCCAGTCAAGCGGCGGAAGATGGTCGGGTGCCTGAGGTTGGCACGTTCTGCACCAAACACTCGCGACGTGTTTCCTGAGAAGGAGCCAAGTTGCCGACGCTTAACGAGTGATGCTCGCCATTTTCCCAAGCGGAATCCCCCAAAGAGTGTTCGCAAGGCCGAAATCTCACCTTTCGAACGTCTCATCATCGGTATCTGGGAGCAGATTCACGGACATTTTGAGATGAAACCGTCTGATCTGGTACGTTGGTGCAGACGGCAGACTGGCCAGAACTTTATACTCCGGACTTTGCTAGCCTACCCATGGTTCTTGTGAACTAAATCATGTACAGGTTGATCTATGGGCGCAGATAAATCAGTTGCCGGCTGCTGTATCCAATGGGGCCCTCCAGCAAGGCGTGCTACCGTCCTTCATTCCTGGCAAGGGAGGTTTCCAAGGCATGAATCATTACTGTCGACAAATCACGCAAGCAAGTCGTTGTAGCAGGTCACTCGAAGTCATTGTCCAAGCACGATGGATCCAATGCTACGACGAGCACGTTCAAAAGATGGCGGCAGAAGATCCCTACCTTTCGCTTACCAAGGCTCGCATGATTGCACTTGCGGAGGCAAGCAAAGATTTCGGCTGGTCCTCAAAGGAATTGCGTAACAAAATGTGAGTGGTTACTCCCCCGGTTTTGGTTCCGAACTTGAAGCTTCCAGCATTTGCCTCCCCCAGATGCTTGCCCCCATGTGGCTGACTTTCTTGATCTGGAAGGGCGATCTGGCGCGGTTACGAAACCATACGAGAAGCTGGAGGCTGGCCGTGTCTAGTATTCGCAGGTATGGGCCTTTATCGCTTCTGCAAATACAAACTCGGATTCTCGCCGATGAACATGACGGCACTGAAACGCCTTCGCACTCGATTCGAGGTTGCAGCGGACACCATTCACCCAGAGTGGCGTCAGTTGTTGTCCGTTATTGGGGATTCGAGCACTCGTGTCTTCAAAGCGCACCCCTGCGACTGGGTCGTGAGTCGGAGTGGCTCGCCAGTAGTGCCGTTGCCCGACACATACTCTCAGTGGGACTCGGACTTCTCTTTTGAACACTTGGAAGAGTGCGTTATCGACGAGCAGGCTTGGGGCCCAATGGATCCACGGGCGGAAAACAATCACAACACCCATCAGACCTTGCCGCGACGGCTTTTGTGCGAACGCTGCGGATCACAACAATCGAACGATCCAGGAATCAATGAGTGCCACTGCTTTCCCGCCATGTTTGGAAGCGGTCCGCGCAAACCGTATCCGGTGCAGGTCTTTCGCACGGAAAATGGGAGGAACAATGGTCTTCTGGCCTGCTGTGTAAGTCCTGCCATTTCTTCATTTTGACCCGGTGTTCTTGCTCTGGGAAGATGACAGAGGGCCATTCCGGTTTGGCTTTTCTCGCTGAGACCAATTTTCGTCCTTTCGAAGAACATTTTCAGGCTAACAGTGTGGCATACAGCCTTTTGAGCGAGGTGCCGCCGTCGGCGAATTTGTCGGCCTCATCACCAGAGGCCTCCGAGATATCGATGTCATGCAGAGCTGCGGACCGGCGGGCATATATCAGATCTGGCAGGGGCGACAGGGCAATTACACCCGCTTCATCAACCATTCATGCCAGCCTAATTCTCAGTACGAGCGGTTCACGTGGCTTGGTGCCCAGCGTATTGTATTGGTGTCCAAAGGTATCTCTGCAGGTGAGGAGATTACGGTCGATTATTCCAATGAGTATTGGAATCACTTAAACAAAGATTGTTTATGTGGTGAAAGTGGCTGTCGATTTAAGAGGAGGAGTACTAACGGGACATGAAGAAGAAAATTGTGGATTCACGATCATCAACTCCATGGAGAACGTGGCGAGCTAACGACGATAGAGTACTGAAAGTCTGTTCCGGTGTTAACATAAATATGGACGACAAAAGGAACACTGCTTTCCAGTCCAATTCAATCCAATCTTACCTGCGAATCATCCTTTGTCTCGACTCGGAACGAATCATCCCAAGTGAAGACGTTGCCGGCGGCGGAACAGGCCAACACATCGTCGCTTCCGACGAGGACATCGGTCCCGATAATGAACAGCTAAGCGTGGGTCAGCAGCCCTGATCTTTCGGAACTGGCCAAACGGAGTACAATTCAATCAAGGCGAGTGCGAAGATCAGGAAACTCTCCCTGTCAACCCAATCTCTTTCTTCCCAATGCAGGAGTTTTGCGGCGATGTAACCACACAGCGCCCATTACGCACAGCTGAGGATGACCTTGTAAACCTACGTTTCATAGAACCACATACTTCAGCACACTGCGGACTCTTGGTCCATAGTTTAGAATGGACTGCCTTGGCGCGAGAACGCCTTGTTGGTGCGTTCTGCGATGTCCGAATGCCAAGTGTGTATGAAAGAGTCACGATTGGAATCGATAGGTGTATACTTGATCTCAGTGGCTCCGACAGAAGCAATTGACCTAGCTATGTCCACATCAGAGAACGTTCCGAGGAGTGATCGGAACATTGCCAAGGCATTCATAGCAAGAGATGGGAGTCTGCCCAGGAATCCCAATCGACTTGGCAGGTTTCCGCTGGAAGCGCTCTTCGTCCCTTGGATCTGCGGGTTGGCAGGGGTTTCGAAGCAGTAGCCTCGATCACTGGAGAGTCTATATGTCAAGAAGGAGGTTTGGAGTGTGAGTGAAGTTGAAAGTTGACGAGGCAAGTGAAATGCAGGGATTGCTGCTTTAGTCATTAGTTCTTGGCAAGTTCTTCGCGTTTGCTCGTCGTCTGCTGCCCTTACATCATCGTCGCCTTCAAATCGTCTTAAAACTTGCCAATCAAGTCATGTTATTCAGCTACGAGCGTACCCTCATGATCTAGTTCGCTTCTTGAGAGTGTTGAAAGGGATTGTGAGTACGAAGATGAGAGCTCAACCCACGCAACGCTCGCCGGAGCAGATCAAGGAAGATCTGGAGAAAGAGTTTCTGTCACCACCAACCACTTTCAATCCCGAGTGGTTGAACAAATTGCAGGAAAGATGGGACTATCAGACGCCGGACTATACCGACCTTTGCCAGATGGCTCCAACACAGACACGAACAGTCACTCGCTTCACACGTGAGGGTCTTGAGGGCAAAGTGACAGGCTACAAACAGGTTACCGTGCCCGCCTCAAGCGCTACAGCAAAGAACTCTACCTCACTTCTTCGACGACCAGCAAACCGAGCCGACTTCGTCCGGGGTGCTGCAGGCTACTTCCCTTTTGCTCCTGGCGGTTTAGATGGAGTGGATGCTATCCAGGCCTACGAGGATCAGACTAGGCTCGACGAGGAAAACCGCACGGTAAAGAAGAGATCTGGTGGACTTGACCGCATCATCAACTTTGGTGGCGAAAATGGCTTGCTCGAGATTCCACCAGGATTCACAAGAGGCATGAAATTTGCAGACCGAAAGACCACCCAATCTAAAGAAGATGTCGAAGAGGTTGAAAAGACCTTGGAAGAAGATGAAGGCGAGGCGATCACTGCTCAAGACGCACAAACGAACGGAGAGGCAACACCGCCACTGACTAATGGTACATCAGAGAGTGAAGAGGAGGATGAAGACACCGACCTGAACGACTTGTTACCGGTCGAATTCCCCTCGCTCGAGCCACACAGCGACCTGATGTCTGCATCCAGTAAGAAGTCAGGAAGAGAATGGGCTCATGTGGTCGACATAAACAAGGAGATTCCAAACTTCCATGAATTGGTTCCCGATATGGCTCGAACATGGCCCTTCGAATTGGACATTTTTCAGAAAGAGGCTGTTTATCATCTTGAAAATGGCGACTCGGTGTTCGTGGCGGCACATACATCAGCAGGCAAGACGGTGGTTGCAGAGTATGCAATCGCACTGGCTGCCAAACATATGACCAAGGCAATCTACACCTCTCCCATCAAGGCACTTTCCAACCAGAAGTTCCGCGATTTCAAGGGCGTCTTTGAAGATGTGGGCATATTGACCGGTGATGTCCAGATCAATCCTGAGGCTAGTTGCCTCATCATGACTACAGAAATCCTCAGAAGCATGCTTTATCGCGGAGCAGACCTCATTCGAGATGTGGAGTTTGTCATTTTCGACGAAGTACATTATGTCAATGATCTTGAGCGAGGTGTGGTTTGGGAAGAAGTCATCATCATGCTCCCTGAACATGTTACACTCATCCTACTGTCGGCAACTGTTCCCAATACCTATGAATTTGCTTCTTGGGTTGGCAGGACCAAGAAGAAGAACATTTACGTCATCTCAACGCCCAAACGACCTGTCCCACTAGAGCACTATCTCTGGGCCGGAAAGGAAATGCACAAGATTGTTGACTCCGAAAAGCGGTTCCTCCAGAAGGGTTGGAAAGCTGCAAATGATATCTTGTCGGGTCTTGACAAGGTCAAAGAGCAGAAAGCTGTGGAGGCACAGGCACCGTCACGAGGGGGTGCTCCGCAGCGCGGTGGTCGAGGTCAACAACAGCGCGGTGGACCACAACGTGGTGGATCCAACCAACGTGGCGGCCAGAATCAACGAGGTGGCTCCCAGCAACGAGGACAAGTCGCGAATCGTGGGCATGGTAATATTGCACGCACAGGTCGTGGAGGTGGTAGAACATCTGCTGCTCAGGATAGGAATATCTGGGTCCATCTTGTCCAGCATTTGCGCAAAGAAAACCTCCTCCCTGCTTGTATCTTTGTCTTCTCGAAGAAGAGATGCGAGGAGAATGCAGATTCCTTGTCAAACCAAGACTTCTGCACGGCAACGGAGAAGAGTGCTATTCACATGACCATTGAGAAGTCCATTGCGAGATTGAAGCCGGAAGACCGAGTGCTGCCGCAGATCAGACGATTGCGAGAAATGCTTGGCCGCGGTGTTGCTGTCCATCATGGTGGTCTGCTACCTATCGTCAAGGAGATTGTTGAAATATTGTTTGCGAAGACTCTGGTGAAAGTCCTGTTCGCTACCGAGACTTTTGCCATGGGTTTGAACCTCCCCACACGAACTGTGGTCTTCTCTGGCTACCGAAAACATGATGGCCGTGATTTCCGAAATCTACTGCCTGGCGAGTACACCCAGATGGCCGGTCGTGCTGGTCGAAGAGGTCTTGATACCGTCGGTACAGTCATCATCGTTTGTCCGGGCAAGTCGGAGGCTCCTCCTGCTGGAGAATTGACTCAAATGATTACTGGACCGGCCACCAAGCTTCGCAGTCAGTTCAGGTTGCATTACAACATGATATTGAACTTGATGCGAGTTGAGGCACTGAAGATTGAAGAAATGATCAAACGCAGCTTTTCGGAAAATGCAACCCAGGCTCTACTACCGCAGCACGAGAAGCAAGTGGCCCTATCCCAAGCGAACTTGGACAAGATCAAACGTGAACCCTGTGATATCTGTGATGTTGACCTGGAAGCATGTCACGCAGCAGCGATGAAGTTCGAACAGCTGACGAAAGAGCTTCACATTAATCTATTGTCGTCTCCAGTTGGTCGCCGTCTCTGGCAAGCCCGCAGATTGATAGTCTACAAGAAGGTGAGAGGCAGCCCTTTCGGTTTGACTCCTTGCTAACGTACACAGGACGGCATCCGCAAAGTTGGTGTCATGCTCGAAGATGGACCCCGAGGCGGACCACTACCCCATCTGAACGTGCTGGAGATTTCCGACATCGACCCGCAGCGATCAACCAGCGATCTACTACCATACCTCCCCTGTTTCCGTATGATGTTCACCCGTCTACCGGACAACCCTGCTCGAGTGAGACATGGATTTACCCAGGTGTTGTTGGACGACGTGCAATGCGTTACCCAGACGCTGGTCAAGGTTAGAGGCCCTTATTGGTACATTAAAGTTAGGAAAGGTAATACTTACACATTCTTGATAAACAGGTCGATTTGCGGTCGTTACTAAGCTCACAACTAGTTCAAAAGCAGTTTGCCGAAGAAGATTTTGTCGACATCTATTCGTCGTGGATATCATCGGCGTGGGATGAGCAAGCCTGGGACAGAGTGCATGATCTTCATGTGCGAGAACTACTGACGGAGAGAAGGAAAGTGGCAAACATCGTGCAGAATGCCAAGTGCCTTCAGTGTCCGAGTTTTGTGAAACATTATGGCATGCAGCATGACGAATGGCTGATCAAGGAGAACATTGAAGCATTGAAGATGCTCATGTCTGATCAGAATCTGGCTCTACTGCCGGATTACCAGCAGCGGACCGAAGTCCTGAAGGATCTGGGCTTCATTGACGAGGAGTCTCGTGTCCAGTTGAAAGGAAAAGTGGCCTGTGAGATCCACTCGGCTGATGAATTGGTGCTCACCGAACTTATCCTGGAGAATGTGTTGGCACAGTAAGTAGCAGCGTCGCCGACTGGGGACCTATGACTAATGATCGTCCAGGTTCGAACCGGAGGAGATCGTTGCCCTGCTGTCTGCATTCGTCTTTCAGGAGAAGACGGACAGTGAGCCTCAACTCAGCGAGACTCTCAAACGTGGCAAAGAAGCCATCATTGAAATCGCGGAGAAGGTCAACAAATATCAGATCTTGCATCAAGTCATTCTGTCGTCGGACGACGCCAATGATTTTGTATCCCGACCGAGGTTTGGGCTTGTCGAAGTCGTTTACGAATGGGCACGAGGAATGTCGTTCAACCGTATTACCGATCTCACCGATGTCATGGAGGGAACAATTGTAAGAGTCGTCACAAGACTCGATGAGACTTGTAGAGAAGTGATGAGTGCGGCAAGACTTATCGGAGATCCTGGATTGTACCAGAAGATGGATAAGGCAAGAGAGCTGATTCGGAGGGATGTTGTGTTTACGGCGAGTTTGTACATGTGAGAGTGCTGGGTAACGCTGAAGTAGCCAGTTTATGGTTTGTCATATGTGTGCTGAGGATGTCGGCGCCGCACCAGCAAACTTGGAGGCTTCTGTATGATGTATCTAGGACAAGCTTGCAATTGCAGCTGTCGAGCTGTGTCATGTACTCGGCAGCATTATGTCTGAGCAGAGCAGATCAACAATGAGACGACTACAAATTCGTAACCTGACTGTCCCGAAATCCGTTTATTCTACCTAGAGTCAACATCGACATCGACATTGTACTCCCCCCACTTTTGGACCCATTCAATTCGTCAACACGACGGAGGATAGTACCACCACATATTTCACATTCTGTGCGAGTACAGTACTCGTACTATTCATCACGAAAGGGCCCATACACAGGAAAGCAAAACAATGTCCTCTCCGAAACTCATAACGTCCGACTCCCTCCTCGTTTGCAACACCTGCGGCGCACAATATGACGTCGACGAGAGCGTGGGCAAGGACAGTTGTAGAATCTGCGATGTACGTTTCTTCTGTACTTGGCCTTTGCTTCTTCTGACTTCTGCCCGTTACGGTGTCTCCTTCGTCTTGATCCCGCCTCTGACTCCTGCTTCTGACTTCTGCCGATCTCGGTTGTCATTCTGTTTATCTGTTGCCCCCTCACATTAACGTTACGAGTACGGAGTAGGACCCTCGACAATTCATCCCCCCAGAAGGCCAATCGTTCACCACTCTGGGCAAACTCAAGGCCGACGGCAAGCACACCAACGTCTTTGAGCAGTGCGAGCACAATGATACGGTCATTGAGATCCATACGGAGCCCAAGGTACGTGTACACCCGAATATCTCTCCCGAATACAATACCTCACCCGGGTACCTCCACACGGGTACCTCGACCAAACCGCCCATCATAGGGGGGTAATCACATCGGATACATACTAATCCGAAAAACACTGTACGTAGTTCGGCATAGGACAAGGAGCCCGTCTGATCCGCACACCGCACGGCAATGTCCTTTGGGATTTGATCGCGTACCTGGACCAGGAGACCGTCGACAAGGTACGTACACCTAAACGAATGCCACACAAAACGTCCAGGATATTTCAAAGTGTAGCACAAGGCGCTGACCAGGGCTTGACGACTCAAAAAAAGATCACCGAACTAGGCGGGTTGAAATTCATCATCATTTCTCATCCTCATTTCTACACGTGAGTTTTGCTCCCCTCCCCTAGGTAACTAAGGTAGTCACTTTCCAGCCTCTCCTTCTTTCTGCCGCGGCTGGGAAATTGTCATCTGTTTCCAACACTCGCCAGCGTGACAGCGTGGCTAACACCACACTCCGTAGAACATGGGCAGACTGGTCCGCAACATTCAATTGTCCAGTATACATGACCGAGGTCGACTCCATCTGGGTCAACCGCCTCGACTCGCCCACCGCAACGCTCAAGCTCTTGACAGAAACGACCGAACTCCTACCCGGTCTCACCGCAGTGATATGCGGCGGCCACTTCCCGGGAAGCATGGTCCTGCATTCCGCGCCACCAAATACACCGATCCCAACGCTGTTTGTTGCGGATACCATTTTTGCTGTGGCGTCGGGACATAATCCGGACCCGGGCAAGCGGAAGGACACCATAGCGTACCAATTTCTCTGGAGTATTCCGAATTTCATCCCCCTGCCGCCAGATACGGTGATGCAGATCTGGAAAGCCCTAGCGCCGTTCGAGTTCAAAGCCACGTATGGCGTGTTCGCCAAGATGGCCAATGTTTGTAAGTTGTTGTCGATGTGGATGTCGAGCTTGAACTTGATGCTGATATGATGCCGCATTAGTTGAGAGGCCTGGTCAGACGTTAAGTCTGAAGGGGAGAGTCCTGCAGAGTGCCAAAATTGCTGTCAAGGCCATGGGGTATTCGGATCATGCCATTTTCGCAGAGGAATTGTAGCTCCAATCGATCATCAGCAGGGACAGCACTGTATGATGATGCCTGTAGAAACTGTATCCTCTTCCATTCCTGAACTCTTGTTATGGACCAACGATGGTGATAGCTGAGTTGAAGCACTGTCCTCATCTCAATGGAAAGCCATGAAACAGTATACAGTCTCGTTGATCCTGCTTCGTACGGTAGGTCGTAGATGCTACCTCAGACTAAGAGGACTGCATTCAGACATCCATCTCGGCTCGGGTCGTTCGTAACCTGTGCGTATTTGCCCCAAACGACTTTCCCCCCGGTCGTCACAAGACCAAGTTCGGACACGTTGACTTCGACGACGGTACCCTTGGTCAAGACTCCCAATTGCGTGTAGAGCGGGTTCTGTGGATTCTTTTTCACACTGATGATCGGCAGTTGCACCGTGACACCCAATTCCGGGTGCGTCACGTTGGCCTTCTTGTACCGCAGACCCATCGGCCTGATGAAGCGTTCGTATTTGACGGGCCGTCTTGTGAAATCCGGACCCACGAACGTCGGCTGCGTGATCATTCTCTTCCAGCTCTTTTTGTGTGTCTTCTTACCCGTCTTGACGACCTTGAACATCTCCTGCTCGCTTATACCTGCAACTTTGGGCAATGGAACAGAAAACTTGGCCGCCTTTTCGTTTCGCTTGTTCTTGATCGCACTGGACAGGGCTTTGGCATTGTTGGCCTGGGATCGATCCAACAAATAGTTCGGCAAGGGTGTGGAAGAGGGCTCGGCAGGCCCAGAAGATTTGACGTCTCGTTCCTCCTGGGCCTTGATGGCCTTCTTCATCTGAATCTTTTCGGCATGGCGGGCTTTCTGGTGAAGCTTGGCCCTCAAGCCGCGCAGATTTTGGGCCTTTTCGGACAAGGCGTGGCCTTCGCGGGCTGCTCGCTTGCGAACTCGTTCATCATGGTCGAGACGTTTGCCGTGGAGTTTTGTAAATCTTTCGATATATTCGTTTTGAGGCATGGTGGGCTTTCGTTCTTCTGCCGCTGGTTGGGCAGGCTTGTTGTCAGAGGAAGAAGGGCCGGTTGTTTCTTACCGCCGATTGAGAGTGGGTTTGCTGTCGGAATGAATTGAAGCAGGGGTGGTTTGTCTGTTACTGAGGATGAGAAGACGATCAGGTACCGGTGTAGTGAGGAAAAGTTTCGCCCTCTACCTACCGCCAAAAAATATCCGAATCACGTGGAGACTAGTGCCCGATTCAGCCAAGTCTTTTTGTCATTACTACAAGTACTTATCATTGTCTGCGTGCGTTCGTCATCTCCGTCTTTCCTTTCCACAGCACACAACACACATAGCACGCATCCCATTTTTTAGTTCGCCCTATTGAAATGGGCCTCAAAGTGCCGACGGAGAGTGGTGTAGTTCATATGGCCTCTGCTTACGAGATGGAACTGTGAACACGCTTGGCCACAGTCTTGATGGCCACATTGGAGAGGGCTGCCAATTGGCACTGCATTCTGTGATGTTCCAGAAGCTCAGCTTCTCGATACATGGCATACTCTCTATGTCGGGTCCGATATTGACGGGATATAAGAGGCGTTCTTGGAATCCTAGCTTGGTGCGTAGGCCAGGCCTGCAGACCCGAGTCATAGCTAGTTATAGAGCCTGTCTGTATGCAGAAATCCTAAAAGTAGAAATGACACTGATAAAGAATGACGTAACTTTCCCACCTAATGTTTGACTGTGCGTACCGCCGAGCCCCCAGCATCGAGCTCCAGTACGGATGAGTTAGGGTATAGGAGCTCGACAATAGGTATTCAGGGCTATCACGGGGATTTGACTTGCAAAACAAGTCAATAGGGGGTCTCACTGATAGGATAGTTGAGCGACTTCTCTAGCCTCGCGAGGCACTTAGCTCATGTAATCCTAGTGATTACGTCGAATCACGTGATTCAGGGGGGAAAAAATGACATAAGTTTAAATTTAGCAAATCTCGACATAATTCCTCGGTCCGGAGCGTTACAGCTTTACGACGATCCAGGAGACACTTTGGCGGAGTGGTTAACGGTAAGCTTCATTTACCGTGCATTTCTGTGCCCTGCTAATCAAAATCACAGCGTGGGCCTGCTATTTCATTTCAGATCTTCAGATCTCTGAGTTTAGTTGATCAGCCCATTCCCTCGGGAGCGCAGGTTCGGTAAGTCTACTATCATTCAACCTCTCATCTGCATCTCAAACTAACGTGCAAAAAAGAATCCTGCAGGTGTCGAGTAAAATTAATTTTTTTGGTTCGACACCATTTTCCTCCCCCCCATGCAAATGCTCGGAGAGCGGACCACGTATTATTTAAATCATAACTTCTGACGATTGATGAACCACGTCCACCGTACCTAGTAGTCGGTCCACGACCTCTTTTTCTCCCTTATTAGTGCCTTCGAAGACCGGATTGTCATTCAATGCGACCCTTCTTTCGAAAGCCTCGAATTGCCGCTCCTAGGAATCAAGATCGGTGCTTGCATGGGCATGAACATGGTTGAAGTTGAATAGCTGCACTACTCGTGTCTGTAGTCATTCGGGGCCGAGTCGCTGGTATTTTTTTTTACTCCCATTAAGACCGACGCTAACCTCGACTCGTATGGAAACTGCAACGGGATAGGTGACTGGCAAGCTGGCGAATCATTCTCCCAACGGGGTTGGCCCTGCCGGTACACTTATGCCAGCTGATCATATTGTTCGCGAGGGAAGATGGGAGTAGATAGAAAGGCATATAAACCTCTTCTGCTGCTCTCGGTGCTTCCTGGCCCCTTCCCCATCAATCTCACAGACTCCCTGCTTCGCAATAACCTAGAAAGCATCCTCTATTCTCCGTTGACATAACAATCCAACACAAGCACGTCCAACATGGCAACCCACCAAGCCGCTCTCATCCCCTCCAAAGGACAACCCTTCATCATCGACACTCGCCCAACCCCTCAACCCGGACCCAATGAAGTCGTCATCTCCGTTGCCGCCATCGCCATGAACCCAGTCGATTACTTCCAACGCGACATGGGCTTTCTCATTCCCAACTACCCAGCCATCATTGGATGCGACGTCGCTGGCACCATCGACGCCGTCGGCTCCTCCGTGTCGACACCCGGTTTCAAAAAGGGCGCCCGCGTCCTCGCCTTCGCATCTAGCTTCTACCACCAGGGCGAACCGAACGCCAACGACTACGCCGCCTTCCAAGCCAAAGCCCTCGTCCCCGTCGAGTACGTAGCCGTCATCCCGGACACCTTGAGCTTCGTCGATGCCGCCACCGTGCCCATGGCCATTGGCGTCGCCTGGAATGGCTGGACAATCATCGGTCTCAGCTTCTCCACGCATTTCGACGCTGCGGACAAAAAGGGCGTCTTGGTCTGGGGTGCAGCGTCCAGCATCGGTGTCTCGGCCGTGCAGACCGCGGCCAAAGCACTCGGCTTCACCGTGTACGTGACGGCCAGCCCCAAGAACTTCGAGTACCTCAAGTCTCTGGGTGTGGCAAAGTGTTTCGACTACAAAGACCCCGAAGTCGTTTCGAAGATTGTCGACACCGCCAAAGCGGACGGTATCACCCTCAAAACAATCTTCCGCGCCGCCGGCGACCGTGGAGGTTCGGATCTCCAGGCTCAAGTGGACGTCGTGAGTGCCTTTGGTGGGGGGTCGATTGCATCGGCAGTAGGACCCTTGACTCCCGAAAACACACCGCAGGCTGAGGGCGTAGATATCAAATTCATCGTGGGCCCATCGGATCCGCAGGACCGAGCCAAGCAGATGACGACCGTTTTCCATGAGTGGTTGACATCGAGATTGGCGAGTGGGGAGTTTGTGCCGGGGCCAAATGCTAGGGTTGTTGGCAAGGGATTGGGAGATCTGAACAAGGCGCTTGATATTCTGAAAGGTGGGGTGAGTGCAGAGAAGCTGGTTGTCGAGCTTTGAACGAAGAAACCTTCGGAATCTTCGGATTGTATAGAAGCGTACGTGGTTGAATGTCCGAGATGTCCGAAAGTAGATCGAAGATAGGCCGGATGATGGGACTGAAGTCAGGTGGAAGGGGAGGGAATGTTGCAAGATCAATAGGCTCTCTACCTTTTCAAGTCAAAATCTGCTCCATCCCGAAATACAGTGCGTAGTGTTGACATGGCCCTAGATATTCATCGCGTGTCTGGCTCAATATGGCCTACACGGATTCCGGCCCTGTACTCGTTCTCCTTGGCCGCCCTGTACTTTGCCAAGCAGCCGCGAAAGTACGAGAACATGGGAAAGTCGGAGAAGTAAAGCAACGGAGAGTCAATGGCGACCCGGACTGTGCTGAGTTTTGTTTTACCAATCCATTCTTCCTTAGGAGGATACTCGGCGTCAGTCTCCCTCCGCACAAGGGCACGACCATTCGCCAACCCAATTCGACTGATGACCGGACGCCGCTTGTCGAGGTATTGGAGAAAGGCAAACGTCGAAACGGACGGACACAAATGGAACGAGAGGACTTGCAAGGCGGTGGTACTCGAATTGTCGCAGCCATTAGTAGTAGTATAATGCTGCTCTCCTTCGGGACCAGCTTCCAGCAGAGAATCGAGCCAGTCAAACTTCTCGGGCGAGTCGAGCCATAGGAATGTGCAATTTTCGATCACCAGATGTGTTAACTTCGCATGTCGTGTTGACTTGATGCTTTTGCTGCTGTAGTAGCCGCCCAGCCATTCCACGAATTCGTTGTCGGGACCCAGACAATTACGAAGCGTCAATTCTCTCAAGCCAGGGTTGTTCTTGATCCACCTCCGCAGCTGCGCGCAAGTGATGCCAGCTCGATCGAGCGTGAGTCTCTCCAACGACCTCAGTTTCAAGTTTGATTCGTGTTTCTCGCCCATGCCTACCAGGGCGTTCCAGACAGGGCTCCCGCGGAGCAACAGCGGTGACTCCCATTGACGTGCTGGTAGGCAAGTATCGTGAACGTACGGGTGGCTAAAATTCAAATGGAGATGCCGAAGATGGGGGAACCGAGTGGCCAGTAGTTCTGTCAGAGGGGCTGATCGGATATCGTACATGTGCAGGGTCAACGATTGTAGATTGACGAGGCTGGATGAGGAGAGGGCGGAACAGGCCAGAGCATTTTGGAAGTGTATGAGTTTCTCCCGGTACTGGTGAGGCTGAGGCCAACGTCCCCTCATAGTCGGGTTGGGTACAGGAAGATGCGAGGTGATGATGATTTGATTACGGCCGAGCGAATCCTGACCTGTAAAGGCGCAAGCGTAGTCGAGCTCGTCGACATTGGTAGCACTAAGGAAAGCCAGGATCCCATGGACGCGCCTGGGCAGTACGGCGAGTTGTAGTTTTTGTAGGGCCTGAATTGATGTAGAGTAATGCTTCTTGCAAGTTCTGGCAAGTCTTAGAAGGCTGCTGATGGGCAGATACGCCAGGATCTGGTGTAGGATTTCTGGTGGGAGGGTTGAGAGATGTACTGGCGACTTTTTCGTTACCAGCGACATGATTGATTAAGCAGAAGTAATATATTTCGTCGGATAGAATGAGTGTTGGTATCGCCTCGTTGAGAGGAATGCCAGGGCAGCAACTCGAGACCTTAATGTACTCAATTCAGGAGGGAGTAACTTAGGATCGCAAAGACCTCCCAAACAAGGTCATAAATATTGAAGAGATCAGGGGAAAGAAGAAGTAAAATAGTCCTAGTCCTGACGCCTGGCTGCAGGAGTCATGGAATGGTTATCCCATCCAAACAGAAGACTTTCCATACAGTCCACACATACTTGTAGCACAGGACGAGGGTCGTGGAGGGTGTATGTAGAAGTCGCGTTGATGGCGGGAATGGCTGGTCTGTCAGCTGGAGCCCGAACCCAAAAGAAAGAAGTGTCAAGCGTTGAGCTACCAGCTTTCAGGTGGGAACTACACCCCGAAATGGGCGTGGTGTAGAATTTCAAGCCAGCATCACCAGCATCATCCAGCCTCGCCAGGCACACCCAGGGCATCTCGACATAGATCGATGACGGCGATATAGGCGAAGAAAATACAGATCACCATAGGCGACAGCCCGCAGAACGTGAACAAATGCTGCCCGAGAGTTCGCAGTACTTGTGGTTCATCCATTGATATCACAAGTTTTGGTGCAGAGGAGCCCATAAGTCTGAATGCTAACTTAGAGCCTGCAGCGAGGAATGTTGATCATCTAGGGCCTACAGTACTGTGCCATCGAACGACCTGCATTGATGCATTCATGATGTGATTATCATGCCTTCATTCGCCCACAAGCGCAAATCTCTACCGACAGGAGTACCACAGAGTACACAGTTGATGCTCCACCTGCTTGAGCTGATCCTGTCATCTTCTTCCTCTCGAAAATCTACAGTATCACAAACCAAGCCAAATATCCTCTTCCTTGAGCTCATGGTGGTACTGGTGCGCATCCTCTCGATCTGTGCCATGTAACACTATTTCGATTTCCTCCGGTCTCGTAGGCGGCAACGCCTCTTCATCTTCAGCCTTGCTTTTGCGGAGGAGGATAACAGCTTCCGCACAACCCTCAGCCACGATCTTCAAGTTCCTCTTTCTCGACTCGAGCGTTCTCGCCCAATGCGCTCGCCATGCCTTCTGTACCGTGACAGCAGCTCTCACACCTCTTGAGGGCGCCAACAGCCTCGAGCACAGGAACGCTAGAGCCGCCAGGACGAAGTCGCGGTCAAATAATTGCATGCGGTTCGAATCGGTCTGTGATGAGGTCGAGAATAGCGTCGAGAATTGTTCGCTGCAGCCCAACCTTCTCAGTCGGTCGCACAGCGGCTGCAGCTGGTGCTGAGCTTTCTCGTCCTGGCCCTGGCCCTGGCCCTCGCCCTGGTTGCTTATGTATCCTTCGTATTCGTCCACGATAGCCTCGAACACTTTACCGTCTGCGAAGCTGGTCGTCAGGTTCTTCACCACGAGTCCTTTTCTACTCGCAACAGCTTGGGCCCACGACTTCAGCATCAACTTGTATCGCGCTGGATCGTCTTCATCTTCGTATTCGTACTCAATAATGCCGAAAAAGTCATTGTCGTGATTTTCACTCAGCCGACAAAGTCTCTTGATCTCCCGCTCAACGTCAGCCCAGTCCAGCAGCCCGCTCAATCCCCATTTGCTTGTCAGTCCCCAAAGTAGCTTGACAGTCTTTTCACGGAAACCGTCCACAATATCCTCGGGACGGACATCCTGCACCAGGGCGCCCATTCCTTTGACCCCTTGCAGAGCGGTAAGTGCAATCTGGACGTTGTATAGCTTGGTAGCCCGACCTAGGTAGGGAAACTTGAGGTGTTGAGACAGAGGCCAGTT
Organism: Vermiconidia calcicola; assembly: GCA_035928285.1. Taxonomy (NCBI): domain Eukaryota; kingdom Fungi; phylum Ascomycota; class Dothideomycetes; order Mycosphaerellales; family Extremaceae; genus Vermiconidia; species Vermiconidia calcicola. The sequence continues at coordinate 976,798 of JAXLQG010000007.1, forward strand.
ATTTTGTCCCTCGGTCAATGAAAGCAATTCTCCTGTTGGTAAGAGAACAGTGGTTGTGGCGTCAGGGTCATTTGCATGATCCAATAGCTGTGATGCAGACGGGTATAGGAGTAATTCAACCAATCTCGTCAGCCTTACACCGTCTCGCAGGTCAATCGCTAGGTTGTCCATGTTGTAGGCATACTCCTCGAGGCGATACTGTGCGTGTGAGACATTGTAGCCAATATGACTCAAGGCTCGAACAGGATCTCCGGCGCTCGGGTTCAAGAGCTGGAAAAGAGCTCTGACAACATCGACAGAAGACTTGTATGCTGAAGAAGCTTGAAACAGGCAGGAGCTGACAAGTTGTGGTGAGGAAGTTTTAGTCGCATCAAGTAGTGAGATGACCATCAAGCTGCGGAGTATTGTCCGCTGATATGACCAGGAGTCACGGTCTGTGGAAGGGTCATCTGGCCGCCCATCCTCGTTCCGGATGAGTAAGGCCTCGATGAATCGTTGCAGAGAACGACGGAAGGCGACGTCCTCTTTGTCGAGGCTTCTTCGAGTTGGAGAAGATACTCTTGTGGGTATGGTGCACTGTCTAGCAAACACAACCTCGACCGCAGTGCGAAGCGTACGAAGGTCATATGTTTCAAGCCACAGATCGGTAAAGGCTTTTCGCCTGCCCAAGTCGTTGCTCAACTGTTTGGCTCCTTTGAGGACATCCTGCGGTATACTGAGTGCACCATACAACAAAGCTCCCTGCAACCTCTTGTGCAGCATTGCACAATCAGTGCTACTGTAGATCTCCAGCAATCGAATTCTCAACATGCCATCATCGGCCGGACAAGAGGTCGGAGAGGATGACGAGAAGAGATTGTTGACAAGCTGAGTGATGGCGATTTCCTGATGATTCAGCCAACTATCCTCGTACACAGAGGTAGATGCAAGGTCTTCGGAGAGCACCGGATATGCCTCGACGACTGGCTCTGATCTGAGGCTGGGAATGATGAAGCGACTTGGAACCGAAACCTTTTTGGCGACATGCTTGTCTTGTACCCGTGGTGGTGGAGGTACAGTCTTAACCGGCACTGGCTGACTCGTCCTGACGCGAACACCAGAATTCCATCCTGGCTTTGCACCGACTCTAGTTGCCTTCTTGTCCACCACCCTTCCCATCGAGCTGGCAGTTTGCCCGTATAACCTCGATATGGACGATTCCAGCTCGTGCTTCATCGAATCACTCGCTGGAGGACAACTTATCGTTTGTCGCTTCGCTTTTACAGGGTACCTGTCCGCCTTCGAGCCTGTAACAGAAGCATGGTCAGTATGTCCAGGCGGCACATTCTCCTTGCCACCGCCCTGTCCCAGCCGATCCTCAACGACAGCAGTTTCTTGGAGGTTTCTCGAGGAGAGCTGAAGTGGACCGCCACGCTTCGGTGACAAAGTAATCATCGATCGTCGTGCGGTCCTCTTCTTAGCCATCTGCGCGGCGATGCCCGTGATCTCCATCTCGGCTTGGGTTGCGTCTGGGCTGACACTGGCATTGAGGTTCTTTATAGGACTAAAAATGCCCATGTACATGCTGGGCATCGTAGTGTCCTCGTTCGGTATGTATATGGTGCCACGTCGCGCCGGTTTCAGCACCGTCGTGGAAGTCATATTGAGATTGGTGGTAACATCCTCCGGCAGGCTCGGTAGAGGAAGTTTCTCTCTCGTATCCTCGTGCTTGATGATAGGTCTTCGTGGCGCTTGTATGAGTCTGCTTGATGGCTTGTGCTGAGTGGACGTCGATTCATGCTGGGATCGGCCTCCGACATAGCTTTGTTCCGCAACCGCGGGTGCAAATGATACCCTCGCATTGACATTGTGTCGTTGAGCTGGTTGTGATATAACGCTCCGTCTTGCCGGCTTGCCTAATAATGCATTCCGCTTCTCGCCCGTAATTCCAGCATCTTCGTAAATTGCGAAGTCAATGGAATGAGCAGATTTTCGAGCTGCATTGCGTAATCGACGCGGCTTGGTGTTTTTCAATGTTCCTGTTCCGAAGGCTGACGTGAATTCGATGTTCTGGGTTGTATCGTCTTCGGTAGAGCTGATGATGGAATCGTCCACTCTCGATGGCGGCACGGGACATGGCGTTCCTGAGAGAGATTGCAACATGCTGTCAGGCTCGATCAAGCATTCTTTGTGTCGTTGTCGGAAATCTTGAGGTTATTCTGGTGTTAAAGTGGCCTGGACGCGATGAGAACGCGTCGTTGAAATTACGATGTCGACAAAGGTGGTTGCTAGGGGCAACATCAACCATCAACGCCTCAACACCTCAACCGAAGACCAACTTGTCTGGAATTTCGCATAGCAAGCATCAAATTAACTAGGAACGACAATGCAATACAAGAAAATCAAGGCAGCAAGAAACACTCTAGTCTGAGCACCTAGTTTCTTCCGCCATAATAGAGGCAAGTGTATCAATTCGAAACCGCAACCAACCTCGACGCCGACGCTATGCTATGTTCTATATGCCTGCTGAAAATGCCAACCCCGAAAACAAAGCCCTCTTGATCTTGTACAATGTTACAACTCGTCTCTGCTGGGGAAGTGGATATCCCACGATCGAGGAGGAACCGGCAATCCCAGCCAGTAATTCCACAGTCGATTCATTTCCATAACGGCAATGGCGAACAGCTTGAACGGCATGTCGACCCAGCTTCTGAGTACCATTTTGTACACACGCCAAACGAGGTTAAGCTCGGTCCAAAATGCTTCCGACACTGACCCACCACTTCGTGGCTTCTGCTTGGGGTGGTAGGGGTCTTCGTCGAGGTCATAGAAATCTTCTTGATCATCGGCTTCTTCCACTTTCAGAGGCCGAGACCCGTCTTTGATGGGTATGCTATCGTCGGGCAGAGGCAGTGGGCCTTGGATGTCCAGCACACTGTAATCACCGGTATTGACAGCTCGTCTGAACTTTTGGATTGCGTCCAGACTGTGGCTGACTCGGCCAAGCGTGTTCACCAAAGCAACAAGCTCGGTTCTCCGGAGGTGAGGATTCTCACCGTTCTTGGTTTCGTCAAATTCGAACAAAATCTTCAAGGCGGCACCGTAGCCTGCTGTCTGCACTTTACCCCAGAGCCTGCACTTATCACAGCCTACACAATCCATCAATCTCGACACATTGCGGAATTTGTTCCTGAAATCCCCTTTGAGATCGAACACAGCCGGGTCCTGAAACATGACAGACTCGTCAAACGTATGCGGTCCAGCTGCAGCATTGCTTGCCAAAACCAGGGCCTTCTGCTTCGTCTCGAAATCGATCTCTGGATCACCCGAACAGAACGTGTAGGACTCCAGATGCTTCCGGATTTTGGCGATTGCCCTGGTCAGAATAGCATAGTTGAAGTACACATTCGATACCCGTTCAGGGTAGTTATGCAAGCGTTCCTTGTAACACTCGACATTGTGGCCCCACTGACCGGTCGTTTGGTTGAAGAACTCCCAGCACAAATGCGTGGAGATCGAGGCGTGCATGCCACTGACGATACGGTAGAAGGCACGCTGTTCGAGACACTCATCATCCAGCGGATACAAGTCATCCCCGTTGTCGACGTGTTGGCGTCCATACTCTTGAAAGACATTCTTCAGATTCTCGGCAGCCTGGAGAGGCTTGGACTTCTGCGAGGCAGGACGAAGCGACTTGGCTGAAAAGCAGTTTTCCTTGTATATTGCGTCCCAGACTTGTCGGGCACCCTCGCCGGAATAGCCAGTATATCGTTCTGTATTATTAACCAGACTGACATAGTCTCCCTTTCCGGTCGAGCCTTCGTCTTCTGGCACACAGTAATCTCTGTCGTCGCATTCGTCATCATCTTCCAGGACACAACTTTCGTCGACGTTCTCCCCGAGTTGGTATTGTAAAGGTCTGTTTTTTGGCCTTTCTCTCTGCTGGGCTCGTCCAGGGTGCTTTGCGTGAGCGCCCTCGAGTTTACTCAACTCTTCCGCCCGCCATATCAGGGGTATGTCACTTTCATCTTCAATGGTATCTACCGCACATGCGCGGTTGCCGCATATGGAGTTCTCGTCGTTCCAAAAAGGGCAGACTTTGTTGTACAGGTTCAGTCTATAGTAGGCAAAGAAGTCGGTCTTTTGGGTCAGGTCTTCGAGCGAGGGGTATAGTTCAGCATTCAGCCTTTCGAGGTCGGAGTAGGAAGTGCATGCGTCCGTAACGATCGAGTTCGGGTCTATGACACACTGGGATTCTGCGCGGACGCAGTGTGGGCGCAGGAAGAGGTAGAATGTGAGGAAGAATTGGGAGGCGTGTTGAAGACGCATGACGGCGGTATTGTCGGCTTCACATGTGGTGAATGAGGAGGATAGGAACGAAGAAGAAGCGTAGCATGTACAAAAAAGAATGGAAAGGAGCACAAATACTCGAACAATGAAGAATGAAGTATGATGGAAGACAATCACAAGAACAGGCTGGCCACAAAGACCATTTCGCCGCCGCCAACCTGGAACATTAATTATTAAACATCACAAATTCATCTCCACAGCCGAACCAGGACCAGCAACGAAGTACTACGACTAGAGATCATCTGCTGAATCAAGACCACTCACCACGTCTCCTTTGGATGATCATGGCAATGCCAGGAACTGATGCTCATCCCAATCTATTTATGTCTTCTTTGCGTCATGTTTGATCTCGACTTCGACGCTCAGTATCCTGCCCTTGTTTTCGGCATGGAAGCAATTTTGTGTATTCTTGTCTGAGGGACGCTGTTCATAAGGTCACTATGTGAGGCTTATGGGCACGGTGACCACAGGTAGGACTATCGACCATCTGCAAGCCACGCCCTAGGCATAGTTGCATTAGCCAATCTCTCGCTTCTTGCGCACCTGAACGAGGCCACCCATGATCAAACACCAGCTATGCCAGTAGCTGACTTTCATGATGCTAAACTCGGCCTCACCACTAGCTATGTCTTCATCACTTCTGAGATAGACACCTACATTTGGTGATAGCAGCTGGTTGCCGCGCCTACACACACCTCTTGAATACCAGGTAGACGTCAGGCCTGACCGATGGATTACTGGTCAGCAATATGGGAGTACCGCTTTCGATACCCTCAAGTCCGATATCTGCACTCAATATCTAGAAATCACTGGAACAAATCCACTCCTCGTGTTGCTGTCCTGGAGTTCGGCCTTGACAGAGTGGTCTCGCCGCCTATCTCGTCCGCCAGCGCCCTTCGTGACTATCTAAAATCGTCCTCGTCCTCACAGAGCGCCTGTCACCACCGTCTCTATCTGGTGGAAGACCTGGATAGAGAAATCGTCGATGTTCTCGGAAGCCACTTCTGGATCGACCCTTATCTGCTCGCCTGCCAGTGCTCAACTTCCTTCTGGGCTAACCAAAGCGCTTACGGTCGTCCAGTCGATGCGCTTTCGAGGCAAAGGGAACGACTTCAATCATGGAATAATTCCAGAATGGCCTCGTCCCCATCCTCCCCAAGATACGGTACCACATACTCCGTTGAGCTTCACGCTGCGATACCTGGAGACATTGGAACTGAGAAGTGACCCTCTCGTCTGGTCGATGAACAGCCACGACAACTTTGGCCGAGAATTGCGATGGGACAAATTAGACCGGAAAGACCTAGTGTTCTACGTGCGCCGGAATGCAAGTTTCTGGACGAGAAAGACGGACCACGGCTGGGACAGTGAGTCTAAGCAACCCAAACTCCCTTCCCCCTTTGTTATCATCATCTCCATCTCCACGGTACTGCCAGCCGACTGACCGAGCTGACCTCGCTGTTCCCCAGCGATCATATTCACCGAGCCCCCCGTGAAAGTAGGCGACCCGTCAGCACCATACCAACCGTACCAGCACGGCTATTACGACGTCGCACCATGGCCCGAATCCCACCAACAAGGCCAGACGCAGAACCGCACCGCTCGAGGCCCCTTTCGCAAGTCCATGCTGGACGACCTCAAATTCTACTGGACACAGCGCGCCACTCAGCGCGAGCGCGAATCCGCAATCAACGACCCTCGCATGTGCGCGCACTACATGAAGCGTATCGCCATCGCACAATGGAACATCGCCCTCGAATATCTGTGGAAGAAAGTCTGCTGGTGTTCACGCGGCGTGTGGAAGTTCGAAGAATCCTGGCCAGAGGGCGGACCGGTTGGGATGGTCGACGGCAAAACTCTTCGGCTCGAAGGTAAAGAACTCTATGACTTTCTGCGAACCCAGACGGCCCGCAGCAGCGAGTGGCGGCGGAAAGTCGGGTTTCTGATCGACTGGCTTCAAACGAGCCTGGAAAGTCTGGGCATCAGCCGCCTCGCCAGTACAACACCGCTTGAGACAGATCCCTTGTTGAGAGACGACGACCCGCTCTCCGACTACAACACCGATTTCCTCCTGGTGCTAGAGAAGCTCAAGGACTACCGCGCCGAGCTCGAATCCACGCTGTCCGCCATCACGGGAGTATCGCAGATGATCCAAGGCGGCGTCTCACTCGACGAGACTTCCAGGGCCACAAAACTATCCGTGGTCGGGCTCGTTTTCATCCCCTTTGCATATGTGTCCAGCCTGCTCAGCATGGCCGGTGATTTCCAGCCCGGGAAGCGTCAATTCTGGATCTATTTCGCAGTCGCGATTCCGTTGTGTGTTCTCATGGTCCTTGGTTGGCGGCTCATCGACGGCTCCATACCCATAGGCCACTACTGGAGTCATCGCTGGCTTTCACTGGGGTACTGGAGAGATCGCCTACCGCCCAGCATGCGAGGAATGTCGAAGAGCAAGAGCAAGAGCAAGAGCAAAAGCACGGCGTAGACCGCATTATATATACTACCGAAATTTGACATAATTTGTGCCCAGATCATCATTTCTACCTCATATGTTTCGTCATACTGATAACTCCCATGTTACTGCTTGACCCAGAGCAGAAAAATCACCAATCGATCCTCCTTTGCGCATTCACACGAACCGTCCGCCCCGCCGCGACATTCCCGGTCCCTGGCATCGCGCCTATCGTCCGCGATGGCCGCAGACCTTTGTGCAAGCCGAGCTTCTTGTCGAGACTCTCAAACGGATTCGCCGCCTCATCGGACTTGACGACCCACTTGCTCGTTCCAAGCACATTGTCCATCTCCTGCACGGGGGGAAGCTTGAGGTACACCCAGCCATCATCGCGGTCTTCCGCCTGGAACGTAGCGATGGACATACTCTTATCGGTCGAGCACGACCCGGCGCCGGCGTCATTCTTCTCGAAGTCGACCTCGCCGTTGAGCTGGAAGTTCCTCTTATGATAGGGACAGCTGACATACAACTTGCTGTCCTTGCAGTCCGGGCTGCCCGAGGTCGTCTCGCCGACCAGACCGTCCGAAAGCCCGAAAGTCCTCCGATGCGGACACATCTGCTGGCTGGCGTAGTATTTGCCCTTCAACTTGAACACAGCCAACTGTGTATCGCCGCGGATGACCGTTTGCGAGGATCCGGTGTCGAGATCCTGGAATTTCTTCGCCTCGACAATCGGCTGCCAAGTCAGACTCGTCCATCGCGTGCCCTTGAAGTCGTCGTGCGCAGACTCCTTGGGCCAGTATGCCGGTCTCGATTGTCCTCGCTCCTCGACCTTCTCGACGGCCGGCTCCCGGTTCTCTCCGGAGTTGGCGAACTGCTGGAACGCCTTGCGCTTCTCCGGGTCGTTCAGCGTCTCCGTCCATTCGCAGAAGAAAGTCCCCACGAGCTCTTGCATCTGCTTCTCCAGCTCGGCGCAGATGCCCAATTTATCTTCCAGGATGACTTCTCGAAGATACTTGATGCCGCCGGGTAAGTTTTCGACCCATCGTGCCGTTCTCTGCAACTTGTCTGCCGTGCGTATGTAAAACATCAGATAACGGTCCAGGATGGGGATGACATCGTCCGGAGGCACGTCCTTGGCCAAGAGCTCCGAATGTCTCGGTGTCGCGCCGCCATTGCCACCAACAAACAAATTGTACCCTTTCTCCGTGGCAATCAAGCCAAAGTCCTTGTTTTGAGCCTCGGCGCATTCACGCACACAACCCGAAACACCACCCTTCATCTTGTGCGGCGATCGTATCGACTTGTACCGCTCCTCCAATCTGACCGCCATCCCCACGGAATCGCCGATGCCGAATCTGCACCACGTCGTGCCAACACAGGACTTGACCGTCCGCAGTGACTTGGCATAGGCATGACCAGATTCGAGGCCTCCAGCGACCAACTCCGACCAAATGTCCAGGAGATCCTGCTTCTTTGCACCAAACATATCGATCCGCTGACCGCCAGTGATTTTGGTATAGAGCCCGTACTTCTTGGCCACCTGTCCAATCACGATCAACTTCTCCGGACTGATCTCACCTGCCGCAACTCGCGGAATGACGGAGTATGTCCCGTTCCGCTGGATGTTACCGAGATACTTATCATTCGTGTCCTGCAGGCCATGCAATGGCTTGTCCATGACATGCTTGTTGAACATGCCGGCCAAGATGCTCCCGATCGCCGGCTTGCACAGCTCACAACCCAAACTGTTCGGGTCCTTGCCCACTTCGCGCATCACCTGGCCGAAATCCTGCAGCTTTCTGACGTAGATGATATTATACATATCCGCCCGACTGTGGGAGAAATGCGGACAGATATGGTTGAGCACTTCATTGCCCATTTCCTTCATGGTCTTGTTGAAAATGCTGGTCACCAAGGGCATACACCCGCCACAGCCCGTGCCGGCTTTTGTGCATGACTTGACCTCGCCAAGAGCCTTGCACCCTTCCTTGACGCTCTGGACGACGTTGCCCTTGGTCACGTTGTGGCACGAACAAATCTGCGTGTCGTCGGTCAGATCGTCGGCGTTCTCGTCGCCATCCTTGGACGCGCCGATGATGAATTCGGACGGCGGGATCTCGAGTGCTTTCTTGTTCTTGACCATCGGCACGAGCTTGACATAGTCCTTCGTGTCCCCAATCATCATCCCACCGAGGAGGTACTTCCCGTCCATGGTGAAGAGGTACTTCTTGTACACTGCGGCAAAGGGGTCGCGGTACGTCAGCGCTTTGACCGCAGGAGGTGGTGGACCGGACGTTAGATCCTTGACCTTGTCCTGCTGGCCATCAGTGGCCATCTTCTCTTCACGCTTGACGTGCCGTTTCGGTAGGTCTTTAGGTCCGTCGCGGTCGGCGAAGAAATCTCCGAAGCTGGCGACTTCGACACCGAGAAGCTTCAGTTTGGTGCTGAGGTCGGGCCGCTTGAATGTCCGCGGGGCGTGGGCTTTGGCTTGGGTCAGATTGAAGGATAGAACATCGGCTTGCTCGATGCCCGGTGCGATGAGGCCGAATGTCTGGTTCTCCCAGCTGGCGCATTCGCCAATGGCGTAAATGTTTGGATCGCTTGTGCGTAGATCGTTGTCGATTGTGATGCCGCCGCCTCGGTCGGCGCACTTGAGCCCGGCCTTCCTGGCCAAATCGTCGCGGGCTTTGATGCCAATGGCAAACATGATACAGCCGCAGTCCATCTGCTCGCCGTCTTCGAAGACAAGGCCCTTCACCGAGTTGTTATCGTCGGTCAAGATCTTGCCGACACGTTTGCTGATCATAACGTCCAAGCCTAGCTTACGGACAAGGTCGACAACCATATTTCCCGCATCGGCATCGAGTTGTCGCGACAAGACCCATCTGTTTCGTTCGACAAGCTTGACCTGGCCGAATTGTTCCAGATCCATCATGGCCTTTGCAGCCTCCAGACCCAGAAGGCCACCACCAACAACACATCCCGTCTTGCCTTTGACGGTTTCTGAATAGGCAATCAACTTCTGCAAGTCTTCGATGGTCCTATAAACGAATACTCCGTTCGCGTCGTAACCGGGTGTATGTCGTGGAAGAACAGCATCGGATCCAGTGGCAAGGACGAGAACGTCGTATGAGATGGTGTCCCCTTTGGCTGTCAAGACCACTTTCTCTTGTGGCTTGATTTCGGTGACAAGCGTATTGAGGTGGTAATTGAACGACTCTGTCGGGTGGCTCTTGTACCAGTCCTCCGGGTTCAGGTACAGAGACTCGACCTGTCGGTGCTGGAAGAAACTAGTCAGACCGACACGGTTATATGCAAGATGTGGTTCTTCGCCGATAACGACAACATCGTATTCCTGTCGCTTCGCATCGAGCTTTAATAATTTCTCGCTGAAGTTCCGCGATGTCAGCATGGTCTACAACTCATACTCTTCTTCAGTCAGACTTACACGAATGCGATGCCGACCATTCCCAAACCAACAACCACGACCTTCTTCTTTCGGCCATCAGTTGGTGCAGGGTCTCCATTGACTTCAGCACCTTCTGGAGCTCGGCTGATAGCCATGCCCGGTGATCCGTCTGACCACGACATAGTTTGATCGTGCTATTCGTGTCGAAGACTCGGCCTGCCACACATCGAACGCAAGACACGACACAGCTTCGGTGAGCTACAAGTCAGTAGAAAATCACAGATATCAAGAAAGAGAAGCGGAAGGCACCAAAGATGGGTAGATACTAGATTGGAGTGAGAGCCTTATTGCAGAACCCATTTCGATATGCCTGACGCCACTTGTGTAAAGTCAATGTCCGCGGGAATGAAGCATCACAGACAACCAGCCAACAGAATGCGTACGTTCGCGTTATCAGTGAGGCTCAAGCCCGTCAGGGTAGCCTACCTAGCCGATCTTCGCCCACGGGGTGAAACAACCAATGAATAACATTGCAATGTCATTTTCTGTCGTCAGTCAAGACTTGGAAAGGTCTGGGCGAGATGCATTTCTCCAGAAGGGCACCTGAAGATCGCTTTCTCCACGGGTCTTGAGATTCGACAATGTGTGGATTTGTCGTGTAGTGCTGGGGACTTTGGCCTCTGAGATAAGGGATGTTGATGTTGAAAATGCTTTGTTGTGAGTGGCCAGAAAGAGGTCGAGATAACGTTGCTTTAGCCGGATCTCGACCGATCGAATACGGACTAGCGTCGTCACGTATTGTAAAGTCGAAATATCACGTGAGCTGAACAGTTTCGGCACGTTTATCCAAGTCTTGTTGTCTTGTCACTTGTTTATTCCGTGCTGCAAACTGACATTTGTATAACATAAACGGTCCCACCAGTGGTGACCCATAAGTTTTGAAACCTACCCATCTCATCGTATCTCCAAGGAGATGGTAGAACCATACTGAAACAATCCAATCGACGAGGCCATGTACTCGTAGCTGAAATGAATGCCATCTCGGGTCAACAAATACCCAAAGACTGAAATCAACGCCCTCGCCATGCACCAAATCATGCCCAGTTTTAGTTTTCGTTATCTTCATCAAAGGTTTCCAAGTGTCGATCGTGGTTTCCAAATACTCTCAAAAGAACATCAACTGGTCGTCTGTCCAGCCTTGCTCTAGGAGAGCCTTGTGCATGGTCTTCTCCATCGCTTCAGGACCGCATATCAGTGCCAACGCATCATCTGTCCTTGAGGAATTGCTCTTGACCAATTCCCCAGTGATACGACCTCGAAGACCTGCCCAGTCTTCTGGAGCCTTAGTCAAGGTGTGGAGGATCGTACAACGGTGTCCATTGTCTTGGGCCAAAGCTTCAAGCTCGTCTTTGCAGAGAATGTCCTCAAACAGACGATTGCCATCAAAGATGATGCACTGCGTTTTGTCCTCGGAATTCTTGATAATTGCCCGGAAGACCTGGTAGATCGGGGTGATACCACTCCCACCGCATATCATGATAAATGTCCGCACAAATTTCTCTTTGCCTTGAATCAAGCACTTGCCGTTGCCTATATATTCAAACTTGCCGATAGGTCCCTTCATTTCGATAAAGTGGCCAATGGGAAGAGCATCCATAGCCAGAGACATTTTCCCTCCCTTGCCCGACGCATTGGCGAAGTACACCTTGACAAGCATCTCCATATAACCTCGATCGTCGATTTCGGATATTGGCGTGTAACTGCGTATAATGGCTTCGCGAGTCACAGGATCCCTGAGTCTCACCATAAGATGTTGTCCAACTGGCAAGCCAAGACGCTGTGTCGGATGCTCCAACTTGTATGTGAAGATTCGAGTATCCCACGAGACGATCTTCTTGCCGTGGAGAATGGCCTTTTTCCAAGCCTTCGAATTCAGGAAAGTCTCTGTAGGACTGGCATTTTGGTCAGGCTCCGTCTCTCCCGCAGTCAGAGCAGTCTTCGCGGCGTCGTCCAAGGAGCCGATGTGATACTTGGGCATCATGGCTTTCGCTGTCTCGCTGTGGATTGCCATAAACTCGTCCGTGCTGTCCAGTCCTGCTGCTGAGATGATGCTTTGAGCGCCACCAGGATGTTCCTCGAGGAACGCAGTGCCATCATAAACCTCGCCTTTGACCACGAACCAGGGTGCTTTTTCGTCATCATGTTTTCTAAGCTCATCAATCGTGATGGGGTTCTTCAAGCCTTCTTTGACCATTGGGACCTCCCCAGCTTGCTCGTCATTGGGCACGACTTGTTCCTCACCTTCGAGCTTTTCTCCCCAAAACCCATTGGCAAGATTACCACCTGCTTTCTTGACTCTTTCCATCCAGCCACCTGGCATCAGAGCAGGTTGTGTGGGATGTTCGAACCGCAAATAATCTCCTTCCAGGGCTATCGTGACTCGAAACCAGGGGTTGTTCATCATTCCCAACACAGACCAATACATATCTCGAGGCTGGACATTCATACTTTCGTCCATCGCTCGAACAAAGATATCTTTGGCTGCAGCAATCTCCGATGTTGGCAGGTCTATTGACCAGAAGCACCAGCAAAAGCACGTTTCTCGCCATGACATGTCGATCCTGCCACCGAATAGGTCCTTTTCTACCTCACGATATCGATCTTCGGCATATGTAATATCGGCTAAGCGCCAAGTCTTGCCTTTGTCGAGCGTGACTTCGACACGTGTTATGCGTCGTCCACCTCCACTATATGCATATCCCTTGGCACGGTAGGTACTCGTGGCGCCGGTGAGGCAAAGCTGTTCTTCGTGTTGAGGGTAACAAATCGCAGAATTCGGGCTAAGATCGTAGATGGCGTATCTGTCATCTGTCCACCACTTCGGGTTATTCGCAGACTCCTCTGGTGATACCATGGTTGGCAGTACACGATTATCGTATATGTGATACCAATTGTCGCTGGGTGCTTCAGTAAGGATGAGCTTCTTCAGCCACTTAACGGATCGACCACCGATCTGCCCTGGGATGACTGCACGCAAGGGCTTTCCGTGGTCAGGCCGGAGAGTCTCTCCATTCATCTTGTAAGCGAGCATAAAACCACGATTCGGGTCCATCACCCAATTTAACTTGACGGACGTGCCATAGTATCCATTGGGTAACTTGTCCGCACCCTCCATGCAGACGTACTTTGCTTTTCTCTTGGGTTTCGCTCTCTTAATCACCTCGTGCATGACAACACCGGTGAAAAGTGCTGTTGATAGACCTGCCGCTCCCCAGGAGAACCCTTTACTCTTTCTGACCATATTTTGCTCTTTTCGCCTGTTACCGGCGCATACCAATGTTATTGGATATGTGACTTGCTCGTATTCCGTCATCAATTGCTTCAGGGATATCGTAATCGGGTTTTCGACAAGGCCTTCCACCGTGAACTCCCAATCGATAATATCTTCATCCGGGACCTGCGGCACCGCACCATGGTTCCGGACGTAGAATAATTCAGGGCTTGTAAGAAAACCTTCATTGAAAAGAGCAGTAAGAGGTGCCTCGACATTGAAAGGATGAACACCAGTCAGCCTGATCAATCTGGGATCCCGCGGCACGTGGCTGTCCGGCGTCTTCAAATCAACATCTAACGTTTCGGTTGGTATAGTAGTTGGAGGCGGAAGCGGTATCTCCACGGTTTCATCGTCCACGTCGGAAACACTACCATCCGTGGGCGGCGGCGACGGTGGTAGATTGTCTCTGGCTGGCTGAGTGCCTAGTTTTTCGATCTTCTCAGGAATGCCCTGAGAATCCGTCTTGGGGTCTTCCATGCTTATACTGAGGAGCAATTGCAGGGAAAGGTGATCTCGATGCCAAGGATCACTTGTGCACCGAACAATGTGCAACAGAAAAGAACGAAAGAAGAGAACGTAAAGAAAGGTACAATGACAACTCACTTACAGAATATCCAGCAAATGCGTGTAGATGATGACGCTACATTATTTGTGAAGGTCTCCTGGAGGAGTACCGATACACGTAAAAGGCGAATCAATGCTTACCTTCATGAAGATCCGCGGGAACACAATGATCTCAGCTGGTGCGACGATGCGAGGAAATATTGCTGCGAGCTCTTATCTATGGGCCATTCTGAATCGGGATAAGCTCGGATCGCTGTAACGGTGTGACGGTGGCTGTATAAGATTGACGGGTGACACCTTTCTCCATGGACGATGCACATCTGGTTCATCCTTGCTGCTGCTTGTATGGTGAGATGGGCCGAGGAGCCCACTACGCGAAGCATTCTGCCACGTTCGTTTCATCAACCCGGCTGGAGAATGGTCATCGATTGAAGCTGCGGGTTAGTGTTCAAGCGGTGCTCTTTCGCTTACACTCATCTATTCCACATGGCCATCGCGTGTCCAACGACAAGGCGCTTTCGGTGAGTCGCAAGATTTTCGCATGCTGGGCAGCTCTACTTTCTGAGAACTTTTCGTGCTTGGTAGATGAGATCGTTCAGAAAAGTGAACCTTGTATGCCCTTGTCGTTCCATGACGCTTTCCCCGATTAGTGCTGATAACGATAAGCTTCACGCGTCACCGCGTTTTGGTAAGCTGCGCTCGCCGCGACCCGCGTTTGAATGGTTTGTGTTATTTTCGGAGTCTGCTGCGGTACCATCTGCTGCGACCAAGAGACTTGCGTAGGAGACGACTACCCTCCGTACAGTATGGAGGACTGTCTCTACGACACCTCGTGGCTAATCCACAGCCTTCCAACCCTGACACCGTCCATGCTCACACTCCTCGCACCACCGTCAACACAGCAGGAGCGATCACAACAGACAAGCAAGCTCTCAACCCACGCTGGTGCTTTTGGCGAATCCCTCAGCCGCGGTCGTCCACGTTACGAGTCGGAAGAAGAAAAAGAAAAGCTGGGGTCCCTGAGTCAATGCAGATGGACCAGGCTAGAGAGACCTGCTCCCGAAGACGGCCAGACACAGCAACAACATCTCAGCAGGAAAAGATTGCGAGACAACGGAGATGATAATGACAGCTCAACGAGTCACGGAGTCCTCATATCGCTCATCTATGAACGAACGACTTACAAGTTCATTATATACACAACCCCCGATGCCTGTTCCTCGAAACGCAGCAGGACAGCGACATCATCGAACCACACATCCTCGAACCAGAAGAGTCGGACGGCCATCCTCCTTTCCAAGTCGTCCCCTTCCTTGTTAAGATCCCTGACGACCTACCTATCCGACACGTTCGCGCTCCCTGACATTCATCCTCTGCAATTGTCGTCAGCACTCATTCAAAAGACACTCCAGGACTATCTCTCAACAATTTACTCCTCCCTATCCACAGCCCGCGGCTCGACGCAATCCCAATTCCAAGATCTCTTCATCAACATCATCAGCAGTGTGAGACTCACAATTGGCTTCTCCGCCCCGGTCGCTCCCCATCTGAAATCTCTAGACATCGCTGTGGCTCCTTATGCAGTTCTCAAGGCGCTGCCCGAGAATGGAAGATTCGGCATCGAGCACTTCATGTCTACACTGGCAGGATATATCTGGGCAAACACTGGTCTCAAAATTCCTGTCCTTGACGACAGAGACGGCCTGGTTCAGTCTCTCGGTGGCGAGGAAGCCGATGTTGCTAAACCCGACGCCCCGATGAAGATTTCCAGGATATCCAATGCCGCATATGCCATTTCATGCGATCACCGGATAAAATTCGTGTCGAGGCCAGTCCATGCTGTCGACGACCCGGACCAGCCGGATGAGAATTGTGTACGAAGAGCCAACCGGGAACTCTTGGTTGCCATTGTGGAAGAGGCGCGGCGGCAGGTGAAAGACGACAGCTAATTTGCGTTGATCGTGTAATATTAGGTTCAGGCGCCGGTGGGATTTGGCTGCGGGAGCTTCGGTACAGGCTTTTGGGACGATTGCATGATACGAGACGAAGGTCGACAACATCCGACTGAACATTACATGAACGACTGTACGATAGGAAATCCATGAACAAACAGAGATACCCGACTTTCACTTAGGGAGAGGACAATGAATCAGTGTGCATACGCACAAGAGGAGTAGGAACATGTTGTATATTCCACTTGTCGTATCATTTTCATGCTCAGAAATTCGAGGTCAGAAATGACTCTTCCCTACCTGAGTAGTCATACCCTATCCCTCTAACAGCCAGCATTGCACAGCCCGTGCGTAACCTCGCAAACCCCTACGCCCGCTCGCTACTAGAAAAGCAAAGAAAAAGCCATCGGCGACAGGATATCCTTTCGACGACCTGACCGCCTTTTTAACCACAGTGCATGGAACTTCAGTCCGCCGATTTCACGACACCCGCCGTGTCAGCCATTCTCACCACCAGCGCCGACGACGTTCTTCATCTTCCCCAGAATAGTCCCCGAAGTCCCCATATCACTAGGCCTCCTTGCGGGACTGTTCACACCACTACCCAGCCCTCCTCCGCTCGTATACACCCCTTCGAACTCTCCGCGCAGGTTATCCACCATTTTCTGCACACTGTCAATCTCCGTGCTCAGATCCTCGACATTCCCAGCCAAGGCCGCGACCTCGTCAAATTTTCTCCGTCGATTTGCGTCGGCAATCATCTCTTGGACCATGAACTTCTGCTCCTCGAGCACGATGAGCCGTTCGCGCAGTTGCTTCTCCTCGGCCTCGAGTTCACTGACGCGGGAGGACGCGAAACTCGCAATAGACAAATTCGACGAGCTATCGTGCCGGATGTGGTTGTGATTCAGCACGGCGAGACTGGAGCGGGGATCCTTGGGGTCGAGTTTACTGTTACCGTGCGGAGTGGCGTGTTTGAGCACCTTAGGCAGAGATCTCAAGGGGAGCATGTGTAAATGCAGAAACTGCGTTGCGTTCTGGTAGATTGCTTTTTGCAGCTTGAGCTGCGTGGGAGAGTGGCTGGGCAGATCGCGTAGCCGCCGTGCAGCGGTGTCGTATTGCGTGAATGAGTCCATCAGACGTTTGCGCGTGCGAGAGGCGTCGGAGATCTGAGACGAGGATGGTGGGCGGTCAGGGTCTTGTAGGGCTTGAAGAAGTTTTTGGAATCTCGGTAATAGGAGGCGGATGCCGCGTTCAAATTGAACGAGATTGTTGTATGCACGGGCGAATAATTCGCTGCCGGCAGAGCTGAGTGAGGCTTGGAAGTCGCGGTGCGAGAAGATTGTGTGGTTGCAATCTTTGCAGAGGCGGATATCGAGAGCGATGGTATTGTTGGGAGGCGGTTTTTCTGTGACGGAGAGGCGCGTGTTAGCTGGTGAGACAAATCAGTACGGACGAAATGGAAAGGAGACAGAGGCGAGCTTACTTGTGGCCACATTGAGACCGATGACAGTCGAGCAAGCTGTGACCGGATCTCCGCAGACCACTTTCCCACAGGTCCTGCAGTGGTGCCGCCGGAATGTATACTGAGTGAAATCCTGTTGGCAGTATGGACATCGTGAGACTTCGGCATCAATCTGCCAAGATACGATGCTCTGCTCGAGGGCTTTTCGAGGGTCGATTTGACCCCAACTCAGTGACCACCTCTTGTTAGTGGTAGCTTGAGGGATCTCTTCGGGCGGGTTGGCTAGCAATTGTGTCAATCTCGACAGTCTCTTCTCTAGTCTGGAGACTTCCATCTCCCTGAGACTGGACTTCTTCCTCCTTATGCTGTCGAAGTCCACCATTCGATCCCTTTCAAGACCATGCCTGTCCATGTAGCCCTCTCGACTCTTGTAGCAGGTCTCGCATACTCTGTACCATAGTCCTCGAACGGGTTCGTGCTGTGCAGACCTGGATAGTTTCATTTGATACATTGTATGCTCGTCGCAAAAGAGTTTTCCACAGTGTCGACAGTTCACGGCTCCGGTACCAGCACCCAACCTTCTTCCACAGGCGGGATCCGAGCATAGTGCGTAGCCTGTTCTCTTCTGCCAATGTTGCTTCGTTACCACATCCTCCGGGTCAACGACTGTCTGGGCGGGCTTCGGCGGCGTAGGAGGAGCGGCTGTCTCTCTTGGAATCGATTCATGTCTAGGGGTAGGAGTGATGCTTCGAGCGATATCATGATTCGACTCAAAAACGTCCAAACCCTTGAGTTTCTGGTTCAAGACAGCCAGGGGTTGGAACTTCTTCGCCTTGAACATTTGTTGCTTGAACCAGTCTTTGACCTCATCTTGTTGTTCCTCCTCGATCTCTTTATGTGCATCATCCAGGTGCCTGTTCAACTGCAACAACGTGACCATCTCCTCATTGCATATCGGACACACCAAGCGGTCTCCTGCAGCTGCGGCCGCCGCGGCAAGGTCTGGGCCGCCATGATCGAGCGAGACTCGAGCTGCGATATCTTGAGGATCTGAGGATGGGGGTGTGGATGCTCCGCTTTCAGATGTGTTCAAGGATAAAGTCGAGGTTGAAGGAGAGAGGACGTGGGGAGGGATGGGTGAAGTCGACTTCGGCGGTGGGATAGGTGGTCCTAAGGTTCTACCGCTTCCTAGTACTCTTCCACCGCCGATGGTGCGCTTGGACATTGCGCTCGGATTGGGCTTCCATGAAGCCGAGTGAGTTGATGTATCTGCACAACTGTGGTGATTGAGGGGTGGGTGGAAATTCCACGGCATCGGCGGAGCCAGCGGAGAGGAAGGCGTCTGTTGGTGGCTTCACTGGGCTGCGGCGGTATTACATAATCACTCCCTTTACACAGCGGGAACAGTACTACCTGCGACAGCATGGCATTATTCAACAAAAACACATCTTGATCATGGAAGTATGGCGAATAAAGCTTTACTCCGCGAGCACATCATTGCCATCGGTCTATCCACCCGAAGATATCACAGTAGACTGCCTTAAGAGTCATCATAATACATTCATGGCCATCCATCACGACAACAGTACTAGTGATCCGTCGCCGTCTATGCACTCTTTCCAGCATCTTCTTTCAAGCTGACAATCCTATTCAGCACAATCTTGCCAGACGCCTCATCTGTGTCTTTGTCCATGCAGAAGTATCCAGTTCTCATTGCCTGGAATCTGACAGACTCATATCCACACTTGTCCTTCTTCTCCCCAGCCTCTTCTGGCCATGGCGCCCTTTCTCGGATCTCCTTCAACCCGACCTCAGCTATCGCATTTGGGTAGACTTTCAGGCTATCCGGATTCAGATCGGCCATGAAGCTGGGTTCTACTGCATCTGGGTTGTCCGACTTGAAGAGTGGGTTGGTGATGCGGACTTCGCATTTGACAGGAGAACCATGCTCATGTGCGTCGGCAACCCAGTGTATGTATGCTTTGGGCTTCTTGATCTTCTCGCCCTCCGCTGGCTTGTCGTACTTGGCATGGATTTCGGTGACCAGACCAGTAGCCTCATCCTTCTTGAAGCTTGTCGCAATGACAGGGAATGGAACTTTCAACAACCCAACAGGTTTTCCAGGAGCCATTCTGAAAAAATCCTTGCTGTCCACTTCTCTGAAATCGTCGCGTTCAATGTACACCTTTTTCGTGAAGGGCAACTTATGAGTCCCCATGTCGACGTCCTTGGGTCCGAACGCATTTTCGAGTTCTTCGTAGTAATCATCTGGTATATCATCGATGATCACAGGGACCGGATCCAGGACAAGCATGAGACGAGGTACAGTCATCTCCAGGTACTTTCGGACCGACTGTTCGAATCGCTTGATTTGAATGTTGATAGCTGCGGTTGTAACTCCGAGCTCACTGACGAAAGAGAGGATTGCCCCAGGAGGGATACCTCTTCTTCTCAATGCGACCAGAGTATACAATCTCGGATCATCCCACCCGCTGACAATCTTTTCGTCCACCAGCTTTTTGATCTTTCGCTTCGATAATACCGTACCTGTGATGTTAAGTCGTCCATATTCTCGCTGCATCGGCTTATGAGGTACATCCACCTTGTTGTTCAGCCACTCATAGGATACCCTGGACAGAATGAACTCTGTAGTGCACAATGAATGTGTGATGCCTTCAAAACTATCGCACAGGCAGTGTGTGAAATCATATGTAGGATAGATCCTCCATTTGTCGCCTGTCCGATGATGTGGCTTCTCCAGGACACGGTACGCAACGAGATCCCACATCTGTGGATTCCCATCGGTGATGTCCTGCTTCATACGTAGGAATGCTTCTCTTGGCTTGTACTTGCCATCTCTCATCGCGCGGAACTCTGTCAGTGATTCTTCAATGGGTCGATTTCGGTGACGACAGGCGTATCTTTCGTGTTTGTTCTTGGGATCTGTTCCTCCTCTCTGATCTTTCAGCTCTTCATCCGTGCAATGACATACGTATGCACCGTCCAGGGTAATCAACTTTTCTGCAAGCTCATATAACTTGTCGAAGAAATCGCTAGAATACGTGATAAGCGCCGGGTCAAAGCCAAGCCACCTCACTATATCTTCGATGGCAGTAAAATACACTTCGTCCTCGGCCTCGGGATTTGTGTCGTCAAATCGCAGATTGCACTTTCCGCCGTAGAACTTAGCAAAGCCAAAATTGATTGCGATCGCTTTGCTGTGACCTATGTGAAGGTAACCGTTGGGTTCTGGTGGGAATCGAGTAACGACAGGTTCGTCCATGGGTCGTTCCTTTCGCACTGCAGCGAGCCATCCTTCTTTGAACATAGCATTGGGATCTGTCGGTGCTGCGGGTGCCACCTGGGCTGGTTTTGCAGGCTTCGCTGAAGGCGTTTTCGGCTCCTTCGGTGGCTTAGGCTGTTTGGGCGCTTTTTCTTTCTTAGGTTTCTTCTCCGCCACGGCATTCTCGACTGTCTCCTTCAGGCGCTCGGGCAAGCTCTTGCTCGCCTCCGTCGTTTCAGCCATCCTGGGCGTCAATGATCGCTAAGTGAAACTTTCTTCCTGAAGCCGAGCAGTGGTGCAGTGATGGCACGTGAGATGGGCGGAGATACAGATCCCAATAAATTGCCGCTGGTGAGAATTCAAGATCGAGTCGAGAAGTTCCTGGGCCTTTTGAAGATAACAAGAAATGCCCCTGCTTCAGAATGCCTGTTGTCTCACAAATCTTTCCTCCCTTCGAGGCCGGCGATATGACTCAAAGAATGTTTTATCCAAGCAATTGAATGAGGCCGAATGACAAACATGCCAAGCAATCTGGCGAGCCGTTCCCCAAAATACCTAGGTAAGCGGCACACCGAAAACGCTGCTTTAACACTACGGCGGTTGCTAGACACATTAGTTGACGCTCTATCGGGTAGTATAAGAGTTCGACTTATTCTCTAAGTGATTCTCTACATCATATATTTACGAAGGTAGACGCGACATAATGAGTCGATAATTAGGCGATAAGATCCGGGGGTACGCTGTGCCAAAGTAATTTTGTAACTGGCTCGGTGGCTAAAGGCGGCGGGATGCAGCGGCGTGAATTTCCCCGAGAACTGCGTCAGTCTAACTGCAACCTTCACGAACCTTTTTTCCCAAGGACACCCTGTTCAACGTCTTTCGCCGCTGTTGATATCGAGCAGACCTTTACGCGCAATCTTGTCTGAGCGCGAGCTCTTTATTGACGCTCGCCATGGCGCAGAAAACGTAAGGCTCCTTCATATTACTCCCTGTCAACTCTACTGACCCAATGTCGCAGATCCAAGCTCGTGGATAACGATCAAATCCAAGCCGCAAGCCTACACAACCCACTACCTCTCTACCTGAAGGCCTACGTCTGGCCTTATACGATACTATGGCCTATCTTCCTCGCGTTTTATCTCAGTGAAGATCTCTACGACGAATACATTGATGGTCAAGAATGGACTTTTGTCTGGGTAACCACGATAACCACTCTGCAGTCTTTAACGTGGCTTTCTACGAAATGGAACGTCAACTTGGACACTACGTTCACGACCACTAAAGCGACAAAGGTTGAAGATGCTCAGCTGATCAAGGTTATCCCTGTGGTCAACTCGGGTGCACCAGCCATGTGCAAGCTGGAAAAGGGTCAAGATGGCAGGATCTACTTCCTTTTTCAAAAGAGACGGTTCGACTACTATTCGGAAAAAGGGACCTTCGCGCCATTGACTTATCCGCTTGACGCGGAGAAGAAACCTTTGCTCCGGGACTTCCAAATGTCGAAGGGCTTGACCTCCGCATCTGAGATTGACACGATTCATCAGCATTATGGAGATAACTCATTCGACATTCCGGTTCCTACATTTACGGAACTGTGGAAAGAGCACGCTGTGGCGCCGTTCTTCATCTTTCAAGTCTTCTGTGTCGGTCTCTGGTTGCTTGACGATTATTGGTACTATTCATTGTTCACGCTATTCATGCTGGTGGCTTTTGAAAGCACTGTCGTCTGGCAAAGGCAACGAACTCTAAACGAATTCCGAGGAATGGGCATCAAACCCTATGATATCTGGGTGTATCGTGAAAAGAAGTGGATTGAGATCAAGAGTGACAAGTTGTTGCCAGGCGACCTTGCATCCGTGGGTCGGTCGCAGGAAGATTCCGGCATGGCATGCGATATGCTCCTCATTGAAGGTACTGCCATTGTCAACGAAGCCATGCTCTCTGGTGAAAGTACGCCACTACTGAAGGAATCAGTTATGCTTCGCCCAGGCGATGCATCAATCGATCCTGAAGGACTGGATAAGAACGCTTTGCTGTGGGGAGGTACTAAGGTACTCCAAATCACCCATCCAGCTGCCAGCGACGATGCCCACGAGACAGTACCTGCCGTGAAATCAGGGGTGCCTTCGCCGCCTGACAACGGAGCTATGGCTGTTGTCTTGAAGACCGGCTTTGAGACGAATCAAGGTAGTCTTGTCAGGACTATGATCTACTCCACAGAACGTGTCTCAGCAAACAACGCTGAAGCTCTATGGTTCATCCTATTCCTGCTGATCTTTGCCCTGGCAGCATCCGGGTATGTCTGGCAAGAAGGTGTCAAAATGAACCGAAAGCGATCCAAGCTACTACTCGACTGCATTTTGATCGTTACTAGTGTCGTGCCACCTGAGTTGCCCATGGAATTGTCCTTGGCTGTCAACACCAGTCTGGCAGCACTCAGCAAATACGCCATTTTCTGCACGGAGCCATTCCGTATACCCTTTGCTGGACGAGTCGATATCGCTTGTTTTGATAAGACTGGAACTCTTACAGGTGAAGATCTTGTCGTCGACGGCATTGCGGGCTTAGGTTTGGGTAAGCAGAATGGCAAGACTGAGCCTGATGGTGCCCAATCTAGTATTGCCAAAGTACCCGACTGTGGCGTCTACACCACGCTTGTTCTAGCTACCGCTCATGCCTTGGTCAAACTGGATGAGGGTGATATTGTTGGCGACCCTATGGAGAAGGCTACATTGACGGCTCTCAATTGGACTCTCGGAAACAACGATACTTTGACCAGCACTCCGCCTTCGAAGTCAAAGAAGGCTAATTCCACAGCAGGCGCTGCTCATATCGTTCAAATCAAACGACGATTCCAATTTTCTTCGGCTCTCAAAAGGCAAAGCTCTGTCGCAGTAGTTTCCGTCGCCGATCCCAAGACCGGACGACGAGGCAAAGGAACTTTTGTCGGTGTGAAAGGTGCTCCCGAGACCATCTCAAAGATGCTTGTCCAGGTCCCACCCAAGTATGAAGAGACCTTCAAATACTTCACAAGAAATGGAGCCAGAGTTCTCGCCCTTGCTTACAAGTACATTTCGACGGAGGCAGAGATTGGTCAGAAGCGTATCAACGATCTGAAGCGCGAGGAGGTTGAAGCCGAGTTGACCTTCGCGGGCTTTTTGGTTCTCCAAACTCCTCTGAAGGAAGATGCTATTAGAGCGGTGCAGATGTTGAATGAAAGCAGCCACCGAGTCGTCATGATCACTGGAGACAATCCTCTGACTGCTGTCCACGTTGCTCGTCAGGTCGAGATTGTCGACAGGGATTGTTTGATCTTGGATGCTCCTGAGCACGACGATTCAGGCAAGAAGCTCGTCTGGAGAAGCGTCGATGAAAAGACCATCATTCCTGTTGATCCGACAGCAGACATTGACCCCAAGATTCTTGAGACCAAAGACTTGTGCGTTACAGGTTATGCTTTGAGCAAGTTCACTGGACAGAAAGCCTTCCAGACCCTCCTCAGATACACGTGGGTGTATGCACGAGTGTCGCCGAAGCAGAAGGAAGAAATCCTGATTGGGCTGAAAGACCAAGGCTACACGACTCTCATGTGCGGTGATGGTACGAACGACGTTGGTGCTTTGAAGCAAGCACACGTTGGTGTTGCTCTGCTCAATGGCTCTCCAGACGACCTGACCAAAATCAGCGACCACTTTAGAACCACCAAGATGAAAGAGATCTATGAGAAGCAGGTTGCGCTGATGAAGCGATTCAATCAGCCAGCGCCCCCCGTCCCACCCGGGATTGCCCATCTCTACCCACCTGGTCCCAGCAACCCTCATCATGAGAAAGCGGTCAAAGCCATTGCAGAGAAGAAGGGTATCCAATTAGAGAATGGTGATGCCGAGAACGGGAGCATCGAGACCATCACGTCGCCTGGAGCACAGGCTGTTCTTGCAAACTCCAGCCTGACACCTAAGCAGCAACGTCAGCAGGAAGCACAGCAGAAGGCCGCCAATTGGGCTGACAAATTCACATCATCCATGATGGACAATGAGCTTGATGACAGTGAGCCACCCACCATCAAGTTGGGTGACGCTTCGGTTGCTGCGCCATTCACCAGCAAGTTGGCAAACGTCGTCGCCATTCCGAACATTATCCGACAGGGCAGATGTACGCTGGTTGCAACGATCCAGATGTACAAGATCCTTGCCCTCAATTGTTTGATCAGTGCATACAGTTTGTCTGTTATCTACCTCTCCGGCATCAAGTTCGGGGACGGGCAAGTCACCATCAGTGGCATGCTGATGTCGGTCTGTTTCTTGTCCATATCACGAGCCAAACCCGTCGAAGCTTTGTCGCGTGAACGACCTCAACCCAACATCTTGAATGCATATATCCTGGGGTCTGTTCTTGGTCAGTTCGCCATCCACTGCGCCACGCTGATTTACCTCTCAAACGTTGTCTACTCTATCGTCCCTCCCTCAACGGAGGTCGACTTGGAGGGTGAATTTGAACCCAGTCTTCTCAACAGTGCGGTGTACCTCATGCAGCTCATTCAACAAGTCTCGACCTTTGCGATCAACTATCAGGGCCGACCATTCCGCGAGAGCATTCGAGAAAACCGAGGCATGTACTGGGGACTCCTGGCTTGCTCTTTCGTCGCCTTTGCGGGAAGTACAGAGTTGTTGCCAGAGCTCAATGACAAGTTGCGCCTTGTGCCTTTCAGAAGTGACTTCAAGTGGACCTTGACGACACTCATGATTGTTGACTACTGTGGTTGCTGGGTGGTTGAGCAAGTCTTTAAGAGACTATTCAGTGACTTCCGACCCAAAGATATCGCCATCAAGCGGCCAGATCAAGTGGCCAGAGATGACAAGCGCAAGAGAGAACTGGCCGAGAAGGCTGAACAAGAGAGAATCGCAGAGATAGAGCGGAGGCGAGGAGTGGCAGATAGTACTGCACCAGCAGTGGTGAGGAAGTAGTGGACGATGTTCGGGTTTGCTTCATTCCATAGATTGTCCAACTACCTAGATTTACACATGGATCGAAGGACCCGGTCAATGTGATGCAATGACACTGCCAGTCCACCTGAGTTTCTTTCTAAGTATAAGCACACCCGCCCTCGAGCCGTCGCCTACTCGTACGACCCTGGAATATTTGAAAATTGTTAGCAATTGCGGGCACCAATATCAGTGGAGTTTGACATACACCAGGCTGGTGAGGCCGAGGATAATGCCGGTGAGCCCCATCATGCCCTTTAGCCGCAGCTTCAACCGGCCAAAAGACCGTCCTACCGGCCTTCCTCTTCCTGTTGCTTTTTGGCATAACTGTAAGAGTATGATTCTCCATCGAGCGGCGAGTGACCGGCGCGTATGGAGTACCTCGTCTGCCAAGGGAATGACATGCCCGGCTGTTAGTCAACAATTCAAACTCCAGGACGGAAGCGGAGCTATGAACAAAATTAAATTGCCCATGGCACAATGACCTCTGGATTACACCCCTTTCTGAACGAGCAAGATGATCTGCTCTGAGCCGGTAGATGAGCGTAGGCACATCAAGGGCTCTGACAAACTTGCACGAGACAACACCCCTGCACAGCATGACTCGGAGCCAAACGACAGAGGACTGCGGAGGGCGCGAAGGAGTCGCTTCCGCGCCCTGGTCCAAGATTTCAGTCCAATATGGTATGTGTATATATATGCCTCTACGGATATTCACTCGCATATATACAACGCCTTAGTTTACAAAGTAAGGACCCGATGCTAACTGCAGGTGTACAAGGTTCACATGGTGCATGAACGCCGGAGTCATTGCAACGCTACTTCACCAACTATCTTACCAGTTCCGCGGCCTTCAAGTGCTCTCGACCATTGCATTCATGGTCGACTTGGTCCTCTATGTCGTTTTCTCGAGCATCTATATTCTACACTTCGTCATGTACACCCGACAGGCATACTCGGAGCTCGTCTCTAGTGTGGTAGAGTTGTGCCTGCTACCATGCTGGACGATCTCGTGGATGACGATAGTGTCCTTCGTCAGTCTCACCGTGAGCAACGCGTCGTGGGGCGCCGGCGGCCGCTTCACCATCCTCGCCGTCGTGATGTGGTGGATCGCCGCATTGTGGATGTTCGCCATGCTGTTCTTCGCGTTTGCCACCCTGATCCGGCGGCACACCATCATATCCCAGGACCAGCAGATACCGACACTGATCATCATCCCCGCCGTCGGGGTGGCGACTCTGGCAGTGGTCGGCGGCGTCGTGGCGTCTTTCTCGCACGACATCTCTGCTCGGCTCGCGGTCCCGATTATCGTGTTGTCGTTCTGCGCCGTGGGAATCGGCATCTTGCTCGGGCTATTCCTGTACACGTACCTGTTCCATCAACTTCTGGCCAAAGGGTGGCCAACACCGCCACAGAACACGGCGACTTTGTTCATCCTCGTCGGGCCCATGGGCCAATCCGCCGCAGCGCTACAATTGCTCGGGGCAGCGGCCAACACACATGGCGCGTTCCGGGCGTATAACAGAGGACATCCCTCTTTCTTCCTGAGCGGCACGGCGGCCGAGGTGCTGGAGGTTTCCTGTGTCTTGCTAGCGCTTTTGATGGTCGGCCTCGCTGCGGTCTGGTTAGTGTTGGCTTTCATCGGCATGCTCGACCGCGCATATCATCGAGAATTGGTCTGGGCTCCGACGTGGAATGCCATCATATTCCCAACAGGCACATTGGCGACTTCAACACTGCTTTTGGGCACGGAGATGGATTCTCCCTTTTTTAGGGTGGTGACGGTCATCTTGACTTTGTTCTTGATTTTGGTGTTTTTTGTCAATCTCGGATTTACCGTTGCGAGAATCGTTGATGGGAGACTTTTGATCGTGAGGAATGACCCGCGGGCTGCTGCTGCTGCTGTTCGCGAGCAGGCTAAGGAGAAGTAACAAATAAGTGGAAAGGATAGATATCTTTAACTAGGTATTAGTCCACTGATCAAGCATCGTAAGCTGCATGATCATGGTAGCTTGACAGATGCTCATTACTAGTATTCACATTTAACCTTAGTTAGTCAGCCCTCGGAAGTGGGATGCCGAACTCTGCATAGACATGACGTTCGAAGAGGAGGTTCCGGAAGATATTCGACGTCACGGTCATTTTGTATGAACTTAATCAAAGAGAATAAAGAATAAAACCACCACACGACCACAAACCCGCACTCTCATTCTATGTTATAAACCTCAACATACCTAGCTAAGCAATTCCCGACTCCATCCAGATCAGCCATTCGGTGCCGACCACTTACACCCCCTTATTCCGGCAGCCTTGTTAGCCTCCAAACCCTTTTTCCTTTTGGAACAACCGGACAGCCACCAGAACATTGTCCCAAGAAACCAAAAAACCAAAACAAACAACAACCATGCCGACAGCACTCATCACCGGCGCTACCGGCATGACCGGCCGCGCTATAACCGACCACCTCCTGAACCTGCCCGAGTGGACCAGCATCACCACCCTCTCGCGCTCCCAGCAATCGCACAGCTCCAACCCCAAGATCCACCACGCGACCCTGGACCTCCAATCGTCCGCGGAGGACATGTCGTCGTCCCTGCGCGACATCCAGGCGCCCGAGTACGTCTTCTTCTGCGCGTACCTGGCCCGCGATGACGAGTCCGACGCCGCCAAGGTCAACGGCGCCATGCTGCAGAACTTCATCGACGCACTCCACAAGACCGGTGCGATCAAAACCCTCAAACGATTCGTTCTTGTAAACGGCCTGAAACAATGGGGCGTGCATTTGGGGCGGGTGAAGCAGCCCATGCACGAAACGGACCCGCGCCTGGAACCCAGCACCACTTCAACCACCACTGACGACAAATCCACGCCGTGGCCCGAGAACTTCTACTACACGCAACAAGACATCCTGGCCGAGGCGGCGCGCAAAGATGGAGACAAATGGACGTGGGTGGTCACCTTTCCCCAGGACGTGATCGGCGTGGCGAAGGCGAATTTCATGAACCTCGCCACGGCGCTGGGGCTGTATGCCAGCGTGATGGCGACTCTTCCTTCGGGTGGGAGCGAACTGCCCTTCCCGGGATGCAAGGCCAACTATCTCGCCTTCAACTGCTGGACGTCGGCGAAACTGCACGCCGACTTTTGCGCGTGGGCCGCGCTCACACCGCAGGCAGGCAACCAGGCGTTCAACGTGATCGACGGGGACACGGAGAGTTGGCAGAACCTGTGGCCCAAGCTGGCGAAACGATACGGCGCGAAAATCCCACCGAATATGTTCCCTGGCTCCGGCGAGAGAGGTGTCGACGGCGCGTACGATGGCTACGAGCCGAGTCACACGGAGTTGCCCACGCCCATGCCTGTGAGTGCTGTGGCCGAGGCGATCGGTCTCAAGGACGAGTTCGACCCCAGAAAGCACAGCGTCATTCATCAGCAGATCGATACGACCAAGTGGGCGCAGCGGCCCGAGGTGGTCAAGGCCTGGGAAAATCTGAGGGACCAACATGGTCTGGACCAACAGACCTGGGATAAAGCCACCTGGGGGTTTTTGACCTTCTTGCTCGGTCGGGATTACTCGTGTGTCGTGAGTATGAGCAAGGCGAGAAAACTGGGCTGGACAGGGTATAAAGATACTTGGGACGCGTTCAACGAGACGTTTGAGGAGCTGGAGAAGGAGGGTATCTTGCCAAAGGCGAGTGAGCTGCGACGTTGAGACTGGTGGCACTGCTGCACTGCTGCACTGCTGCACTGGGTCAAAACTAGGTGAAAAAGTCAAAATTGCTGGGGAGGTACTCCGTATTGTTAATGGATGGTATTCTGGGTTGATCTTCTGCATGTCCCTCCTAGACAAAAGAGCACTGCTGAGACATTACGCATTTCCGGTCAAGAAGCTTTCCTGATCAACGCCTGCCACATACCTAGGTAGTCAGATCAGTACACTCTCACACCTACCCTTCCCCCCTCGACATCAAAAGCCACACCCAGTCCCCTAAAGAACGGCTCTCCAAGAACCCACATATCTTTCAAACCACTGGCCATCCACTCTTTCCGTAGTCCCATCGTCGTCTCGACGACACTGCCAACGCAGTATCCCGTGCCGTTGCCAAGTTTCCCCAAGCTGAATCTGCCGCCAGCAGGGCCGTTCAGGGCATCTTCTCTTGTTCCTTCGCCGCTCATACTGGGGAAAATCCACCCGCCAATCTCAAGGCCGATGTTGACGCCGTTGAGGCATGGAAATGCAAAGAAGGAGTCGTACGGTGGGTCAAGGCGCTTGGTCCCGCCAATTGATTCATAGAATCGTTGCGCTGCGACAGGTGGTGCGAGGATATATGGGACGTTGATGTCGAAGAGGACGGGCTGATTCTTGAGGACCTAAGAAGATCATCGAAGTCGGCCTCAGTTCCCTTTCTTTCCTATGCAAGCCGCAGGAGGAGGGAAGAGAAAACGAGTGCATACCTTTGCTCCGTTTATCCACACCCCACTCATCAGTGCCGTCCACCAGCCTGCCGCACCTTGCACTTTCGTCCACTTGAAGTGATGGTCCCAGGGAAGTTCAGAGGGCATCAGAATTCTCAGCTGATTGTCGACCTGCTTTGCGACCCATTGTGGGATTGCCACAGGATCGCCAAAATGCTTCAACTCCATCTCTCCCCGTATCTTGGCCTCTTCGACTTCTTTTGCAATCGTGCCTCCCAGACTGAGGATCCCACTTCCTGCGTCGAGGAGTATCACTGACCACATGTTGTCCTGTATTGTATTTTTCTCCTGTAGCTGAACCAGAAGTGGTGACGAAGAAAGTCGGGCGAGGGATCGGTGTGGCGCGAGACCGAGAATAGAGCCTGAGTTCGCCAGTGTCACTCGTGATGCTTTGGACGGGTTGCAGATGGGGAAATCAAGGCGGATTGGATTGTTAGAGTCTGGGAAATGGAACTCCTCATTAGGGCGTCGACAGAGGGCATGCACTCTTGCTTCACTGTGTCCTGGAGCAGGTGGTCAGTCACTTGGCCATCCGCGGTGAAAGATTGCATGTCTTCTCTCGTACCGTGAGACTTTGACGCGAATGTATCATATCTTGAGCCCTTTCCGCTTGTGGTCATGATGGTGTAAAAGTCAGAGCTCAGCATGTTGATATCGATCTCGAGTTTCTGTGGCGGATTGCCAGCGTGTAGTTCAGTATACCTGCACCATCGCTGTCAGCTCGTCCCGGACGTAGTCGTAGTAGATACCGTACTGACCATCGGTTCTGCCAACCAGCTACATCAATCAAACTCGGATCGTTCTCGTCTTTGCCTTCGTGTGGCCCCCACCTGCGAACAAGGCGATTCCCCTCGACCTCTCGGTAAGAGAGCGCATAATGAGCTTCAGCGTCTGCCAGAAGAGTTGCGAAATGTGACAGATTTGCTGGCTCGTGTCGAGACAGTCGTCCACCTCTTCTGTACAATGGTAAGTGTACAGCAGCATGTCCACATCCCACCAAGAAGGCGATGAAAAGCAACGCAGCCGATAGGAAACGGGCAACCATTAGAGCGTACAAGTGTGTTGACTGTTGGCATGAAACAAGTTGGAAAAGTGGTGAAGAGATTCAAAGGCTTTTTATGGCTGGCATCCAATGGTCACTTCACTACAGGGACCTTACCATTGCGTATCTCGCCGGTAGTCATGGTCAGTACGTTCCTCGATATACCGCTCCATATCTTCCGCTTCTGACAACCGCAAGGCTTCTTCAACGCTCCCCACGAAATGCCCTCTTCCGCCACACAAGTCTACAATGCCTGCTCTTTCAAAAGCCACAAACACCTTACTCCGGCGATTAGGCAGTCGACAAAAAATGACCCGTATACCGCGTTTTACATAGTCATCCACAATCTCGGTAAATACTTGCGTGCCAGACCCATCGATTTTGGTGACACCGTGAACGTCAAAAATCACATTTCTGTTGTTCTCTTCGTGTCGTACCCGCGGCAGTGACGGATGGGCCTTGTTGGTACCGTACTGCTCTAACCTCCGCAAACGTGTCTTCAACTCCCCGGTGTTTGCGAAAGTTAGGGGTTCTGGAATCTTGACGATCAGGCATCCCTCAATGTATTCGACATTCTCAGGATTGATCTCTGCATTTTCGAATTGATTGGTAGTACCAGGAACTTTCCCGAGGATCTGTATCCTAGGTTTGGTGGCATGTCGGATGAGTTGCAGCAAAGAGAGACCGATACCGAGTGCGATTCCAACAGACAAAGAGTAGAATACGGTTGCCAGAAAAATGGCCCCCATCAACAACAGCTCTGTCCAGCCTCTGATTTTGAGGAAGAATTTGATGTCGTGCGGGCATTCTTCAACGAGTGAGTATGCAACCACGGAAATCATGGCTGATAGTACTCCTTTCGGAATGTAGTAAAAGTACGGCAGTAAGAATAATACGCATATAAGCGTGATGATGCTGAGCATGATGCTGCTCATAGGGGTTGTGCCGCCCGTTGATGCGTTGACTTTGCTTCGTCCATACCCACCGAATGCAGGTAGAGCCATAAAACAGCCTCCAACGATATTGGCGGTGCCCAAAGCAACCATTTCCCGGTTGGCACTCAAGTTCATGTCTTTCAAGCCATGAGTGCCATCTCCGAGGCTCTTGGCAGCCACGGAAGATTCGAAGAACCCGAGTAGCGCAATCAAGAACGAAGTGCTCAAGGCAGTATCGATGTGTTTCATATGGCTGAAACTGAATGGCCAATGAAAGGGAATAGCTGATCCTTCAGTGGACTTGACGTCGCCCAGAATTGAGAGACCTTGCTTGTCCCAAGCAAAGACCCAGGTGAAAACAGCCGAGAGAACAACGACTAGAAACCGATCGGGGAAATATGCAACCGAGGGATATCGTGGCTGTAGTGTCCGTTTGAGAGTTCTGAAGAGTCAGTATATTGGATATTCAAGGGCGGTATGTGCGCTTACCTGAAAAGCATGATGATAGCAAAGCTTGTAAGAGAGACAGCTGTCGTTAGTCCGTGAGACTTCCCGACATTTTTGAAAAGAAAAACCAGCTTCTGAGCACTGCTTCCGTGCGCGATTTCGCTACCGCGACCTAGCGCTGAGAGACCCAGCTCAGGTATGAGCTGATCAACCAGAATAACAAAACCGATAGCGCTGATAAATCCACGAAGGAATGGCCGACTGAGAACGCTGTCCAGGAAGCCGAGCCGAAATAGCCCGGCGACAAAGATTACTGACCCGGCTATTGCGGTGACAACTCCGGCGATTTGCGCATTGAGAACAGCATCATGGTCTCCCGAATGGCCCTGCTTGATGGAAGTCTTTACGACCTGGCCGACCAGGAGGGAACCAGCTGCCTCAGGTCCAACCACCATCTGTGGGCAGCTTCCAAGAAAGGCGTAGATCAAGGGATTGAAGACGAAAGAATAAAGACCATTGATAGGAGGGACGTGAGCGAGATTCGATGCATAAGATAGAGACATCGGAATGTAGAAGGAGGCCATGGTGAGTGCAGCAATTATATCACCTCGCAACCAGCTCCATCGATACTGGCGAGCCCACTTGACGAAGGGAAAGTAGTATGAGAAGTACATCCACCTCTGGCTCTTGATGCCGTGTTTCTGTGCAAGCCATTTGGTCGTGCTCAGACTTTTGCTGCCACCAATCGAGTCGGCCAGAGAATCGCCCAGTATTCCATGGACGACATCTCTTGGGCCGCCATCGTCGGCAATAGTACTGCCATAGGCTCCGCCAAACCGTACAGCATTGCTATCCATGCTCCCCTCTTCACTTCGCAGTGATGGCGCTCTGGGGGAAAACGTGCCATGATTGCAATCCTTGAGTCCGCAAACGCGGTTGTGGTGATAGTTTCCAAGAAGGGCACTCCTGACATTAAGTTCTTCTGCAGATGGTTCTTCTATCTGGCCCTGGACTTCAGTCCCTTCGTCATCTAGCATGGACTCAGGCTCAGCGACGGTAGGTATGCTTTGATCTGGCCGCAGTGCTGGAGGTAGTGGATCAATCCCGGCGTCCATCTCTTCGCTTGATTTCGACCTGGCCATCCGATCCACTGGGGACAAAGTCGTGGCTTCTCGTAAACGGCTCGGCGTGATGGGTGCATGCAACGAAGGGTTTCGGGCGGTGTGTTGCGACGGACGCCGCGGAGGAGTTGGAGGACTAGAGCCTCCTGAGGAGGTAGACGTTGAACTGGCCATCCTGTTCGAGGCTTGCTCGTGGCCTGGATAAGTGTATTTGGTGTTATTGTACTCGTAGTTCCATGGTCTCTAGGATGCTGCCCTTAGCTGTGTAACTCTCAAGAATCACAATTTGACAGTCTTTCGGCCTAAGTGAACGATTCCGAACGGCTTTCCCAAGGAGACGCATCAGAAAAGTCCGCAAGAAACAGACTACCAAGGGGATTCGGTGTTTCTGACACCTCCGCAAATCTCCCAATGAACATGCGCCAAATGGTCATGTGGAGTGACGTAGCGAGCATCGCCAGAAAAGCTTCGTACGGCCAGATCATGGATGACTAATCAACACGTGACCCTAGTCATGTCATTTCTTGGCACGGACAAGAGCCTCCGGGCGCAGGCAGTTGGAAGTTTCGCCGCACATGGAGTAGGTGAGTGGGCCAAAAGCGGCACCGAGTCACAGTCACGAAACACCTTTTCTGTGTACAGAATTGTTCTCTTGACTCATTTGAGAGACCTCAGAAGCCTGCCGTACCCCAACCTTCAGACCATCTAGCCGGACATCGCGAAAAGCCGCCAACATGTCGGACTCAGACTCTCTGACAAATTGTCGCTTCTATGAAGAAAAATATCCCGAAATCGAAAGCTTCGTGATGGTAAACGTGAAGCAGGTAAGAAAGCCCAACCGATGCGCTTGTGGCAAGTCTAATACAGCCCGAACAGATAGCAGAAATGGGTGCCTACGTCAAACTATTAGAATACGACAACATCGACGGCATGATTCTTCTCTCCGAACTCTCGCGAAGGCGTATCAGATCGATACAAAAGCTCATCAGAATTGGCCGTAACGAAGTGGTTGTCGTCCTAAGAGTAGACAAGGAGAAGGGCTATATCGATTTGTCAAAACGCCGTGTCTCCGCTGAAGACATTGTCCGTTGCGAAGAACGCTACAACAAGAGCAAATCCGTCCACTCCATCCTCCGACACGTCGCAGAGAAGACGAAGACACCTATTCTACAGCTGTATGAAAACATTGGCTGGCCGCTGAACAAGAGATACGTACATGCCAATGATGCCTTCAAGCTGTCAATCACCAATCCTGAAGTGTGGAACGACGTTACCTTCCCAAACGAAGTAGTCAAGGACGAACTCATCTCATATATCGGCAAGAAGTTGACGCCGCATCCCACAAAAGTTCGTGCTGATGTGGAGGTGACATGCTTCAAGTACGACGGCATCGATGCAGTAAAAGAGGCACTTCGGAAAGCAGAGGCCAAAAACACCCCAGATACGCAAGTCAAGGTCAAGCTAGTATCACCACCTCACTATGTCTTAACGAGCCAGTGTTTGGACAAGGGTACAGGTATACAATTGCTGGAGCAGGCCATCAAGGACATTGAGGAGAACATCAAGGAGGCAGGTGGTGGGTGTGTTGTTAAGATGGCTCCTAAGGCTGTGACGGAGCACGATGATGCAGAGCTCCAGGCACTCATGGACAAGAGGGCCAAAGAGAATGAAGAAGTGAGCGGAGATGAAGATCTCAGCGAGAGTGACGAGGGCCCTGAGATTGCATAAGCATCTGCATCTACCGGCCGGGGCGATGTCTACGAAGTTCACGTCAAAGTGGTAAAGAGAAAAGTTGCGGCATGATCTTTTCGGTCCTGAGGCCTTCCTTTGGATGTGCCCGAAAATGGGTGAGGTGTTCCGCCGAGCCCTCACAATCATCCAGTCTGCCCCTATTCATCCAGCGGTCTTAAGAAACCATTGCCTCCTTGCTCACCTGATATCCGCCCGGCAATCAGTATCTGGCCCTGTAACCTCAACGACAAGGCTCCGCTCGGGGGGCTTCAGGCTGTGGCTGACTCGCTAATCGAGGACCCGGTGGCCTAGAGTGGCTAAGTGTGTCGTAACAAATGCGGGGGGTTTGACAGCTTCAGAACCTGATTTTCGAGGAATTTCCAGTTAGTTGCTCGTAGCTTGAAAAAGTCAATGGCAAGAAGTTTGTCGAGTCCTGTCGATCTTCTGTCGTTCTCTAGGTGTCGTTTTGCAGACGCCCTCAGCCCGTCCACCTTGACATCCTGCTACCTTGAGCAATCGTTCCAGTCTGCTCTATCACGGACTACATCCTTCTCCAACTGTCAAGCGCTACAGGTCTACGTCATGGTCAAATGGTCGCAGCTGTTCGGCAGTGAGCGAAACTCTCGCCATCTTCGCGATGAAATGTGGAGATGTGAGCTGCTGTATACTGCTATGTTCTGCTCGTCTCAACTGACATCGAGTAGTACTCCCCAGTAATAACGATGACCTTCCGGCCCCAGCCTATCCCGCTCGCGAAGTCACAAAAGTCGCTCTTCGCCTGAAATACCAGATTGAAGAAGTTATTCCTATCGAACTCCCTGAGGACAAAATCACCGCAGCCAACTCCGGCGTGATCACTCAAAACGTTGTTCTGACTGCCAAAGAAGCCGGAGGGAAAGACTATGCCGCCTGCGTCGTATATTGCCTTCTCGTATGCAAGAGATGGTTCACCCGCCAGGCCTCACTCGAACTGTGGGACGCCGATTTGCACCAAGTTCGCGCTGTGGCCTGCGAGATCATTGCGAAACGCATCATTGAAGCGGAAGAAGACAACGAATATCTGATGCAAAAAGTCCTCCTACAGCGGTACAGCGTTGTCCGCGGCGACGAAGAGAGTGCTCCTACCAATGTGATCGAGCGCGCCGTCGACCTACACTGTCTCACTGTGATCGGGTCCTCGGGCTACCAGAAATGCATCAAGTATCTCTGGCGAGGGTGGATTCAGCAGGACGACAAAGACGCGGCGGTGTACCGCTTCTACCACGACCGCGACAACACCGATTTCTGGGCACACTACGACCCGGACCGCATGCGCACACCTCTTTACCAGAACGTGGTCCAAGTCTCCGTTTCCATCCTTTATCTAGCCCTTTACACCGGCGCAGTCAACACGATCAACGAAGAAGGCGATCTTGACCTCGTCGAGGGTATATTGTACATGATGACTCTGGGCTTCATATGCGACGAGGTCGCGAAGCTTTACAAAGTTGGCCTCTTCTACATCGGATTCTGGAACGTATTCAACAATTGTCTGTATGCACTACTGACAGCCTCCTTCGTCATAAGGATGTTCGCTCTAGCACACTCGCCTAACCAGCACGACGAGCGCCGCCGCGAGCTCAATCAGCTGGGCTACCACATCTTCTGCTTCTCCGCCCCCATGTTCTGGATGCGCCTGCTCCTGTATCTCGACACTTTCCGCTTCTTCGGCGCCATGCTCGTTGTGCTAAAGGTGATGATGCGCGAGAGTTTGATCTTCTTCCTGCTACTGGTCGTCGTGTGCGTGGGCTTCCTGCAGGCGTTCATTGGCCTCAACCAAGTCGAGGGTAACGCCAGTATCACGACGTTTGTCCTCACCGCCATGGCCAATTCAGTGATGCAGTCTCCCGACTTTGACGGGTTTGACAACTACGCTCACCCCTTTGGCCTGATATTGTACTACATTTTCACCTTTGTCGTGATGGTTATCCTCCTGAACATTTTGATTGCGCTGTACAACTCCGCGTACGAGGATATCACGGAGAACGCAATCGATGAGTACATGGCTATGTTTGCGCAGAAGACGCTGCAATTTGTGCGGGCGCCAGACGAGAACGTCTTTATCGCGCCGCTGAATTTGATCGAGCTGTTCCTCCTCATTATACCGTTTGAGTGGTGGATGGAAAAGAAGCGTTACCAACGACTCAATGACTATGTTATGGGAGTCATATACAGCCCGCTTCTGCTGATAACGGCGGCTGTGGAGGCGAGAGAGGCCCGATCGGTACGAGATAACCGCAGCCGAGGCGAGGAGGACGATGATACAATTGAGGAATGGGAGGAGTTGCAAGGTGAGCTGGATTTCGAGAGCGAAGGGTGGGATAAGAAGGTGAAGAGCTCAAAGCCCATTGTTGATGTCGATGCCGATGTTGTGGAGATCCGAGAGCTGAAGCAGCAGATCAAAGAGCTCAAGGAGATGGTGAGGGCGATGAGTGTTGAGCCGGAAGGCAAGTGATATCTGTGCAAACAGATAGATTCATGACTATAGACCGTTGATATTCATTTGGAACCTGGGAGGGAATCAGGTATGTTAGCGTGGCGTCCGTTGGCTGGGCCTGGTGGTTCACGATTCTGGGCAATGTAAAAGTAATTGATTATCATGATGTCCTGAATCTCTGCCACCTCTCCTTATCTGCGATCACATTGCCCGGACAATGTCTAGACACCTTGATGTCAAGTGACATAGTGACGATCGTATGCATCTCATGCTTTCTGTAGGCCAACGTCGAACACTCAATACTGTGGAAGACTTGCTCGGCTCGACTGGACCAGGATGAGTTAGATAAACCAACAATGAGGTCAAAGGTTTCAACCTCCAGCAAGACTTCTAGTCCAAGCTAAGGTCGGCACTCCCTCTAATATTTCTGTTCCATCTGAATCTGCTGCAATGAGATGGGCCGAATGACATGCCAGTGGCTCGAAAGCATTAGACAGTGAATTGCATCACCGTGAGACTTGATAGCAGCTTCATCCAGCCGTTCCTGAACCCAATTGAGTCTGTAACCGTCATACCCGTACTGATATATGACGGCTTCCCAAGCCAGGATTATCGATGGTTCCATCAGGTAGTCAATTTTGGCACGAGGCAGATGTGCTTCAACTATATCCGGGGTAGGCCACGACAGGTGAAGCGGCTCAGTCATTTCTAAACTTCACCAGAGCCAATATTTTCGGACGAATATTAGCTATCCAGGTCACCTCTGATGTGATTCTCCTTGGAACGCGCTTGAAATCACTTATGATGACAACTACGATATCTCTGTCCTTTCTCTAGGACAGTATCTCAGCCCGAATCTGGGTTCCAATGTAATGTTTATTTCTCTTTAGTGTCTCGAGTCCATCATATTGTCACTACCTGATAATGGATACTCTATCGTAATGGGTTCGCCCGTCTGGACTGACTGTACAACAGCGTTGCAAATGACCAAGGCCGCCAAACCATCGGCGCCGCTGCAACTTGCTTCTTCCTGCCCCTTGATGACCCTGACAAAGTGTGCAAGTTGCAGTTCGAAGGGAGTTTTGACATCCACGTCTACCACCTCTGAAGTCATCGGAGCAAGCCAGGATTTGGCGCTGCTGTCCCGATAAGATGTGATGCTCATATCGGGCACACTCAATGTCCCCTCGGAGCCGAAGAGGCGATAAAAGTCCTTGCCAGCCCTCGGGATGAGAGGATTCTCACCCGTCCCTGCCTCAAAGTTGTGTGGAGACGGGACATTGTCGGAAAGCAGGAACGAGCCTACGGCGCCCGACTTGAATCGGAAGGTGATGGCGGCGCCTTCATCAGCGTCAAAGCCCCGCCGGTGGGGGATGGGTTCGGCGTAGACCTTGGTGATCGGACCCAAGAGGTAGTGCAGAAGGTCAACCTCGTGTATGAGATTAATCAGGATGACACCCCCAGTCTTTGTCCTCCTCCACTCTGCCGGGGGGTCGAAGTAGTCGATCGGTTTGCATGTCGCCCAGATGCCGTTGATTGCGATCGGGTCCCCGATCTTGCCGGCGTCGAGCGCCCACTTGGCAGCCCGCATGTATGAGTTGAATCGGCGGTGATGTCCCACAAGTACTTTGACGCCCAACTCCTCTGCAGTACGCACAAGTTCCTGGCCGCTCTTGATGTCTGTACTGATGGGCTTTTCTACCAGGATGTTCACGCCGCCCCGCGCCAATTGTAGACCTACAGCGACGTGCGTGTGATTGGGCGTGCAGATGATGGCGCCATCAGGCTTATCGGCCGACTCAAGAAGCTGTGCAATTGTTCGGTAGTAAGGCACCTTCAACTTGCTGGCCAGCTCGGCGCCCGCCGGCATAGGATCGACAATGGCAGTTAGCACAGCCTTGGGGTCGTTCGAGACTGTTTGTGCGTGTCTGGGCCCGATCAGGCCGGCGCCGATGACGGCAATCTTCACGAGCTCAGCCATTGAATGTTCTCGACAACTATCACAGCCAAAACGGCAGGTGGTGCACTCATCATAATATATGGCGCTTGACAAATCTCGCTAGGATAGTCATCGTGGGTATTCGATGCAGTTATACCGATACCTTACCCGCGAGTCTGCGGAAGCGGTCCTGTACCGTCGAGCCGTGTACTAAAATATGGAGATGGTTCGACCGGCTAAATTCTAGGCCGCCTAACCCGCCAAGACTCGACTAGAGTATACCTACATTAGTACTAGCTCGAACTTCTATACCTAGCGAGCCTATTTCCAGAAAAAGTGGCATCGTCTGACCAGGAGCACATCTAGGATACAAACTTCACTTCAACAGGTTCAAGGCAGTGGGTGCCTGGACAGCAAATCACTAGGAAGATACCGATAGAACCAATGGCCTTCCCAACATTGAGGACGAACGCTATTATATTCTGTACGAAGGACTCCAGATAGATAACGAGGAGCTATGTCTATTTGAATCCGACGAGTTGCAGCGGTCAGACAGTGCCATTTTTCTGGAAATCGGCTCGCTAGGTAGCCTCTTCGAGTCATCCGGTAGGGTCAATCACATATCCCTGACTCGAGTTGATGCGGAGCGTGGAAATTTCCCATTGCCCGCATTATTGTGTGTGGATGACAACAATTATTTGGACAAACGGGCTCACTGACTGAGGTACCTGGTGTTCGAGGGCTAACGGATTGCTGAGTCGCCGAGAGCTTGGATGGAATAACTTGGCCCCTCTTATCCCTTCTCACCCTGCACTCGTCACCATGGCGGAACCTGTATCAGTTCCGCAACGACAAGACGAATCCTTCCTCCCAGCCCCGTTCAACACCACTAGCCCTCCGCCGCAACTTATCGCCCAAGGCGCCGAAGCCTTACTCTACCGC
Source organism: Vermiconidia calcicola (assembly GCA_035928285.1). Taxonomy (NCBI): domain Eukaryota; kingdom Fungi; phylum Ascomycota; class Dothideomycetes; order Mycosphaerellales; family Extremaceae; genus Vermiconidia; species Vermiconidia calcicola. Next base: position 1,017,677 of record JAXLQG010000007.1, read on the forward strand.
ACACACTTCCTCTCTCCCTCCACACCCGCTGCGCTCAAGGCTCGTCCGAGTAAGCCCTACAGACATCCGACTCTCGATGCACGACTCACCAAGCAGCGCGTGCTCGCCGAAGCGCGGGTCTTGGTCAAATTGGCCGGGCTGGCGAGCGATCCCGCAAATGAGATCAATGTCCCTGCTGTGCTCAGCCTAGAGTGGGACGCCGCAAGAAAAGTAAAGGGACTGAGCGACGAACAACGCGGTGCACGAAGCGGTGGTGGCGCAGGTGCTTGGCTGCTGATGGAGTGGATCGAAGGACGGAGTGTCAAGGACTTGTTGCGGCAGTGGGATGAGTGGTACAAGAACAAGAGTGCCGATGTGCCAGCCGAAGAGATCGCGCGTCAAGAGGAGGAAGTGAAAAGACTGTTGCGTAGGATCGGGCGGGCCATTGGAAACATGCATGACAAAGGTGCAGTCGTGCATGGTGATCTCACGAGCAGCAACATCATCGTTCGTCCAAAGGGCGGCGAAATGAATGGATCATCGAGCGCCGTCGCGAATGGCGACTTGAGGGAGGAGAAAGATCAGGATGGCCCAACCCCACCGGACTTGAATGGCGAGATCGTGCTGATTGATTTTGGACTCGCTACACAGTCGATACAAGACGAAGATCGATCCGTGGATTTATACGTTCTCGAACGGGCATTTGGGTCCACGCATCCCAGACAAGAGGACTGGTTCGACGCTGAGGTCCTACAGAGTCAACATGGGTATAGAGGAAGTTACAGGGGGTCGAATGTCGTGCTCAAGAGGCTTGAGGATGTCAGATTGAGAGGCAGAAAGAGAAGTATGATCGGTTGAAAGCAGCTTCCCAACGCCATGCTAAAACGTAACCAAAATGCCTCCGCCACAGGTTTATGAGCTCTCCACCGGCTTCTCCTCGATGCAGTTGCCCAGCTGAGCGACAGCGAAATATCCTTTATTTTCGATCACCCCACGGTTCTTGACCACAGCGGTATATTTGACCACCCACTGTGGCTCAATATCGCCTTTCAGGCCAGGCTCTGCAGGACCAGCGTCTGGATGTTGAGCAATGATTCCAGCTCCATCTCTTCCCGGGCCTAGCAACTCCCTCGTCGTCCCAGGCGGCATGATGTCCATGCAATCAGCATGGGTGAGCAGCTCAATCCTGTTTTCCTTGGCATACATGATCAGAGATTTGGGCACAACACAGCAGTCCTTGACATTGATCTGGTCCACGGTCGGCCGCACTTTGACCTCGGGCAAGAATTTGCTTAGGCGCTCTGAGCTAAATTCCGAGACGCCCAGCTGCGATATGACGCCCTTCTCATGCAAGGATTCCAGGACCTCCCACGTCTTCAACTGAGCGTCAAGACCTTCAGACTCATCGCTACCGGCGCTTTCGTCTTCGTCCGCGGAGACCTCCTCTTCATCATCGGCATCAAATGTCACACCCGGAAAACTGACAATCAAAAGGTCGATGTTTTCGATGCCCAGCTCTTTGAGAACTAAACCAATCGCATCTCGGGTATGTCTACAACGCCTCGAACTCGGAATGCCTGGAAGAAAAAAGAGCTTGACAGTCACATCATACGAGTCTCGAGGCTCGGAGAGAGGGGTCGGTCGCCAGGACGGCACATAGAGACTGTCATCGTCTTGTGTTGTCCATTGTTTATAGTTGAGTGGTTGGGAATCTGCGCTAGCCGAAGAATGGTGCTGGAAAGAGGCAAAGTTCGCGCGCAATGAATTTATGAGTTCGATGTTAGATTTGGAAAACAGCGGTCGTCGGACAATAGACTGTCCAGAGGACATTATATTCCTGCAAGCATGGAGTTAGCAGAGAGAAGAGCTAGTTCGGTGGAATCCGTACGAGGTAGAGAGAATCAACTTCATCTTGCTGCAATATCTGAATCTCGTCCTCTCTAGATGTGAAGGTGGGGGCAGGTTCCCAGATCGAGGGGATTCGGTGGTCGCGTAGAGTTGTACCCAGTAGCACGCACAAAGTGTCCTTGTATATTGTTCAGTGTTGTATAGATTGACGGTGCTTCGTAGTATATGTCAGCTCGGCATCAGTCAAGCGTACCAAGGTCTTCGAGATTGCAGAACGGATCCGAGGCGGGAGTCGCAGGAGGGAGTCTTGGGAATTACTCAGTCGAACGTCACGTTTGCAAAGGCAGGCACGAGAAAGACCCGAAGGCTTGGCTGCGCTTGCACTTTCTCCGTCCTGCACCTTCGGCCATCCCCATCCACTTTCTTCTCGATGCACCTTTGACTCCTGGACGCAAGATGGCCATCAAGTAAGGGGATATCGCTCTGACATTGCCATGGGGATATACTAACAATGGCAACAGCTATCTCATATTGCTGTCACGACAGGGTAAAGTGGTATGCGGAATCCTCTCTCCACGGTTGCCCACCATTGAACTTTGGCTGATCTCAAAATCTGCTACAAATAGAGACTTGCAAAATGGTTTACCACTCTTTCTCCTAAAGAAAAGGCCAAAATCATCAAAGATGTCACCCAACTCGTTCTTTCTCGGCGCACTCGAATGTGCAATTTTCTTGAGTACAAGGGTGCGGATGTCCACACAATGACACTTTCCCAAATGCTGGTTCAACCGGACTTCCCTCGTTCCACTTGAAATTTGGCTGACACTGCTTTTGACTCACACCAGACACGAAAGTTGTCTACCGTCGATATGCTTCTCTTTTCTTCATCGCCGGCTGTGCTTCCACCGATAATGAATTGATCTCCCTTGAAATCGTTCACCGCTACGTTGAACAAATGGACAAATACTATGGCAATGTTTGCGAGTTGGATATTATCTTCAACTTCCAGAAAGCATACTTCATCCTCGACGAACTCCTTCTGGCTGGTGAATTGCAAGAAAGCAGCAAGAAAAATGTTTTGAGGTGCATAAGTCAAGAGGACAGCCTTGAGGATATGGAGGTGAGTTGCTCTACGTGTGTTTATATTCTTTTTGTCATGCACCCGTGGTTTCCTTTGAACTTTTTGCGCCCTGATGGTTGAGGATGGCGTTTTCCTGCCTATCGGCCGATGTGCACCATCTGCTGTACGCTCTCATTCCCGCCATTTCCTGCAGGTCACCAACTAATCGCAATGGCACGCAACTTCAGGTCGAAGAAGAAGTCACCAAGCTCATGTAGACCATCGAGTCCCTAAGGCTGGTGCACGGCCAGCGGTATAGGTTCGAACCAAAACCGAGCTCGTCTGATGAAATTGGCGTGCTCGAGTCGAGTCTTCCCACCGTTTCGTGTAATGAAGTTATACAATGATTGACAGGTTTTACTATCTGCAGGTCACGGAAGCGGCGCTCAAAGCAGCCGGTCTAACATGACCTGCAATCACGATTTCGATGAACAACAGGAGTCTTGGGATAGGGCAAGGCGTGGGAATACTGATGATACCCTGGGAGGATACATGGACTTTGTCAACAAGGTCTTCTCTTCTGATTGCTTGATGCAACAGGAGCAACATGTACAGTCTACCGAAGTGATGATCCAATGAAGCATGTTAAGACCATTACCCGTCGCTTGAAGGCTAACGCAAACAGCTATCCAGCATCATCCCCGACGATGTACCCATCTTACATGTTCGAATTCTGCTACTTGTTTGACGGCGGTTTATCCCTCAATCTGCTTGCAGGCGCGAAATGTGGCGCGCCTAACATGACAACATGAGTGCCACGTACACCACCCAGAATCTTAGTGCATTGAGCCCACCGAGCCTGCTTTTGTCTTGGGGATGATCATGTAAGTCATCAAGAGCCTTCTTCGCCATTAAGCAGTTGCGAAATTGCCGGCTTGCACTGGAAATCATGGAGCAATCGTTCGACAGTCTGTCTCGTCTCAGGTAAGGCCGCGTTCTCTGCGTGTCTGCTCCACGATCCAAGTTGTCCTCTCTGTCGGCTGAGATTGACCTCATGATGATGCCGTGAGTACGAGTCCATTGTCGTTGCTCGCCTTGAACATGTGGAGGGCGCATTGCTCGCTTATTGGTGGTCAATGCACGCTGAATCACGTGACATCCCGAGCATCTTGGTCGCAGTCAACCTCAACCTCCGCAAACAGGTTGCCAACTTCACTCCATCGCATCAATCATCACCATTGTGCTATGGCATTCTATCAATCCTACTTGACCTGCTAGACGTCAATCGTCTAGCTATCCGAACCGCCCAAGAGCTGTCTCTGCAGCCAGCTTGGATCTCTCTGTCAGCGACCGCATAGCTTGATCAGGCCAACCGACTCGATACGACTCAAGACTTACGTACGCCTCGGCGCGCGCCTTGCGTTGTTTCGCAAACTCATCTCTATCTCCGTCTGATTGTGGTACTGGTCGAACACGACACGAACGAAGACCGCGCCTGCGCTTGAATGCGACGCAGTGATTTAACGCGGCCTACCCGACAAACACAAGATGAAGGTACGCATCGCAGAACATCTCAAATCCATCGAATTCTTCAGCGCTGACATCCTCTTGCAGTTTGTGTCCATTCGCGATCTCGATATCGTCACCTCATCCCTCAATTTCACGACCCCCGATCTCCACGTGGTGGGAGGATGTGACCTGTATACCACAAAGGCGGCAGGAGGAGACAAAAAGTTGTACAAGAACATCGAAAATGGTCTTGAAGCGCAATATAAGTCGAACCTACAATTCTCCCATTCACTCTCGCCACCCCAAGCACATATGATGGCGTCTAGTCTCAATCTGAGCCGGAGCAGCCCATTTGGCAACCTGGGTATGATCAGTTCGAGGAGGACATATGCATATTTGATCGCCACTCTGAACGCCAGCCATCCAGACTACGATTTCTCCCATACGCTACGACCAACGGACTTCAAACGGGAAAAGAGCTTGCGCCATGTTATGAATACCCTGGATACAGCTCTATACAACCTACGTCCACGGCCTCTGAATTCATTCTTGAACGTGCCTGGTACAGTACCCGAATCAGCTTGTCCACCCTCAAGTCAACACCATTGGGGTCCGGGAATGTGGAGACTGATTGACCAACAGATGAGCTTGCGAGATTGCAGTATCTACCGGTACGCTCCAGAGGACTATGATCCATTCGAGGACGATGAAGAAGGATCCATGTGGTCGATGAACTACTTCTTCTTCAACAAGCAACGAAAGCGTGTGTGCTATTTATATTTGCGCGGACTCAGTGTTCTTGCCATGTCGACAATCGATACTCTCCGGACGCCAGTTAAGGCAAAGATGTTCGCGGACACCGACTCAGACGGATGGACCACACCCGATCCGGGAGCCCACAAGAGAGCGAGATACTGGCTCGGAGTCAGAGACGGAGTCGACGGGACAGAAAGTCTCGATGTCGAGATGGCCTCCATCGAGAAATCCATCGAAGAGTCTAGCCCGAACGGAAGGGTCGAGGACGAGGAATTTCCACCTCCAGCTCGACCTGTGGTTGATGAGCACGACAATTATATTCTCAGTGACGAGGATGTCAGAAGCGCTAGAAGCGCTAGTAAGAGCACTGTCAGAGGAGCCAGCGAGGAAGTGGTGGGACTGATGGAAGTCTAAGTTTCATGCCACGTTGCCCGGCAGGAGTTATGTGTGAGATGGGTTTGTTGGAGTTTGTACGGAGTATTGTACTTATAAGGATACCCAGGCTGTTGCGGCGTTCGAAAAGCCGGTGGGAGCGGCTTTGACGGACCTGCCTGGACATGATCACGCTGAATGCGTCTTGTTTATGGTTACGGAGTTATAATGTCGTGCTATCGGAACGGCGAAGGCCGGTATGGGTACGGACAAGTACTTGGCTTATGAACGAGAAGAACGTGCTATGCGTAATAACAAGGTGTAGCCTTTTCATCCAGCAAATGCCTGGTGACACACCTCTTTTGTCCCTGGTCGCCGATTTTCTTTTCCTAGTTCGCTCTTGAATTTCGATGCGTACATGTCGAGCCTCTATGCGCAGATCCTCCCCATACGGAGCACATGCACCCCCCATTGGTGGCTTGGGTCGCGTAACAAACCACGGTCCCTTTGGTTCGCGAGGTATACAATTTCCCTCTCCAAATCATAAAACAAACATCCTCGACGCAACCTCGAACACCGACTCTTCACAAGCACTGGCATATCTTCTTCAACCATGGGCGAGAAGGAAGACAAAGAGAAGGCTGAGAAACTAGCCGCCGCAAAAAAGAGAGTATGCCACTCCGGGACTTCCAGCCCCTCCGCAACCTTGCAATTCTCTCTTTGTCTATCACGACATTTCCCCCCTAGACTGACTAGATGCTAACATGCTATGGAATTGCGATAGGTCGCCCAACTGCAAAAGAAGAAGCAGAAAGCAGCCGCAGGCTCCTCCGGCACCGGCGAGAAATCCACGAAAGACAAGTCAAAGAAAGAAGACATACCGAAAGATGAAGAACTAGATGGCGGCGACGAAGCTGAGCAGGCGCAGGCGCAGGCCAATGAGGGGAAGGAGACTAAAGATGATGATTCGGAAGAGCAGGCCACACAGGAGACACCGGTAGATGTCGATGCGGATGAAGAGGCCTTCAACGTAGCGATCGGCAACGCAAACGTGGCTTCACCTCAGATGGAGACCGAGGCCGAGAATGTTCAGTCGCCGGATAACACCACGCCTCCTACGTCAAACGATCAAGAGTCCTCGTCGTCTACGAGGGGTCCGCGCCGTTCCAATCGGCAGCCCAGCGTCAGTCTGCAAAGTAAGATCCGCAGCACGAGTTTCCGGGACGGGGGCCCGTTAAGCCCTGCTGCAACGTCCGCAGCTCTGGCGAGGATTGAAGACCTGGAAAAGGAGAATAAGCGGTTAGCCAAGGAGGCGGAGGAACACGAGAAGAGATGGCGCAGGGTGGAAGAGGAACTAGAAGAAGTCAGGGAGCAGAATGCCGAGAAACTGGCGACTGCGTCAGTGAGTGGAGGGACGGATGGCGAAGTGACCAGACTACGCGCTGAGATAGAGACGCTGAGACGACGAGCCAGCACGACAGGTCGACGGGACAGTGTACACGGAAGTGGCGACGATGTTGATTCGTTGAAGGCGGAGCTCGAGAGCAAGGATTCGACAATTGCGGATATGCAGCTTGAGATATCGCGGTTACGGGGACAACTGTCGAGTCAGACCGAGGGGTGTGAGACGCATGGGGAGCAGATAGCGGCTTTGCAAGCGGGGTTGTCGAGCGCCGAAGGGAAATTGAAAGGATTTGAGAATGAACTGGCTGATACGAAGAAGGCGCTGAGCAAGGCTAGTGAGAAGGCTGTGCTAGATGGGACGGAACGGACGAGCAAGGATACCAAGATACGTGCGCTGGAAAGGGAGTTGAGCGAGGCGGTGTCCCAGAGAGATGAGGTCATGAAGAAGGCGGAGCAGCTAGACAAGAAGATTGAAGCGATGAACAAGCTGCACAGGGAGGCGGAGGCGAGGAACTCGGCAAGATTGGCTGCCGCAGAGGCGTCTGCTAGGGAAGTGCCAGGTCTGCGCGCAAAGGCTGAGAAGGCGGAGGGTGAAAATGCTAGGTTGCGAGAGAAGCACAAAAGGGTCATGAGCGGCGACGGAGGAGGGGAGGGACTGGATGAGCTTGAGGATGAAGAGAGGCAGAAGCTCGAGAGGCGGATTCGAGAGTTGGAAGGGCAGGTGTTCGATCTCCAAAGAGGAATGTGGAGGGACAAGAGGGTACAGATGCAGCCGCGAGGCGATGAAGGATCGAGGACGTCCATGGATCCGGCGGAAGAGTTTGACGAGATCGATTTGTCTGGCTCAGGCAACGCGAGTAGTCGGCGGCGGAGCTTTGCCAGTGGTCTACAGCAGCAGCAAACGAAGCATTCCGGTTTCTCACAGGTGCTGAATTCGGGGCTTGCGGCATTCAGGGCGAGTACGACGTCGCCAGATACTCAGCAACGAAATGCGACACGACCGAGGAATGATTCTCTGCTGGAGGAATTCGAGGACGATGGGTTTGATGAGAGCGCTTTTGCACGAGCGCAGAGAGAAGAGGAGGCAAGGAAGATGGTTGAGCATGTGAGAGAAGTGAAGAGAGGATTGAAGCAATGGGTTGGATGGAGGTTAGACCTGGTTGATGCGAGGAGAGCGGGTGCTGGTGTTGGCTTTGGAGAGATCTTTGATGTCTAGAAGTGCTCTGCCCTTGGTTAAATGAAGTCGAGAAGTAATATCAATCAGAGTCTAGGATTGTCGAAGCATTATTCTACCTTATGCATAAGAGTCGTAGAAGACACACGAAGGACGTGAAGTGTTTGCCAGTCAGATGGAGGAACGGGTTGACCACATTCCAGACTCGGTGATTAATCCACCTTATTCAAACATCACATCTAGCTACCTACTACTTACTCTCCTTCGCGACTTGATGCAACACCTTCTCATACTCTTCCACGTCTTTGGCACCTATCAGCGTAAAATCTCTTCTCTTACCTTCGAAAATGATGGTCGGGACGCTATCAACTCCATTCGATGCTTGTTCGCGTATCAAGGCTTTGACGTCCATAAGCCCTTCATTTTTGTCTTCAATAACCACCTTGGCTTCGTCTTCTGGAATTCCAGCATCAGAGGTTGCCTTGAGCAGAGTCTCTTGCGACGAAGGGTTCCTTTCGTTCTCGAAGAACTGAGAGTACAGCGCTTGACAGTGGTAAGCTATCGTCCGGTTTTACAGTCACCGAAAGGCCTTACAATTGATGATCTTATCAGCAGTCTCAGCGCCCTTTTCTTCCTGGAAATGCTGAATGACTCGGTGCGCATCTAAGGTGTTCGCCATGGTCCCACCAAACTTGAACTTGATGCCTGCACTTTCACCGTAGGCTGTCATCAACGTGGTATACTGGTGTCATCCCGGGAGCAGAGTCAGCACGTTGATGCCCGAGACAGTATGCCACCGCATTAAGTTTACACTGTTGCCAATCTCTGTTGGCGTACCTCACCGAGATAAAGCAAACTCTCGATATGGATAGGACAAGTGACATGCTTCAGCCCTTTCCATCAAAATGTCGAACCGGGGTAAATCAAGAGCACCTACCATCTTCAATTTGTCGTCCGTATCGCCATACCGCGACTTCTTGTACCAATCGTATTTATCCTCTCCCTCTTTCGAGGCTTCTGGATACAACTGATACGGGAAGTACTTTATCAGAAAAGTTGTACTTTTGGCGTCGTCACTTTGACGGAATCGACGAAGTGCTGTCACGCGTCAGCAGGCAACGCTATGGTGGTCGCACGAAATTGACCGCCCCGAGGATGGTGCGTAGATGCATATCATCTTCTCCGGAAGTACAGACCTTCATCCAGTCTGCAATGCAGCAAAGGTCGGTCAGCTGCTCAACGACTTTTCTGCATGTGTTGTGTAGCAGGCATCAGCAAACCTTTTCTTCGCCAGATATGTCCTGACGGCACCAATCAGCTCAAATACAAACAACACCGCTGTCTGATTTCAAATGCAGCCAACTTTTCCAGGATCAAGGTCGACAAATGTCTTACCATGGACAGATGGTATCCAAGGTGAACGACACCTGAGATTCGTAAGTCATGGTGGAGAGCGCCCCAATTCCTGCAGGTGTCCGTCCCGCTTGCACCACTTTGTCGGGCAAAATCAAGTCTGCACGGTTTACAGGTCGACTGCAGTTGAAAGCTTGACCACGTTGCTCTGGCTTGTAACCAAGATGCAGTCGAGCACAAGATGATGAAAGGTGACGGCATATGCTCGCAAATCCGGCGTCGACACGGACATCTGGATCGGTATTTTGACCTCCTCATTCATTTTGTGCCCCGCCACATAAGCTGAATGTTCGGCCCGGAGCTCGCATTGGTCATACTCTGCCATCGAACCGATGCGGAGATGCAACAAAGCACAATTGTATTTGCAAGCAGGCAACAGGGAATAATTGCAGGATTCGACCCTCGAGTCCTCCAATCTATTGCGCCATCAAACCAGCGTTCATTGTTCTATCACGCTTCGATCTGCTCGCATAGATCAGGAGAAGATCTTTGGTTTCAGAGGCTGGGGCTGGGAAACCCTATTGGATGCAATAGCGAACAAAGCTCCGTGCCAGCGTGGCCAGCCTCCCTGGATCTCGGTCAAGCCACCAAGCCTGGCGACAGGCTTACTTGCGCCATCGAGGCACATCAGGCCCGAGCTTCAGAGGAGTCGACCGGATCAGCCTTTCGGATCCCCTGCATCACGCTGCCAACCGAAGCCTGATTAGGGCTGTCAAAACACCCTTGGCGGAGGCTGGCGTCGTTTCACCTTGATACCCGCCTCCCATTCGCTCATCGCGCACGACAACCGCTCCGCTAGTGTTCCCCAGCCAACTTTTCCCGGTCAGTCCAGCAGCAAATCTGGTCGTGTTCCTGCGGCCAGCCTTCTTTCTTCTCTGTCCGACGAGGCCCACAGTTCTATACCGTCCCCAGTCCAGCCTGGTCCGTTCCCCTATTCTATACCTGAGCACTCAGCAGATCAACGCCTGCCATTCATGTCACCGTGCGAAATTTTCAATCCATTGACTTACCTGCCACCCCTGAACCATGCACTAGCGAGGGCTCGAGACCGAATTGTGGTCCAGTCTCACGGCCGCACATGTCAACCACTCCGCCTTGCATGACGTGCCTCGTTCGTCCTCGCAGTATTTGAACTCGTCTCTCACTCCTTGTTGACATTCTTCTTTCTGTCATCCTTCATTGCACAATCCATTCACTCCTCTATACTACAGAGTCCTTCGTTCAGCAACAGCAGACTTGTCCATCTCTACATCAATCAACAAACTAAACATAATACCAACAACCACTATCAACATGAAGTCAACTCTTATTCTCGGTCTTGCGACCGCTGCTGTCGCAGCCCCTGGCGGATGGGGAGGTCAAGGTTCAGGTGCCGGTGGACGAGGCGGTTTCCAGCAGGGAAGTGAGACCGGAGGCAGCTGGGGAGACTGGTCTGGAGGAAATGGTCAGTGGACTTCTAGCGAAGAAACAACAACTCCTACCCCTCAACCCATATCGAGTTCTGCTATCCTTTCACCCATTTCTTCACATGAAGTTTGGGGAGACTGGACAAGTACGACAACCATCACCACCACCACTCCTAGTGTCAGCCCAATTCCCCAAACTACCACGACGCCCTCCGAGACAGCGTGGCTAGAATGGACTACCACCACCACAACCACCACTACCCCCAGTGTTAGCCCAATCCCCCAAACTACCACGACGCCCTCCGAGACAGCGTGGCTAGAATGGACTACTACTACTACTACCACCACCACCACTACCCCCTTCATCAGCCCTACTCCTATCACCACCAAAACCACAACCACCACTACCCCCTCAGAAACCAAATGGTTGGATTGGACCACCACAACGACGACAACTAACGTGATCTCCCCAACTCCAGCTCCTGTTTCTACCGAATCCAAATGGAATGATTGGACTTCCTCGGTCGCGCCAACCACCACCGTTGCTCCAGCGCCGATTGAGACTTCCAGCACCGCCTGGGAAGAATGGACCAGCTCGTCTGTCGCTCCAGCTCCCATTGAGACTTCGTCCACTGTCTGGAATGACTGGACATCCTCTTCTGTCGCCCCGGCTCCAGTCGAGACTTCCAGCACCGCCTGGGAAGAGTGGACCAGCTCGTCTGTCGTCACCCCAGCTCCAGTTGCGACTTCCAGCACCGCCTGGGAAGAATGGACCTCGTCCGCTACTCCCGCACCAGTCACCTCTGCCTCTCCTCTGACCACAGCGGCACCAGTCACGACCAGTTCGACCATGTCCACCGTCGTCCCATCCTCGACAACGCCCGTCGCTCCCGTCGTCAGCACTTTCACCGGCGCCGCCGCAAGCATGCCCACCGGTGGCTTCAAGATCGCCGGTGCTGCTGCCGCCATCATGGTCGCTGCCATGCTCTAAGCGAGTCCAAGTGTTTCAACCTTTTCGACGGACATTTGGCGGAGGACATTAATATGCAAAGTCAACACCACACAATTCGGCTTGCTTTGTCCCCCTTTTTCGACACATTATTTTTTCGACATTAATGACTGGATAACGACAACAACAACAATAACAACATTTTTTTGGACACAGCGACAACGGAAACTCATGATCACTCTTTTCAGCATGAGACTGGGCGGCACTTCAGCTGCATATTTGGGCATGGGGGACACCAAAAATCGGAACTAGGACTTGGAGGGACATGATGATTATTTTGTGTGCCAGCATAGAAGATACTGGATTGGATATAGTATCGACACACACCAGCAGCTGCATTGCGTCGCATAGCTCTGTTGTTGTTATCGAGCAGCAATTCGAGGATGAGCTTAATGTGATAGTATAAGATAGCTATAGCATACCTACTATAAAGTGGTGCTTAACAATGAAAAAAAACATTGGAAATATCTCAGGACTCCGTTCCCATTCTTTGACATTTTTAGCCTTGCTTTCCTTTTGCACTGCTTGATACTAGATATTCCATGGTGTCGAAGCTACAGGGGAGGGAGTACGCGACTCGAGGGAAAAGCGAGAAGATGCCAGCGCGGAGTCCTTCCTTTGACAAGGGTCATTATGTTACGCGTACAGGGAATGCAAGACACTGGAGCACTGGGATGGGCCTGACCTGGCTTGACGTATGTCTGACTCGAAGTGTGACAATGACAGCTACCTACAGTACAGCGGAGTAAGTGAGCGGTCACTTGGAGTCACCGACACCGGGGCTGGCAAATGTCCAGGGCGTGCCAGGACTATGACACCGCAGGTCAGTAGGATTGTTGGCAGTTCTTTACGATTCGCATGGACTGGAGTGGGACGAGTTACGAGTAACTTTTCGAGGTTACATGTATGCATGTACATGTCAGTTGTGAGTGTTGAGTTTGAAGCGTGCAGTTGACTTGAGGAATTGGCGTGACGGCGGCGAATACAGTACGTATCGTTCGAGTTTTGGCCTGCTGAGCCTGCCCTTGACATCTCTAAGAGAATGACAAGTCAAGGCACGTCAAGGGTAATAAAATAATTCAGAAGTGCGCAAGGTTTGAAAGGATTCACTACGTACCTTACCGGGTACTTCCTGCTCGGTACGGAGTAGAGTACGGAGGACTACTGTAAGTACAAAAGCGACGGTATAGTACTTCCGGTTCTTTTCGTCCCTTGCAGGAAGGCCGGCAAAGAGGGCCATGAAAAGGGGCAAACCATGCGAGCACGAACAGTCAAAGTAACAGTCAAAGTACGCAGTAAAGGGTCAACCCAACGTGAAGGGGCCGTCAAGACTCAGGCTGAAACAATTCGACCGGCCACTTCGGTTGGCAGGTTTGTAGAATCGTTGATTCGACCTGTTCAGTAGTTACGGAGTACTCTGGACGGATACGGAGTACTTTTCATTCACGACGCGTGTACAGTACCTACGTAAAACTATGGGCAGCCTCTGAGACGTGTATTGTGGGGAACGGTGGGAAATGCTTGCCCGGCGACGGGAGGCGGGCCCAGTAAACGCGGTAAGTTACCTAGTACCCATTGTATCTCCAGGTCCAGGAAGAACAAGCCAAAACGCATAATGGATAAAGGTTGCCACGTGCGAAACTCATTGGATCGAATGATGGTAGCGATAGTACTGTACTGTACCGAGAGTCGAATGTCTAACGAAGAAATGGCAAGGAGTTCAAGATCTGAAACGAAGGGATCGGAAGGGCGAGAATCAGGGGTTGGAAAATTCATGTACCTACGAGTACTGTAAGGCGAGAGAAAAGGGGTAGCTTATGCAAGCAGACACGTGACCGGATACTTGATGTACTGGCCTTGTGGCATACCAGTCGAGGCGAGGCGCTGAGGGAGAGGAAAAGCTGCTTACAGTGTGACCTCGCAGACTGGTCATCATGGCACAGTACTAGTACTCTGTGTATCTCAAAGTCTTTGGGACTGCCCGGAGGTCGTTGTCGGAGGCTTAGCCCTGGCTCATCCCCCAGTACCTTAACCAAAGAATTTACTGCCGCCATATTACCTTCTCCTACTACATATGGCAATTTCACCTGCCTGATTGAGCTGACCGCTTTTCTTTTCATCGGCCAGCATCGATGATTCTCTGGGTATATAATATCTTTTGCTAGTCACGTGAAACTTCTATTTCTCATTTGTATTGTATCCTCCGCCCAATTTGCTGATCGACGACATCGTGTGGACGTCCTAGATTATTGACATGATAGGACTTTGACGGCGATGCGCACTTGTATCACTGCCTCTTGCGATCGCTGAAACGCTCTGAATGGTCGTTTGTAAGCGTGCTTTTCATTGCTCCATTAATTGACACCGTTGATGTTGAGACCATATCGAAATTCGGCAAACCTGCCTCGATTTTCTCCGCATTGGAGATACTCGTAGATTTCTTTCTGGAGCTTCCTTGGCTTCTTTCGGTGCGTGAGTGCTCATGAGATACTTTCGCTGAACTACTGTTATACACTACAGTACTCCGTATGGCGCAAGAGATGGAACCATAGCCCATACTTCACGAATACCCCTCCGCAATCCGTCTCTCTCTCCCTCAACACAACCATGCCTCCAGCATCCAGAGGGATTCTCATACTCCGCCTCGTCAGGCATGCTTCCAGCACGCGAACCGTTCGTTCCCTTCCTCCTCGACCGCTCGCAGCATTCAAAGAGAAAGCGAAAATAGATTTACCATTCTCTTTACGCATCGAAGATGACAAACCAAACGATCAACCCATACCCACACCCTCACCTTCCGAGAACGAACCGCCTCCTCCCCCTCCACCACCACCTCGCAACCCACTGTTCGCAGCCCTCACATCCGCCAAAGCCCGCCGCTGGCTCTGGCGCCTGTTCTTCCTCTTCCCGCCCATCGCCTTCCTCATCACCGAGTTCCCCCTACGCATCGTGACCGTCCGCGGCCCCTCGATGGCGCCGTACCTGAACACGCACTCTTCCCCCGAACTCCCCGAGACATCGTTCGACCGCATCCTCCTCCAAAAAGTGGCCTTCCCGTCTCGTCCGAGCATCGTGCTGCGCAACCCGAAATTCCAGATCCAGCGCGGCCAGATCGTCGTCTTCTACGCCCCGCACGACCCGACCAAATGGGCCGTCAAGCGCGTCGTGGGCATCCCGGGGGACCGCGTGCTGCCCCTGCCGGGGTATCCAGGCGGTGACGAGCACGCCGTCGTCGTGCCCTACAACCACATCTGGGTCGAGGGAGACGCCAACAGCCGCGACAAGACGCTCGACTCGAACTGGTATGGGCCCATCAGTCAGAATCTGATCATTGGGTTCGCCAAAGCGGTCTGGACGCCCTGGTCGTGGCCCTGGGAATGGACGTCGGCCGTCAAATGGGAGGAGCACGACTACCCGGCGAAAAAAAGCGGGCGGATCGAGGAGGATGTCGTGGGTGAGGCAAAGATCAATCCGGATAAGGTCCGCTTGAGCCGGGCGTTCGCCGACGGCACCGCGGAGAGGGAATTGGCCGCCATGAAGGCCCGAAAGGAAATGTTGCCGGATATGATGGCCGACAAGGGCAGATTGGACAAGATGCGCATGATCTATCGGCATGCGAGGTGGGAGTTGGACCAGAAGAACCCGGAGTCGCTGGACGTGGCGCAGGAGCTGGTGGGTGAGTTGGAGGCGGCATTCGAGAGTGCTGGTTTGTACAAGGACGGCACTGAGCCGCCTGTGAAGCCGCCCGTCGTGGCCTCGGCGGGCGGAGGCGAGGACGATGAGTCGGAGGAGCACGATAATGTCAACAAGAAGGAATTGCTTGACCAGTATCTGGAGAGACAGCGACAGAAGGAATTGACACTGGTCGAGAAATGATGCGGTTTAAGTTATGGCTTTAATCACCACTTTGGCCGTTTATTGTAACGCCTTCTGGTACCGGCTTTGGGTTTCGAATCATAGTCATTGCATAGCGGGGGCGCATTTGGGCTCACTTTGTAAAGGCAAGGCGGGATTACGGTTATATGGAGAGTCTGAAAGGAACTGATAGAGAGTCCAGAAGTTGGCAAATGCACAAGAAACAACGTTGACAGAGCATGGAGTTTGCGCAACCCGAGGCTGCAATTCATGTCATGGGCTTCTTTTTCGTCTTCTTCTTTCTGTCCCTCCCTGTCTTGGATATATTCCGTTTCTTCTTATGTGCGAGCCCTGGCCTGTACTGACATACTGACTCGAGCGCCACTTTGTGCATCACAGCATCTGATCGATCTCGAATCCTTTTTGTAACTTCTACCCCCTACCATTTAGCCTCCTTGCTCGCCAGAAACGTTTTCAGAATCTCAACTCTTTTCTCCAACGCAGACACCCATTTTTCCAGGGCCTGTCTCACGGTCTCTGGGTCCGTCCCCTGCCCTCCCAACCTGACATAAAAGTCCTTCCGGTAGGGCGTCGCACTCATGGCCGCGCTGAAGATCGGCTTGATCAGAAATCCGTGGTGCGGAGCCAGCGTGTTCTTATACGCCGCGCGAAAACCGTCCGCCAGCTCCTTGTTCGGCTTCGTTTCGGTCGGGCTTACGGCGGCGTTGTTTGTCAGGTCTGCGCGAAGGGATTGTGCGGTGAAGTCCAGTCCGCGGACCAGCCATAGCAGGCCCTCGGTGGCCTTGTGGGATTTCGGGGTGGAGGCGAGTTCGGTTTTGACGAGGGATTGGAGCGTCTCGGAGGATCCGGGCGGGGCGGTCTTTTGGCGCTCGCGGACTTTTGTGACGTTGGTGAGCATGTCGTTTTTCACGGGCGTGAAGGCGACGGATCCCAATAGGTCGAAGAGCGTGGTCGTGGCTTCGGAGGCGTTGAGGAATTCGGTGGTCGAGATGCCCTGGTTGTCGGAGGAGGAGATGGGGACATCTTCGAAGTGCACTTTGTGCGTGTCGAACCAGGTCTTGCCCGCGGGGATTTGGACGTTGGACATGGTTATGGTTGGATTTGGCGGTTTGCAGGCAAGAAAAAGAGAAAGGAAGGGACAGTGGACAGAACAGGATAGGATAGGATATACGCCAGATATGTTGAAAGGTGAACAAAGGTACTACGAGTAGTAAGGTAGGTAGAGAACGGAGGGAGGAGGGACACGGTAGACACAAGTCAGGTCAGGTCGAAGTTGTTTGATGTCGGTGCGCATTGAGGGTTGAGTGATGGGCACATGCGGGTGATGTCAAGGGGGCAGGTTGCTAAGGGATAGGTGCAAATCAAGCAAACTGGACAAACTAGGTAAACAAACTAATGGGTAGATAATGGAGCACGTGACTCAGCATCTATCGTGCTTTTTCGTAGGCGAAATATGGCTTGCGTCCTGCTGGAGCGTAGTAGGGTAATAAGAACGGGAAAGCCGGGTTAAGGAATGGAATGGACGTCAAGATCCTCGATTTGTGGAATAAACCACACTACGGGAGTAGACTGATTCGAATAAGAAAGAAGTTGTGATGTAGGAAAGGCACGGCGGTGATGATAGGCAGCTTGGTACATAGTCCTTGGAATGAACCATGGACAGCCTATTATGCCCTGCCATAACGAGCTGGTGATCGGGAAAGCCCAGTCATAGCCTTGAGCAAAGCACTATCCTCCACTGACCGTTTCGCCATGCCTGTTGTTGTGCCATTGAGACTAATGGAGGAGAAGGCATTCGTCCACGTTTCACTCGAGAAGAGCGGAACATCAACTTCACAAATGGTCCCTGGAGCCGGTAGAGTGCCGTTGTTGAAATATGCCTGGACATATTTGGCCGAGCACAACGACGGTTGCGCGATAGAGCAGTGCTGTAGTGGATAGAATGGTTAGTAGACTATCTCAGACATCGCGGCGGAAGGGATAAGGCACTTACTCCGTAGCCGTTGTGCTGAAGCACGACGCTGCCTACAAACGCGGCGCTGTTGTTTCTTGCAGAGATCAAAGGTGTAACAGGATCGTAGGTGTTGCCAATGATCAACAGAGGGTTTCTAGTTCGAATGTCGGACCAAGAACCGGAGTAAACTTCTTTGGCTCGCATCTTCCAAGGTGCACATTGCATGATGTTATCAAGTCCAAAATCTAGACCGCCCCATTTGCTGGTCGGAACAACAGCGTCTTTGAAAGGGTCGAAGGCTGACAGGGTATCGGCTCTGAAGGCAACATCTCCACAACGGATGCCTTTGAAAGCATCGGGTGCTTCTCGGTCTGTACCATTTCCTCCCTGGGCCATTTGTTCGAGCGTCTCCACGTAGCCGGTTGAGTTGCCTTGAACCAGCAGGTCGAGTAGGACCGCGACGGCTGGCCAGCTTGCTGGTCGATACATTGATTCGAACATGAAGCTCTTCACCTTGTCATAGGTGATGATCATGGAGTCGTCGTCCATTTTCACGACGATGGGGCTGTATCGCAGTGTTGCAAGGAATGTATCGACGGCATTGGAAACATCTTGGGACGTCTGACCTTCCTTTGCCAAGGCGCATTCTTCGGGATTTGCGACGCAACCATCATAGAAGCCCTGCACAACGCTGTCGAGACTCGAAATGCTCTGGACTTCCCTATGACTTTAGTGAGTACATCCATGCCGCCGAGAAAAAGGTGGGAATGCCATACCAGCCGGAGTAATATTCCTGTACGTTGACATTGCCATCAAGGACGACTTTGTCGACTTTTTCTGGGAACATGGCAGAAAAGGTTGCCCCAAGGGCTGTGCCATATGAAAAACCTGTCGCTTTTAGTAGAGATCAATCAGGGCTTTTTGGCGAACTGACCCCAGTATCGAAGAAGTCCGTCTTCTCCGAGAGCATCCACGATACGAGCCATATCTCGGGCAACGAAGGCAGTTCCGACCAATCCTCCAATTTCGGCCGTGGTATTGAGGCATTGAGCAGCAGCGACTTCTGCGGATGCGAGATTTTGTCCCAACGCAGTATCAGATGCGTTGCCAACAATGTCCGCCGGAGGAGCCAGGAGCACACGGTCAAGGTCAGAGTCGTAGCAGTCGTAGCGGAGGGTGTTTGCCGTGCCACTGTAGGACGTCAGTCTCGAGTTGCAGATGGACGAAAAAGAGGTCTCACCGTGGATCAAAGCCAATGAGGTTGAATTCACCTCCGAGTACCCTGCAATGGCATCTGTCAGTATCTATGGCTTATGCCGACGTTGAACTCGTACGTCATGAACTCCTCGCTTAAGATAGTGATTATATCAGCTCCACCGAATCCCGGTCCGCCAGGGTTGAAAAGCACGCTTCCCTTTGCTGGTTGTTTGACCGCATCAATCTTGGTCAGAGTTAACGCCAGAGTCTTGTTTGACTTGGGGTTGCTGTAGTCGAGCGGGACAGTGAAGTTGGCACAGCTGTATGGCAGATCGCTTTCGAACCCTAGGTATGAACAGTCTTTACTCCATCGGATCTTGTCGTCCCCCAGATGTGTTCTCAACTCATTGTCACGAGGGTATATCTGAGGGAGTCCGAAGACATGCCCAAAGGCGGTGGCAAGGAGGAGAGCAGTTGATAGCATTTTGCCGAGTGACGAACGGAATGAACGAGCAAGAGTCCGGATGGCACGCCTTTATCAATAGATAGTAAAATCTGGAGTACTTTCCAGAGACGTAGCGATGTTACCTTGGGACCAGGAATTGACTTCCTTTCGGAGCCTTGCATAGCTGATTTGAGGTACCACATGAGGGCGAGCGTTTCAGCTAGGTTCTCGAGCAGTGGCCTTCCAGAATTGCATATACTGGAAAAGGCATATGGTTGGGCCATTCAATGACGAGGACCGAAATCTTACTTAGCACCATTGACTGCTCAAAGGTGAATGCCTTTTCTCAGGGCAGAGGCTGTTGTCTAGATTCCGACGCTCAGACCAGAAAATAAGGCTGAACCATTGTCAAAGCAAGGGCCTCCAGATTGTACCTTAGCAGGTGCTATGGCCTCAATAGTGCTCCGGAAATAGTAACAGCAGCAAAATGTCGGCAGGGCTCTCCGGGGAACGCACTGGAGCGGTAAGGTACGGCGGGAGCGGATCATGTTCATGCTCGCAGCCTGAAGAATTCAAGTGTTGGTGCAACAGCAACGATTGATGAGTGCACCAGGTCATCTCAAATCTAGAGGCGGAGTGCGGAACATGCAACTCGCCTTCACCTCAGCGCATGCAGGTAGCAGTGTTTTCTTCTTGAATCTGTTCCAGCCATGTTGCATGTGGTATTGTTGGCTGTCTGCTGGTGTGGTCGGCGGAGAGTCCGAAAGGATGAAAGTCCAAGAACATCTCCAGGTCTACGAACAAATTCCCTCACCGGTTGGAAATTCAAATGGAATGACAGAATGCTGGGCGTAAGGTGAGCGTGGGTGAGTCTGGAGTTCGCGGGGAAGTCGGCCTAATTCTCGCTGTCAGACAGGAGAATATCTTTTTCATTGACAGGCCCTCAAGGTTAATCTTCACCTATTGTCTTCATCATTCTTTACAACTAACCAATGTTATAACTCGCCTCGTTTTCTAGAATTCTGGAGCTGCGAACTATCATACATCGACTATTCCTAGTGCTAGTCTGACGGAGCTGCGAACCCTTGGGCGTTGATGTACAAGCTTAAATCCTCGCCTACCTCATATCCTCTTTATCAAATCTCCCAGAAACTGTTCCCGCCATTTGAAAAAGATGCTTGCGTGTGTCTCATCTTCCACTCGAAGAGTTGCTCGATCGCCCAAACGCTTGGCTATTGTTTCCCCATGATTGAGCGGAACATTGACATCTTGCTTCCCATACCACAGCTGCACTGGCAAGTCAGGACGAATATCCTCAATGCGAAACCCCAAGTCCTTGGACAATAGGATGCCATCTTGCAGTGTCGGATCAAACCCTTGAGCGAAGGTCTCCCTGCCCGAGCGCAACATTAGCCGGGCATTGACTTCATCCGTCATAACTTCAACATCTTTCTTGTCAGCCTTGGACAAGTCTTTCATATGCTGCGCAAGGCGTTTCTCGTCACTCCAGTCCAAGCGTCCCATTGTTTGCGACTGCCAGAACCACCGATTGACGATGTGGGGCGTGTATGGATAAAATGTGAATCCGAGCCAGTTCACCCATCGCGCACCTTTCATGCCGATTTCAGATACAGGCCCAAGGCCACAGACGATCGAAACACATTTGAGCTTTTCGCGAGGTAATGCAAAAGCGCAAGCGAGTGCATATGGCCCACCGCCTGATACTCCCTTTACGATGATCATCGTTAGCCGGCCATTGTGAGGATGTTCGGAAGTAACCAGGCTGCACGTACCAGGACACCATATCTCTCGAGCTTGAGATGATCTGCCAGGTGTTCCACATCTTTTGGGTGGTCAAGGACTGTCCGACCAGGTTGTGGCGAGCTCAAACCTATGCCAGGTCTGTCTGGAGCGATGATGCGGGCCCCCAATTTCAGGCCGATATCGTGGAGATGGGCGGCCTCGATGCGGGATCCCGGATGGCCATGCACGAAGAAGACAGCACGCCCCGTCCGAGAGCCGTACTGCGCATACCCAAGCTTTCGTCCATCCGGGAGGAGAAGAGTGTCTGAGCTGTCATGGTCGAGACCCGTGCCCGACATTGGAATCGGTTATGGGAGAGGTCCAGGAAAGCTGGCTGGATTATCTGCTGCTGAGCTAGAGATTAGCCCGTTTATGCTCTTACGAGTGAACTGATAAACAGAACACATGGATTTGAGGTTTCGAATGTGATGCACATGCTGGTGCAATGAGGCGGCAACCCAGCCCTTAATAAGGGGGTCGATGAAGCGAGGCTCGGCGAGTGCCGCACGCTTCGACAAAACCCGCAAATGAGTCATTGCCGATTGGGAAGAATCCGAATACGAGCGCTGAGTTGTCAGGAGTGGCTCGCCAAAAGAACGCCAGCTGGCTCGCCGCATGATGCCGCGCCATGGGTGAGATCCGATCCCATCTTGGAGCCTAAGCAGCACATGACCCGACCCGACCTGCCATTTATCGTGGTCTCTCAATCGATCCTTCCAGCACAGATTTGCCGCAGCCTTGTCGCGTTCGTGTTGGGTGTGTGGCTGTGGAGATGTGGCGCATTTACCCATGTTGGATTTCAACGGGGATGTATGAATACTCCGTATCAGGACTACTATATACAACCCTTATGAGACCGAGGCTGTAGCGGCAATATCGGCTCCCAGGTATGGGAGAGTAATTCCTGCAAAACGGCGAGAAGAAGTTGCGTACATCAGCCAAGTCAAAAGTCTTCGGGACTGCGCGAGTCATGGGTTACCAAGATATCGTGGAGAAGCGTTCAGGGCAGGGCACGATGGCGATTACGGCAACAGGGTCAGGCGCCTCGAGGGATGTAGCGGGCACAGTGCGAGGGGCAAGCGGAGGTGTATAGAAAAGAAGACTGACATTACGACGACAAAACCACAGGGCTACGTAAGATCGTGGTGTTGGCGGGCTAGTGGCGCGTGCGGGTGCAGAAGAGGCCACCAGGCCAATTTAAGCGGCGCCCACGACCGCTGTTTTCGGCGTCCATTTCACCGGACATGTTGAGTTACTCCGTACCATTTGATACAATCTTCTTGCAGCAAGACGTGTGGACGTTGAAGAAGCCTCCTCCCTCCAGTCAGTGCTACCAATATGATGGGCACAAGCATGATCGCAGAGGCATGGCTTGATAGCCACTCGGGGTGATTTTGACCACCGGAGACGATTCCCGTTGTGACATCAGTGTTCGATGTTGACGATGACGTTCTGTGAACAATTGCTGAGAAAAATGTAGAAAGAGATAGAGCGAGCAAACCACTTTTTCCCAACACTTAAGTATTGACTACTTTGAACAGTACAACCACCTCTCACTTCGTCCTTTCATACTGAGTCCTCAACCCAAAATTCTACCAAAATGTCGCAGTACCAACAAGATTTCAAGCCCCCCGTCTCCCACCAAGACCTTCCTGGCAGAGAGGGCGACCTGCCCGTCGAAGCGATCCATGACAAGCTTCCGACAGCTGACGGCGGATGGCAACCTTACAAGGCAGCTGGCAAGTTGGAAGGCAAGAAGGCTTTGATCACAGGTGGAGATAGTGGCATTGGCCGGGCCATTACCATTCTCTATGCCATGGAGGGCGCAGACAGTTTCATTGTCTATCTACCAGAAGAAGAGGAAGATGCTCAAGAGACAAAACGCCAGGTGGAGAAACATGGCAGGAAATGCTTCCTGATGAGCACCGATCTCAGAAAGCAAGAGAATTGCCAGAAGGTCGTCGAGACTGCGTTGAAGGAACTAGGACAAGTCAACATCTTGGTACGTTGGAACAATCTGATAACATGCCTGGCACTAACGCTGGTGGTAGGTGAACAATGCTGCTTACCAGATGATGCAACAAGATATCACCGATATCCCAACGGAACAGTGGCTCAAGACCTTCGACACCAACATCCACCCAATGTTCTATCTCTCCAAAGCCCTGGTCCCGCACATGAGCCGGGGTGACTCGATCATCAACTGTGCTTCAATCAATGCCTACATTGGTCGTCCTGATCTACTGGATTACACCTCAACGAAAGGAGGTAAGTAGTTATGATCTTGATTCTCTATCTCTACTGACGTGCGTCTCAGCCATCGTCTCCTTTACTCGAGGTCTTGCGAACCAGCAAATGAGCAAAGGCATCCGTGTCAACGCTGTCTGTCCAGGTCCCGTCTGGACTCCCTTGATTCCATCAACCATGACCAAAGAAGCCCAAGAGCAATTTACCTCGCCATTGGGACGCCCCGCACAGCCAGCCGAGATTGCCACCTGCTTTGTCTTCCTGGCCAGCCCAGATAGTAGCATGATCAGTGCCCAGAGCCTGCATCCCAACGGTGGTGTTGTGGTCAACGGTTGAAAGGGGTGGATCAGAAATTTTTCTCAGTGTCGAACCAGAGGACATGCCGAATGTTGTTGATGGACAAGGATTCATGGTGAAAATAATTCAGACAGCCACAGATGATGCATGGGTGTACAGCGACGAATTATCAGGTACACTTATCTGGTAGGAGCTCCGTACATAGCTTGCCAAGCTCAGCCAAGTTGCTGATGTTGTTCCAGCATCCACAATTTCTGGGCTTAGTTGAACCACAACTTCAAGTCACTTGTTCCCGTCCTCAATCAATCACTCGTGTGGTTGTTCCCGATATCATGTACTGTGATACTCCGTGCCCTGTTAGAAAGCGCCCAAGTCGAGCACTTGGTGCTTTCGGCACTTGCCGTTCACACCGTCAAGCTAAAGCGATGCCAAGCCTCTTCATTGCTGCCTGAATTCCTTGCCCGCTATTTGAGTCTCGAGTCACTGATCAGCAACATGTCTTGATGTCACCAAGACCAAAGTGATCTCTGCCGCAAACTTCGGGCAATACCATTATCAGTCCACCTCCTGTTCACCAGATGCGACTTGGCGGAAAAAGTGGGTTGCTTCGCGCTTGATAACTCGACGTCGTTCAAGTCCATTGGGTCCATCGTTGATACGGACGAGACTCTCAAGGCGTCCCTCGAGAGGCGAAATTACGGCGTCCATATAGATGGACAGATGGGACCCTGAGACTGGAGTCGTCTTCAATGCTATGTCCGCCGACATGAAAGGTGCGCCAGAGCGCCCGCCCAAAGCATTCTCCTGCATACGTTGCTTTGAACGCAAAGTAAAATGCGACAAACAGAACCCTTGTGCAAATTGTGTCAAATCGAAAGTGGAATGCGTATTTCGCATACCGCCGGCACCGCGTCGGCGCAAGAAACGACCCCAGGAGGACGTCTTGTTAGAGCGTTTGAGAAAATGCGAAGAGCTCCTCAAGAGTAAAGGCATGAGCATTGATAGCCTCCAGAGTCCGACAGACAGTACACCTCCTGTGGATCCCGCCTCAACGGGAGAACCAGATTTTGGCCTGACTTATGGTCGTCCTGGGCTGTATCCCGAAAACACCGCCAAGAAGACTGGGCAATTACTCATGGACGGAACGCGGTCACGGTTTATCGAGAACAATCTATGGGCCAGCGTGTCAGGAGAGGTAATTCACCCTTGTATCGACTAAAGAGCTTGACACCATGCTAATGTAGGTAATCCAGTTCCATCCCAACGAAGCCATAGAGGAAGAGTACTCGGACGACGAGGACGAATTTGCTCAACCGATTGAGGAAAGCACCGACTTCGTGTTAGGCTACACTCCCGGCAGCAATCCGGTCGCGCAACTACACCCGCCACCAGATCATATCTTCAAGCTGTGGCAGTCTTTCTTAGACAGCATCAACCCGCTGACCAAGGTTGTGCATCAACCAAGCCTCGAAGAGAGAATTGTTCAAGCCACGTCGGACCTGGACAATGTGCCTCGAAACCTCGAAGTGCTAATGTTCGCCATTTACAGCGCCGCCGTGTATGCCATGGACGACGACGAATGCATCATCAAGTTCGGCGAACCTCGCAAAACTTTACTTGCAAGGTACCGTCACGCGACACGGAAGTCGCTAGCAAGGGCAAGATTCATGGGAACTTCGGATCTCCAGGTCCTTGCCGCATTCGTTCTGTACCTCCTTACCATGCGCGAGGCATACGACTCTAGAACCACATGGGCTCTTGCTGGCGTGGCTAGCAGAATTGGTCAAGGTATGGGCCTCCACCGTGATGGTACCACCCTGGGTACACCACCGTTCGAAACCGAAATGCGTCGACGCATCTGGTGGCAGGTCGCTACTCTGGAGTTCAGGTCCGGTGAGTTGAGCGGCTCCGGTAAATTCGGAGATTTCGCTTTCTCCGATACGCAGCCCCCGACCAACGTCGACGATGCCGACATATGGCCTGGTATGAAAGAGCCCCCTGTTCCCAGCCACCGGCCTACCGAGATGATAGCCTGTCTAGTGCGCTGCGAATTTGGCAATTTCTGGAAACAAAAAATGGCGGCAAAATCTGGCCTGACAATGGAGAATCTGAGCCTCGACTCTAGATTCAACTCGACCTTGCAGGAGCGGGATGCCAACATCGATGAGCTAGAGAAGATTCTCGAAGAGAAGTATCTAAAATACTGCGATCCTTCGGTTCCTGTTCAATTCATGTGTATTCTCATGGGCAGAGGCAGCGTGGCGAGCATGAGACTGATGGCTCACCACCCAAGGAAATATGCCAACCCAGAGGACGTGCCGGCCTCCGAAAAAGAACTCTTATGGAAGTTCAGCCTCAAACTGCTCGAGGGCTATAATCTTGCACATTCGACTAAATACCTGCGGAAATTCATGTGGCATACAAGGAATTTCTTTGGGTGGCCGGCTCTGATTTACCTGCTGAACGAGCTGAAAACGCATACTTTGGGTGACAACGTCGACCATGCATGGAGCGTGGTGGACGAGGTGTTCTTTCACCAAGCGAACCTCATTACAGACTACAAGAGGCCTCTTCATGCCGCGGTGGGCAGTCTATGTCTAAAGGCCTATAACGTGCGCGAGTCTGCTCTGCGCGAAAAGACTAATGGTCTCCTCCCCCGCAGTACACCGGACTATATCAGACTGTTACGAGAGCAGCGAAAACATACTCAACTGGTCCGGAAACAGACCGACGCGACAACGGCAACGGCAACGGCAACAGCATCGTTGAGCACACAGCAGACGCAAGCCGACCCTTGGCAAGGAGGACTTCTGACTCCAGTGAGCTCCGACCCCCAGCAAATAATGGCAAGCCAGAGGAACAGTCAAGCTCAACTACCGCTGCCGACTTTTATGCCTACTACTCAAACCCAAGTCCCCACGTCGATACAAATGCAGGATATAGCCTCAGACAACCTGGTGTATGCGTCTGATCCGTCCCTGGTACAGGATCTCGCGCTGGCGGATATGCCTATGGACTGGGCACAGTGGGATATGATGATGGAGGACACCACGTGGAACGACGGTCATCATTAAGGGCCGGACGACTCTTCTTCCTAAGGCGATGCCACACTCTACTCTTGAAACGACGGACACTCTACTTCTGAACACAGAGCTGAACGTAACGGGCGGCCATGTCGAATTTTATCATCATGGCAGCTCGACGTTGGCTCTGGCTCGCTTCCATCCAGCTCGATCAAGGATAGGACTGGGACTTGTACCACTTACGCACTGCTGCCGATAGCCATATATATTCATATATTTCCATATACCCAACTCAATCTCGCCCATGAACACTGGTCGAAGGCGCCAACCTCGGGCCTTCTCCAGGACGCCATAGATGAATTCATGAAATAACTAACGATGTTGATTTGGCTCTCCCGAGAAAAACCGAGTTTTGAAATATCTCCTTCTGATGAATTGCTGTCACAATCCCTGTGGATATCACATAATCGTTCCAATTGACCGAATGAAAGCATGACCTCCCGAGGAGCCAAGCTGGACCGTCCCTGCCCATCGTCTGTCTCTAGTTCTCCTCGTTGACACTGTACGTGAGCTCGAAGCCCCTCCTCCCGTTATCCCAAAAACGCACTTCACATTATCAAGAATGGAACACGAACACTAACACGGACACGGACACGAACGGGAGCACGAACATGACTTGTATTAGTATCATTTGCTGCTATGACCCCCAGTCTCAAACAGGATCCAGATCCAGATCCAGATCCAGATCCGTCATACAAGCACCCAGCTCTGGATCTCCCGTTCGCGCTCAACCTCCGGCAAAGACAGGCACAACTAGTACTCGACCTTCAACCTCTCGAGTCGTTTCATGACAGCGTCGATGACAGCACCTTCGCGCTCCACCATAGTCATGACATCTGCGATGCGCTCCTTCTGCAGCCTACTCGACACGCCAAAGGAGGCCGAAGAAGTGCCCGACCCGCCGGACTTAGTGGTCGACATTGACGCAGACATGGATGCCGACATTGGCGATGGCGCCGACTCGGGTGCGGATGCCTGCTGCTGTTCGACGCTCTTGCTTGCTTCGAGAAGTTCCTGGGCAAATTGTTTGACCTAGACACGCACACACGCACCACCGTTAGCTCTTCTATCTTTGTTTGGACGACGGACCGAGACGATGCAGATAGAGATATACGTACCCTTCCAAACCTCTTATCCAATCTGGCATCGGCGTTGCGATCGTCTTCGGCTTCGCCACCAATACCAACATCATGACCCAGCGCGTCGATCTCGTCAATCCAAGTCTTCTCCTTGGAACTCAATTCTCGCTTCGCCGACCCGACGCGGCCGACTTTTCTCCTCAAGGTTTCGTACCGCGCCGACAATTTCGCCTGTCTCTCTTGTGCGTCTCGTATCCTCGCATCCACTGACTTCTTCGCCGTGACGTTTCCATCTTCGTCCACCTCTTCGCCGGACTTGAGGTGCTGCAGTCGTTGAGCGAGTTCGGCCATCTGCTGGACTTGACCGCCGAGTTCTTCCCGCAAACGTTCGCATCGTCGAAAGAGTTCGGCGGCCGCCTTCTCGAGTTCAGCTGATTGTCCACTTATGGTGCGGTGAGTAACGGTCATGATCTCCAACATGGCTGGGCTGAGGCGCATGGGGTTTTCGGTCATGGCTCTCTTGAGGTTGGGAGGTAAGCGCTGCTTCAAATGTTCGATCGGGTAAAGGTGGTTGGCGTAGAAGATCTTTGCTGGAACATACGGTGACCTCGTGGGGAGGGTCTCGACGTCGTTGTTCTCAGGCTGTGCGGGGACTGCGACAATTTGTCGACTGGCCGGAGTGGCCATAAGCTCAGGCGAAGATGGGCCAATGGTGGATGCTTGTAGGTGAGCTTGGTCGAAGACGACCGAGTAAGCGGAAGATGGAGTCGCGCTCAACAGCAGGTACCCAAGTGAGACGTCGTCTACTACGGTTGGGGCGGAGAGCATTTCTGTCGGATCTTCAACACCGAGGAGTCTGTTGGTAATGCATATCTGGCTGTCGCATGCCGTTTCGAGTCGAGTTCTCATGCCGGGATCGACGGCCTCCGTCCCTGTCATTTCAGCGGCTAGCCGAGTAATCCAATCGTTCAAAGAGAAGGAATAGATCTGTTTCGAGGTTGTTAGAAATACGCTGTAGTTGTGTGCAACGTCGCAAGTGAACATTGGCCAGTTGTCTTGTGCGTTTGCCCCGGCATCATCGAGTGCGAAGGTGTCAATCAGAGTCAACTCCTTTGCATCCGATGAGGGCACACCAAATGCGCTTTTGCCTTTCTTAGGAAGCCACTGCCCAGACACCCCGTCGAGGTCCATAGCAAACCACACCTCATTATCTGTGGTAGCCACACAAATCGTCGTGAAAGGAACGCCGTGAGAAGTGAACTGGTCAAAGTCATCGTCATCTTCGCCAGCCAGCAGATCGCGCTCGTCGATGCTTGCGGCATGCACATAAATATCCGAAATCTCCATGTCTGCAGCATCGTCTTCTGGCTGGATGGCGAATGGACCTTGGAGACGAGGAATGGCGCTTGGGTTTTGTGGCCGCAATCGTACCTCAAATTCACCCAGGCTATCGGTCGATTCCAGAAGAAAGGGTTCCTCATTGTCGATTTCTTGGACCCATTCGTACTGCTGATCTGCTGCCCGTCGTTCGTCCATATCGGCGTCTTCTCCAGCAATCGAGGCCATGCGAGAAACGGCATTCGTCGACAAGGAAGGGATGGTGGTCGAGGTTGGCTTCCACCTGGCAGGAATTAATGGACACAGCGCGTAGATGTCGCCATTCCTCATTGCCGTCCATATGGTCATGCTTGCCCAGGCGTCTTCATCGTCCTTGCCACGGCCGCCAAAGCAAGCAGCAGAGGCCTCCATATCAAAGTCATCGACCGAGAAACCTCTGGTCTTTCCAAACCCAGACGGCTCAAAGTCCTGGTCGCATGAGACTCCGTCGGCCAGCTTCCGCAAATCGATCGCTAGCGCAGGGCGTTCGAATGACCATTTATTAGACCGGTCAAGCTCCCATACTCTTACAGCTGCTTCAGCTGTCACTGTGACAATGCAGTCTGTGGTAGCAGTAGAAGCTGCTAAGGGATGCCATAGCACCGACGCAAGCGGAGACTCTGGGATAACGTGGATTGTAGGGCCGAGTTGGAATGTCTTCAATTTGAGGAGTGACCGCTCATGGTCTCTCAGCCTGGACGAGGGAGGGAGCACTGCGATGTGGACAGTATGCTCGGTGGCTATTGCGAGGAACATGCCAGAGGGAGACAGCACGATTTGGCGGATTTGGTAGTAAATAGAGACGTCCAGAACCTGTGGTTGTCAGTCAAGAGTACACAAAAGACTCCCATTGACATACCCTGTATGCTTGCTGTTCTGGCGCATCTCCTCCAGATCGTGACAGGCCAAACCGACTGCTACCGGAGTGACTATTCTCTTCCCATTCATCTCTGACCGCAGCCAGGTCAGCCCATCGTATCTTGTTGCCCACAACGGTGAAAAGTTCTGTTCCCCGGCTGGCAACCAAGCGCCTAGGCCCCTGGTAGTCTGCAGAAGGAGGAGATCCCAGGTATGAGGAGCGCTTCGAGGGTGATGCAGGCGATTCAGGTGCCGGGTCTGAGAATATCTTTGCGCCTGGCGATGGGCGAGAGAGCCATGGAGGAGTATGTCCAATGACTTTCGGCATCTTTACTGGAAACCAGATTTCAGCTGTTCATCGACGAGGACAGCGCTGGAGAAACCCGAGGGAGATCTCGTGGTATTGCTTGCAAATAAAAGTTGTAGTTAAAGAAGTGCAACCTCGCTTCGCGTTCTGAGAAACGCGCTCCGCATCTCCTCATTTCTGCCGTAACCGCAGTCTTCACACCTTCTTCCCACCAAACCCTCAACACCAACAGCACGCAGCTATGACTACCTCTACAGTCGAGCGGCTGGACAGACCTAGCACCTACTACTCTGGAAGGGTCCGTCTTTCTCAGATCTACACGACTTCGCCGAGCTTACAATGTGTGTAGAACAAGCGCAAGTATGGTCGAGATCGGCCAGACGAGCGAGAGGCCGCAGAGAAACAGGCGAGCGAAGATGAAATGCTCAAGGATGCGACCACGCTCTATGTCGGGAATCTGTATGCGCCATACTATTCTCCTGAGCTGCGGGACTAATTGGTCGTCCAGATCATTTTACACGACTGAAGAACAGATCCACGAGCTCTTCTCCAAGTAGGAAACCAGCCATCTAAGTCCTCGTTTCCAACTGACAACAAATAGATGTGGCGAAATCAAGCGCTTGATCATGGGGCTTGACCGCTACCAAAAGACGCCCTGCGGATTCTGCTTCGTCGAATACTACACACATCAAGATGCGCTGGACTGCATGAAATATATTGGCGGGACAAAGCTCGATGAACGAGTCATCAGAACTGACCTTGATGCCGGATTCCAGGAAGGAAGACAATATGGTCGCGGCAAGTCAGGCGGACAGGTTCGTGACGAGTACCGAGACGAGTTCGATCCTGGACGTGGAGGTTACGGCCGAGCAATCGATGCAGAGAGGAGAAAGGAAGAGGAAGAATATGGCAGTGGAAGATGATCTGAATGGTCTGACTCTATTCGCGGTATATATCCTTTCCTGAATCTTCGCGTTCGGATCTTTCAGACGAAGGCGACCTCGAGATATGCCTATGACGAAGATGCGGCTCTTTTACCAATGGCGCCTAATACTTGCTTCAACCACCAAACATGTATCCGTATATCGGAAGTCAGCTCAGGATGGAAGCTCGTCCCGAAAACGTTGCCTTGCTTGACTGCAATGATATCGCCGACCTCTTCTCCAGCATCTACTGCAGCTCCCATTGCCGCAGCCTTCTTGAGCCGGCCAGGTAACACACCCATAATGTCGACGTGAGAGCTCATGGCTCCGCGTGCCTGGTTGTCTTTGGCAGACTTTGCTGGTGCAACAACGGTCTCGGCGACTTGCTGCTCTCCTTGCTGGATGCCTTCAACATTGGGTAGGAGTTTCTCCACAACTGGTGCTCGGATAAAGACCCCTGGGAAGGGATCGTCGGATACGGATTCATCGGACTTTAAGAAGGGCAGATCTATGTCTGCCTGAAAACTTTCGACCTGTCTACCGAAGTGATTGCGGTTTACTCGAACATCCAGGCCACCGATCAGGTCCTGACCTCCTTTTTTGGTGGCATTTGCTGCTTCAGACAAGAGAATCAGTCCAGCACATGTTCCCCATGTCGGTTTGCGGTCGACCCTGGGAGGAGAATGTCAATGGCGGAGGAGCAGTAGGGTACATATTGACATACTTGACAAATTCCCGTAGAGGCTCGAGCATACCAGACTGTGCAGCGACTAAGGAGATGGTGGTACTTTCTCCGCCAGGTATTATCAAAGCATGACATTGTGCCAACTGGTCGACATTTCTGACTTCTGTGAATTCGAATGACTCTGTAATTCCTTGACTCTGCAGATACTGCGCGGCTCGTTTGAGGAGGACCAGGTGTTCCAGGAACGCGCCTTGTAAGGCCAACACACCGACTGTTATTGTCATTGACACGACATGAACGAATAGGAATTTATTCGACAGCGGACGTTCGTTGAAGATAAGTACTAGGTATCTACAGCCTCCCGAGTCATTGGATGCGATATCTTGAAAAATATTCTGCCACCGCCCAGAGGCTCATCATCATTGGTCGTTCAGCGCTCCTCTGTTTCCATCGTGCCTTGTCTCACTCTCCGTGCCACCGCACCTATAATCCGCTGTTACATCATTACTGTATACTACTAGTACAGAGTACGAGCACAGGGTACTCGTACAGGGCCCTTCTTGTCTGTCAGCCTTGTGGAACTCCGTCACGGGTCGTCGGCGTTGATGATTTGCTTGTTGCGGATCGAATCTCAGGCGTGCTATATTAAGACACAACTACACCTGACCGATCTCCGATCTTTTCCCACTTCATGACAACGACGGGCTCATCTAAGGTCTATGTGAGTTTTGACGAGAATAATAAATCCCATCTTGTGTCGCCTGCGGGAAGCTCCAATCTCGAGGTTGCCGGCGACTTGGATGCATGATTCATCAGCCGACGAATTACGCACCAATCGCCCGCTTATATCGAACTATATTTGTTCCGCAACGAGCATATCCAGCTCGTTCAATAGCTACACCTCAAACGATCTGCTCAAGTCATGATGCCAGCAATCAGCAACCAGGAAGTTCCTGGGCCACAATAGCCGCGGGAATATTTTGTATGGCATATAGGCAAGCACTTTAACTTCTACACCTCGCCTCCTGCCGTTTGGGAAGAGCGACCAAGCCAGCGCGACAAGGTTTGCCCTACAAATTTGTCAGAGACTGTACAAGCTGTATGAAAGTGTGCCAGCCGAACTGGTTTTTTCTTTGGACGGCCGGTTGAAACAGACGACGACCACGGCGGACTGCCAACTTTGGTCAACAGAAGACACAACTCCTTGCTGCCAAGCAGCAGTATATTGGGACAACAAGTTGTCTACTCAGGAGGAGCATAATTGGGACATCTTTGGGATTGATCGTGGATATCTGACAACGACTTCCATGCGCACGACACCAGTACGATATACAGGGCACTGCTAAACAGTCTCAGCCTTCTCTCCGTCTTGTCCCCCTACCACCATCCACACAATGTCGTCCCAACCTCCACCTCCACCACCACTGAAACACCATTCCTCCATAACACGCTACTATATCGACACTCGGCCCCTAGTATCCTCCTCCCCAAAGTCACTCCCTCTCTTGTCCACCCTCCAAATCACGGATCAAGAGTCAGTAACCCGCTTCATTCGCCCTGCCGACCGCTTCATGTCGCTCGCCAGCGCACTGCTCAAATACACATTCATCCACCGCCGCGCCGGAATCCCCTGGTCCGACATCCATATCTCTCGCACACCCGCACCCCATAAGCGTCCGTATTGGGAACCACCTGACCTATGGACTGGCCCTAACCCTTCCGACTCTTCGGCCCCATCTTCCTCCGACACAAAGTCTGACATAAAGGGCCTCGAGTTCAACGTTTCCCACCAAGCAGGTCTCGTCGCAATCATGGGGTGTACCACGCCAACGGCACAGCTGCCCAATCCCTCGCCCTCGATTTCAAGCGCAACACCTCTATCACCCAGCCTCCCCACGCAGCAGCTCAAGCAGCTAAATCTTGACGGACACCACAGCCCCGTCCCCATTGCGGGACAAGTCAGATTGGGCGTAGACATAGCATGCACGAACGAGGATAAGCGCACGCCCAAAGACCTCAACACGCAAGCCAAATTCGAGGAGTGGGTGGACATCTTTGCTGAGATGTTCTCGGACCGGGAGAGACGGATTATGATGCATGCGCCGGTACATGTCCCTGTTGCTGAACGCGAGGAAGGGGATTATGGCTGGGACAGTAGCACCAGTAGTGAAGATGGCAAGAACATGCTTCTCACTGGCGGCGGGAAGGATGCGAAAATAATTGAGCAGAAACTCCGTCGCTTCTACGCGTATTGGGGCCTGAAGGAGGCGTACATAAAGATGGTCGGCGAGGGGTTGTTGGCAAGCTGGTTGCGCGAGCTGGAGTTTCTGGACGTGGTGCCGCCTGCCGTGCCGGAGGCCGTGAGCAGAGCGCGCAGTCGGAGCAGAAGTCGAAATAGAGTCGGCGGAATGAATGTGCCAAATGTGCAAGCAAACAATCACAGTCATCTACACCCGCAGGCTGGATTGCAGCATGAGGTGGAAAAGTGGACGCCGCCCGAGAAGGCGGAACGGGGGGTGACGACCTTGTTCCGGGGCAAGAAGGTCGAGGACGTAGACATTGAACTTGTGGCGTACGACGAAGACTTCCTCGTGGCTACGGCAATGAGAGGTGTGGAGGAGGTGGAAGATGGAATGCAGGCGAAGAAGTGGGTGAGGCTGGATATCGAGAATGATATCAGGCCTTGCGCGGAGGGGAAGTGTGATTGTTTTCAATAATGGGAGTATTTATCACAGATCTATGTTAAGCACAGCAGGGGTAGAGGAAATGTTGCTTGGAGTCATGGCTGGAGGATATCGATATTGTTCCTTTGAACTCAACGTGGGCTTTTGCTGCGACAGCGGATGGTTTTGTTTGCTACACTTCAATGTGCCGACCTGCAGTCATTCTGCTGTAATCAATTCGACTTTGGCAAGCTTTTCCAGTCCACCCTCTGACATGTCCAGAGAGCCACTGGCCGCCAGATTTCCAAACGCCATCAATTCGTCCAGCAGCGCTGGAATGAAAGTGCCCGGACCTTTGCAATCTTCTCTTCTCTGTGCGCGCTCCGCAGCAAGCTCGTAGTGCAGGATCCCTGTCAAGGCTGCTAGGAACTTATCTTCGCGGTGTACCGCGAGGTAACTGGCTATGATGGCACCCAGAGCACAACCCGACCCCGTGATCTTACCTAGAAGCGATGAGCCGTTCCTGATTGCCACTGTACGTACTCCGTCAGATAGGTAGTCGGTTTCGCCAGTCATGAGGACAACGCAGTGTTCACGCTGGGCAAGGCTCTTGACCATTTTCGTCTTCTCATCGGCCGTCGAGGCAGATGGGCCCGAATCCACACCCCGTTGCTGGGCCGTCGACGTGCCCATTACAGCACCGATTTCCCCTTCATTGCCTTTGATGACACTGAAGAAACCGCAAGCGAGCAATTTCTTGACGGTCTCGCGCCGATGTGCCGTTGCTCCGCTACCAACTGGATCCAGAAGCACAGGAGCACCCACAGCGTTGTACGCCCGCATTCCTGCGATGAAGCTGTTGACCTTCTCGGGTGTCGCGGTGCCCATGTTGATGACGAGGGCTCCCCCGAGCTTGGCCAGGTCGGGGGCTTCGGCGCCAATCTCGGACATGATGGGTGATGCGCCAGTGGCTAGACATACATTGGCCACAAAATTCTGGACGACGGTGTTGGTCATATTGTGACAGAGGACTGACGAGGAGACGTGTGATTTGATGATTGCAGGGATTTGGGATAACAAGCCTTGGATGTCCATCGCTGGTGTTTTGCTGGGTGGTACGGCTGCATAGTACGTCTCCGGAGCCGTCTTGAACAAATCACTGAGAACTTTAGCCGCGGCTTTGGGGTCTGTAGCAGCCATGATGGCGCTGACCACGGCTACTCCGTTGAGACGGTTGGAGCCATCAGCAGACTGGTGCAGGACTCGTTGAATGTTGCTCGCGTTGATGCTCCCGATGGCCACACATGGTATAGACTTCTCTGTGCCGGCGTCGCAGGCAGCCAGGATCCCTTGGAGACCACGGGTGCCGATGATGGATTTCGTGTCTGTCTTTGTTGGAGTGGCGAATGTCGTCCCGATGCCTAGGTAGTCTGCACCGTCTTTGATGGCTTTCTGTGCCTCCTGTATTGACGAGGCTGTAACTCCTATGATGGCGTCGGAGCCGAGGACGTTCCTGGCTGAACGGCAATCCATGTCGTCTTGACCAATATGGACGCCTTCGGCACCCACGGCTTGACAGACATCGAGTCGATCATTGATCAGAAGAGGCACGTTGTATTTTTGAGTGATGGCATGAATGTTGCTCGCGATCTTGATCATGTCCCCAGTGTTGGCATGTTTGTCTCGATATTGGACGACAGTGACACCTCCCTGAATGGCCTGCTCGACTACCTGAACGATGTCCTTGTCACCAAGGATGGCGGCAGTGGAATCTGTTACCAGATATATCGACCAGTCTATGCTGGATTTCGATTGTCGTGCCATTGTCGTGGCTGTGCGAGACTGAGAGGAGTTATCTCTGCCAGCTGATTCTTTCATACAGTCATTCTGGTTCTTCCTTGAATAAGGTACTCCGTACTCCGTACCCTTCTTCTGTGATAGAGGTTCTGTTATTTCTACCTCGCGAAACTACTGAAAATCGATGGTCTATCCCGTAACTTGGAAAAAATCAAAAGACCAAGCTTGAATTGTGTCATAGTCACTCAGGTTGGTCAGATGGGGAAAATCCCAGTATCACCGATTGAGGTTCTACAACTCAAGGACCATAATGAACCCTTTAGCTGACACTGCTTCATATGGCTACTTACTGTGGTGAAAGAATCACTCAGTTCCAGTGTTTCACTCTTGTGAATAGTGATGTTATTGCAGCATTTCTCACTGTGACAGCCTGCATAATTCCCGGAAGCGGCTGACAGCGGGTGAAGGTGGCTGAAGAAGGCTTGGTGGGAGAGTCTGGTCCGGGTGCGTGTGTCACTGCCCCCCGACTGCCTCGCTGCCTATTAGGGGCCTGTCGGGCCTGTGACTTTAGTGCCTGTCATGCACTGCAGGCGGATTCGGGCTTAACACAAGCTCGCCAGGCTGCCGTTCGACTCGCTTCCGCTTTCTCATCCTCGGCCTTTTCGCCTTTCGCTCCTTGAAAATCAATTCAAATTTTTTTGCAACCGTGTATCCGCCGACATCCAGTCATACGCTCACACACTGACTCCATCGCCCAAGACAACAGTGGACAACACAAACGCTGCGCCTAACTGTCCTCTCAGCCTCTGTTTGGGCCTCCGCTTTCCCCTTGCCTATTCGACAAAGCCTAAGTCATTTAGCGCACCCAAAGGCTCACCAGGCTTTTCCCTTAATATCTGGCTCGCCTCTTGTCCGGACTTTCTTTTCCATCATCACTACGACACAGTGAGCCCTTGGGAATTCTCTGTCTCATCAGGCATTCTTCTCATCATCATCATTGCCACGACGATCTATTCTTTTTCACCCTGCTTCATCGCAATCACCGTCAAAGCCTAGGCGCGACCCTACGCTGTCTTCAGACAACCTTGCTGAACCCCCCATTTCAGTCAAGCGCATCACGCCGGATTGTTCATGTATCGAGCAGTCTTCCACTCCTCCAAAACCAATACCAAGCAAAAGCTGGACATATTTCCGGCAAGCAGAGATCCTTGTAACCCTACAAGGTCTTGTTATGGTTGATACACCACAAAAAACACACATTTTCTTCATGTCAAGTACCTTTACCAGGTGGTAATATTCCACGCATGTCTGGTCAGTTGAAAGCAGAAGTCTCGTCCTCTTTGCTCTTCACCACCGCCTAAAAGTACCCAATTCGTTCGGTTCCTACACCACCAAAATCCTTCACGCAAGAGAAAATCCATCCTAGCTCAAAATGGCGAACATCAATATCCGTCGGGACGTTACCGATCCCTTCTATCGGTACAAAATGGAACGCCTGCTGTCTAAGATCGAAGGAAAAGGCAACGGTATCAAGTAAGCATGGAACTACCAATCGTCAATGTCCTTGGAATACTGACCATGTACCCAGAACCGTTATTGTCAACCTTCCCAGCGTCTCTGCTTCCCTAGCTCGTCCTCCTTCCTATGTGATCAAATACTTCGGCTTCGAACTCGGTGCTCAAACCAACACCAACCCAAAAGACGATCGTTGGATCATCAATGGAGCTCATGATGCAAGCAAGCTCCAAGATTCGTTGGATGGCTTCATATCCAGATTTGTTCTCTGCAAATCTTGCAAGAACCCCGAGACCGAGATCCACATCAAGGATGGCCGCATCTTGTTGGACTGCAAGGCTTGCGGGCAACGCAGCAACGTGGACATACGCCACAAACTGAGCGGATTCATTCTCAAGAACGAAGATAAAGCTGGTAAAAAGGCAAAGAAGGAAAAGAAAACCCGTCGCGACCGCACCAAAGGCGAGAGCCAGGAGAATGGTTCCATGAACGGGGGAAGCCCTCATGAGTCCAACTCCGACAAAGGAGACGCTGACGATGGTGATTACGACGTTGCAGCTGGCAGTGACGACGAGTTCACTAAGCAGATTCAAGAGGTTGCTAAAAACATCAACACAGATGGACCTACCAAGGAAGAGGAATGGGCTGTTGACACGTCTGCTGAAGCCGTTGCTGCTCGTGCCAAGGAACTTCCATCCGACTTGAAGCGTTCGCTCGCCTTCGATGATGATGAAGAGGCCGAGGAGAACGGCACCAATGCCTATGACCAGCTTGGAACTTGGATTATCGATGAGACCAAGGACAAAGGCTCCGTCAGCAAGGTGGACGATGTTGACATCTACAAGAAGGCCAAGGAGCTGGGCATCGAGTCCAAGCACAAGACCCTCACTGTTCTGGCTCAGACTATCTTTGACGAGAACATTGTCAAGCAAATTCCGGCCCGGGCTGGTATGCTCAAGACCATGATTGGCGAGTCCGAGAAGCACATGAAGGCTTTCCTTGGCGGCACGGAGCGATTTGTTGGCAATGATCATCAAGAACTGATCACTCAAGTGCCGGCCATTCTCTTGGGCTACTACCAGCACGACCTTGTTAGCGAAGAGGTCGCCAAGGCGTGGGGTCAAAAGGCGAGCAAGAAATACGTTGACATCAGCACCAGCCGAAAGGTCCGTCTCGCTGCCGAGAAGTTCTTGCAATGGCTCGATGAAGCTGAGAGCGACGATGACAGCGAGGAAGGGAGTGACGACGAGTAATGGCGTGCTTCTACCGCAGCAGCCTCTGTTCATCGCTCAGCTTCTCACTTCTCGCATCTATGGTCTAGGTCTTTGTATTTGCAACTCCACTCCCGGCGCCTCGGGTCACTCTCCTTGAAACTGCTTTGGGTCACTCTTTTTGTGATTGAAGAGATATGCCTTGTAAAGTCAGGTGTAGCGTCTGTCTGCGCAAAGGCAATTATCAGTGTAGCTAGAATCCTCAATCCAACTCTCTGCATAGATCCAGCTTTCTGCGTCAACTCCCTCTAGATCCGCTTCCGCTGTCATTTGTGATGCGTCTGCTCAACTACAAGTCTTGCCGGGAAGGCGACCCATTTTCCAGACTCGACTCACTCGTAGTCACTATCGTTTCGGGTTTACTGCTGTCACTGTGCTTCAATCCCGAGCTTATCTTTCCAGTCTGGAAAGATGAAGGGCAAATTTTCGGGGACATGGTCCGGCAGTTTCCCCTGGATGAGCTTGACCAGTTCTTCAAAGACAATTTGATATGCTTTGGGCGTGAAATGCAGGCCGTCCGACAATAACTCGTCGAGTACGTCGCTCCGTGGTGCAGCTTTGCTTCCGATCAGAGGAGTACTACCGTCGTCTGAGCCGTCTCCCTCTCGCCAGCCGGCCTTGGTCATGAAAATGGTCCAGAGGTCCAGGGTAGGTAGATTGAGGTCTGCGCCGAGTTGGCGGCATGCGACGGCGTAGGTTTGCGTGTTTGTCGCGGTTCGTTCGTCGTTACCGAGTTGCCACTCGTCGACGGGCGGCGGGGTGATGAGGATGACCTTTGTGCCGTGGAGAGCGAGGGGTGGGTAGCTGATGATGGAGCGCAGGGCCCGAGTGTAGTCGTGCAGTGGGACGTGTTGAGGGTGGCCTGGGAGGACGGCGTCGTTGGCGCCGAAGAAGACGGTCATTAGGGAGACTTGTGCTTGTTGGCATTGGCCTTGGCCTTGTGCGTAGCCTAGGGAAGTACTCGTACTAGTAGTCCCAGTAGTCGCTGTCGAGGGAGCGGCAGGGAAAAAGTGTGGAAGTACGTCTAGGCCCATTTGGCTGGTGTAGCCGGAGAAGCCCCGGTTGAGGACGTCGATGCGTCGGATGTACCATTCTGAGAGGGGGCCGGAGAGGTGCGAGGAACAGCCTTGGGTTATGGAGTCGCCGAAGAGGAGAAATTGAGGGTATGGTTTTGGATACGAAGGGGTGGTGGTGGTGAAGGAATGAGAATGAGAAGGGGAATGGGACATGTTGGGCTACCAGGTACTTGAGGATGTGAGATTGATCTGTGAATATTGAGATTCGAGGTGGCAAGAGAAAGGGGGGAAGTGTACGGAAGATGATCTAGAAAATCTAGTCTAGACGACGTGGTAGATAGATAAGTATGGTGTTGAGGATCTGCATGAGGATTTGGAAGATGTCAACAAGGGGGAGTGTGGCTTGTCTGACGGGGGAGATACTGTAGTAAATAACCGACGAGCCGACCATTCGTGATTTTGACGTGCGACACTGACAAGGCACGAAGTGTTGTTGTTTGGAAGACAGCGTGAGCACTTATTGAGAAGATTCGAGGTGACATACTTGATAGGTAATCATAAGTCATAATGTTGATTTAATGCTGGTCTTTCGCCGTAGGCACCCAGTAGAGAAGATAGTAAGGTATGTGTCGAGGGAGGGCGTGGTGTCAGGCAAAATCTGTTTTTGTGATTTCATATTCACTTGGAAAGGGAGACCATCCAGAAGCCAACGGAGGGGTCTCGCATCGCTTTGTTGGCAGTGAGGTTGTCGCCCTTTCATGAAAGCACAGTTTTCTCTTTACTACCGGAAGGGCAGCTCCTTACAGTGACATGATACCTAGGTAGTGTTACTCATATCGTGGGAATGCTTCGAGTCACTGGGGACCGACGTCTCGGTTACTATTGGATGCATCCCAGTGCCACCATACACTACGTACTATGTACTTGTAGTACAACGTACATACTATCAATCCCTGCCGCATCTGCAAGACATCGTCAGCGTGCGTGCTGCAGCCGGATCTAATTGACCGAGGTCTCAAAGATCAGTCGCTGGCTCCGTTAACATGCATGCTGTTTACCTAGATCAGGCCAAGTCACCAAACCATAGGCAAACGCGCCGGCACTTACCTTAGACCATGAAGTTATTCCTCTGCTTCCTCTGGCACCATGGGCACACATCATTGTTCTTGGTGGTTTCGATGCGTGGGTCAGAAATTGGCAGCCCGCAAGCTGCTCTCGGTTGCGGCCTGCGAGTCGCCTGCAAACGTCGTTTGGCGGGGCATTTTTGCATTCCAAGGCCCCCTCTTGGGTGCCTCAGTCCCTTTGTGATGACTGACATCCGCCGACGCGTGCCTATCAAGCCTTCACACTCTCCAGACTTGTCATATGATACCCAATGTTTACCGCACACCGTCCACCTGACCATCTACTGGCGTCTGCGTAGTAGCCTTTCATCTGAGGACCTTCACACCCTCATCTGCACTCTCGGTAACCCGTTCTCCGTCCAGAAAGGGGCTCATATATCCGCACTCCCCAGGCCCAGCTGATCCATTCAAAGTCATTGCTGACCCTCAATATCCAGATCGTCTATGGCTTCTCGACTGAGTCTCTTGACTCTTCTTTTCATGGCCAGCTGACGAACACAACGAGGCGGCGTCTGCCTGTGCAGGACCGTCGCCGTTGTTGCTGTGGTTCCTTCCTTCCCTCGCCCTTTCCTTCCGCTGCAGCCACCATGCCGAAGTCATATGTCTCCTTCCAGGAGCCCGGTGAGGATGATGACCTCGAGTATTATGCTCCTCGTCCGGCAACCACTCCCTCTTCTCCAGGAGTCGTCCGCCGAGGAGCGCCTTCGATCTCTGCACCCGAAATCGAACGCCGCTTACTGCCCTCCCTGATCATGACCTCTATACCAAATGAGACGACCGAGCTGCTCGGCGACAGCCATCACTCTTCTATGCGGAGGTACGGAGACAACCTGATGGATTCCCTGCATTCAAGACAGCTTTCAAGAGTGAACAGTGTCAGTGGCAGTCAGAGAAGACGGAGGATCCACAGTGCTCTGCCATCCGGCCAGACGAGCCCTGTATGGGTGCGGAATTCTGGCCTGCGTACACCAAAGTTACATCAATCATTGGTGGGCTCATTATCGAAAGATGACCGCTTGTGGTACGACCAGTTTACCTCTACAGACTGGGTACATGACAGTATTGCCGACGGATTCAGAGTACTGGAACTGAAAAAGAACAAAGGACTTCGTGGCCGTCTGCTGCTTCTCTTCGATTCGGCTCAAGGCTGGATCCTTGTTGCTCTGATCGGAGTCATCACCGCAGGTATAGCATACTTTGTGGATGTGACTGAGTCGGCCATCTTTGACGTCAAAAGAGGCTTC
The DNA here is from genome assembly GCA_035928285.1 of Vermiconidia calcicola. Lineage (NCBI taxonomy): Eukaryota > Fungi > Ascomycota > Dothideomycetes > Mycosphaerellales > Extremaceae > Vermiconidia > Vermiconidia calcicola. The sequence continues at coordinate 1,060,368 of JAXLQG010000007.1, forward strand.
TGTCGAGGGGCCTGGTATCTGGGAAGGGTCAAATGCTGTGCTGGTGAACGCAACTGTGACGGATGGCGGACATGGTCGCAACTCATTCACCCGTCTGGAATCGATGAGCAGTCTGTTGACTTTCTGGCATTCGTCCTTGGTTGTCTAGTGCTAGCGTCTTTGTCCTGCTTTCTCACCTTATACTCCAAGACTGTGGTGCCCTCTCAGATCGCCTCGACATTCGACGAAGACCTCAGTGCAATGAAAACGAATAAGTACACCGCGGAGAACGAAGAAGCGAAGAGTGCCGCTGCGCAGTCTCTAGCCAACGATACACCACCGCCAAATGTCTACTATTCTGCCGCTGGAAGTGGTGTTGCAGAAGTCAAAGTTATCTTGAGCGGCTTTGTTCTGCACGGATACCTCGGTCTACGAGTACTCTTGGTCAAGACAGCGGCTCTTATTCTGAGCGTAGCCTCCGGCATGAGTCTGGGGAAAGAAGGCCCATATGTTCATATTGCCACATGCGTCGGCAACATCGCTTGTCGATGGTTCTCAAAATACAACCTCAACGACGGTAAGCGACGAGAAGTTCTTTCTGCGAGTGCTGCAGCCGGCGTTGCAGTTGCATTTGGCTCTCCCCTGGGCGGAGTTCTTTTCAGTCTCGAGGAAGTCAGCTATTACTTCCCTCCAAAGACCTTGTTTCGCACCTTTTTCTGTTGCATCGTTGCGGCGCTGTCCTTGAAATTCCTCAACCCGTATGGCACTTCGAAGATCGTTTTGTTTGAAGTCCGTTATGTCACGGATTGGAATTTTTTCGAACTCTGCAATTTCGCACTGCTCGGCATAGCAGGTGGTCTTGCCGGTGCACTTTTCATCAAAGCATGTCGATTCTGGGCAACCACGTTTCGGAGAATAAAAATCATCAAAAGCTATCCGATGATGGAAGTACTACTGGTGGCACTTGTCACTGGTCTTATCAGCTTCTGGAACCGATACACTCGGCTTGCTGTCACGGAACTACTCTTCGAATTGGCGAGTCCTTGCGGCAAAGAGAGTATCAGTGGACTGTGCCCAAAAGAAGACGAAATCCTGTCGGTAATCGGCTACCTCTGCGTTGCATTTGTCATCAAGGCCTTTCTCACCATCATCACGTTTGGCATCAAAGTTCCTGCAGGCATTTACGTGCCTTCGATGGTTGTTGGTGGTCTAATGGGCCGCGCATTGGGTCATTTTACGCAATATGTTGTTTTGAAATCCCCAGACTTCTTCCTCTGGGGCGGTTGCCATCAGTCTGGCGACTTGGAAGCTTGTGTCACTCCTGGTGTGTATGCTCTTGTGGGTGCAGGTGCTACCATGTGTGGAGTGACGCGCTTGTCGGTCACACTGGCGGTCATTCTGTTCGAGTTGACTGGTAGTCTGGACCATGTGCTACCGTTTTCCCTGGGAATCTTGTGCGCCAAATGGACGGCAGATGCTGTCGAGCCGCTCAGCATTTACGACCTACTGACGGACATGAACTCTTACCCTTATCTCGACAACAGAAGCAGTCCTGTGTTTGATTCGGAGCTTGGGGACATCACACCACGATCCCGAAAAGACAAAGTCATCGACATCACAATCTCTCCATTGGTCAAGGCCAGCGATCTTCGTGCCAAACTTCGACGACTGCAGCAACTTGGCGAGCTTGATGGTGGTCTGCCTATCATCAGAGACAAGATTCTCGTTGGTCTGATCCCAGCGCCAGACCTTGAATTTGCATTGGACAGAGTTGAGGATGAGGATACAGCAATGTGTCTCCTGTCCACCCAAGATCACGCGCACAACAATCATCACCAATACTGGGAAGCCTTCAACGAGGCGGGGTACGATTCTGGCCGTGAAAGTTCAGCGGGTGAGGAGACATCAAATCCTACGCCGGCCGATATGACTCCGTACATCGACCCAGCTCCGGTGGCTTTGGACATGCATTCGCCCATGGACCTTGTGTATCAGTGTTTCGTCAAGCTAGGTTTGAGATACATCTGTGTTCTGAATGACGGAGAGTATCGGGGAATGGTGCATAAAAAGGCTTTTGTGAGATATGTCAAAACAATGGAGCATTCGAGCATTTAGCGGAAGGATAAACCATGAGCGAAGGTTCGTTGGAAGGGAGATCCGAAGAAGCATACACATCCAGCACAGATGGCAGAACATTCGGAAACTCAGGCTTCAGAGACGGCAAGATCGTCGCGGAAAACCAACTCACCCTGGCCGTGGCTGGGCTATCTAACATATGCTTTCAATGCTATCGGGCGGGCTGTCGAGTCCTTCGCTGGGCCAGACTCGGGAAGACTATTTTGTTCTTCACAAAACATGGAATGGGACAGGCGTGTTATTATCATGAGCATAGCGTGGGAACGAACATGATACAATTCCTTGTTTGTTTTCTAGACGTGTGGCGTTATCATGAATGAGCACTTTACTATGTCGTGAGAGGGTCTGCATACACTTTGTTATTCAGGTACGGATACCTATCTGAAGTTCACCGACCTCGCGAATGCTCTTATTGTGTAGGCTGCTGGAGGTTTCGCTGCCGAGTTATTCCCTGCTATACGTGGCTCTCCTTCCTGATGATATTCTTTATTTATCCGGACTTCAACGGGAGTAGAAGCGGATCAGAACGTTGACCGGTCACGCTTTTGTCCTCCGGATGGCGTCAATTGGCGTGAAACAAGTCGAAACGGAAAAGGCTGGAGGATTTTGACATATCACAGGATGTAATAGAGCGCGGAGATATGCAGTATCCTTTTTCCAGCCGGCTGACTTCAGACATGTGAGAGCTTATCACAGTATATTCCGCCTGAGTGCGCCTGTCAACTCTAGTTTCGATTCGTACGCTCCTAGACTAGGTATGGAGATCTTCATGTCGCCCAACCCTTCGTCATATACAGCCGGACACAGCGCCGTCAATTCCGCTTTCAATGCTTTCACGGAGTAGTGTGGTAGACTTCGAGGATCTTCATGTCGCCCAGCGTTGTCGAATTCGGGGTCGACCAATGAGCAGTGTAGAACCGGTCGATATATGGCCAGGGATATGGTATAGATGTGGAGCCAGGTTCGAGGTCGAGCAAATATCGCGAGTCATGCTTCTTGCTTCTTGCTTTTCCGCTTCCCTCCGCATCTTCCTCCTCTTCCTCCTCCTCGATTCATTAGCTTGATTCGTTTCCATCCCTGCCCCCCTCAAAGCCTGATTCATTAGCTTGCAAAGGTGGCACGGTGCGGTCGCACAGGGGGGGGGGGTCTGATGCATCCGAGAACCCTACTCGTAGAAGAACGGCGGTGGCAGCTTAGGCTTGGCTTGGCTTGCCTCGCATCTGTACTCGTACGAGCCGGCGGTTTCCTTGTTCTGGCTGCCCGTGTTTGGAGGCGGCCACTGTAAGATCGATGGGCTGTTTCGTGGTTGTGTGGTACAGTTTGCTCTCGCACCAATGGTGATTGTCGTAGGACAGAGTACGCCTGCTGGGCACTTGGTCCACTCGGCAGATTCCTGAAGATCATTGCTGCATCTCGAATCTTGTGGGTGTTTTGGAGGCGGCGGTTGGGCTATTTCCTGGCTGGCTCGTGGAGGAGGGGGTTTCTGCTTCATGTTCTTGGATGGACACTGGTTTCTGGTTTCCGATGTTCATAAACAGCGTGTGTCGCCCGGTTTGATCCTAGATCCTGCCAACCTGCTCGTCGGGATCTTGACACTTGATTTTGTTTTTGGTCTCGCGCAGCAGCAGTCGGCTGCCGCTATATTGTCTATTGTCGTTTGCAGATGGCATTAGCTTTCGCATTTGATATCTCTCTTTTCTACCAAACACTTATTAGGGGTCTCACGTCATGACGACCCCTGCGCCTCTCCAAATCGGTCTCCCGGAGTGGGTTGAACCTACTGAAGTCCAGCCGCCCTCGCCGCTGCCTGATCGCGTCGGACCTTGGCCGTTGAAGCGAAACAGAACGTCAAGCTGGAGCACCGGGGTCGGAAGTGAGACGACAATTGCAGGTTCGAGCTCTCAGTCAGTGAAATCAGTGAACACAAGTGGAGACGCAAGTCGAGCTGCGAGCCCAGATATGGCCGGAGACACCAGACGAGGTCATAAGGAACGAAGAAAATCGGAACTGACTGCCACATTGGAAGAAGTCGACAAGCAATGCGCGACGATTCAACGCATGTTGGACGCAGAAGAGGCAGCTTTGAAGAAGGACGTCGAAGATATCAGGCGACACGTGCGTGAGCGGAGTGAACGACAGAACCAAAGACTGGGAAGGCCAGCCCAGGAGCCTCGAGATCTCGAGCAGAACGCAGGTGCACCTGCACAAGGACGGGCAGGATGCTTAAGGTGCGCGCATGCTGTGGACGACCTCTCTAGGACCATAAGTGCCGCTTGTGCTCTGCTTACGCTCAGCTGTCTCATGCTGTTGCTGTCGCCATGGATCTTTGACGAGGCGTTTGGGCACGGCAGGAACCAAGGGCCGGATCGTCGGGGATACTTCTTTCTATTCCTAGGCCTGCCAGTGTGCGGCATGACAGCCATCTTCGCTGTTGCCATGTACGGGTTGCAAGCTACCAGAAAAAGGGCACGGAGGAAGTTGGATACCTGCGCGTTGATCGCTTATACTAGTATCTGGTCGGTGGTGGTCTATCTCTGGTTGATAAAATGGTGGCTACCTCTGGTATAGCAGTCACTTGAGTTGTTGGCATGGGCAGAATCGTGGTATGAGAAGTGTGCGCTTCGGAGCGAGAGAGAGGTGTGGACGAAACGCCGCATTCCTGTTGTGCTGGCCGTTTCCGGACATGGAGGAAGATGCGAACGAGAACAGCGGAACGGCATCACAATTCTGCAAACAGAAAGGATACCAGTCGAGGCAGAGCTCCATAGTAATCTCAGACACATTATTCAACATGACCATAGTCCTTGAAGGTAGAGTAGAAGGAAATCAACAAGCTGTGGATGCTGAATCAAGGAAATAACAAACGGCAAAGTACAAGTCCTTGTACGGTGCAGGAATGGAGCCCCGAAACGCAGTTCCACCTCCGCAGTCCCAGTCCCAGTCGCAGTCACTGTCGCAATCCCAATCCCAATCGACATCGACATTCATTGCGGCCGACTCACTAAAGATCATCACCGGCCTCCACACGAAAGAACTTCCCTTACTCTCGCCACGGAAAAGGACGTCTGCGATCGTTCGCAAAGATAGCCAGGGTGCTGGCTCGCCCCGTCTGAGTCGCCTGTCACTATGCTCCGATAACCACGATTCCTTCCATTCCAGATCCACCTCCCTTGCTTTCAACTACGACTCCTTGACAGGGGCTCCCTGGCGGAACCTCGCCGCCACGATGGCGAGGAGTACCACTGATTCGGCTGAAGAGAGGGAAACACTGATCAGAGAGGAAGAGGGATCGTCCCCTGCATTTACGCCGTCGCGGCCATCCGAAGACAGCGTAACGACTGCATCGACCACGTCCCTCGTCCTAGAGAACCTTAACTCGGTCTTTGCGATCAAAAAGACCATCGAGCCTTTACAATACCGCGACAATGACAGTGATCCAGAGCTGCCAAGGTTCAACGATAAAAGTTATACCCTTGCCGGAAACCGCATGTCGAAAGGCCTGAGACGGGCCTTATGGATAGTTTCTGCGGTGGCTATTGTTGGCTGGGCCGTTGCGCTGTTTGCCTTCCTGGCAGGTGGCCGGTACAAGCATGCTTCAACCCTTGAGTACGACCACGAGACACCCGTAAAGAGCTCCGGAAAGAAAGTCTCGCTCGACGAAGTTCTATCCGGGCACTGGCAGCCCAGATATGCCAACATCGAGTGGACTGCCGGTCCAGAGGGCGAAGATGGCCTCTTATTAGAGATCAACCAGCCCGGCGCGGATTATGTGATGGTCGAAGATATCAGAAGTCGGAACTCGTCGACGTCAGCAAATGCTTTCAAGAGCAGGAGTTTGGTGAAAAGTGGGTGGTTTAACGTCAATGGACAACAAATGTGGACGGATGACTTTTGGGTCAGTCCAGATATGAAACATGTCCTGATAATGGCAAAGCGCGAGAAGGTCTATCGACACTCGTTCCTGGGACTCTATTTCATTCTCAACGTGGACACCCAGAGTGTGCAGCCTCTGGATCCAGCATACCCGAACACCAAGCTTCAATTGGCTAAATGGTCACCCAACAGTGACTCAATCGTGTTCACAAGAAACAACAACCTCTTCCTCAGATCATTATCTTCTCCAACCGTCACTCAAATTACGGACGACGGAGGCCCAGAGTACTTCTATGGTATTCCCGACTGGGCTTATGAAGAGGAAGTTTTTGGCACTAACACTGCAACGTGGTGGGCGAGAGACGGCCAGTATATCGCATTCTTGCGGACGAACGAAACTATGGTACCCGAATATCCTGTTCAATACTTCCTGTCGAGGCCTAGCGGCAAGAAACCCATCGACGGGCTCGAGAACTATCCCGAAGTCAAAGATATCAAATACCCCAAGGCTGGTGCGCCAAATCCTGTGGTTGACATGCTCTTCTATGATATAGCTAAGCAGGAAGTCTTTACTGTCAACATTGAGGGCGGATTTCCTGACGAGGACCGTATCATTTTCAACATTGTCTGGGCAGACAACGGAAAAGCTCTAGTCTCCGAGTCGAACCGCGTGAGCGACCGCGTTAGGGTTGTACTTGTGGACGTTGCGAGTCAAACAGGCCAAACCGTCAGGACCGTGGACCTCAAAGATGTCGATGGAGGATGGATTGAGCCTACACAAGCCACAGCATACCTGCCAGCCGACCAAGCAAACGGCCGCCCAGAAGACGGCTATGTTGACATTGTTATCTCCGACAATGGAAATCACCTGGCATATTTCTCTCCTCTGAACAGCTCAATACCCATCATGCTTACGAAAGGACGGTGGGAAGTTGACGGTGGCCCCGCCGCAGTCGACCTCAAAAGCAACTTAGTCTATTTCGTTGCCGCCAAAGAAGCACCAACTCAACGCCACGTCTACAGCGTCAAGCTCGACGGAACAGATATGACACCGCTCGTCCCATCCAACGAAGCAGCATACTGGACGAGCTCGTTCTCCTCGGGCGCAGGCTACGTTGTTCTAACGTACCAAGGCCCCAGCATCCCGTATCAGAAAGTCGTCTCTACGCCCGCCAACGCCGAAACAATCGACCAAATCCTTGAAGACAACAAAGCCCTGGCTCAATCGGCCTCATCGCATGAACTTCCTCACCAAGTTTTTCAGAACATCACGATTGATGGCTACACACTGCAACTTGTTGAACGCCGCCCTCCCCACTTCGATCCGACCAAGAAGTATCCCGTTCTTTTCTACCTCTACGGCGGCCCGGGCTCGCAGATGGTCAACCGCCGCTTTCACGTCGACTTCCAGTCCTACGTGGCCAGCTCATTGGGGTATGTCGTGGTGACCCTCGACGGGCGGGGAACAGGATTCAATGGCCGCAAGGCCCGAACGATCGTCCGCAACGAGCTCGGCAAATACGAAGCACACGACCAGATCGCTGCCGCCAAGATGTGGGCTGCGAAGTCGTACGTTGATTCGTCGCGTATGGCGATCTGGGGCTGGAGCTATGGCGGCTTCATGACGCTCAAAGTCCTCGAGGCCGACGCGGGCGAGACGTTCCAGTACGGCATGGCCGTCGCACCAGTCACGGATTGGCGGTTTTATGACTCGATCTACACCGAGCGGTATATGCGCATGCCCCAAGATAATCCCGCTGGGTACGACAGAACGGCGATAAGCAATGTCACGGCCATCAGCCAGAACGTCAGGTTTCTGATTATGCACGGCGTCGCGGACGACAATGTGCACATGCAGAATACGCTGACGTTGCTGGACAAATTCGACCTCGCTGGGATAGAGAACTATGACGTCCACTTTTTCCCGGACAGTGATCATAGCATCTTCTTCCACAATGCGAATCGGATCGTGTTCGAGAAGTTGAGTAAGTGGTTGATTAGTGCTTTCAATGGGCTGTGGTATAAGACGGAGGATCCGAGGCCGGTTGAAGATTAGCCTTGAGATGGTTGTTCATGTTTGGGAGTGCACGTGTATATCCTTTTGACAGAGCCAAAGGGCATGGGATTGGAAAGAGCGTTCGTCAACAGGCCGTCTGTACGGGAAGGTGTTTGAGGACGTGTACAGTCCAGATTTGATTTGAACCGCATTGCATTGGCATGGCGTTTGGATTGCACGGTAGCCTAAGGCAGATCCGGATTTCTATATGGAAAATAAGGTCTTATGGGGAGTTGGACTACCCCGGACACGCCCGGAGTAAATTGATGAATTGATATCAGCTGTAGCCTTTGCGCATGGTGTCCCTCTCCATCTGGATTTCTCATGGGTTACTTGGATACCATCACGGGCCTCGTACTCTTGCAGTCAGGCAGGCAACCAATTAACTTAGCCCCTGGACCGGGCGATTCCCATCGCCAATGTCAATGTCAATGTCAATGCCAGTGTCCCGTATACACACAGGAATCGAGGTGCAACTTCACATACAACAGCGTCATCCGCTGGTTCACAATGGCTTCCGTTCTAGTTAAGGTAGGTAGACCCATTCATATCATTCGTATCTAGGTACGCAGTTCGTAAACAAATCAAAATCTAACCTCCCTCATCTCCCCTTTACTTTTCATCACGTCGAATTCAACCCATCTTCCCACACCACTGCCCCTGCCCGTAGCTCTACTCAGCGCCAACTCATCCACCACGCGGCCGGGATTCATGACATGGCAGCCCTCATAACTGATTGCGAACCCGGGCATTTCTGCGTCCGCCAGCACCAGGGCTGTCGGCAATGGATACAGGGACAGCGAGGCGGCATGGTCCCAGAACACGGGGCGGATCGAGTGCGTGAAGGGGGCGAGATGGGACTGGTCGAGGATCGTCTTGATGAGTTTACGGGCTGCTTGTGTCGAGTGTGCCGTGTTTGTGTTTTGCTGCTGGGGCAGGTGGGATGTGGCTTCGTGCACGCGTCGGTCGAGATTGTGAGTTTCGTCCGAGTCCATGAATTCGCCATTGCCATCTTGATTTTGGTCGTTGGTCATGTCCAGCTCGTCCTCGTCCTCATCTTCTGGTTTGGAGAAAGTGACCGCATTCCTTCGGAAGCGACTCGTGATATCGTCCCGAAACAAGACAATTTCCTCCAGTGGTCCAAAAAGACTCAGTCTAGCCGGGTTACTGGTCCATACCACGTCTCCCGTGGTCGGATTTCTGTCTTTGTCTTTATCTTTCCTTTCGCTGTTCGCGCTCGCGATGGTCCGTCGGATGCGCGACGTGAATACCTCGGGCACGCCCTGTCTGGGCAGCACACATGCACCGCCACTTGAGAATGAACTTGCCCATGGATCGTTGTCGCCCGGCACGAATACGAAGGTGGTGTTGGCCAGGAGGAAAGGGAAGTCGGACAATATCGAGGCCAGCGCGTCGAAGGCTTCTTTGTATTCCACGCTTCCGCCTTTAGTCGAGCCGGCCATGCTCGCGGTGGAGACGAAGTTGCCCATCAGCACCACGGAGAGGGGGAGGTCATCCGCGTCGCCGGCGGATGTGTTGTAAGACGAGAGAATGGCGCGGATGGCTTCGAGTGTGCGCGGGCTATCGAGGGTGCATTCGGCTAAGATGGCGATCTTGGTGCGTGGAAGGTGATGGTCGTGTTCTTCGCCTGCGTCGGCGTCTGCGTCTGCGTCTGTGTTGGAGACGCTGATGGTGTTGGGCAGCGAAGGTGAGTAGAACCGTCGCCGAAGCCGACGCATTTGCGAGCCGACCCCCTTGTCGCTGCCTACGCCGAGGAAGTCAATCCAGCCGAAGCCAGCGCCCACGCTGGTGTGCACATTCATGTTTTCTGCGTCTAGACCGTTTGAAGAGCCGATTGTCAGACCTCGTCGCTCGGCTGGCGGCCCGGCTACGGTCTCCGCGATGAATTGGCCTTTGATTTGGCCGCCAACGCCTGCTGCAGCGCCGAGATTTGAACTGTGAGAGCCGTCTTCTTGGTACGTGCCTTCGACGAGAACGATCATACCGGGACAGAACCATGCGCCGTTAGCCGGAATAGGGCGAGCGATGGACAGGTCAAGAACTACACTGCCGGATAAGTCTGTCAGAGAGAGATCACCGGCTGCAGAGTGCACGAGCAGGCCGAGAAGGAGGTGTGATGAGCCGGAGCGCCCGAGGAGATTGGAGATAGGGGTGATTTTGTATGCTTGTTGAAGAGTTGCTGCGCTGCTACCAGAATGTAAGAGACTGGGCGGTCTTCCGGAGGTTGAGAATGATGGAGTTTGGAACGATTCGTTGCGCATGAGGCGTTGGTGTACTAGGTGATACCGGTTTCGAAACATGGATATTTTGTGTTGTATAGGAGGGAGGAGGGTTGCTGACCCTGACATCGGCTCCAAGGTCTTCTTTGCCATCGAGTATAACAGTTTTGGCTGGTCGAAAGCTGAAATGACTTTCAAGTAGGAGCGTATGTCGAGGCTATGGTCCTCTCCGTCGGGATCGCCTTCCTCGACATTCAGCCCAGAGAGACCCAGACTGGTTTGACTGTCGTCTCTGTTCATCCCAGGCCGGTCCACGAGCGAGCTGGACCTCGAGAGACTTGAGCCCCCAACAGAACTATTTGTTCGTGATAGCTTGCCTGTATCAAGTCGGCCACCAGACATGCATGGCTCGAGTAACTTGAGGATACCGGACAGCTTTTTGTCTGGTCCATCTTCAATGATGAGTCCACCGCCGTTCCTCTTCCATGTTTTCGCGATCTCGTCGAGAACCCGTTCTGCGAGGCCTTCTTCCCGCCATCCACTGCCGCAAAATTTGCCCACAAACGTGGAAAGGAGACCCAGCCCTGAGGATGTAAGGGTCAGGTTGTGTTTCTTGGTGAGAGTCCTAAAAGCGACAGGGCGCAGCGTTTGAGGAGGGAGTAGGATCGAGAGCACTGTAGGAACATTGTTCGCCGCATTGTTTAAGGGCGGTGCAAAAGGTTGTCTGATCGCTGGCTGTCGGCTGGCAATTGGGTATGCAGGAGTGCCGAATCCGGGCGAGGAGGACAGCAGCTGTTCTTTTGCAGCTGCAGTATTGCGCTTGAAGGATTGAGCTGGAAGCCTAGGAGTCGATACCGGGCCCTCCATCTTGTGCATAAATTGAAGCGAGTCGTAGAGAAGTTCTGTCTTCTGGTGGCTTGTGGAAGCCTGTAAAGTGGTTTTTGTTGACGCGAAAGTCGGCGGCGCGCGACGCGTCGTTGGAGACTTTTTGGAGGAGGAGAAAGTGACGGATTCTGAAGGCGCAGGCAATTCACCTTCGACCATATTGTCAACCTGTTGGGTGCCTGTCGCATTGCTTTCTCTCTTCTCTCTTCTCACTGTCTCACATCTTATTCCTGCGCACTTGCACCTTCCGGTCAACGCCTTTGCCATCGCGATAGTCCGAGACGTGACAACAACAGCAATAGCTACCACTCCAAGATGTCGGCCACTGGTGGTGCAGAGAGCGAGATCCCTACCGTACTTCCCGTCACTGACGAGACCTCAAATTCATCCCCGCAAGAGCGTCTAGCCGACCTCACGGCAAAGGCCACCGCCGAATATGCCGTCAAACACTACTCGGAAGCAGCGGAGCTGTACTCACAGGCGACCGAGTTGCAAGCCGAGATCAATGGCGAGATGGCGCTCGAGAACGCAGATCTGCTGTACTCCTACGGAAAATGTCTATTCTTCCTCGCCCAACAAACAAGCTCGGTACTAGGTGGGACTGCGGCATCAGCCCAGTTGTCAAAAAGCAAGGGAAAGCCCGCTCCAAAGAAGCGAAAAGTGACTGCGAATGGCTCTACACACGATGCAGAGGCGGGCGAAGGATCCCAGGCTGCAGGCGCGGTGCAAGAAGAGGCTGTCCCAAATGTAGGCGACGTTGTGCCAGAACAAGACGTCAAGCCGGAGGAGTCGACCTCAGAGAAGCCTTTCTTCCAAATCACTGGTGATGATGAAAATTGGGACGAATCTGACGAAGAAGAAGCGGAACAGGATCAGGAGGGGGAAGATGAAGAGGATGACGATTTCACGAATGCTTACGAACTTTTGGATCTCGCCCGTGTCCTGTATCTGAAGAAGTTGGATCATACTCAGGAAGACGTGCTGGAAGAATCAGAGAAGGGAAAATACGTCGCGTCGATAGACCTCATGCCCGAAGTCAAGACTCTCAAGAATCGTGTCGCCGATATCTACGATCTACAATCGGAAGTCTCGTTGGAAGGCGAGAAATACTCCGCTGCTGTAACGGATCTGGAGCACTGTCTTGCTTTGAGAGAGGAGCTGGAGCCACCAGAGTCGAGCATTCTCGCTGAATGCCACTACAAGCTCAGCCTAGCTCTGGAATTCAGTGCTCAGACGCAACAGCGGGATGCCGATGGAAATCCAGCCGGTGATCTTCAGATCGATTGGGACATTCGAAACGAGGCGATCGCGCAGATGGAAAAGGCGATCGACTGCTGCAAGTCACGCGTATCCAAAGAGACTGCAGCACTCCAGAAACTGGACCCAGGCCCGCAGAAAGACAAGGCTATGGCACAGGTCGAAGACGTTCAAGACATGGTTGGAGAGATGGAGGTCCGACTGGCAGAACTCCGCAAGCCGCCTGTTAATGTCAAGGAGGAGACGGAGATGAAAGAACAGATCACGGGTGTCCTGGGCAGTATCCTAGGCAGTGGCGCGACCGAGCAGGAAAGGAAAGAAAAATTGGCTCAGGTGTCGCAGACGGCCACCGACCTGACTGGGCTCGTCAAGAGAAAAAAGCCCAAGAGCACGCAAGCCAATGGAGGAGACAGCGGTGTAGGCTCTTCTGCGTCTACTCCTGCCACCATGGGAGAAGCACCTGAAGCAGGGCCAGCAAGGAAACGCAAAGTTGAGTTTATTGACCAAATAGAAGAACCTCAGAACGACAAGAAGGCGAAAGTTGAGGATGCCGTGGATCCAGGAGTGTAATGCAACGATGACCTGGACGGGATGGTAAAGGTGTTTGGAATTCACACCGCCTCACTTCGGCACGAGGCTCAGCTGTTTATATCACATCATGAATCCTTTCAATGATAGATGGGTTCTCCTGCGTTCGACGCGTTTACTTCCGATGTACAATAGCCATAGCCTCAACCTCATAGAGCAATTCTGGATCTGCCAATGCTGCAACGCCAAGTAGAGTGCTTGGTGGTCGATGATCGCCCATGAATTTTAGATACGCCTCTGCTCTGGAGTTATCTTTGGGGTCTAGATTGACGACAAAATGCGTGACCTTGATGATATCGGCTGGTGTTGCGCCAACCGCCTCTAGACACTTGCCCAGGTTGTCCAAAGCCACCTGTACTTGACCTGAGAATGTGGGCGGAAGTGTTCTGGATTTGCCGTCTATCCCGATCTGGCCGGCGATGGTGATCAATGTGCTTGTCGGAGAGATGGGAGTGGTCTGGACATGAGTGTATGTTGGTCTTGGAGGGTGAACGAAAGGTGGATTGATGAGTTGGGAAGACATTGTGGTGGGTGTGCTGGCGTACGGAGGACTCTTGGGTGACATGCAGTGAAATGATGCTGAATGGTGTGAACAATGCTGAACACGGCTGACCTACCTCTGCCAGCTTCAGTCAGCTTTTACTCACCGATTATTCCTTCCATACGACGGATCTTCTCGTGGCACTTGATGGAGATGGCCGCATCGCATCGAAGATTGATCATGATTACTGTCGACGCTTGTCCAGCGAGGCCAGTCTGCGGACCGGATCTATGTTGTTCCGCACCCGCTAGACTCATTTAAGATAGGCACGTGAGGCACCTAACAGGCCAATACCCAGCTCGCCAGGCCCGGGGCCAGGCTGGTGAGCATCATGGCCGCCGCACCCAACAGGCGGTCGAGCCGCTTCTCGGGTAGTCGGATGTACCTAGGTAGGTAGGGAGTTTGGGGCACCACTGGCACCTCTGGGCACCATCATCATTCATGCATCAATTTGCGGGTGAGAAAAAGTCTCCTAGCGAGGTGTGGGGTCCCTGGTCCCTGGTCGTCCACAATCAAAACTCGCCCATCCATCAATTCACAAGCCCGAGGCTCGGTCTTGTTCTCCCGGATTTTCCTCCTCTTTATCACTGTTACTCAGCATCAATCTCCACAGCAGCAGCAGTAGCAGACCCATCGCTATAGTTTAGGCGCCTTTGAAGGGGCATCAAGCACCTTCCAATGGCTGCATATGATGCTGGCCAGATTTCTCCGACGCCTCCGACGGCCGCCTCCGAAGAGAGAGCGTCTTCAGTCTCCGGGAGTGATGGCGAAAATGACAATGTAAGCGAGACACCAACCGGTGGTAATCCAAGCAAGAAGAGAAAGAGGTCTCTCAAAATCTCGTGAGTATTGCCCGTCCTCTCCATTGGGAACCATCTTTGACCCTTGGCCGTAGCTGTGAACTTTGCAAGACGAGAAAAGTGAAATGCGATCGTGTCGAGCCCGCGTGTGGCTGGTGCGCGCGCAACAACCGAGTGTGCGTCTACAAAGAAAGGCAGAAACCTGGTCTTCGAGTAGGTTACGGTCGCGAATTGGAGGAAAAAATCAACCGCCTCGAAGCTTTGCTCCAACACATGGGCCGCCGGCTTGAAGAGCACATCGTTGACCATGGCGATGCTGCCCCTCCTCGACCTGGCTCTGTACGAATGACTTCCCAACCCGTTCAATATCCGGTCTATTCGCAAAACGATCCCGGTCCGACGAGTGCAAGTATTTTGTCTCAGGATACTCCCGGATCCGACCCGAGATGGGTGCCTTCAAATGCCTACGAACGCATGCAGTATCCTCGACCTCAAGACGCCATGTCTATTCGTTCCGTCGTCGACACTGCTGGTCAGGACGTGGTGTCTCAAAGTGAGCGAGCTGCTTCGACAGCCTGGTATCCGAGCTCTACTCCAGCTCCGTCAGTGCCAGAATCCGAGCTGCCTCCGTATGATTTATTGTATACCCTTGTCGACCTTTACTTCAAGCATGTCAACCCGTGGTCACCAATCCTCGACCGCAAAAACACGTTCGATGCATTCTTCGGTTCTCAATCCATGGACGAGTCTGATCGAGTCCTCATGCATGCTGTAGTCGCAACGACTCTGCGCTTCTCCAAGGATCCGCGTCTGACACCAGAATCCCGATCCCAGTTCCACGACACTTCGCGCCAGAAGATCATGTTGTACGCTCTGGATCATCCGAATGTGAGAGCTTTGCAGGCACTGGTAATCCTTGCTGTCGACGTCCTCGGGACTTCCAATGGCCACCAAGGTTGGAACCTCTTGGCCTTGATCGCCCGCAATGTTGTACAGCTTGGCTTGCAGGTAGAGAAAGGCGCACACCTGGAATCGACTGCTTATCCGTCAGCAACTCTACTGCAAGCGTCCCAGCCCAAGTCCTGGATCGAAAGTGAGGAGCGCCGGCGCCTATGCTGGATGACATTTGTGCTTGACCGATATGCAACGGTCGCAACGGAAGACGCGTTCACGTTCGACGAAAGGGAGATGGACCGTTGTCTTCCTTGTCGTTACGATCTCTTCTCGCGCAATGAGCCTGTCGAGACGAGGTGGCACCGCCGCGGAGCTCTGACCGAGATGATTGTGAACAAGCCTGAAAATCTCGGCAGTTTTTCATATCATTGTGAGGTGTTGGGCATTCTGAGCCGCATCCACCGCTTCCTACATCAGCCGCTTGATATCACGCGACACTCAGATATTCAAAGGTGGCGTGAGACTTACCGAGAGCTGGACGGCGAATTGAATAATTGGCTTCAGAATTTACCTGGCGAATACGGCAAGATCTCGCAACTGTGCCACTCGGATCCCGGGAGTAGAATATCCAACTGGATCATGCTTCATGCAGCATTTGTCACTTCGGTCATTCGACTGCATTCATCAGCTGCATATCCCACCATCAAGTCTCCTGTCTTCACACCGTCATACCATGCCATCCAGCGATGTCTCGGGGCGGTAGAGAGCTTACGAGAGATTGCACAAGATGTGCTCAATACTGGCATGCTCGCCCTTCTCGGCCACCCGTTTGCTTTTGCTTTGTGGGTCTCCGCTCGACTCTTACTTGTTCACGCAGCTACCATGGAATGTGAAGTCGATACCAAGATCGCATTCTTCATCTCCACACTTGAACAGATGGGTCAGCATTGGCAAGTCGCAAGAGAATATGCCAGGATCTTGAATGATGTTCTGCAAGAAGGAAGCACCGGTGCTGGTCGGACGTTCACAGCGATGAGAAGGTAAGTGGCTGCCGCATAAGAGCGATAAGTCTAGCTAATCCAAGCAGGACCGCTTATGAGCTGAACATCCTGATCTCACAACGCCCACGCTCTGTCCTGGAGCCTGCTACAACGCATAACGCGCCTCAGAACGAATTAGAGTATCTCGAGGTCTTTGACTTTTTCAACTATCCCCGACTGAACGCCATCGCCGGCAATGGCATCGATCCTTCTGTCATCATATCGCCTGTAGGCAGCCATGTAACAACACAAGGCCAGCCACCGTCATTTCGGGCCACACCAGCATTTGTCATTCCAAACCCAGAGTCGGATTGGCTAATATTCAAACCACCTTATGAATGATTGTGGACCTGTCAAGGATAACGCCAAATGAGACAGCATATCATGTTGGCACCTTTATAGGCACTCGGACTCGTGGAAAGACCATCTCTATCGGACTGACGACCACGAACAGGCTTGTTCGGCGATCAGGATGTTGTCTATCGAGGCAACGTGTATTTATTCCCGTGATATGACCAGCTCACATATTTTATATTATCTACAATAATATAATGGAGCCTTACGATGCCCCTCCTGCGCAACAAAACTCCCCGAGCCTCCCATGGCGTACCCATGTGTCGACCACAAAAGGATCGTTCCCAGACGGACCTCAAATCTTGTCGGTCGCAAAGTTCATCTTCTTGAGACCAGTCTTGATTGGTTCGCGCGAGACCATTCTCTTGACCCAGTCATACATGATGGGGAACTCAGCCATGTCAAACTCTTCCTTGCTCAGCACCATGGGTATGATGGCATACCACGTCAGGAAGGAAATGTCCGCATAGGAGATTTTGTTGCCGACAAGCCAAGGTCCGTCACCACCACTATGCTTCTCCTTCTGCTGCGTCAACCAGCCTTCCAGTACGCCACTGACACGCTTCATTTCTTTGGTGTAGCGCTCCCAAGCGCTTGGGATTTTCTCGTGATGGTACCTCTTGAACCAGGCGTATTGACCAAAGTACGGTCCCTGGCCGGAGACCTGGAAGAAAAGCCACTGTTTGGCATGGTAGTAGTCCGGAGTGCCTGGAGCAAAGCTCAACTTATGCTCAGCGTCGTATCTCTCAACAAGATACTCGATGATGGCACCTGTCTCCCATATCGTCAAGTCGCCATTGTTGGGATCCTGGATGGTGGGCAGTCGGCCGTTGGGGTTGAGTGCGGTGTATTCCGGCTTCTTGACATCTTCGAAGGGGACGTCAACAATCTCATAAGGAAGGCCGAGCTCTTCTAACATGATGCCGACCTTAGGCGGATTGGGGCCATGAGCTCCAAAGAGCTTGATAGGCTTGAGCTCAGATGACATATTGAATGTCTTGATTGAGAAGCTGGCTAAGATTGTTTTGAAAGTTGCTTTGAAAGTTGCTTTGAAAATTGCTTTGAGGAGAGAGTGCGATGAACTATCTATGCTCTGTGAGACTGAGACTGCTTGATGGAGTGGTTGAATCGCATGGCAGCTGAAGGCAATCTTTATGTACTTTTCCGGGACCCATACTGTTGTCCTGTCGGCAGCCTGTCATCTACCATTTCCTCCAGATGTTGCCTGAGTCCACAGATGGCGGATGATCCCTCGCAAGCTTTACCAAACTCCTCGGACGAGTATCTCCTGGAGAGGACTAGTTCTCCATTCTGGACGTCTGCTTCTCGCCCGAGAAGTGGACATGGATGCAAGGCTGAGGCCAGAGACTGGAGACGATCTGGACCCAAGATCTTCCGTTGAGAAGGCTGGCCACTCACAGGGCTCATTTCCTTAAGCGAGCTCGCAGTGTTTCCTCGAAACGGGATTAGTCTGGTGGATGGCGGCCGCCCAACTGTGCACAATTATTCAGCATTGCCGTCAACTCCATCTGCAAGCTCTGCACAGACCCTCCCTGGGCTGCTTGGTCTGCCTGGTCATATATCAAGCGACGATGGACATTCATCTCTCTTAATAGGCCAGCGTCAATCCATATCAGGACAAACCTTGCGACTTCTCCATCCAAGCACGACCGTCCTTCTCAGAGAGTCGTTGACACCCTGCCGAACGCTTGACCTTGACCATGGCAATTACAAGCAATGGATGTCAGACTTGCAAGATCCGACGGATTAAGGCACGCCGGCTCCGTTTGACACTCTCCTGCAACATACGCTGACCCCACACTACAGTGTGATGAAGGGAAACCGATTTGTAAGCGGTGCACCAAGTCTCGACGAGTTTGTCTAGCTACGGACGCCGTCAGGCAAGCGATCTTCTCCATCCACGTCGAGAACCGCTATGCAAGTGGTGAAATCCGGCGTCCCAGAGGTCCTCGTTCAAGCCTGACTGTACTTCGTCCGCACTTGGACCTTCAGGCGCGCGCGCACGCATATTATCTCCACCACTATGTCGAACCGACGCTCGAACTGCCGCATCTTACCACGTGCGTGGCCGGGTCGTTGTTGGCCTGGCGAGCATCCCGACGCAGCGATCATGCTGGTCCAATGATCGGGGTTGCCTTTTCGGCATTGGCACTTGCCATCTTCGCAAAAACCCACAGAGTCAAGGCAGCCGCCATGGAAGCATGGTCGGTATACCACCGCCTTCTGGGCATGACAAGGGAACGAATCCCTACCATGGATCAGGAGAATATTGAAGCCTGCCTTCTCACGGTCTTGATGATGAGTCGGTACGAGGGGTCTATGCACTACCCGACGAGACTTGCTTCGACGACGAAGAATTCGTTCATGGACTTGCGGAGTTGGCTCCACCATGACGGAGCGCTGGCGATTTTGAAGGTGTGGTACGACAACCAGAGTCACCTCAGTTCTGCAAGCTCTATTATCAAGCATGCACGCAGAGGAGCGATTCAGTCGGCTCTCCTCAGAGGTCTTGCACTCGCGGACTGGCTTCTAGACGGCGCACAGTTTGGCGAAGAAGGCCAGGAGCTCCAGTATGATAGGATTCTGGTGCGGACGGTCAATCTTCGCCATGCTATGTGCCGGATCGGGCCGCAAGGTTATGATGCTGAATTGTGTGCAATCCGAGACCTGGATTGGGAAGCGCAAGAGCTTGACAGGGCACTGAGAGAGCATGCTACGAACATTCCCTACGCCGAGTCTATCCAGCGCCACGTTCTTAAGGAACAGGTGCGGAATTGGACATGGCCTAGGGATCATTTCTTTTCGTTGACTGTATGCACCTATGAAAAGCCGGGATACGCAGCGATGTGGGCGATATACTATGCTGCTAGAATCCTGGTTAACAGCACATGGCTGCGGATCCTTGGACTACAAAGCTCAAAACATGACGATGTCGAGTCAATATACGACCACAAACGGCTCGAGTGTGCTACCAATTTGAAGGAAATGGCTGATCACCTTGCAGCAGCGTTGCCGTTTGTTTTGGAACGTGTCAAGTTGGACAATTCCGGTTCACCGTCGTGCCAGGCGTCGGTCAAGATGAATACCGAGGAAGCGGTGAAACCTCATCTGGCGACGCTGATGGTGTGGCCACTAACCGTCGCGTCAAGCGTGGAAGGAATTGACGAGATGCAGCAACAGTGGTTTCGATCCGAGCTGGGAAGTATCGGGAGGATAGTTGGCGACGGCATCCTCGAGTGTGCTGACACCCAGCATTGGGTTCTGATGAGACGACTGACCTAGTATGGAAGTCAGAATGTTGGAGGCCTGAGAGACTTCGAGAGCTATACGGCTATGGTCTCTCCGGAGAACTTCGCCACGCAGAATGGCACCACCACAATCCCCAGGATTTTGACGTCAGCTGTTGGATCGGTGCCGTTAAAAGTCCACGCAGGGGACCGCGGCGAATAACATGCTCCAGCATTGGGTGTGCGTGGCGGTTGAGGTCCAGGACTGGATTGCTGGCGTCAAATGTGCCGAGTAGAAAAGGGAGGAGAAACCGATTTTCAGGCCGGGAACGAAACCCGGAGGTGCTGGAGGCGAGGTATCGGTTTGGTGTTAACCAGGCGGATGTGGATGAGTGAGAGAAATTTCACGGGCATGGCATGCACGAAGGACTTCGCACTTTTGGTGTGAGGGGAGGAGAAGAATGTTCGATTTTCCCAAGGATATATTGGGTATTTTCGATTCTCATAGCTTACTCTACGGAGAAATATCAGACTCTCCTCCAAGCCAACTCCTTCTTTTTCCCCAGCACACATGAACTTTCCCAGGGGTTTCCCAGTGTAAACGCCAAACGCTAAAGCAAAGTGTCCGAATCGAGAATGTAAGCTGCAAGTGCAAGTGCAAGCTGTTCACTGGGCCCAACCCTTGCTCATTTCCACAGCCTTCTCCCATCGGGCGAAGCGGGTGGAGCTCTCCTCCTTCGAGATGGCTGGCTTGAAGGTCGTGCTTCCCTCCATGTTGACGGCCTTGAGTTCATCGATGCTGTCCCAGACGCCGACGGCAAGACCGGCAGCGATGGCGGCGCCGAGAGCGGTAGTCTCGCGCATGGCGGGTCTCTTGACGGGGATGCTGATCAGGTCGGACTGGGTCTGCATGCAGAGGTCCGAGTTGCACATTCCACCGTCGACGGCGAGCTCGGTCAATTTTTGGCCCGAGTCCTTCTCCATAGCCACCAGGATGGCCTTTGTCTGGAAGCAGGTGGCTTCGAGAGTCGCGCGGGCAATGTGGCCGCGGTTGGTGTAGGCGGTGATGCCGAAGATGGTGCCCCGAGCGTCGTCGATCCAGTACGGAGCGAACAGGCCGCTAAAGGCCGTGACGAAGGTGACGCCGCCGTTGTCGTCGACGGTCTCGGCAAGTTGGCTGATCTTGCTCGAGGACTCGATGAAGCCGAAATTGTCGACCAGGAACTTGACGCTTGACCCGGCCACGGCAATCGAACCTTCCAGGGCATACATGGGCTTGCTGGTGCCGCCGAAATCGAACGCCACCGTCGTCAGGAGGCCGTGGGTCGAGATGACCGGCTTGTCACCGACATTGTACAGGATGAAACTGCCGGTTCCGTAGGTGTTCTTGCCCAATCCGGGGGTGAAGCCCTTTTGGCCGACGAGGGCAGCGGACTGGTCACCTAGACAGCCTGTAATGGGGACACCTTTCAGGACGGTCGAGGCGAGAGAGCCAAATGCCGATGAGTCGGAGGAGTGGACGATCTTGGGGAAGTGTACCTTGGTCCGGTCGATTCGGAAAAAGTCGATTAGGGACTCGTCGTACTTGAGGGTTTTAATGTTCATGAACATGGTTCTGCTGGCGTTGGACGGGTCGGAGACGAAAACGTTTCTCTTAATGCCTGGCTATAGTGTCAGCGTTCGCACCTTGAGAAGGGGATCGATGTTGAAAGACTTACCACCATTGAGCTTAAAGACCAACCATGCGTCAATAGTGCCAAAGGCCAAAGTTCCCTTTTCGTAGGCTTGCTTGACCTTAGGCTCGTTCTCAAGCAGCCACAGGAGCTTGCCGACCGAAGGATATGTTGACAGAGGAAGACCGCAAATGTCGGTGAGCTTGTCGGCACCGAGACGTTGCTTTAGCTTTCGGACCAGGCCCTGGTGGCGGGTATCTGTCCAGACGATGGCGTTGTATAGAGGCTCTCCGGTCTCCTTGTCCCAGACTACGGTGGTCTCACGTTGATTCGTGATACCGACGGCCTTGATGCTGTTTATGTTGTGCCCTTGGGTCTCGAACTGCTTGACGGCTCCGTTGATACATTCCTCGACTGAAGATACAATTTCAAGAGGATCATGTTCGTGCCAGCTGTGCAAATGTCAGTCAGGGAACAGTCATGGCTAGTGAGAGAGAAGACATACCCAGGCTGAGGGTAGATCTGCTTGAATTCCAGCTGGTGTGAGGCAACAGGCTCACCCTGCTTGTTGAAGATCAAGAACCGAGAACTGGTCGTTCCCTGGTCGATGGAACCAACAAAGACTTCCTGAATACTGCCCATCGTGAATACGGACTGGAGACTCTTGAAGATGACAGGACAGAAGGACAATGCTTTTTTGAGGGCTTTGGAGGAGAGTCTGGAGGTTTGTCTGAGGGGTCTGGAGGACTTCTGGGGAGAGGGAGAGAGCCGTGTTTTATAAAAGATTGCGGAGAAATTGTCTCGACGCTCGACATGTGCTCTTGCTAACTTTCAAGCGAGGCACATGGTCGTATGACCTACCTGCACGTTTTCGGTACCATTGAACGGGGAACGAGACTCTCGATTAGATCTGGCAGTCGAAGGTTCTGCTGTGCTCGGTGTCGCAAAGTCGAGTGTTTCCCGAGGATGGGATGTCTTCACCCCGAACTCCACGAAGATAGAACCCACAATCCGCAGCTTCGGACACCCTTCGGCCCATGGGAAGAGTGAAATTGAGCGGAGTCGACAGGAGTAGATGCAAGATTGCCAGGGGTAGAGGCACATGGCGCGGGGAATTACACCAAGCAAGTGCCCCGAGTACGAGGTTTCTGGGACTACTGTGGTCTTTGCAGTTAGTACTCGGCGTTCAGGAGCGTGACATCGTTTGTGGAGAGCGAACCACGGGCAGATGGGGTACTCGGGGTCAAAAGACCGAGGAAACCGGAGATTCTCCATAGTCTGAACGGCCTGTAGGTGTTATTGGCTCCGCCAGCGGGACATGGCGGGAAACCCATCAAGTTGTGGTCTGATACCGAGGACCCAGCAGCGGCGAAATCTAATGCCACAATAATGCATTCGATGCCACAGTGCGGAATGCATCCTTTCGATACCTGGGGAGGGTTGAGGCCTGAGGTCAAGGGTTGACTGCAAGGGGGAAACTTGCAGGCTTGCAGGGGTGCTGGGGTGCTCCTTTGATCTGTTACTCGTAGGTACTAGGCATGAATATTCTTACTGAGAGGAATGTGTGAACGAACGGAATGAAATGCTTGGCTGAGCCCTAACCCTAGGTAGGTATTCACGGAAGAATACATTTCCGCATCCGAGCCACCGGAATAGCGGCCGGCAGTTGCTCGGCGGACTGCTGTGTCCTGACTCCCGGATACCTAGGTACCTAGGTATTATGAAGCCCAGTCACATGTGCTCAGTCCATCCCTTCTCTTTGTCACTACCTTAGGTACCTCTGGTGCCCGAGGAGTACTCCGCACATGTGCACACAGTAGGTACAGACTTTTCCTTGCGACGTCAGCAATTCTAGGCGAGCTTCATTCAGGAGGAAACAAGATCCGATGAGATTCTCTTGTAAGAGTACGAGCGTACTCTTGAGCCTGAATTTCAGGACCACCATGGCACAGACTGCGGGCATCCCCAAGACAAACTGGGGACGTTCGTCTCCCACCTTCTGCACTCCAGGTAATTCCGCCGTGACAGGACTCGTATGAGTGTCAGGCTGTCTGAAGAAATCTCAGCCGCGATACGCCACAGTACTATAGTAGCGTCCGAGATATCCGCAATTGGCATCAATGCGCCTCGGTATGAAAAACCGAAGATATTTCAGCTTGTACTACTGGGTACCACCGTACCAGCCCTCAGAACCCTGAGCCGACCAGCCCGCGTCCTGCGTACCACCGACCCACCACCAAATCTTGTTCTAGACTACTGGTACATGCAAACCTGTAACGGCCGTGTGCCCCGGTCACGCCTGTCATATTCTGATATTGCTCGCTCACCCCGAGGGTGGTATGGCACCAAAGGGGGCGGAATACTGGAGATACCTCAACTCCTCCATCTATCCTCCATCCTATATAACTTTGATCCCTTCCCCCATGGGCTTCTGTCATTACTCTCATTCCATCCCCGCAAACCCACCTGGCAAAATCTCATTCTCTCCTGCATAGCATAGCATTCTGCCTTGCTTATGTCCTCCTCGTCAGGTTCAATTGAAAAATTTTCTACCGCAATGGCTAAGACCGCTCACGAAGAGCACCCTCACCGCGATGTCCCTCAGGCTGCCAGCCGACGTACCTCGGTGGCGGGCATGCCTCCTTATGCAGAACACGGTCCCCTGGTTGATCACAAGATCCCCCAGGCTGAGACTGTCCAACAAGAACCAGATTTGGCATGGAGCCGAATCCGGCACTATCTTCGAGAACCCTTTTCCGAATTCTTTGGAGTCTTCATCCTCATCATGTTCGGTGACGGTGTCGTTGCCCAAGTAGTTCTCAGTGGCGGGAGCCATGGCGATTACCAATCTATCTCTTGGGGCTGGGGGTACGTTCGTTCCTAACTCCTTATCAAGAACTTTTCAACTAACAGAGGACAGTCTTGGAGTCATGTTGGGTGTTTACTCTAGCGGTATCTCAGGTGCCCATCTCAACCCTGCCGTTACCTTCGCCAACTGCGTCTTTCGAAAATTTCCATGGAAAAAATTCCTTCCGTACATGCTGGCTCAGGTTCTCGGTGCTATGGTAGCCTCTGCGGTAGTCTACGCCAACTACAAATCAGCCATTGATGTTTTCGAGGGAGGAGCACATATTCGCACTGTCGGTGGCGAAACCTCAACTGCTGGCATCTTCTGCACCTACCCAGCCGCATTCATGACCAGAACTGGCATGTTCTTTTCCGAATTTATTGCCAGCACTCTCCTTATGTTCCTCATCTACGCCTTGAAGGACGACGGAAACATTGGATCCGGACCCCTTACACCACTTTGTCTTTTCTTTGTCATCTTCGGCATTGGTGCTTGCTTTGGTTGGTGAGTTACTACATCCACATTTACTGCGGGAGGGCATGTTTAAACTGACATATCGACAGGGAAACCGGCTATGCTATCAACCTTGCTCGTGACTTTGGTCCTCGCTTGGTCTCCTACATGATCGGCTATGGTCATGAGGTTTGGTCCTTCGGTGGCTACTATTTCTGGGTGAGTGTTCTGAAGCCAATTTCAAAGCCTAAGCTGACTCTATTTCCAGATCCCTATGGTCGCACCTTTCATGGGCTGCACCTTTGGAGGTTGGCTTTATGACACCTTCTTGTTCACAGGTGAAAGCCCGATCAACACTCCCTGGATGGGCTTGAAGCGCTTCACCCAGCCGAAGCGATCCGTTTGGTCCAACACATACCAACCCAACGTTGACGAACACATGGCGTAAATACCTGTGGTTCAGCGCAGGCGTCAGAGAGATTAAAACTTTTGCGGTGCGGGTATGAGAAATTGCCCCTGGGCGGTGGAGTGTTACCGTCAAGAAATTTTTACGCGGGAATTGGGAAGCGATTTACGTGCATGACTTTGGGATATGGGGTGGCCACAGCTCTCGAATGGAAGGGTCACTGTACATATGACATTCGAGCACAGGAGATGATCACAGAAGATGAACATAGGATGAATGACTTCAAAATTTATTACGACCTTAGAGTTGTCTCTACCTTGAAACTTGTTCCTGGACTTGTCAGGGAGCTTTGTTGCGAATGATATCCAGCAACTGCTTCGAACATTTTCGTCAATTTTGCCGTCCTACGAGACTCGAATACTGACGGCTTCAGGGGTATTTGGTGAGCATCTTGAAAGTTTCTACAATCGTACGGGTGGGCTACAGAGTCTAGACTCATTCGTGCCACCCGAATTTCTCTTCAAAGTCTTGCCTCGTTTCTCCCTCTCTTCTAATGTCGTTGGCTTGAGCGTACCACAGACACACTGTTATTTGAGCCTGACCACATCAAAATCCTCGCTTGAACAATCTCTTCGACGTCTTTGGGTTGTTTCTCATTTCCGTCTTCCAAAAACAGACTGACAGGTCTTATCGCCGACACGAGGCTTTAGGATTTGGAAGGGGTAATAAGGTCGACTCATGCCCATTGCAATGAGGGGTATAGAGAAGGTGAAGGAGGACTATACGAGCCTGTGAGGATCTGTCAGTTGTCAAGGGATAGTTCATCGTCCACATCACATGTCTGTTGCGAGTGAGGCATGATAATCTGTATAAGCCTGGACGGGCCCTTTCGCACTTGTGTTGGATTTCGAGAAGAGAAGATAATAGAGCCCGAGATGTTTTCTCTTTTTTGCATGCGGCCAAATATAAGATCAAGCCAATGGGTTCGAGAACCTGTCAAGCCAGGCTAGAGACAGGGTGCCCCCTATGCAGCAGAAACATTTGGACCCCTGATCCTAGACTTGTTGGTCACATAGACGTAACCATATGACAGGACCTAGAAGACATGTTGAGGAAAGAGGCCGACGTCCCTGACCAACAAGCTGAGTGAAGAGGAGAATCGAGTGCCACTGCGTGTGCTTGCCTGCGCCATACAGATCTGTCCAGCAGTCCAGCTAAGTAACTGGACAGGCTGGAGGCTCAATGAAGGTAGAAGGTTGACGTCTCACTCTCGCCAGAGTGCCAGGCTTTATATATATCGAGCAGATCCTCTGTAGATAAGCACGATCGTCCCTTGCAGACAGACAAATAGCTCCTTCCACCCTGATAGCTCTCTGAAGAGACCTCAACTGGAAGAGAAAATTGGACCTCTTGTTCGGCCCTGTCACCTGGGAGCATGTGCCACGAGGTCAAACCTCAGATCAAGGTGCCAGCTCGGCCAAAGTCAAGGGATCAGCACTTACCTCTCATATTCCTCAGATTGGACGTATTCCCTAATATCGCATATCATCGAACCGACCTACCGAATGTCCCCTTTCCCAGAGCTATGGGTCAGGTCAATACCTGGCCGTACAGTAACGATACCCGAGCTCTGCCGCTGGTAAACGACGGACTACAATAGGCGGGACGCAGAGGATGCCTCACACCACGCGTCTTCTTCTCATTTCGCATATACGCAATCGATGGACGTCGGCGGCAGGAGATACATGATAGTATGTTGCCGGTATTGCCTCTTACCGACCATATGACCACGACTAAGGGCGTGTGATGTATGCATTGACCGCTCGCAGGGACCCATTATTGTTGCGACGCTGCTAGCGGTATTGAAATTTCCGGGCTAGCAATCAAAGTGGCTTAGATCTTGGCCAGATCTGGCATTTTCATGGAACCTCGAGAAGAAGAGATCTCCGCCTGACAAGGAGGCTGTGGCTATACCACGATGCAGGTCGGTGACTGATAACCGAGATCACATGATGAGCCTCCGCCCACAATTCTCTCGGTCACTTCTTACCGAGACGCGTCTCCGCAGTTTGGCCCACGCCAGATTTCTCGCTTCAACCCTCAAGCCACTCTTCAGAGTTCAAACCCAGCATGACACTACTGTGGTACATTTCCAGCCAGATCCGGGGAATTGAAGCTCAGAGCCTGATGATGCCCAGCCCACTCTCGGTCCTCGATATGGCCCGAATGATGGCAAAGTCATCGCCGACGTTGTTCCCTCCTTGACAGCTGATCACTCTAGGGTTGATTGCAGTACCTTGAAATACTGCACCTACTCTCCTTCATCACGACTTGACACTTTGCCATCTTGCCATCTACCAGTCTCCAAGCTATTGTTTGAGCGTGTGCTGCATTCTTCTCTTCTCATTCTTGCACCGTGTTGAATCTCCCATTTGGCCCAACTAGAGGGCCATTTTGTCAAGGCTGATACGAATTCAACACACTCCTTCGTAATGGCTTCTCGATTCTCGGCGAGACGGCTCGTGAAGCCATTGGCTTATGGCACAGGATTGGCCGTTGCAGGTACCACGGTCATGTACATGGCTTACCGCCCTCGAAACGTGCCAGGTGCCGATACACTTGCTCCTAAACCACCTCGAAGAGACGAGAACGGAATCATCATTCCTCCCAAATTTCCCTACATCAAAACGCGAGACGAGCAGATTGCAGACCTCAAGAAATCATCTTCCGCGCCCTCGTCCGAAACATACGATCTTCTGGTCATTGGCGGAGGAGCTACAGGTACAGGCATAGCGCTCGACGCGGCAACAAGAGGCCTAAAAGTGGCAATGGTGGAAAGAGACGATTTCAGCAGTGGAACAAGCTCTAAATCAACCAAATTGGTCCATGGAGGTGTTCGATACCTCGAAAAAGCAGTCTGGAATTTGGATTACAACCAGTACCAACTGGTGAAAGAGGCACTGCGAGAAAGGAAGAGCTTCTTGTACACCGCACCACATTTGAGCTCTTGGCTCCCCATTATGCTACCTCTGCAAAAGTGGTGGCAACTTCCGTACTTTTGGGCAGGGACGAAATTCTACGACTTCCTTGCGGGCTCTGAAGGCATTGAAAGCTCATATTTCCTGCCGAGAAGCAAGGCCCTGGACGCGTTTCCCATGTTGAAGAAGGACAATCTGGTTGGCGCTTTGGTCTACTACGATGGCCAACACAACGATTCCCGAATGAATGTCTCGCTGGCCATGACGGCTACTCTCTACGGTGCTACGACGGTGAACCACCTCGAGGTGACAGGTCTCGAGAAAGACGCGAGTGGGAAATTGACCGGTGCACGAGTTCGCGACTTGATTGCAGACAAAGATGGGCAATCAAGAAATGGAGATTTCGTCGTCAAGGCAAAGGGAATCATCAACGCAACCGGCCCATTTGCC
This sequence comes from Vermiconidia calcicola, assembly GCA_035928285.1. Lineage (NCBI taxonomy): Eukaryota > Fungi > Ascomycota > Dothideomycetes > Mycosphaerellales > Extremaceae > Vermiconidia > Vermiconidia calcicola. The sequence continues at coordinate 1,089,067 of JAXLQG010000007.1, forward strand.
GACGCCATCCAACAAATGGACGAACCTGGCACGAGGGATATTGTTGCCCCTAGTTTGGGCGTCCACGTCGTCCTCCCTGGCTATCTCAGTCCTCAGAACATGGGTCTCATTGATCCTTCCACTTCCGACGGCCGAGTCATCTTTTTCTTACCTTGGCAAGGCAACACAATTGCAGGGACGACTGATGCACCCTGCGCTATTTCGCAGAATCCAGTGGCTGGCGAGAAGGATATTCAGTGGATTTTGGACGAAATTCGGACGTACCTGACGCCAGATATTGACGTTCAGCGGTCAGATATCCTCGCCGCATGGTCAGGTGAGCACGCTGTTAATTATCATCTTTGGAATGACCATACTAACTTCCGTTTCCAGGTATCCGTCCCCTGGTCCGAGACCCCAAGTCGAAGAACACCGAATCTCTGGTCCGCAGTCACCTAGTTACAGTCTCTGATTCCGGCTTGCTCACATGCGCTGGTGGTAAATGGACCACTTACCGTCAAATGGCCGAGGATGCAGTCGATGAAGCAATCAAGGCCTTCAAGCTGCAACCTAAACCTGTCACTTATGTTCCCGACATCAGCGGTGTTAATGGCATTGACCCCACCTCTAAGATCCTCAATGGTACCTGCCAGACGCATCACATCCGCTTGCTTGGTGCTCACGGATTTTCCACCACCCTCTTCATTAACTTGATCCAGCACTTCGGTCTCGACACCGATGTTGCCAAGCATTTGGCCGCTGACTATGGTGACCGAGCTTGGGATGTCGCAGCACTTGCTTCTCCGACGGAAAACACGGAGCACTACCCTCATCGTGGCCAGCGCCTTTCAACATTATACCCGTTTATTGACGGAGAAGTACGGTACGCTGTGCGCAGTGAGTATGCGCAGACGGCAGTTGATGTTCTCGCTCGACGCACAAGATTGAGCTTCTTGAATGCTCAAGCTGCTTTACATGCCCTACCCAAGGTCATTGACATTATGGGCGACGAGTTGAAATGGAGCGAGCAGAGAAAGGAGGCTGAGTGGAAAGATTCCGTCACTTTCCTGGCTAGCATGGGTTTACCGACTGACCTGCTCCAAATCACACGTGAGCAAGTGCTCAAGGGAGAAATGGCAACGAGCAACCTCGCCCCGGCAAAGGGCGCCTCAAAGGCGGTAGTGCCCGTGAGACCCTCGATGGAACCTGTTGCCGAAGCCCATGGACCTCTTCCTTGAACTCTTCTAGAATGGCCAGCATTACCAGTGATTGCCTTTGTTTTTCAGCATTACGATTTGCTTTTGGATGGGAATCTGGGTGAAAAGCTGGATACCTTTTGAATGATACCATGTCCGCGGCGCAAGGAGTTCTGGAGCTGCTTGGCTTGTCAAAGTTTTCAGATCAAGTGGCTGGGATTCATGACAGGGCATTCTTGGGGATATACCACATTCTTCTGATATTGTATGGCCGTACGGCTCGGCTGAGAGGCCGGCTGGTGGTGACTGAAAACGAGGATCCTGAGCAGGTATTCTTGGTGTCTTCTCGAAGCGCAAATTTCATGCTTTCTAATGCTCGAAGCATAAAGAGTTTGTGCATAGCGTTTGTGATGTCTCGGGAGCATGCTGGTCGCCTACCCCAGGTGGACGATCACAGCTCTTGTGTTAGTGTCAGTGGATAGCGAGCCCCGGGTCTCCCACGAGGGTGGAATGCTGATTCAGCCATATCAACACAAACGCAGTCCTTTGATCGTCTACGGAAGCTCGAGAATGACTAATTGTTTGGGGCACACCAGACCAGGCCGAGTTTGGGCAACAGCGACACCCCAGCAATGCCTCCATGGGCATGTTCTCGTCGACCGGCACGACCGGCTTGGTGAGTGACCGGGGACTTTTGGAGAATGTGGGGCGGATGCTTCCACCTCCATGTCCGAAATGGGACGCGGAGCCTCATTGTGGTCGGGGAACCTTTATGACAAGGCTGTCCATATCTACTTGTACGAGGGCTCAAGCTTCTTAAGCTTATGCGCCCCCTGATCGTTCATCGCAGAGACAACAGGACTCCGTGACAACGTCTCTCCGTCGTTCCAAATCTGATCGTTGGTGGTCGGCTGGAATCATCAAAGCGCATCTCACAATACATCCAAGATGGTTTTCCTAGGTATCATCGATGATACCAAGATCCCACATGTTCCAGGCACTGTCATCCTTGAAGAGGCCTACGCCCATTCCGAAAGTGTGACAGGCGGTCTCAAGCATGGAAAGGGCCGGAATGCCAATATTGTCCTTGTACCTCAACCTTCCAACGATCCCAATGACCCTCTCAACTGGCCCAAGTCCAAGAAGCTCACCGTTCTGGGTATCACATGTTGGGGGTCCATCTTATATGCGGCGGTGGTCAGTGCCATGCTCAACGCGGCGTTCGCTGAGATGGCAGTTGAGATCAAGACAACCATCCCAGATCTCGTCCTTGCAACAGGCTATCAGACCCTTGTCGTGGGAGTAACTGGACCACTGTTCTCAGCATTGGCTCGGAAATGGGGCAAGCGACCGGTTTTCCTGTTGGCTTCAGTCATTTGTTTGGTTGCAGATATCGTCGGCTCTTGCCTGGCCACCTATAACGGAGTCCTTGTCTCGAGAGTTCTCCAAGGCTTCGCCATTGCGCCTTATGAGTCACTCGTCTTCACCCTGATCAGCGACATGTTCTTTGTTCATGAGCGTGGACTGTACGCTTCATGCATCAACTTTATCTTGGCCGGTATTTCGAACCTGACAGGTGTGGTTGCTGGCCCTGTCGCGTCCAATTTAGGATGGAGGTGGCTGTAAGTCCTGTTTCTGCCTGGGAACGGCAGAAGTCTTGATACTAATTGTTGCGACAGGTACTACCTCCTGGTCTTGTTTGGAAGCCTCCAACTGATCTTACAATTTCTCTTCGTCCCGGAAACCAGCTACAACCGCGACCACCGATTCGACATTGACGAACTCAAGAACGACAACCTTGAAGATTTAGCCGCTCTCGAATATCATGAGAAATTGAACATGGCAAAGGCAGGCACTGGGGCAACTCACGCCGAAGAAGGCGTCCCAGGTACAACTTCACCAGAACAACGTGCCTACAAAAGGAAGACCTGGGTCCAGGACCTGGCCATCTTCAGCGGAACCTACTCCTCCGAGAACCTCCTTCAACTCTTCATGGCCCCATTTGCCGTGGTCCTCAATGTTGCGGTGCTCTGGATCTTGATCATCAACTCAATGTTTGTCGTCTTGTATGTCGTTATAGCTTTTGTTCTGGCTCAACTCTTCGCTCCGCCACCATATCTGCTCAGCTCAGCCAGCATCGGATACCTCTCATTTGGTCCGTTTGTCGGCGGCATCCTCGGCACAATCCTCCTCGGTCTCCTGTCTGATCCATTCATCAAATGGTGTGCCCGCCGGAACAAGGGTGTCTACGAGCCGGAATACCGGTTGATTCCTTGCATCATGGGTGTTTGCTCCGGTCTGGGACTGATGCTCTTCGGCCACTTGGTTTCGATAGGCGCCTCGCCTTACGCAACTGCCACGGTTCATGGCGTCATGCTTTTTGGTGTCATGTTCGTGTGCATCGGCACGTCGAACTATGCGCTCGATGCGTACCGAGGGATGGCGAACGAAATCTTCATTGCAAGTATGGCTGTCAAGAACATCATTCTGTTCGGATTCAGTTACTTTGTCAACGACTGGACGGCCGCGGTCGGACCTGCGCATGCTTTCTACGTCTGGGGCGCGGTTGCTTTCGCCCTGGTCGCTACGTTACCTGTGGCGTTCTTCTTTGGCAAGAAGTATCGCAGTTATTGGGCTAGGAACAATTTGTTGGAGAGGTTGCATGTACAGACTCATGAAGAGTAAAGACAGACTAGACTGTGTATTGGTGTAAGTATTGAGGGACTTTAGAGGGACGTTGTGATAGCGATTGCTTCCTACTGTGTACTCGTGGGTTCACAGTACATGTTTATTGCGCTAGAGGACCATGCCAATAGAATAGAATAGAATAGATAGAATAGAACAGTAGATTACACTGATCAAGACGTGTGAGCATGTTGGAATCCTGTGCTAACAAGGATCGACACTCTGCTAAGCTCAGTTTTGTGTACACAGAGTTAAGCTGAGGTGGTGTTCCCTGCTAGACTGAAGTCTGCACTGTGCTGCGTGCTCGCTCTGATAGCGATACAATACCTCCCCTACCCCCTGGTGAATCAGAGTAGCCACGAGTAGCCTACCAACCTACTTTAGGTACAGTAAGTTAGAATGTCGTTGGAACATATCTCCAACACATCTGCCATGATGTAAGTTACTGTGTACGGTACCCCCGGGGTGCCCCATTTCCCCAAACTCGGTGCACTGTACTACAGGTAGATACAGGTAGCACAAGGTGAATTGAGTTAAGTGTACTTGTACAAGCTTTTGACGCTTCGGAGCCCTTTATTGCCGAAGCTTGACTACCACCCTGACTACCAGGTTACTAAGTTAACTCGTATCTCGCGTGCTGGTTGTGGGCGTGTGTTTTCTCGGACGTATCTTTTCGGCCGGGCCGGGGTACCAGGTGAGCAATGCAGCGTGAACAGGGACGTTGGGCATAAACGTACCACAGTACCTTCAAAGGTTGGTAGTCGGTCAAGTTGGGGAAGTACATACTACATACCTACCTAGGTACCTATAGGTTGTACAGATACCAAGTGTGCATGTGCATAACGCAGCCATCTCAACCACCGAGGTGAATACCTAGGTAGATAGGCAAGGGAGTATTGTCTTCTGCTGTAGCTCTCGCCGGTGCACCCCAGAAGGAGCGGTACCTCTAGCTAAACGAAATGATAGTGCTCCGCCGAGTGACTCCGTACTGTACGCATCTTTTCTACCTTACTTGCCCATCTGGAAATTCCGCATCGCCTGCGCAATCATATCGAACCCGACTTCCTTGCCCAATTCCAAGATGATCTTCTTCCTGCCCATCCCCTCCGGCGACTCTTCCGCATTGTCCACAACCTTCGTGACAGCCCCAGCCCCAGCCTCGCCTCCGCCCTTGTTGTTGTTGCTAGGACCAAAGACCTTTGCCGTCCTGTGCGCGGCCGTGCTATTCGGCCACGGATCCTGGCCCGCCACAAACTTCATAAAGTCCAGACCGAACCCCTCAGCGGCAGCACTCTGTTCGGGACCGAGCTTGTCGTTGTAATTCTGGAACAAAAACGCCACGTCCAGCACATGAGTCGCTTTGCCTTGGAACGGGCCAGGCCACGGGTTCGGCTCGTTGAAGCAGAACGTGTAACACTTGCTGGCGCTGGCGGCGGCGCCGGACTCGGGCCAGCCTCGCACAAACGACGTCGTCGCCGCGTAATAGCCAATGTCCGTCGCCAGTTGCAAGAAATTCATGAACGCCACGTCGTCGTCGTCCTTCCCCTCCGCCTCCGCGGCCGGGCTCCCCGTGAAACCGTACGAGTCAAGCAATGTCTCGGCGACCTGCGGCTTCGAGGAGAAGGAATTCCGGATCGACTTGGAGAAAGCCTGCCGGATATTCGGCTTGAGAAAGCCCAGCATAAAGCCAAAGACGGATGCCTGTTTCTTGCGTGTCAACACACCACACCTCGGTAACGATTTCGGTATCGCGCCACCAAGTTCAGAGAGAGAATCACAGCAATGGGGGCCAGCTGGGGCCAACTTACATCGAATTGACTGTCTCCAATCATCAACCCGTCCGCCCAACGCTTGCCTGGCATACTCTCATCGTTCGGATCGGCGATGGCCGCGTAGCTCGGCTTCACAGGAACCATGTCGCCATCGACCATCGGAATGAATTGGACGAAAGGAGGGATCTTGGCAATGACCTCGTCCGCGGGCATGCTGAGAAGTCTCTCGATCCGTTCATCCGCGCTGCTGAGAGAATCAAGGCCCAGGGCACCCAGAACCTGCTGATAGACTCTCTCGTACGCATCGGGCCCACATGCTGGGACCAGGAGACAGCTTCCGCCCGTCGCTATCGCGCGGTTATACACCTTTTCTTTCGAGTAAAGGTGCAACGTCGTGGCCACTAAGAGGTCAGATCGAACTCGAGTCAGTAATGAAGAGGAGAAAGTTTCACGACAACAAAGTCCCACAACTGGGCGGGGGGGCTGAAGCTTTAACATTTCAAGGGAGCAAAGGGGGATGATGGAGGGAGGAGGGAGAAAGAAAAAGAAAGACAGTCTTACCCGCTCCAGCGCTCTCAGCAATGGCGGTGACATTATCCGGATCACCACCGAACCCAGAGATATACTTCTTGACCCACTCGAACGCATTCCTCTGGTCGCGGAGTTGATTGTTGGTCTTGTAACCCTTTGAGCGCAATTCCTCGGACGTCAAAAGCCCAGCGAAGCCGAGACGGAAACTACACACAAAGAACCTTTCGTTAGCACGAACGCGACTCAGTTGCCCGTGAAGGGCCGGGCCCCGGCCACCACTGGCCATTCCAGGACTTGTACGGTAAGTTCCACGAAAGGCCCTCAGCACCAGTATCAGTATCAGTACTGGTGCGAGTACCCGTGTCTTATGTTCAGGGAAAACAATTCTCAAGAGGGTAACGGAGTAAAGTAAGTGAGTACTGACTTGATCCCAACGCCAATGACAGGAACACCGCGCTCACTGGCCAATTTCACCAACTTCGCATGATCATAGTGCGGCCAGGAATTCGCTCCAAGAATGAATCCGCCGCCATGGATCCAGACGAACACCGGAAGCTTTTTCCCCGTCGAGTTGCCCGTCGTCTTGGGCACGGTGATGTTCAAATTCAAGCATTCCAGATCCGAATGGACCACCGTCGGTTTTGGAATCGTCTGTTGAATGAAGCTCATCTCATTGTCGAAGGCGGTTGGCGGGTAGTACGACGACGGCCTAAGTTAAGGGTCAGCCAGTGAGTGGTCAGTCCTCAATGAATACTATTCGATGGCCAGTTTGTTTTTGCTCTCTCTTTACTTTCCAAATTTCTGGCCCCCGAAAAAAAAACCCCCCAGAAATCGAGGAAGACGGGAAAAACAAATACAAGGATTGAACGTACCCGTGCTTGGTGGCATCCACAGAACCTCCCGACGGATACGCAGTCTTGACTTTGGATTCGGCCAGACGGTTCTCGAGCGTGGCATATTGAACCCCGAGGAACTGATGCACACCGTCAACCTCACGGCCGACGACCTCACCGATCGTAGGGTGCTGGATGGTGACTGTCGACATGCTTGACGTGGGTCGATTCTGGCTTGATTGATTGACTGCGGAAGGTACTCAAGCTGTTTAGAACGGAGAGTACGGAGTAAGGATGTCGGTGATACAAAATCGAATAGTTAGTATTCTCCTTCAGCCTCGTACATTGGTCCTACCACCTAAGGTACCTAATCACTCGCTTACCTAGCTGTTGAGTTGTGCCGTGTTGTGCCTACCCTGAAGCTACCCCACATTGTCCCCATCAGTCTCTTTATATTGTGAGCCCCACGATTCGATCCCACCCCCGCTTCTACCACAGTACTGTGGTACACCGCGTGTCCTCCACGCTCCTCGTCCTCCGAGTGGCCGAGGTATGGAAAGTAGGTACCTGGGTCATGGCTCACCGGAGCTCAGCCCACAAGGTCGAAGAACCCTACAGTACCACACGAGCTACTAACTATACAAGCTTGTAAGGAAGCGTGACCTGCTCTTTACGCCAGAGAACGGCAGCTCTACCTCGCGTCTAGAGTATGCCATTTCCGACATGTACACTTGCTAATCTGAGCCTGCCGGTCTCCTTCCATCGCTTCTATGCTTATGCTTTCTCCTGGAGATCTTCGGTCTGGCTAACCAGCTTCTTTTCGTTGCCAATGTCCACTTTCTCCTGGTCCATTCCCGGAGCATCAAGCCGGACACTGGTAGTCTCGTCGTTGAACAAGCGAGCAATCTCCTCCAGCGACAAGCCTTTGCTCTCGGGGAAGTAGAAGAACAACGGCATTATGAAGCATACCAGCAAGCTCAAGAAGACCAGGTAGAATTTCCAGCCAATGTTCGCGAACGCCGTTGGAGCAACTTCCAAGTAGATAAGGAGCGAACACCAGTATGCGACGATGGATGCAGACATCCCTTTTGCCCGAATGTGGTTCGGGAAGATCTCAGATGTGTAAACGCTAGTCCATGTCAGATATCACCATTCACGAAAAGGCCACACGTCGAGTAACCAAAACACTTACTATGTCGTCACATCAATGTTGAACGCAAACAGTGCAATGTGTAAGAAGAGGAAGAACACACTCGCAACAGCAGCTGCGTGTGATCCCGTCCTCTCGAAAGTGCTCAGCGCTGCACATTCGCCAATCAAGGCAATGGCATCTCCTATCCAGCCAATCTTCAGAGCATTGACACGGCCAATGTAATCGATAGTGAAAGCGTTGAAGAAGTTTCCGCAAAGCGCAAGGCTAGCATAACAGCCAGAAAACAACAATTGCATCGTGGTGCCGAAGCCAAGTGCACTGTAAAGCTCAGGTCCGTAGTCTAGAAGGTGTCAGCTTTGTTCAATGTCCACAACCGGCAGAAAACAACAACATACTTGCAATCACCGTGGTGCCTGTTGTCTGCGACCCGAACATCACAATGGCGCCAATGATGACACGTTTTCTGTACGAGCCTCTGACGAACATCTCTTTCCAGGATACCTCATTGTGCTTGTCAATCTCGTACTGCTGCTTTATCTGCTGGTATTCTCTGAACGCGAACACATCCTCCGGGTCGGTCTCGTCTCGATGCAGCCGCTGTACAATTTTGAGTGCTTCCTCAGCTCGACCTCGAGATATGACTGTTTATGTATGAGTATGGTTGCCTTTACTGTGAAGCAATGGCTGTACTTACGCCATCGAGGTGATTCAGGCATGAAGAGAATTCCCAAGGCACAGAAGAGCGCCGGAATAGCTTGAATTGCCAGAGGTAGACGCCATTGTGCGCCACTGGCATTGACGAAATAAAACCCGAACCCTGCCCAGCTGCCCTGTTGTCAGCTTCAAACGATGAAGAGCCTAGGATCTCGATTTGCGACACTCACCTTGCAGATGCGTAGCCAATCGTCACACAGATACCGTGAAATCCAACCATCATGCCACGGGAATGAGGAGGAGACACTTCGCTCTGATACAAAGGGACGAGCGGCAAGAGTATGCCTGTTACTATCCTCAGCCCTTATCTCCAGCAGGTACTATTGCAAGAACCACTTACCAACTCCTAACCCATTGATGAAGCGGAAGACGAGGAACGCGGCAATATGCTGAGGGCAACCAGCTTGCAACGCACCCCCAATGGTTGCAAGAACAGCACCGATGAAGATTGATTTCTTTCGACCAAGGTTTTCCGCAGACCAGGATGCGAAAATGGCGCCCAATACTGCAACCCGATCAGTATGTTGCTTCAACGGTGGTGTTGCCAACCTACAGCCTCCTCCTGTGTAAATGCCATTGGCGGCGCCAGCAATTTCGTTTCGATTTGAGCTGTTGTCGAGGCCGAAATATGATCTTCGGAAGTTCATTAAGCATTAGACTCGACAAGACAGAGGATGATGCGTTCAGCTTACATGAAAGAGGGTTGAGCGAGAGTCGTACCAATGATGGTATTCGAATATCCGAAGGCAAACGAACCCAAGGCCACAAAGGCCACGATCAGGATATTGTACGTGTTGCGCTTCTTCTCAACCATTTTCGCTTGCTTTTTGACGTATGGAAAGAGACGTTGATCGAGTCGCAACGATATTCCACAGATATAGGAAAAGTGGTAATGGTCTTCGTAGGCACATGGCCACCCGCATCGTCCAATAAGGACAATTGTTGGGGTCAAAGCCTTGTCAATTTCGTAGGCTTTTGTCGTTAGTGTCGCCAGATGATCTCGGAACGGCTCAGAGTTACTGAATGCAGTATCGCCTCGTCGCAGTGGAGATCGCTTTTCGGCTTTGATGCCGACGTCACTGGCTGGGAGACTGGTTCGTTCTTCTCCGATGTACGCTAACGTCGGATCGAAAGGTGAAGCAATGGGTATTCGAGCCTTGTTTCCTTGAAGAGTTGTTCTCTGTGAAGGTACGCGTTCGGCATTTTCGTCAAGCTCGTGGGAGGAAAGATATGGCGTCGTCCAAGTTTCCTTTGACTGTCCTTTTGCCTTTACTTTCCTTCCTCCTGTACAGTCAGTCAGCCAGCCTTTGGAGGCTAACGGGCCGAGTAAACATCGACAAGACGAGGCTTGTCCGATGGGAAAACAGCACCGCGCTCAACAGTGACAATTGCAAAGTCTATCACGAAGCCAATGCATGTGAGGATGTAAAAGTCCATTTTGCATCGTCGACGGCATTCCTCGCATGCGGGGATCCCCTGGAAAGGACACATTGGTACCCTTGCGCTGGTGTGCGCACTGTCGAACGCCGGGCCGAGACATCGTTCCGCGAGTTTCTCTTCAAGCATGATTTGAAGACGGGCAAGACCACCGAGCTCGACATTCAAGGGTTGGAAGGCGACTTTATCACTCATGGTATCGACATCCTCCCCGTAGCCGAGAATTCTTCGAAGGTTTGAACATGCACTGCCCAGACTGTATTCCAACAGCTAATAAGTTTGTTCAGATCCATATTTTCGCCGTCAATCACGCTCGGGATGGAGACTCGATCGCAATCTTCCTCCATGAACTCGGCTCAAACGTCGTCGAGCTTGTGAAGAACGTGAGACATCCCAACATCAAAACAGCGAATGGAGTTGCTGCCATTGGACCGTTGTAAGGACAAAAGGTCCGTCATCCTTTTTAACCAATGTTGACAGTGTTAGGGAGTTTTACGTCACCAACGACCATTACTTCGCAGGCGGCATGACGCGTGACCTAGAAGAGAGGTTCGGTCCTTGGGGTTGGGCGACTCATGTTCAATATTGCGATGCCAGTACCGAGGTACGAGTAGTCGCTTTATGCCGTCTCGAATGACACTGACGAGAGCAAAAAGGACATCTTGTGCAGACAAGTGACAAACACCTTCCCAGGTGCAAACGGTCTCAACTTGTGGAAGGATCGGTTGTTTGTGGGAGACTCCAAGAATGGGACCGTGACGATATTCGAGATTGACAAGGACAAATCATTGACCCAGCTCCAAATGGTGGTAAGTAGAAAACAACTCCTTCGGAATGCCAAAGCATGTCTGCTGATCACTAACAACAGGATCTTGGCGCCGCAGCAGATAATATCAATATCTTGCCGACGACGGGAGATCTGCTCGTTTCAGGTATAAGAGCTCGCTCAGCAGTTGCACTTGTCACTGACAGAATCTAGTGTTCCCGACACTGGAAGATCTGCCCAAGTATCTTGCAAACGTGAAGTCGCTCGGTAAAGATTTGTTGGTGCCGGCCGCGGCGCTTCGACTCAGACAGTCGAATGGGTATGCTCCAGAGCTTGCTTATTTCAACGATGGCTCGGTAATCAGCTTTCAGACGGCAGCCGCGGGTGAACCATATCTCGACCTTTACATCAGTACAGGTGTCCTTCAGTATGGAGGGTTCGCAGTCTGCAAGGTGCCTCCTGGTACCTTCGCATAGGGCTTGTCGCTGATTGCTTCCGACCAGAAGTATTCTCGGCAACGAGGGCAGAACTACTTCCGCCTTGACTGGTCGATAGTTCAATAGACATTGTACGGCGGTGCCCACACCTCATGGACTCGGAGAATTCGCCAACTAATCCGGGAGCGTCTCAAACGTCAGATCGAGGTCTTCCCAAAATCTGTCGTCGATCCAGGAGTGCCAAGATTCGCCACCTATGAGTGCGGACTCCGAGGTGAAATGTTGTTCTGGGAAGCAGTACTTGCGAGCCCCGACCGGAGGCGAACGGGACCTGCCTGTGGAATGCATTTGATCGCGAATGCTTGGGCTGTTTGGCTGCAGAATCATAACACTGCCTGGGCCGGAGTCGTTCGTCAGGCCACTAAAGCCAACTCCGATAGCTATACGTCGTCAGTACAGTGATCATTCCTCCCAATCCATCATCTTCTTGTACTCACATTCTTGAGCTTTGGTGACTGTGCGACTGGGCATGGACTGTTGCATCTTCTCAAACAGCTTCTGAATCATTTTCGTGTCCTGTAACTCTATGAGACTGTGCGGATCCACGCTGCCTTCCGCCGGGTCGGTTTCTCTTATGCCTTCAGCTTGCTGCTCCATGGTTGTCGTAACCCAGCTGACCCCTTTCCAGTATGTAATAAGTCTCCGCAGCGTTCTGAGACATATCTCATAATTCGACCGATTTGTGATTCTTCTTAGAGGGTTCGATGTGGAGGTTGATTCGGCAATGAAGACCAAACCTGCCACTTCGACTGCTTGGTCAATGAATGGACTGGAGACCAAAGTCCCGGTGTCAACAACCTCGACCAGGCTGAGGATCGAAGTCATCGTTCTTGCAGATGAGAGGGCAATTCCTCGACTTTCAGGAGTGAGGCAGATACTCTTAGCTCGGGTTTCTTGTCCGTATCGTAGTCCTGGCCGATGAAGGCCTATCACTATCTGAACACCGGTTAGATCAGATTTGAGATTGCAGAGGCCATGCCGCTTACCGCATGAAACCACAAATGAAGCATCAAGTATGTGCCGCTCTCACCAGTGGCTACGTACGACTGGAAGTTGTGGATGTCAAACGACAGCGCTGGAGGCAAGTGAGCGTAGTAGTTGATGAGTTCGTCGTTGTAACGGAAAAGCTTCTCTCTGGTGCTGTCGGCCAGTTCCTCAAGTTGGTCGATGTCATTAAGTTCGTCATGAAGCAAACCCAAAGTCTGCATAATGACAACCATACAGGGAAAGGGGGATGGAAGTTCTGCATCGGAATCAATGCGGGGCCATGGAACATCGATATACTTGCGCTCAATGCTCAAGGGGCGTCCGGTTGCGAAGGAAATGATATGGTCGAGGTGGTGTACGCTGAACCAAGTTCTCGAAACAGTCCAGTACTCTTCAGGAACGAGTTTATCAGGACCAGAGATTGCGGCCTTTGTGACGTTAGCATAGACCGTTGGTAGATGCATCGTTTCTCCTTACTCTGTGCATGCCGAGGTCCATAGCCATACGACAAGCCATTCCCATATACATCCAGACCCCTACATCGTGGTTGCTCGCTAGCTCTAGCCATACGAGCATCAAGATACTAGCTACAACGTCATAACTGGGCAGATTGAGCAAGGGTACAAGAAGCACCTTGGCTTTTTGTGCAAAGATGTCGCCTCTCAGGTAAAGTGGGCAGTCCTGAAATTCAGGCAATGGACTGAAACGCGCCGAAAGGCCACAGATGCTGTTCAAGACCAGAGCCGATACCTTTCGGTCTTTGACCAGTGCAGTGAAAGCATCCCGACGGTAGAATGGGAAGTGGCAGCCGTAGTGATCGAAAAAGGTGTTCAACAAAGGACCCAGCACTCGAGAAGCAGGAGTGATTCCGTCAGCCTCGAAGAGGGACGCGGCTGCTGATTCTCGTAGGCTTGTGTGGATTTTGGCCTCGTCATCGGGTGTCGAAGGAGTTCCAATATCATCGGGATATTGCTGAGATAAATGCTTGACATCGAACAGCATCTTCTTGTATCCAGGAGCGATGCCTGTTGGACCAAACCAGCGAAAGAAAGGGATTCTGATTGATCGAGGTTCGACAATCCTTTCAGGGACAACACCAATGCCATTGACCTTCTGCTCCAGAGATGCAGTAAGCGGCTTTCCCACAACGGGACCATCATTCTGCTTCGCGACAGCATCTTTCATTGGCTTCTGCATCACAAATTTGACGCGATTGAGTCGTGGGTCTTGATAATCGCATGCCACTGCGCGCTGCACACAAGCTGTGCAGGAAGGCTTTGTGCCACTGCATCTCAACTTCTGCCTCCGACAACGGCTGCAAGCTAAGGAGGTTCTTTTTCTCTTCGACGCCTGTTGGCCATTTCCAACTCCATACTCCATGTACCTGACTTGAATCGCGGTGTCAAGATGTCATTGTCTTGCATGATGCGATCACGCGTGCTGGAAGAAGGAAGGCTTTCAGTCGTCGACACGTCGAAGACGTCTTGCAGCGCGGCACCATGTGGGCATCTGCTTCGCCGGACACCTTCAGCCTCAATATCATTCATGACTTCAATCGAGGCATTGTGAGGCCGGCACTTTCAACTTTCAACTCTCAACTACTCCTCTGTACAGGCTGGACGAGGCTGAGTCTCCCATCCAGCACTCCGAAGGTTACGAATGGTGGTTGCGTAGAAGTTATAGGCATAGAAGACACTACGAAATGAAGTAAACATTTTCTAGACATGGAAGATGAGAACTTTGTGTTGCAATTTCCATTGATCATGGTCTGAACCACCCGCCCAGAGCCGTAGTAGAATGCATTCAACCCATAATACTGGCTGTCTGTACCAAGCTAAGTTATTGTAGACAGCGACGACGCCTCAATCTGCGAGGCAAGATTCCATTACTGCATCATCCAATTCATGCCCTTGGTACACCACACCCATGCCTGTCGTCTGTCGTCTGTCGTCTCTCCTCGTCCAGTCACTTTCCTGCTCACGATCCCAGCTCCCTATAATCGGCCTGCCTCGCCCGTTTCTGTCGATTCTGGTGGCGCTGCGGATTGACCGGCTGTCGCATGTACGCATTGTCCTCTTCATTGCCGACGTGCCGCTGCTGGTTCGAGAACTTGCCGCCGGCCGGTCCTGTAGGCGGATAGAAATTCTGCGGCTGAGCTTGACCCATGGCCTTCGGACCCGTCGGCACACCAGCCATGCCAGTAGGCTGTGTCGGTGGCTGTTTCTGCTCTTGATGTTGGTGATGGAAGCCGCCGCGTGGTTTGAAGCCGCCTCGACTCTTCCAATTCTGTCCATGGCTAGGACCTTGATTCTGATTCGTATTGTTCCAATTCTGCTGATTCCCACCAAAGCCGCCACCCATACCGTTCATATTACCCTGGGGAAACATATTCATCCCACTCATGCCGTTCATGCCGTTCATCATGTTGAGATTCGGATTCATAAAGTTCATCCCAGTCATCCCAGTCATCCCAGTCATGCCCATGCCCATGCCCATTCCCATGCCCATGTTCATGTTCATGGGATTCATCATAAAGGGGTTGAAGCCAGGCATCATAGGCATGTTCATGCCATTTTGCATCTGTGAGAAATCAGGAGGCATCATGTTGGCAGGAAAGTCGGTCTGAACGTTAGGTGACGCGACTTGCTCATCACCATCTTTCTGTGCCTCAGCTTCGGGGTTTGATGTCAACGATGCTACTGCGTCCCCAGACTTCTGGCGCTTCATTGCTGGAACTTCAAGGTTACCCGGCGTGTTGGTTTCTTCCAGTTCACTTGCGCTGCGTTTCCTAGACTGTCCTCCCGATGACGCTGGCGAACCATTGCCGTCTCGCGAACTTGGTCTTGACCCAGCAGCTGAGTCGTTTGCCTTCGCTGACTCTGCCGTGATAGTGGGACTTCTAGATCGTCGTTTCTCATTGGCCTTGTCTGCTTCATACTCCTTGATCTTTGCCTTCATCTCCTCGTCAGGCTCCAGGCGTTCGAGACTGATATTTTCAGTCTCACAGCCCGGGCATGTGAGATCGTTCTCAAGCAATGCGTTTTCAATACAATCGTGGCAGTATGTCTTCCCGCAGCAAGGTGTCTTCATTGGGTCTACAAACAAGCGCTTGTCAATCGGGCATTCCAAGCCTCGATCTCGAAGCTCCTTGTCGCCATCTTGTACTTTCTTTCCGGCCGCTTCTGCGGCCTTGACTAGTTCCAGATGCTTTTTCCATGCCTTTTCGTCTGCTTGAGCAAAGACATATTCTCCTTCAGCGTTCACCATAAGCTTCTGTCTGTCCGCATCATCCAGCTTATCGACGTCCGACTGATCGATCTTTTTGAGCATGGATCGTGGAATGCCAGTCGTGCGCTTGATGCGGTTCTTGTTGTCGTAATTGACATCGTCATTTGTCGGACATGCCTGAATCCAGTGGCCTGATGTGCAATTAGTCCAGTTCTGTCTCATCTGAGGATGAGAAGTGCTTACCTTTCTTGCCACACCGATAGCAAATGTAGCCGTGAGGAGGCTCACCCTCCGGAATGTTGGCTTTCTTGTTGAACGGCTTCCCTGTCATAGGAACTCGAGCCTCGTGTGACATCTCCTCTTGCTTCTGTTGCCATTGCGCATCGGTGAATTGCAACATTGCTTTCAGTCTTTCTTCTTCTGTCATTGCCTTATCCAAATCCACCGTCTTCACAGCCCGGTTCGACGCAGTTGTAGAGGGTTTGGCACTGACGGGCGGTTTCCCGGAGACATAACGAGCGGCACGACCTTTTCCAGGGGCAGACGCAGGTAATCTTCGAGCCAGGACAGTCGAATCTTTGGGGATGATCTCGGTGTCGTCGGTGTATTCTATGCAAGTGTTAGTCATGCTACAAAGATCCGGCATCGTACACTCTTACCTTCATTGCTGTTTTCCTTGTAGACCTTGAGGTCAAAGTCGGTACCGTCTCCTAAGCGAGAGATGTTGATGATTTCACGTTTGAGGTTCCAGACATCCGTATGTGGGCCATCAATGGTTACACGTTGAGGTTCTTTCTGTGATTTGAACTTGAAATACACATAGGATGCCATGGCGGCCAGGCCCAGTGGCGAGGGATGGAGTCGATACCAGTCGTGAGATTTGTTAGGTCAAGCTGATTGTGAATTTTGTGGCGCAAGTGCTATGACTCTGTTCCAGGGACAAGAAGTCAAAGATGCCAGGGCAAAGGGAGATGATATTGACAAGGTAAACAAGTAATAGTTCAGTTCTCGGAGGAGCGCTGATTCCAACTCAGGTGAGATTCTGTACAATTCGCACCAGCAGTGCTTGCACCAAAAACCCGATCGATCTGCGGCTCCAGAACGAAAGACAGTCTGCAACCTTCCCCAATGCTATTGGATTCTTGAAACAATAAGACCCTTTCCCTCACTGATACCCCGAGAATTGAGAGCAAACACAGTGTGTTCGCAAGTTATTCACACGAGCAGGACTGATTGACAGCTGAATCTGCTAAGCACCCCACTCCGCCGTTTGCGGCAGTAAGGAAGAAATGAATACAAAGAAGTGCCCGAGCAACCGAATGGGAGTCCTGGTATTGGACAAAATCGTAAGGAAAGTCGGTGAATGGCAGAAGAGATGGAATGAGATGAAGAGTGATGGACGAGTGAGGTTCAAAGTGATGGAAAGTGAGAGAAAAAGAGGAGGCGCAGGCAGACTTCATTCATCGGCGGTCAGCGCCGAGGGAGAGGCAAGAGCAAGTCACGTGGTGCCGACAGACCTTAATCACGTGACAACGTCCACAGCCTTGCAGCCTCGTCGGGCACAAGAATTCGCTCAACTACCTGGCGAGCCGTTTCCCAAAATAAGTGGCACACCGAAATGCTACCTTAACACTGCGGCGGTTGCTAGATACATTAGTCGACGCTCGATCGGGTAGTATAAGAGTTCGACTTATTCTCTAAGTGATTCTCTACATCATATATTTACGAAGGTAGACGCGACATAATGAGTCGATCGTCAGGCAACGAGTTCCGGAGGTACGCCGTGCCAAGTAATTTTGTAACTGGCTCGCTGGGTACGAGTAGGATATTTTATTTGATCACATTGATATCAGCGGCTGGATACCGGGCTGCCGGACCAGCTTGGGCTCCCAATGATCCCTCTAAGCAATAACATCCTTGGTTTCCAGCTGCTTCATCACCTCCATTAAGACCTCCTTCGTGCTCAAATATGCATTCTTGGGGTCCTTCCGCACTCTCTGCCAGACTTCACCATGCTTGGGCTCGGAAGATACACACTTCGATATGACGTCTTCACGTTTATCCTGGGCCAGTATTAGTCTTGCAAAGTGGCTTCGAAAAGGGGCACCGGGTATACTCACATCAGTACCATGCTGCATCAAAAACTTCAAATACCACGCCCACGTGTCTCCCAAATCGGGATCGAGCACAATAGCCTTCTCAAACCAACTCATAGCCTTGTCCAATCTCCGCTCGCTCCAGAATATTCGCGCGATGGTGACGAATAGAATCGGGTCATTGTCGACAGCTTTGATGGCCTCTAATGCCAATGGCTTGCGTTGCGTCCTAGGTTGTAACCTCCAAATGTTCTCCGACAAAAGCAGACCTGACTTGGGACATTCTTGTATTGCTTTCGACATCAATATCTTTGCTTGTTGAACGTTCGGTGGCTTGGCGTGCAGCTCGACTCGGATACTCTCCACCCACAGTTCCGGATTCTTGGGATTCTGCAGTCGCGCCCTGTCAAGAACTGATCTCGCTTTGATGATGATGCCTGCTTTCTCTTCGAGTCGTGAAGCAAGGAGCCAAAGGGGTACTGATTTTGGACAGAGCCTCGTGCCCTGAGAATATGCCTCTCTAGCTTGTGGTATCATGCTTTTGTCCTCGTAGATTTGACCTTTGATCATCCATAGCTTGGCACTGCGAGGGAAGCGTGTCTCTTTCTTCTCGACCACGGTTGAAGTGAGACCTTGAAGGACCAAATCAAGCGCCACATCAATATTACCCAATTGACGCTCGTATGCGGCACTTTTGTACCAGACACGCTCAGTGGCGGCTTCCTGTCGTGCGGTGGCAAGAAGATCCCGGGCTTGATCGACCTGTTTGGCGTCTGCTTCCAATTTGACAGCTGCGAGCCAGATTTCTTCGGATTTGGGATTCTGATTGAAGGCTCTACCGAGCACGCGACGAGCATCGTCGACGTTCCCAGCATACCACTTCTCCCTAGCAAGCTGTAGCCAAAAGGTTTCAGACTGTGGGCAAGCCTCGACAGCTTTCTCCAAGACCTGCCAGAGCGCTTCTTTGGTGCCGTGATGTCTCTCAAGATCAGCAGCTTCGAGCCATAACGATGTACTGGTGGGAAAGATGCGCAAAGCATAGGCGTATATGGCCCGAGCCGTCTCGTACCGTTCTCGGCTCATACTAGCCTTAGCGTCGTCCTTGAATATCTCCTTCCGGTCGTCATCCTCATCCAGACCGTACCCAAGTGTTTCTCGGATGATAGCACCGCAAGTCAATACAGCACCCTCCTCTTCGCATTTCTCGGCTTCGGCGATCCATTCCTCACGCTTGAGCATAGCGCCTTCCTTAACAAGCGCCTTGACCGCACGGTTCATGATATTGACCTTGGCCGCGTTGCCAATCTGTTCTTGTAATCGTGCCGCAGCGATCCAGATTTCGTGACTCGTCGGTACAGCCTTTCTAGCTTTGTTGAGAACCGCTTGTGCGTTTTCGGGACTTTCTAGTCTAGCCAGGGCAAGCCATAACTCGACAGACAGGGGAATGATCTCGGTGGCTTTCGCAAGCAGTAACTTTGCGTCTTCCGGGTCCTCTTCCAGGTTGACTGCTTCCTTCCAGATGGCAACAGATTGCGGGATATGATCTATTGCTTGTCGTAATACTCGCTTTTTTGCTCGAGGCTCTGACTCCAGCTTCATAGCTTCGATCCACAGCCTTGTCGAGCGCTCATTGTTCTTGATAGCGTTGGCAGCAACAATTTTGGCATTGTGATTGTCATTCATCCGGATGTTCTCCAGCCAGGCATCTTCGCTCTTGGGACATTGCTCACAGCCTTGAGCTATGAGTTTCCGGGCGGACACGATCTTTCCAGCTAATTCGTCCAAGCGTGCAATAGCAATCCATCCAGGAGCATGTTTAGGATTTGTCTTGATCACTGACTCCAGTAACACTCTGACTCGCTTGACATCTCCGACTGCTAATTCTGAGGCCTTGAATTCTGCAGTGTTGAGGCTTGTCAAGTATCCTTTGGTGTCAATCGCTGTTGCTGATCCCGTTCCCGCATCTGATTGCGCAGCTCGATCCAACCTGGCTTTGAGGACCTTGTCTCTTGCAACACCAATAGCCGCGAAGTTCGTCATCGTCCCATCCCTGTTGTCGGCACTTACCGCAGGGTCCGCCCCTTCATCTTGAACAGTCGTTTGAAGTTCCGTTGAATCCCTCGCGCCGGCCAATACACTGTCGGGAACGGCGTAGAACCGCTGCCTCAGATTCTGCTTCGATCTTCGGTTCTTGCCCGTCAAGTCACCCGGATCCGGTAGGTTCGCCCATTCATCATCGGTTATTGTGGCCAGAGGTCTCTTGAGGTCTGCAAATTGTTCGGATATATTTGGGTTCTTTCGATTGTAATCATCGATTTCTTCTCGTTCTCGTGCTTCCCTAGAGGACCGCGAAGGATTTACGTCGGTAATCTGTTCATCCCAGAGTGGAAAAGATAAACCACAGGCTTCTTTGACAGAACGAGGAGGAGCAGGAACGGGGAAACGGGAGTGTACTAACCTTTGTGCTTTCCGCCGTCTTTCCATCTTCTCTTCAACTTCCTGATATATTCTGTCCGCCTCATCATCATCTCTGTCATAGTGTCCAAAGGCGAACAGCCCGGTCTCGTTGTCGGGATCTTGGAACCGCTCATCGTCCTCTTCTCTTTCTTCAGGCTTCTTTCCGGCGGCACCGTAGGCTGTCGGCGGCGCGGCGCCCAACTGTTGCGCTCTCTTCGCAAGTGCTTCCTGTATCTGTTCCGCAGTAGGTCCTTCTCGAGCAGGACCAAGATCGGATCGAGTTGTGAAGCCTGTCGCGCCTCGTCCCAGACCTGCGACATAATTTTCCGGAGCGGCCTGACTTAGGAAATCACGTCGCGACGCCATGGTGGCGTGTCAGTCCTGGCGCACTGTTCGAATAAAAGTGATCAGGTAGGAAGAACACCCTGAAGTACGTTGAAGGGAAGTAAATAATCGACCTGGAAGAAAAGCAGTTGCTCTACTTGTGGTAGAGTAGATCAAAAATCCGAAGGCATCCATTCATTTCCCATTTCCCCACGATCTGCTGCGGTCTCCATCACAAAAGATTCTGCCGCTGACAACTTTCACCGCCAAAAAGTTCAAAAAAGTTCCCAGCAAGACCACTCTTCCACCACTCGACTCTACAACACCTCTACCCGTGCCGCCTGCAGGCCTCTCGCCCCCTCCGTACCTCGACCACCCCTTCCGACCATGCCAAAAGCCAACAGGAAGCGCCCCAGCGGGGATGCTAACGCATCTTCCTCACCCTACACAAAACCCTCCTCCTCCTCCGCCTCTTCGGCCTCGAACGCCATCTTCAAAATGAACACGGACATAGGCCAGCACGTCCTCAAGAACCCCGGCGTGGCCACCGCGATCGTCGACAAAGCCGACCTCAAACAATCCGACATAGTTCTCGAAGTCGGTCCCGGCTCAGGCAACCTGACGGTCAAGATCCTCGAAAAGGCCAAAAAATGCATCGCCGTCGAACTCGACCCTCGCATGGCCGCCGAAGTCACCAAGCGTGTCCAGGGCACGCCGCAGGGCAAACGTCTCGACGTCATCCTCGGCGACGTGATTAAGACCGACCTCCCCTACTTCGACGTCTGCATCAGCAACACGCCCTACCAAATCTCCTCGCCTCTAGTATTCAAACTCCTCGCAACCACCCCAGCCCCACGAGTCTGTATCCTCATGTTCCAGCGCGAATTCGCCCTGCGCCTATTCGCCAAACCAGGCGACAAGCTGTACTCGCGACTCAGCGTGAACGCCCAGATGTGGGCGAAAATCGACCATATCATGAAAGTCGGCAAGAACAATTTCAAACCCCCACCCGCCGTCGAGAGCAGCGTCGTCCGGCTCGTGCCCAAGAACCCGCGACCCAACATCTCATATGAAGAATGGGACGGCCTGCTACGGATATGCTTCGTGCGGAAGAACAAGACCCTCCGCGCGAATTTCCTAGGAACCACCAGCATAATGAATCATCTCGAGACCAACTACCGAACATGGTGCGCACAGAACGACGTGACCCTCGAAGACGGCCCGGCCGGAGGAGATTCGACGACGACATTAATGGAAGTCGAGAACACACTAGCCGCCGAGCCGGAGGAAGAAGAAGAGGAGAACGGAGATGAATGGGACGGCTTCATGGACGTCGATGTAGACGACGATGAGTTGCCGTCATTCTTCAAGGAGCAGCAGCAACAACAACAAAAACAGTCACAACCATCCTCCAAAACGGCAAAGGGCCCCAACAGCCGGAAACGACGAGGCAAAGTCGCCGAGCTCGTCCGCGAAAAGATCCGTTCCGTCCTCGAAGACAAGACACAACTCGGCGATAAACGTGCCCGCATGTGCGACGAGGGCGACTTTTTGAAGTTGTTGTACAATTTCAACCTCGAAGGCATACACTTTCGGTGACAATAGTTCGGCCCCAAAAGGCCCGATCCCAGTCCCAGCGTAAAAGAGATGAGAGGAAAAGTCTTATGATTTATATGACGAACAATTTACGAGATACCCCCATAGACAAAACTTCGACTCCTTTTAAAGACCTCACCAAAGGAAGTAGGCAACACTTCTAAGTGTGTTTCAGATGAAAAGAACATGCTTCTCAGAAGAGTATGTATTGTCCTTAATCATGCTATTGTGTCTACCTTGGTCGCTACACTGCGTGTCTCATAGTGGCCCCTATCTTCAATTACCATTGTAAATATCACCTTCGTTCATACGTATCCTTCATAGTCTCGTCACAGCACAGCAGGTAAAAAATCCAGCACTATTAAAACATCGCTGTATCCTCGCAGAAATAAACCTCCAAGCCTAGACCAGTGGAATGGGCGCAAGTCCATAACAGGCAGCATAACTAGAAGCAACAAGAACCAATGCAGCTGATGCTATGCCTGGGCAGATTTCCTGCCTGCAGCCCCGACTGTTTGATCCGGACAATCCAACTTCCTAGACCGACCATGACCAGCAGAGTCAATCTCCAGTCATGTAAGTAGACCATATCATAATGTCGAATACTCAACTTGCAGAAGAATCCACCATGGGCCAACCATTGACAGACGTGAGAAACAGAGTCAATCTCTCGAAAGGACACAAAACCCGCTCGCTGAACTCATTCCCAAATGTATCGTCAACTCTCCCAAGTTTTGAAGCCCGAAGAAAATACTTTAAGCAGCTCGGCCAGTCCCATTCTCGAGCAGGGTGGACTGTATTCCAGCCAGAATTCCTGATAGCCACCAGTGACTTTTAGTCGTGAGCTTTTGGCATCTGCTTTTGTCGAAGAAGAGAAAATTGCAAAGTATCCATATCCGAAAGGTGGCAGCGGCAACGTAACCGCCACCGATAGCCGCCCCAGAAGGAGCAACGGATTGTGCGAAGAAAAGGACCGATGAGACTTCAACGCACAACAGATTCGCTGCTCAATCGCAAACAATCCTTTTCATAAGAACGACAAGGCAGAAAACAGAAGCCAATCCAAAAAAGCCGCCTTTGCGACCACAATCCGGCACACTCAAAAGTGCAAGAACGTATTTTTTCTGTTCCCTTCAAGCTCCATATCCTGCATCCTCGTAGCTCTTACCATAGTCGACGCTCTGCCGCCTAGTGTATTCGTAGCTGCGTTCACTGATGCTCGGAGCTCGGCTGGGTTGGCGGCTAGATTTCAAGCTCGGGACTCGGTCTTCGATGTGAGAAAGACGCCTGGAGGACTGATTCGGCTCACGATTGGAGACGTTGTTAGAGACACTCTTGCGAGACGTGCGGCTAGTCACACTGGGTGCACGTTCAATACTTTTCTGTTCTTTGACTCGAGACTCCTCTTTTGCTTCCGTGCTGACTGATACAATAAGGCCGCCAATATTGACGCTGATAGGCCGGCCATCTTTGTCCACGTAGTCAGCTGGAATACTCATATTTAGGCCGCCAGGCAGAGTGATGCTTGTCATGGTGCCACTCGTGTGACTTCTGCCACGGCCAGATGAGTCCTTTGACGAGGACTGGTGGCTTATGTGGCTGTAGTTGCTCCCCTCTGACCTCGAGCTGGAGGTGCGTTTGTTGAAGTCACGAAGAGCCTGAGCAGTCAGCTCACTTGATGTTTTACTCTTACTTTGCTGGTATTGCTCGGCCTCAATCTCCTTCTGCTCAAGTGGCACGGCCGCAGATGGGATTGTAGTCCGGCGAGGTAAAGGGACAACCCTGGTTGAAGCCACCTTGGTCGTTGTGGTGGGCGTAGAGTAGGACACCGACTTTCTAGGCAGTGCAGGACGATCGCGAGCCTCAACAATCGAAGGGCCGCGGTAGGATGTGGGAGGACGCGATGGCGAGTGAGATTCTCGCCGTCCTCTCGTGGCTGAAGGAGGCGGTCGCGACTCTTGAGAGTCAAAATCATCATCGTCATATTGATTTGACTCGTGAAGCCGCTCTCGAAGAGGTGCTTCTGAGGGATGATAGGTTTTCGACCTCCTGGCACTTGGTCTGCGGCCGAGACCAACCTCGTCTGGTTGCGTCTTTGGCTGCCGAGGCGGAGGCGGAGGCATTATATTGCGATCGTCATCAATGGTGCGGGCTGACCTTCGAGAAGGAAGCACAGGTCGGTCCTCTTTCAAGGAGAGTTTCTCAAAGCCAACCATCTCAGGCTCGACATAGGTCTGTCTGATGACGGGATCGCCGTACGTTGTTGCTCTTCGAACAGGGCTTGGTCGACGGCTTGGTCTTGTGGAGTGCAACTCGGACGGAGGCGCATTGTCCATGAATGGCAGCATATGTTGGAAAGGGGCGAAAGAGGCACCTGGGAGGGGGGATGTCGGAGCGTACGAGTAAGATACGGGATTGTAGGGGAGGGAAGGCGTGACTGGTGTGGCCCAGCCAGAGGTAGCAACAACAGGCTGCGCGTAGACGGCCGGACTGACATACTGGACAGGAACTGATGGGTTGACCATGCTCAGGGGTCTCGGCTGCCTTGATGAAGACAATCGTCTCGATTTATCGGGTAATGCGTCATCGTCCCTTGCGCTTCGGGGCGCATTCTGTCTGATCGTCTTGGGAGATGGTGGTGGAGGAGCCACGCTGGATGCTCGAGACATCTCTTTTTTGATGTCGATGTGTTTTCCATATTGGTCGCAGACCCAGCAGGTGCCACGCTCGTGGACAAAATACGTCAACTTACCCAGCCGTGGCTGATCAGAAATGGGTTCTTTGCTCTGAGGCACAGACTGACGGCGGCTGGTGGGCTTCGCTGGGGCGCTATGAGGCATGTGGTAAGGCTGTCGCTCCCTTTCCAATATAACCGCAGTGTCGAGCTTGAGTTCTGGCATCTTTCGTCGTGTTATAGTAGTAGGTTCAGTAACTAGAGTGCTTGTTCCAGTAGCGTATCGTGAGTCAATGCCATTGCTGGGGGACTTTGGCGCGTGCGATCTAGCGGTCAATTCTTGTTGAGATCGTTTGATCGCTACATTGGCAGAAGTTCGAGAGCCAGGGAGGGTTGTTTGAGCATCCTCGTCATAATCCTCGACTGTGGCTACTCGGGGGCGTCGGCGTCCAGTATCTGGCATGGACGCGGTAGCAGGGATCCAAAGGGTGAAGTGAGTGAGGCTATTTGTAGTAAGGTCCGAGCGGGATTATGAATCTGATAATGGAAGGGGGTTGTCGTTGTGGTGGAGTGACAGGGGTTGTCTCTCGTTCCAAGGCCTGACCCCAATTGATGGGCTGATCAGCAAAAAGCACCGGACTTTACCTAGCCACAACGTGCCCACTTTAGGTGCGGCTCGTGGCTGGAGGCTCGTTCCGGGCGGTTGGTGGGCGGGCCCAGTCCAGGGCCTGAGGGCCTATTCTTTGTCTCGCTCGTTTTTGGCCCTCGCTGACAAGCAATTGTGATAACTTCGCCCCAGGAATACCTAGATTGAGCCTGGGGTCAATTGTGACTGACTTGCTTCGTCTGTTTGGTTTTGTTTTGTTCATTCCAACTTGTCTTGAAGAGTTGCCATTTCGGTGGAATGTCTTCCACAACCAACCAAGTCACTCGATCCCCTCGGGCGTCTCGCTCGTGGTTTGGGTTGGGCTTTAGCTTGGTGTTGCCGCACCTATGTTCCACATCCGATGATGTGACAATGTCTTCGTAGTCGAGGTGCGCACTTCCGCTGGTGCGCAGCGTTGTGCTCCTATTTGTGTAATCTTCCGGCTGCGGACAAGGAGCGAGACGAAACCTAACGCAGCTCGAGATCCTCTGACTGACGTGGTAGTCGTGTGCAGTCTTGATTTGCTCCTCGGGAGTGCGTGTGTCAAAATGAAGGATGGCTGCAGAGGTTGTCGAAAACTGCAAAGGAAAGTACGGCAATGCTCAACCAAGATGTTGGATGCGTCAATGGACAACTGAAGGGGCGGAGGGGAAGGGAAAGAGTCGAATGCGCCTGTGATTGATTTTCTTTTAACTAGTTGTTAGCAACGAGTCATTCTCAGCAACCCCACCACGCGTGGCTCTAGGCAGGCGAGACAGAGGCAGCAATGACAAGACCCGACACGAGAGACGAGAGGGACAATCTGAGCAGTGCCTGCCTGTTGATCAGGTGGTTGGCTGCGATATGACGAACAGGAGCCGGAGGCAGCAGCAGGGTGCAGTAGGCAGGGGTGATTCTCTCTCTAGGCTGCAAAGGTTGTGGATGGCATTGGCGAGCGGGCATTGATGCGCGCGAGAAGTTGTTGTAAGAGCCAACCGGTCTTGTATTAGTTGCGTGATGTGCGGGTTGGTGTTGCTTGCTGCCTTGTGAATGGTTGATATAAGCCAATTGAAGCCCGATGAGGGAGAATTCGAAGGCAGTTGAAGGCACAGCTTCGTCGTCAAAGTCCACTCGACGAATAGTCATGGCCACTTCCTGCGACCACAGCTAGGTGACAGGTTCGTCAACTCTGTCTTCACCTCTCGCTGGCCGGTTCTGTTTCGCCTCTTTACAACGCGGCGTCAGCACTCATTTTTAGAACACAGTGGCCATGTTGATGGCCAGGGATGACCGACGTAGACAATCAGGGTCCATGGAGTGAAAGCCTCTACAATATTCCCCTAGGGTTTGTAGCCCCTCAGCGTGCTCCAGGTGTCACGAAACGTGGATTGTCCTCCGATAGGGGATGATATTGTAGTACGACACGGCGGTTGGCAAGCAGTTGATTGAGGAAAACGCGGGGAGCCTACCTGCAGATGGCGATGATACTGATGAGAAAAGCCCCTCCATCGTTCGCTTCAATGCTATGCTAGCGCTACCTGATGTTACTCAGAAGGGGTCGGCCTGCTTGTCTGTGGCT
Source organism: Vermiconidia calcicola (assembly GCA_035928285.1). Classification (NCBI taxonomy): domain Eukaryota; kingdom Fungi; phylum Ascomycota; class Dothideomycetes; order Mycosphaerellales; family Extremaceae; genus Vermiconidia; species Vermiconidia calcicola. Next base: position 1,116,196 of record JAXLQG010000007.1, read on the forward strand.
GGCTCTGAAAGGATTAGACTGAGAAGAACCTCAGGTCCATATGGTCTAGGAGCTCGAAACAATATCGGTGCCCAACGCACTGTGACGTGAAAAGCATCCCCTGCCCTGACTAAAAGTGCTTAGTCTGTACAGTTGCATGAACACATATCAGCATCTGAAAGAACAAGGAATCGCACCATCCGCAGGAGCTGGACCTGGTCAGCATCATAAGAGTCTTGGGTTAGACCACTGTTGATCGCTGCAAATGTCCCATCACCCCGGGGAAACCCTGGTCTTTCCGTCATTTTCCATGTTGTACCCTTGTTACGGGCTTGCTTCTCAAACCAGAGCCCGAACTCCAAGATTCTCGTAGTCGCAAGTCAATTTCGCCAGCGATAGCGTTCCGAATTCTCCCGCTCAAAATGCTCAAACACCCCTTGTTGGAATCAACCCGTCACCTCATACTACCTGCCGGTAGCCGCCGTGTTACATTCGCTGCACTGGTGTTAGGCCGAGCAGGGTCATGCCATTCCACAAAACTTGACGGGCAGCCTCGTACAGCGCCAATCGAGCCTTCTGCAATTCGGCCTCGCTTCCCACAACTTGCAGATGGTCATAACTTGAACTTAGAGCATGGGCCATTTTGAATAGATACGTCAATAGCGTTGCTGGTTCGCGAGTCTTGAGCGTGTTGAGGACCACGTCAGGGTATTGCGCCAACGACCGGGCCAAGTTGATAGCATGAGTTTCTTTCAGTAACGACAGGTCTGCAGAGTTCAGGGCAGTCAGATCCGCATTGGCCCTCCGTTCGATCGAGCACAGTCGTGCATGGGCATACTGCAGGTATGGACCAGTGTCTCCCTCGAACGCAGTCATCTGGTTGATGTTGAATTCGTAGCCGTTGCGCACTTTACCTGTCAAATCCTGCACCATGATTGCAGTGATGGCCAGGATATCGGCCACACCTTCCGGATCGTCCAGCTGTTCGTATTTCTTCTCGTTCTTCTGCATGACCTCAAGCATGGTTTCTTTGACCGTCTGGATGATGTCGTCCAAAAACTTGACTGTGCCCCGTCGAGTGCTCATACCCTTGACCATGCCAAAGGAAATGTGCTCACACTTTTCGGCAACCTCTTTGTAGCCACCAAGATCTGTGGTCTTGAAAACTTGAGCCAGGTGTTCATTTTGTTGATCCGCCACAACGTAGATCATCTTGTCAAAGTGGTATTTATCGTGTCGTTCCAAGATTGCTGCCAGATCTCGTGTCAAGTATAGCGGAGTGCCATCTCGTCGAACGATGATGGCTTTGTTCAATTTCTTTGCTCCGTACTTGGAGAAATCAATCAGAAGGGCACCTTCCGATTCTTCGGCGATTTTCTTCGCTAGAAGGTTGTCGAGCACCTTCTTGATAGTTTCTGCCTTGACCTGTGATTCCCCAGAGTAGACGTCGAATTCAATGTTCAGTCTCGCGTACGTCCTCTGGTATTTTTTAATGCTCATGTCACGGAATTGTTGCCACAGAGCAAGTGCCTCTGGATCCCCGTCTTCCATGCTCTTGAAGTATTTTCGTGCCTTTTCGTCTTCACTGGCTTCGACCAGCGGAGCTAGCTTCTCTTCTAGGCCTGTAGCATCCTCTCCTTTAGCCTTCTTCTCCCTGATTTCCTTCTTGAGTGCGTCGATAGGCTCATCCTGTTCGCTCTTGATCTTGCTGATCTTCACATAGACTTGGAACAGATGCTGGATCGAATTCTTGTCTAGTTCTTCTTGGCTGCCGAACTGCTTGAAACCATTGGCCAGTAGACCGTATTGCTTTCCCCAGTCACCAAGGTAATTCATCTTGATAACCTCCCAACCCATGATCTTGTATAGCTTGGCTAGGAACCCTCCAATAATTGTGCTTCGAAGATGGCCTGCATGGAATTCTTTGGCAATATTTGGTGACGAGAATTCCACTATGACCCGCTTTTGGCCTTTTGAGGGATCCGACGGGTCTTTGAGACCAGACGTCGGGTTGGTGCCGTATGCTTGCCTACTTGTGAGAATTTCATGTATGACCGTCTTGAGCAAGTGTTCTGGTTTGTAGAAAAACTGAACAAAGGGACCATTGTGAGATGCTGTTGCTAGCGTGTCGTCAGTGGTAGGGAATGCTTCGGCGATCTCTTTGGCGTAATCCTGAGGTGGTTTGCCTTTAACTCGCAGTGCAGCCACCGGCAGTACCATGTCCCCCTTGTCGAGTGTGGCCGCCCACTGCAGCAGAGGAACAAGTTCGGCCTCTTTTCGATTTACAATGGGAGCTAGTCTCTCTGCAATATGTTGTCGGTAGAAGTCGACAGGGTTCTTGGCCTTGGCCATCTCGTCTATCGACAAAGACGTGATCTTCTCACTTATTTCTGAAGCCATGACCGATTTTCTTGCTGCAAAAGTGAAGAAGCGTTGAAGGGGTGAATGTGACAAGTTTGTGATGGTCACCAAGTTCTTCTTGTAGTGTGACTGGGATCTGCTCCGCAGGACGGTCTTCAAAAAGACACCAGAAAAAGAAAGAGGGCTCAATGGCCTAGAGGGGAGAGTTTTCAGAGGTCTAAGGGAATGAACAGAAGGAAATGCGCGTGAGAGCATAAGGACATTCTTTTTGCATAGTCATATCTTCTTCATACAAGATGCCCATGAGCCAATTGAAAAGTTGATGTCTTGGCGTGGCGTGGCGGACCGGAACAAATTTTTACCGTCGCAGCCTTGCCCTCGAGTGCCTTCGGAGCCTCGTTCTAGGGCTCCTCGACTCCCACAAACTTGAAGCCAGCCTCTTGCGATTAAGAACCACATTGCTACTAAATACTGCCAAACATCTCCTCAACCAGGTATGATGTCTGAATCTCATTTTCAACAATGTCTGAGGAACCCAAGGCTTCGATAGAGTTTCAAGGTGCAGAGGAAGACGACGGCCACGAACACCCATCCAAGCGGTTCCGATTCAAGTCGAAGAGAGAGAACGATGTCCGTGAAGAGGATAATACGAGAGGACACAAGCGTAGGAGGCACCATGAATCATCCCACGCTGGCGGGGGACGTCGCAAGTCCTCTAAGCGTTCCCGCGACCACACACCTACGCAATCTCACTCGTTGAATTCCTTGCCTCCCGACCAAGCTTTTCGCGAGTCACTCTTCGATGCGCTTGGAGACGATGAAGGCGCAGCATTCTGGGAAGGGGTATATGGACAGCCCATTCACGATTATCCGAACACCTACAAAGATGAAGAGACTGGCGAACTGGAACGCATGACCGATGAGGAATACGCGCAGTTTGTCCGTCGGAAGATGTGGGAAAAGAGCTGGGAAGGAATAGAAGCTGCCAAAGAAGAAAAAAGAAGAGAGCGGGAACAAGAGAAGCAGAGGATACGCGAGGAAGAGAACAAGAGGAATACGCAGCGGCAAGCCCAGCACAATGACTACGTTTTCGACACCCAAGTCGAGGCGAGTCTTCGGCGTGGCGAAAGGCGAAAAGACCGTAGAAGATGGCATGCCTTGTGGCAGGACTATTTGAGGCGGTGGGAGGAGCTGCAGGCAACGGCGCAGAACCGTCCAAAGCTGGAGGAAGATAGAGAGCAAGTCTTCCTCCGCAACAAGATAGCCTGGCCGGTCGAGTCTGGTAAGCGCAAAGATGTCCATCGAGACGAGGTTGAGCGGTTTGTCAGGAAAGGAACAGCCAGCCTAGAGTCGGATGAGAATACCGGAGACCCACTTGTTAATGCCCTCAAAACGGAGCGGGTAAGATGGCATCCTGACAAGATCCAGCAGCGGTACGGATTCATGGAAATCGACGAAAGCACATTGAAAGGCGTCACAGCAGTCTTCCAGATATTCGACGACATCTGGGCCGAGGTTCGAAAGACAGGATCATAAGACGACGGCTATCGAAGATGACATTGCGTTGGCGATTCTTCATTGCGACTGCCTCGACGTCTAGATGTAATTGTTTCTATGACCGAAGCAATGCTTAAGTCTCGACGTTCCACGACTGTACACCACCAGTCCATTCTGCAATGACATGGTCTGGGACGTCTCTTACAAGAACATGGACATGCTCCATGCCCGGGACAGACTGCAAGGCTGTCCAATTCTTGAACCACACGACTTTCTCCTCCTCGCCAGGTAAATCCTTGACTCGGTTCACGAATTTGGTCTGTATGAATCGTTCAACCTGCTGCCGTGACTTTGGAGTCATGTCGCCTTTGGTGGGCTCGGACTCCAACCTGGTCTTCAGCCAGACTATCATGTGCCGAATGCCTTCGTCAAGTCCGTAAGGCCAATCGTTTATCAAGATTTTGTAGTCGGCTTCGTGGGCGAATGGAGTGGGATCTTCCACCGCAAATTTGGGTCCAGTCTTAGCCGTCGACGAAGGCAACGGTGTCCATCTGAGTCTTTCTCTCATGACGAAATTTGGGATGCTCCCGTATGCCGCCTTGGTCTCGGCCGACCATTTGATGTATCGCCTCAAGTCGGAAGGCCATCTTTTGAACAGATGAAGGTTGTTCCCAGCTACACATTGTCTGAGTGTCAACAATCACGCAGATCTGAATTGAATTATTGCATTAGCTCATACCAATAATCTGTTTGATTTCCTCCCATTTGTGAGGAGAGAATTCATCGTTACTCATAGACAGGATCTCTCTATCAAGAGCCGTCAAGCGAAATGGAAGAGGAGTACCGGTGCTGTCTGTAGTCATGATAGTAGCCCCCTTTCCGAGTCCCTACCCGAACTTTTTCTCTGGGACTTTCAGGAACAGGCAATGTTCGCCGCGGGTGCATTGACCAAAGATGGGGATTTCTTTCAAGTTTCCGTGGGTTCGGAAAGGGCCCCGCACTCATTAACCAGAATCAAGCACGACATCCCGAAGAACGGATCAACCACGATACGACCAAGCCCGACGAGCGACATTATTATTGAAAGCGCGGGCGAGGGCAGCTCGAGGCCAGATGCGAGTAGCGGCCACAAGCCCCACGTTTCTTTTCTCCCTGCGAACTTCCCCAACGCCGATATATTTTTGTTTCCCACCACAGCGACCCGAGCAGTCACCTCCCTCAACAGACTCCTGGTATTACTCTGCAGAGGTGTGTGTAGGCCCCAGGTCCCGAGCAAGCTGGGCGATTGGGAGAAGACAAGTGCAATAACGAGGTAAGAATAGCTCCAAGCAACAACCTGCTCCCATATTCACCAGATTTAGATCAGCAACACCTCAAACAGATTTACCAGCTTTCGATCTTTCTGGTCGCTAGCATCACTGATCCAAAGATGTCGTGGGTTCCCGTCGCAGCCGCAATTGCTGCTGCTCTCGCTGCAGTCTTCGTGGGCTACAAGTTCTTCGCTGGTGGTGGTGAGCAACCCCCAGCTTTCAGTGGCCTGACACTTTTCGCTAACACTTTCTTTCCCAGCGGCTTCATCACGAAAGATCCTCAAGCCGGACACTTTCCAAGAATTCCCTCTCGTCGACATAAAGAAGACCTCTCACAATGTCGCCATCTACCGATTCGGTCTTCCCAAGCCCACCGACATTCTTGGTCTCCCCATCGGGCAGCACATGTCCCTCGCTGCGACGCCCAAAGGTGCTGAAAAGGAGGTGGTGCGATCATACACTCCCATCTCTTCAGACGAAGACCAGGGTTGGTTTGAGCTCTTGATCAAGGCATATCCTCAAGGGAACATCAGCGCCCACATGGCCACCTTGAAGATTGGTGATACCATGAAGGTGCGAGGACCCAAAGGTGCCATGGTCTACACTCCGAATCTTTGCAAGCGCATTGGTATGATTGCAGGTGGTACTGGCATTACTCCTATGCTCCAAATCATTCGAGCCATCAACCGTGGGCGACCCAGAAATGGAGGCAACGACACCACCAAGGTTGACTTGATTTTCGCCAACGTGAACCCTGATGATATCCTTCTCAAAGAACAGCTCGATGCTCTGGATAAGGAAGATCCAGACTTCAGCGTGTACTATGTCCTGAACAACCCACCTACGGGCTGGACTGGCGGTGTCGGTTTCGTCACTCCAGACATGATCAAGCAGAAACTACCTCCTCCAGCAACGGACATGAAGATCCTGCTCTGCGGACCTCCCCCTATGGTCAGTGCTATGAAGAAGGCGACAGAAAGCCTTGGATACCAGAAAGCTCGACCCGTCAGTAAGCTGGAAGACCAGGTCTTTTGCTTCTAGACTCAGTTTTCGTGTTGATGGGTCACGATAGCTATGAAGAAAACAAGACTGCGGATGATACGATTGCGAGCAGACGTACGGATACGTGGGTTCTCAACAAGCTGACTCGTGTCGACGACAGGGCCCCCGTATATGCACAGAGTACATGGGCGGTCGTGGCCAAGCAGATTCTGCAATAGATAATCGAATTGAGAAGCGAGACTAAAATCACGGGTCGATACTTGCCAACACCAAGCGCGCATTTCCCTCTGTGCATTGTGATCGTCGGACAAGGCTCACTAGGCTGCAGAATCCCCGCCTGTTGTGGCTGTGCATTCAAGATTTAAAGGGTTCGTCTATCTTATCAAAGCCATTGACGTCAACATCAAGACACTGGCCACCATCTTGCCCACCCGCCAGTTCCACCTTACGAGTACAAAGTTGGCAGACAAGGCGTGTATCAAGGAATAGCATTACTGATCTTTCTCTAGATTTGCTTTCTACCTTTTGCGCGAAGTTACCCGTGGCACGGCTCGGCACTTGCCGATTACTGCACACTGATGATCGCTCTATGCAAGATGAGCATATGATAATGATCCGGCCAAGAGGTGCGCATGGTCAGTATATATCGATCGAATATCTAGCAAGCCGAAAGTCAGCCAGTACCGAGAGTGTCGTCTTATCAACTAACAAGGCCTTGCCTGGACTTTGCGAACCATCGTTACCACAACTTTCGCCTTTCGCGTCACAACACCAACTTTATACACGATCACAATTCTTCCTTGACTATACTTGATGATACCGTTTCAGCAAGTTTTCGTCTTGTCTTGTCTTGTCTTGTACAGCGGACCGAACTGTCACATCTGCAGTGGCATACATCTATACTCGACCTACCTCAGCTTTGAACCTTCGGCATACGGCTCAACGAGTGAGAGGCGAGGCATTTTCCAAAGCCCTAGGTGACAGTCGGTCATCCGACCAGCCATGGTGCTGTCAAGGCTATCCCTCTGGCCCACCATCTCTCTTGCCACGGCCATCTCCTTCACCACCTCGGTCTCCGCATCCACAAACTCGACGTATCCAAAGCGCGGCCTGATATATATATCTACCTCACACTCCTCCTCCGACGATTCCATCTTCACCCAATCTGGATCACCGTTGACGTGGTACTACAACTACTCGCCATGGCCGACGGACTCGCTCTCCGACGCTATGGAATTCGTCCCCATGGTCCACGGCGCGTCCGATGCAGAAGACGATGTTGATACAATCAAATCCCTTTCCGGCGTTAGCCACATTCTCACATTCAATGAGCCTGATATCGGTACGGCAGATGGTGGCACGAACACTTTGCCCCGCGACGCTGCAAAGGCGTACCTGGATACCCTCGCACCGTTGAGGGCGGAGCCGTACGGTTTGAAGCTGAGCCTGTAAGTCGGAGTCGATGTTCTTACCATGATTATTCCTTTCCTGTGGAGCCCTCGCCAATCTGACAACTCTGAACGTCTAGGCCCGCTACATCAGGCTCAGAAGCCGGTCTAACCTGGCTCACTAAGTTCAACACATCATGCTACCACCTCAATTCCACCCACGGCTGTGAGTTCGACTTTATAGCAACGCACTTCTACGGCCCTTTCCCATCCCTCACGTCCTGGTTGGGCCAGATACACGAGCTCTACCCCAACAAGAAGATCTGGCTAACCGAGTTCGCCATCCCGGCTGCCGACGACGAGACCACCCTCGCAATGATGAACGAGACCCTGCCTTACCTGGACGGACTGGGCTATGTGGAAAGATATAGTTGGTTCGGCACGTTCAGGTCCGACGACGCGAATGAGTGGACCGGGGACGGGGTGAGTATGCTTGATGGGAGTGGAAAACTGACGAGCGTGGGAGCGGAATATCTCGGTGGACAGCAAAATGGCTTCGAAGAAGGTCAGGGACAAACCAGTGCTGCTACTGTTGTTGCTGGTTTCCGACCTGCTATCAAGTATTTGCTCGTAGGCTTGGTGGTTGGGATGCTGGACACTATCCGTCCCGTATGGTAGAAAGCAGCTTCGCCATATTTTTTGCAGACTCTTCCGGGCTCTCTTAAGTGGTCACAGGCTACCATTATGGGAGCACGGGTACAGAGTCTTGATTCAAAGTGCAGGGCGCAATACGAACAGGCGCCACCTGCCCATGGATGCAAGTGGGGTGCCCTTACCCTGTCAGTCTGAAGATGCAACCCGCAGGCCTCCAAAGAAGATCGATCTATCTGTTCCAAACTCTAACAATCGGGATCTGCATTCGCCAGAGACGCCCTGATTCTGCCTTGTCGCACCCTCAGGGACTTGAGCGAACTGCCTGCATAAATTTTGTATCGCAGAGAGCCTGATTGGGCTGGGGATTTGGCCGCTTATGCAGCTGCAGCTGCTGAGCCCCCGCAAGGTCGCCTGATCTGCTCGCGCAGTTCCCGGGATGCCCAGGAGACACTTCAGCCTGATCATTTCGACTTCTCTTCTTACATACCTCTACGGAGATGATCATACTTGCGGACCATCGTATTAAGTCTGCATCCGGTAATGGAACTCCTCTGAAATCCCCAGGTTGAAAATGGCGGCTCAATTCGATCCAGTCCAAGCAGCTTTCGACAACGCGATTCGAGATTTCAAGGCAAGCCTTGGAGACAACGCGTTGATCGAGGAGATCTCCAAGACAACGACCATTGACGAGGTTTACGATGCAACAGATGCTCTCCAGAAAGATCAGGCTAAAAAAGGGCATCTGCGCCATCTTTCGAAGATCGAACCCTTCTTGAATGGTCTCAGAGAGTACACCGCTGTTATCGAAGTCTTCATACAGTCGAAGCAGGATATACTTAGTCTCATATGGGGCCCAATCAAGCTATTGTTACAATGGACTGATTGCCTCAAGAGCTCATTCGATTCTATCATCAATACTGCAGCAGAACTCGGCAAACTTCTACCAGAATTCAAAGCAGTTGGATTGCTTTTCAAAGAGAACGCACTTATCAAAGAGGTGCTCGTTCTCTTCTTTCGCGACGTCCTTGATTTCTATTTAATCTCCCTACAATTCTTCAGTAAGACGCGTACGTGCTCTCAAAACGTGCTGACGTCGGAGGCAGAAGCGCTGACACAGACTTACAGGGTGGAAAATCGTCTTCGAAGCGATGTGGCCTAAACAACGCGAGAAGATCAAGATTGTGGAAAATAATATCCGACGGCATGCGTCGCTACTGAGGAATGAAACTCGCCTGCAGCATATCCAAGACGCCCATGACACCCACCTTAGAATGTTTGAAGTTTTCGACAAGACAGAAGAATCTCTTCGGCAGCTTGAATATAACACAATTGCAACCAACATGTCTCCCACAGCATATGGAGACGAGCTACACCGTCTGCGAAGTCAATTCTGCGCAGGAACCGAAAAATGGTTGATCAAGAACACGGTCTTCAAGGAGTGGCTTGATACCAAAACCAGCGTCGACAAGATACTGTGGTTGCAGGGCATCCCCGGCGCAGGTGAGTGGGCTGCTTCGCGCATAAATTTCTCGATCCTAATACAGATGAACGCAAAGGCAAAACGCTTCTATCAACCGCGGTGATCACAGAGTCACAGAAGACTGGCATTGGCAAGGTTGTCTACACATTCCTCAGTTACAAAGACAGCAGCAGTCCGTCCGCGCTGTCGATCTTTCACTCATTGATCTTCCAGTTGACGGCTGATGACGAATATCTGCAGGAGATAGTGTGTCAATCAAGTAAAGAGGCGCTAAAAAGCAGCATTGACATTGCCACGGAGCTCCTCAAGACTCTAATCCATGCAGCACCAGTTTACATTGTTATCGACGGCCTTGACGAAATCAAGGAGCTTGACCGTCGCCAGCTGTTGAAGCAAATCCCGGAATTGTCGGAAGCCTGTGCTGAGGTTAGAATCCTCATAAGCAGTCGGAATGAGGTCGACATCAAGCAACTACTCAAAGATCATACGACCATCCGCGTGGATTTGCAGAACGCAGGCAGCATCCAGAAATACGTCAACCAATGGGTTCAAAAATGGTTCTCTGAGCGCAAATTCGACTCAGACGAAAGGGTCGAGGTTGAGGGTCTGTTGGCGCCGCTTGCTGCGCATGCCAGAGGTAAATCTAACCATCTTGGCAGTTGAATCAGCTAATCTGATCGCATGAAAAGGCATGTTCCTTTACGCCAGAGTGGTTTTGATCAGCGTGAGGGATATGCAAACAACAGGTGAGATCAGGAAGTACCTTAGGGCACTTCCGGAAACCCTACAAGATGCGTGAGGAAGATGGCGATCATGCTCAATCGCACATGCTGACGGCAATGAAGTTACGCAAGAATTTTGAGCCGAATCCACGAACTTCGCCCGTTGGATCTGAAGGAGAAGGCCCTGAAGATCATCAAATGGGTGGGTTGCGCGCCGAGTCCTATGACAACAACAGAGTTAGGGCAGGCTCTGCTTGTGCGGCATCCCGATGAGGAAGCTGTCACAAAAAGTCTCCCAATGGACTTTCCCCGTTTATGTGGCCCGATCGTGGAAGTGGTTGACGAATATGTGCAATTTGTTCACTTCACTGTCAGGGAGTAAGTCGACCGCCGCAGTCCTTACAAAACTTCCCATATCTCACAGTGTTCAGATACATATTCAGCCCCAATGTTCCTGGACACGTGTGCCGGACGGAAGCCTCGCTGAGTCTTGCATCATGTCTTATCAACTATCTCTGTCAGACACACCATGATCCCGACCTTTCTGATGAAGAGATAATTGGAAACGCCATGGCTGGTGCATACTGCCTTCACAACCTTGCAACGACCGGCTGGCTTGATACACTGGAGCTTTATGGCCGTTCAAAGGGATCGCAGTTGCTTTCTGACACAGCTATTGATGCTGTTGAAAGATTTATCAGTGACAGACACAACGATGCGTACGCCAATGATGCAACAGCATCCTTTGAACCAAGCCTGGGCTGTTTCAAAGTAGCCTCTGACGACGTGTACCGGATGCTCTGCGAAAGCGCTCGTTTTCGTCAAATGTCACAGAAAGGGACCTTTGACAAAGCAAATGGTATTATCCAACTGACTCAGGACAAGCTTCACAGCAGGTATCAGACTAACATGACTAGGGTATGGCTGGACGGACCTCGACCCACTTACAATATCACGCACTTCGGTTAAAATCTACGCGCAGTTCGACCAGATCTTGACAGATTGTGCAACGAACAACCACCAAGATTGTCGTTGTGAGCGATTGCGAAGGCAGTACGGTCACCGACTTTTCAAGTGCGGCTTTACCGGTTGTCCGTTCCACCGGCATGGCTTCGAGTCAAGCTCGGCTCGAAAATCACATTTGAAACACCATGACCGTCCATGGACATGCGGCGTAGAAGATTGCGAATATGCCGAGGGAGGATTCCTTTCACGGAAGATGCGAGACGACCACTTGGATAAATATCACACAGAGAGAGCCACTCGAGAACAAAAATACTCAAGTCCGTCAGACCCGATGAGGTTCAACCGCTTTTATTCGACCTGGTTCAAGCCGACGAAGTAGACGCTGTGAGGGAACTGCTACCCGTCTACGTTACATTAAAGCCGAGTATCCAAAAGGGATTACTAGGAGCTGCGGCCTATTCTGCGTCTCCCGCGATGATCGATGTGCTTAGCTCAGTTGGACTTCCCACACCATACCTGATAACCGATTCTCTTCTGAGCAAAGCAATTGAAGGCGCGAACGTGGCCACCTTTAAGCATCTACTGGGTTATATAGAGACCTCTATCTTTTTAATTCACAGGGACATCACTGCTCTTGTGGTGGCTTCCGGGTCAGAGCCGTTGATGGAAGTGTGGAAGCCTTACTTTGATGTCCAATACTTTACGGATGAGAGAAAAAGTCACAGCTGCGCATCGATTCTAATGGAGCGCAGCATCAGCGCAAGCAAAGGAGATCCCAACAAGGAGACTTGCCTTATCTCCCTTTGGGAGAAAGTCCGTTCGGAAGGCGTATTCACCAAGCATGTGCTGGGAATGGGATTGTCTCATGTTGCACAATCGACTTGTTCTGTCAGGCTCGCAAAGTACTTGATCGATGTGGGTGCGGATGTGAACTATGTTCCCGCCGACGATCCTACCACTCCAACACCATTTCGGTATGCTGCGCGACGCGACTCGGCGGCTGCCGCAGACTTGATAAGATTCCTTCTCCTTCAAGGAGCCGATCCTGAGCTCAAACCCGAGTCCAAGAAAGTGTGCCCGAAAATTCAGGACGAGAAGGGTCCACGGGAAATTGAAAAGTGGTTGGGGATGTCTTGGGACCAACTTCTTGTCAAAACCAGAGAGGAACGGGAAAAGGGCTTACGAGACGGTTCGATCCGAGCCTGACCATCCACGACGCTGCCACCTCGGAAACTCGATGGTGCCCGTGACGGCGACGGCGGGGACTGGGCTGGTTGCAGGAGTTAATCAAACATATAACTGCCTATTTCTGATCTAACATGACAGTGCAAGCCACCCTCTCTTTTCTTCACCGCTTCATCAGACCAATGGGCATATGTTGGCCTGGGATTCCTCTATCGGATGAGAAAAGATCGGCTCGGTCAGATGGTGTTAGATGTTCTGCAAGGACCCTGTGGCATCGCCTTGCAAAACATAACATAGAATGTGGGCTCATATCTTTGTCGGATTCCGGGACGACAGGATTGTTTGTAGTTTCTATGTCTGGTGTCAACAAGGTTGCGGATTGAGTTTGCATCTCTTACCTTCCATCGCCTCGAGTCAATGTCGGTTTGAGATTCGTCCAAGGAGTCCAGCGACTTCTCGACCAGCCTCAATTTGTCTTCTTGGACCCATTGGATGTACTATGCATTCTGTTAGCACTCCGATCCTACAAGCGCCACCCCTTCCTCGTGCCCAAGGCCGATGTATGCGCTTACCGTCTCGATTGAGTCGCGTACTATGTACCGAGTGATCCACACTTCGCGCTCTTGTCCTATTCTGTGCACCCTGTCCACAGCTTGTGCCTCGACCATTGGATTCCACTGCGGCTCCATCAGGTGGACATGATTGGCGACCTTCAGATCAATCCTGGAAAACACCAGTCATCAGTTTCGTGCGTTACTTTGGAGTCCGACTTGCCCTTCGCCGGCAGCGCTTATGCTGGCGAGCATCACGGTACATGTAGGATCGGTGGTGAACCGATGGATTGCGCCAGCTCTGCCGTCAAGGCTCGTCTGTCCGTCAACTCATTCAAAGCCGAACTTATTAGCTTGCAGGGCCTGTTGTACTAGGTCCAGCATCTTAGTCCAGCAGCTGAAAATGACACTGGGGAACTGGTCAGCCTGGAGCGTGGTTCAGGGGAAGCCTTTCAGAGGAGGGTCTTGCGTACCTTTTCACAGAAGTGGGAGTGGGCCCTTGTGATGTCCACCCGTCGGCTTGCTCTGCCCGGAGGTTTTTCAAAAGAGCCTCAACTTTACTGGACGGCCACACGGTTGCACCTGAACAGTTCGGATTGTACGAATCGACCCTTACGGTTCGTGAAACACGGCACTTGGGACAAGGCTGGGCCTGCTCGGCGTCGATGTTCCCATTCCGTGACGCACACGGAAAACAGGCCGAGTGCTGGCACAGATACTGATGTCCGCTAGATGCACCAGCATCGCTTTCTTCAATGTAAGTGTCGCATGCGCAGCATTTGACCTGACAAGCCTGGATCATACTCAAGTCGATTGCAGTCCGGTCTCGGGCTATCCACGCTTCAAGAGCTGGTGCTGGTAGGATCTGTTCTCCATGATCACAAATGAGACGCAGGAAGTTGATGAGCGCTAGAATGTTGCCTTCTTTTCGTTCGTCCTTTCTTCTCGGCCCTGTTTTGGCCACTTGGGAGCCACCGGCAGCAAGATTCGAGCATCGTTCTCTGAAGAACTCGTAGAGCTCTCGATCCTTGTGGCATAGGTATACCTCGTGGACCTTCTCAGTTCGTGCCGGCAACTTACATGAGTCTCCGATTGATTTCTTCGTACGTCGAAGGCAAGTCGCTCTAACAAGGGTTCGAAGTCTGGCGAGGCTGTCTCGTTCACCGTTCTTCAAAGGGCGAGCAATCCAATAGTCGAACCTAGACTTGTCATTAAAAGGTGTAACACCGAGGAAACTCAAGAGTGTCCCATAGTCGTCGAGAGAATTATGGATCGGTGTGCCTGTCAAGCACCATCGATATGTCGCGGTAATCCTCGTGACCGCTTGGAAAACTTGAGACGACCTGTTTCGAATGCGGTGCGCTTCATAGCGAACAGTCAGCTCAAGCATCAACGAACGCGAGGAAACATGGACCCATGTGATGCTCACGGACCTTCATCTAAGACAAGTCGACTCCATTTTCTTCGGAAAAGTGCCCCTTTGGACTTGCATTCAGATCGTAATGTCTCGTAAGTGGTTAGGACAATGTCGTATTCCTCAAACGGGATCGATGAGCGTTTTTTGGGGCTTCCATAATACGTCTCCACTTGCACCTGATTTGGGCGTATATGTCTGACGATTGGTTAAAGAGCTGGAGTTCCACGCAAGCAGCGTTCCATACCTTTTCACTTGCTCGAGCCAGCCAGGTATCGCTAGATTAGTGACTTAGCAGATGAGGCGGACGAGCCTACGAAGGCTTCACGCACTGGACTTGGGGGTGACCACCAGGGTCGATCTTGATGCTCCGACAACTGAATGAGCTTCGTTATGACTTGTTGGATCCAAAGAAGTGCAAACCAGGGCTAGTAGACTCAGCGTCTTCCCAAGGCCCATTTCCTGGCAGTGGCATCAGCCCCGATGGATACGGGAGGAAGTGGGAAGTTTGATCAGACTCACATCAGCGATGATTCCTCCTTGCATCGGCTTCGGGCACTCTTCTCGAAGTTTAGTGATTCGATGGCGGTATCTACATCACGACGTCAGCCATCAACCATTATTATGTCCACTGTCGTGCATGGCTTACTTTGATTTTGTCCCGGGATCAGCGTCTAGTTCCCATAGAGAAGAGAATCCAGAGTTTTCGACGTTGCAACTCTCTTTTGAAACCATCCAGGACAATGCAGTAAGCTGATGACTAGCTCCTTGTGAGTTTTAGTATTGTCATTGAGGGATGAATACTTACTCCTTCAACCTTGATTGAAGAGCAGGAGGGCTCGGAGTCGTTGGGTAACAGGCGACAGTGTCGCCAGGATTGCCTGCATCCTCAAATTTGCGCATGAACTTGCTTTTTTCCGCTTCTTGCAGAGCCTCCCCTGACGGTGTCAAGTCGCTTTGCGGGGATATTGACAAATCTTCCATGGTCGGCATATAGGCACCTGGGCGTAGCAGGTAATGTGGATTACAGTACTCAATATCTCGGCCACATTCCTCCATTGAGGGTTGCTGGAAAAACAATTCAGCGTCAGAAAGCAAGGCGCCAATAGTGACTGCTTCCTTCTTGAACCCATGCACGACTACGCGCACCTGGCATTCACGGCTGATGCTTCCAGTTCTGCCGCCCTTACCAGATGTTTTGCCAGGCTTGTCGTTGGTGGCAACAAGGTGCGCGGTGAGTTTGACTTTGAAGTCGCTGTGTATTCTGGTCAAGGCAGGGACGCTGATGAGGCCCGCATACTTCCCTGTGTCCTGAAAGTAGATCTTGAGTTGGTCTCCGAAAGTCTGCAGATTCACCGGACACATCAGGCCGTATTTGCTGCCGGTGAAAGATGATAGAGCCTTCACTTCAATCTTGAACTTATCAGTATGTTTTCATCGAGAGAACGAGATGAAGAACCTACCACTCCGAGGCAAACATCATATGCTGCCTCATCTCCATCATGAAGAAAGCCTGTAGCGTAGACTCTACATCAGCAATGTCGCCCCCAATGGATCAGAGACGTAGGGAAGCTTACCAAGCGCATTGACTCCCATGCCGGTCGAAGCATCGGAAGCTGGTGCCGCTAGTGAGGAGGCAATGCTGGGACTCTTCTGGGATTCCGTGCGTCTGAATTCGATGTTGGTTGCATGATTGTCATTCAGCTGCCACGTGCTTGCCGAATTCGCATATGGATTGAAAGGCTCTGGTATTTCTGCAACCCAAGGTAGTTGGTCATTGGTGGTATCGTCGTTGCGTTCAGTCCAGAAATCGCCAACGTTGATTTCTTCCGCTAATGAGAGGGGTAGATCTCGACTATTGTATTCGGGAACTGTGTTGAAGGAAGGCTCTGCGTGTAATTGGACCGTGCTAGAGCTCAGCACAGGATGAGATGTCTGGACTCCTTGCCCTTGGTCTGAGTAAAATGTTCCCCATTCTTGGGACGATACAAATTCAGTGGGCAGAGTCAGGCTCCAGCCAGGCTGTGGTGCCCAATCCATGAGAAAATGAGGTCCAGAGAAGTGATATGGATAGGTAGAGTTAGGGTTGTGTTGCGGAAGGTACCTCCATTCGTCGCTACCATGGCTGCTGGATTGTCCCCCAAGTACGCCATCCGCTGGAATTCCAGTAAAATCGAAGTTGCGGTGGGATTCAACTGGCCACGCGCAATACCTTTTAGGCTCTCCTTCAGCCTCGTAACCATAATCAGGTTGCTGTCTTTTGAGCCCAGCCGGGGAGCCGAAAGGAAATTGAGCATGAGCCATGCTGTGATGGTGACAAAGAATACATTACAAGACATAAAAGGAGAGATGATGAGGTTCTCTGAAAGGCTTGGAAAATGGCAACCAGCGTGGCATGGATGCAGATGTTCGCCTTGCGGCTGACGGTGTGCGCCTGGCAAACATAGCCATAGTGGTGCCAGACGAAAATCAATTCTTCAGGCTGATTATTGGGCCATCCTGCATGCAACGTGGCTCGCACACTGTGCTGTGATGGGTTTGTTTCCACCTGCAGGAATCATAACAGGGGATGATGGGGCTGGTGCAGGCTATCAGTGACCAGTGAGGCCAGTAAAGATAGTGCCGACTTTCATCCATTGAGGTACAAGTAC